>JBANSL010000006.1:20527525-21763365 GCA_037127255.1 Persicaria tinctoria
AACCATTTATTTTCTGAACCTAGCACCCTTCGGCTGATTTTTGTAATTCTCCAAGAATTTTAACAATTTTTGTGGTCAATCCGTGTGTGTGTTTTTTCGCAAGCGTCCTTGTCTCTTGGAACCATGTTGTCAACTTCTCTCTAAGATAGTTTAGTAGGGCAACTATAGGTAATGATTTCTTACTGCTGACCATAGAATTCAAGCTCTCGACATTGTTCGATGTCATCATATTATATATGTGCCATCTTGCATGTGCTCTAGACCACCTTTCAAACCATGTGTCTATCAAGTAAGTTGACAAATCTTTGTTGATTTCTGTTATCTGAGCAAAGTAGTGATTGAAACTACTGATTGTGTAACTTTCTGCTGCTTCTTGGAACAATTCACACAACTGCTTTTTCTTAAAAGTGACCTTGATGTTTTGCTTACGGTGCTGCATGCACATGTAGTGTATAGGATTTGTGTAAACCTCAGAAATTGCTTTTGATGTGCTTGTGTGCCTATCTGAAAACCACTTCCATGACTTGTTGTTTTCTGACTCAACAATTCCAAATGCAAGCGGATGTAAACTCATGCCAGCGTCTTGTGCAGTTGCAACTAGCAATGTGCCCCCATATTTTCTAGTAAGAAATGTTCCATCAACCACAACAACCTATAAAAACGCAAAACAATGATGCTGACAGTGCAAAAAATGATGTTGAATTTATGCAGAATGGAACCTAAGTGATATTAATGTCGTCCAATATGATATCAGCGTGAGTTAAATACATTAAACAACCTATAAAAATGCAAACAATGTTCTTGACCATGCAAAAAATGATGCCGAATTCATGTAGAAATGGTACTTAAGTGATATTAATTAATCTCATCCAATATGATGTCAGCATGAGATAAATACATTGAAAAACGCAAACATTGGATGGTGACATTATATATTAATGATATAAAGCACATTAAACCAACCTTCTTCAACACTTGGAATGCTCGTTGGCATTGCCCGAATGATAGAAATATATATTTAAATCTGTCAGCCTCATCAGTAGGAAACAAAGCAATTATTCCTGGGTTTTTCTCGGCTATCATGTGGCAGTATGACAGCAAAGCAACAAAATTCGACTTTCGTGTTCCTTTTTCCCTCACTTGTGCCAATTGTGCTGCTTTCCATGCTTTCCAGTAAATTATTGGAATTTTGTGATCTTTCTGCATCTTTTCCCTAATCCGTGCTAGATTGTATGAACTGTCAGCGTAATAAAGTAATCAGTCTATATTCACATTTGTACAAATAATCTTGAAAAATATGATTTTTTGGATGACATGCGTTGATTTTATGAAGTTAGCAAAATTCTGCTTTTTCTCCGTGCAATATATTTTTTGGCTCAAATCAACTACATGTTAGAGCTCAAATCAACTACATGTTAGAGCAATATATTATGTTTTATACCAAAATGCTTCAAATCAATTCAAAACATGTTAGAGCGTTCAAGTTAGTTGAGGAAAAAAATATATTGCACGGAGAAAAAGCAAAATTTTGCTAAGCCAAAATATGATCCTGAATCCAAAAGAGATTTAAGTGATTAAGTAGATGTTGTTTCTCGACTTTCTATACCTGTATTAATTTATAATTATTTAGATGGCACAACAATTGAAGGTAACATTGTGTGTACTGTGTACGTACAATTGAAAGTGAGTGAGTGTCCTTTCATTTAGACCAAACAAAATTAAGCTTAGCAGAGTAAAAAATCACCCTAGTAGTAATTTTTTTAACACACTCCAAATTAACTTTTACCCTAGCAACTGATGGGTGGGCTTACCCAAAGATCTGCCCCTGGAGCTGCTGGTATTTCAATTTTTTTTAAAAAAAAAATCAAAACACACTCAACTAGCGAACATTTTAAAAAAAAAACAGAATACTTTCAGGCATTGAACATGTTTCAAAACCTAGTTGTTGGAAACCGCAGACGATGTACATATAGTATTCTGGTTGCTTGAGTATGCTCTACTGGGTTGGTATGTATGCCTATCCGGTCAGTATGAGTCGCAACAAAATAACAACCTACTGTATCGACCCTATCTCGACCGTACCCGGTATGCTCGTATGAACCCCCACACATGTGAACTTATTTGAACCCTCGTCGTCAGGGCCTATTTTTATATTTTATAAAATTCTCGATCGAATCACAAGAAGGGCGTTCAGCGTCCTACACGGGGTAAGTTCTTCTGCTAAGAGGAAATGTGCACACATTTCTCAACTATCACCATAAATACCTAAAGAAAATTTTTAAAATAGCAAGTAATCATTTCATCAATACCTCACGACGAGTGAAGAGAGGTCCTTAAGAATGGCTTTTAAAGCATGAACAGGATTTGCATCTTGCATTTGACTCGGCAGCCGAGTCAAATGCAAGATGCAAATAAAGCAATTCTACAAAATTCCCTCTATCATATTGTAGTTGATGAGCAACAAGTATCCAAAGAAAACGCTCTCTTGCATCCAAAGAAATCTGCTACAGTTGAAACTTTGTTTGCACACCCAACAATGACTAATTGTAGTTGATGAGCAAAACAATGAATATACCTTGCATATGGATTTTCCTTCAATATAAGAGTCTTCAACCCATTATATTCACCTCGCATATTAGAAGCTCCATCATATCCCTGACCTCTGAGTTTGGAGAATGATAAACCATGCTGAGTAAAAAATTCATCCAACCCACTTTTCAAAGACAGTGCAGAGGTATCACGAACATGAACTACGCCAAGAAAACGCTCCACTACTCCTCCTTCGTCATCTACGAATCTTACAACAATAGCCATCTACTCTTTAACCGAAATATCACGAGACTCGTCCACTAGTATAGAGAAAAATTTCTCTCCAAGCTCACGAAGAAGGACATTTATTGTTTCTGAAGCACATGCCTTAGCAATATCCTTCTGAATGCAAGGACTTGTAAGTTGGTTATTTGATGGCGCATTAGTTAACACCACACTTCCAACCTCTTCCTTCAATTCTCCATACCAATAAAGTAATTCTACAAAATTCCCTCTATCCTCCGAGGTAATACTTTCATCATGTCCTCGAAAAGGCAAACCTTGTGCAAGCAGAAATCTGCTCACATCCAAACTGGCAGTCAAACGAGTCTGGTATGCGGCAGCCTGTAGTGTACATCCAGTAGACAAACTCCTAGTAATACATTGCAACTGATTTTCGTAAGCAATCAACAGCTTTCTTGCATCATTGTGTTGACTACCTACACTCTCCTCATGTTCACCAAATTTTTGGAGAACCTTCTTCCAGTTGCGACACCCACCCTTCACAAATACCCCATCTCCAAATTTTGGTCCTAAATCACCCTTAAAAAGGTAACACCAAAAGCAAAATGCAGCATCTTGAGAAACACTATATTCTTATATTCTAACCATTCTCTATCATTGAACCACCACCCTTGAAAGCTGCTCTCTGTCTTTCCAAAATCACTTTGGGGGAAATCATGTGAAGACGGTTAACAAGGACCTTGAACCACATATGCCCTCATAACATCATCTCTAATAAATGGTACATATTCCTTGATAGGTTTCTTTAATGCATGATCACTAATGATAACCCAATCACATGGTTCTTCGGTTCGAGCTCTTTTTTCTCCCCTAACATCATCTCGGACACTTTCAGTTCCAAGTCTTCCAACCACATTTGTTTCAACATTTGGAGGTGGATTAGAATTAGGAATAGGTGAAGGCGTTGATCCACATCCACTTGAAGACACACCATTTGCAATAGATAGCTTCTTAGATCGTGTAATAAACTTATCCATAATCCTAAAAATAAAATAGCACAAAACACAAATTGAATTCATAATACCATATTAGACCAAAATCCCAAATTCACAAACCATCTATTCACACAATTGCAAATCCAAACCTTATCCACAAAATTGCAATTCCAAACCTTATTCACAAATTGCAAATCACACATTCAAAATCACAAATTCGAAGTTCTAACTACTAACCCTATTACAAAATTGCAACTACAAATCTACAAATCTCAAACCTTATTCACAATTTCAGGTTGCAATTCATTAATTCATATGATGGTAAACTGAATTTGAAGAATGGAAGATTGAAAATTACCGTTCGGAGTTCGGAGTCTCTATGGAAAGTTGAAAACTGAACCGCTGTTGTCGCGCTCCCCAATCCCATCCCGTCCCGCTGCTGCTGCGCCTGCGCCAGCCACCACCGAAGCCTCGCCGCCGCCTCTCTGCGTCCGCTGCTGCTGCGTCGCGCTAGCCACCACCGAAGTACTTAACGAAGCCTTGTCGTCGAGCTGTCTCTGGTCCGCGTCTGTGGTTGTGAAAGAAAACGAAAATAATGAGGAGGTTCAGAGCCGAATAGGGTTTTGTCCCATTTTTAAAAAAAAATTATTGAAAAACCTGACGAAACGGACGATCGAACCGTCGACCTTAGTTCTCCCCAGGCGCGCTTCTTACCGTTATGCTACAGCATCCTTTTTGTTTCATTTACACCTCTTTTACTATATATATATATATATATATATATATATATATATATATATATATATATATATATATAATTAATATTTTTTCGGGGGTCGAGCCAGCGCATGCCTCCCCTCCCTCCGCCCCTGACTCGGCTCATATTTTGCCTCATATGAAAATAAATTTGATTGATCTTCTATGGCTGAAATGGACCAAGAAGAAAGAGAAATGATTCGGTTACATATGCCTTGATCATCCTATTGTATTGACAGGGTTTGATCCAACAATCTCTCACAGATGAACTTCAACATTAACCAGGTACCGTAAATGAAGAATCATAGTTATCTCTACCCTAATAACTTATCAGATGTACTGTAATCTTGCTAAAAATCATATCATACAATAAAGAACTGCTCTAATTTAAATTATCAAATGAAGCTAACTTGAACAAAACTCGATCAAATTCAGTTTCATCTTAAAACTCTAACATTGTGTAGGCATAAATGAGCCACAATCAAATTCAATTCCAGCTAAATCATGCAAAATCAAACCGATTGCAACATAACATAAAATCATATTATTACCTATGAAGAGGTAAGCAGAGAAAATAACCATGAGAGGCCATTTTTTTTGGGGTTACTGTTTCTTCTTGTTTTTTGTGAATGAAATGTAAATCAGATTATTACCCATTTCTTGTTTAAAGACATTTTAGTTTCTGATTTGTGCAAATAAGTAAGTTTTCATCAATGGAAATATCACAAGAATAATGTAATATCATAATCATTTAAACCCTATATTTCAACTTCCAACTCCAATATAAGCTCAAAATAAGTTTTCATCAATGGATATATGGACTTGCAAAGTCATTAACAATGAGTGATTTTATTCCAACTAAAAGTTACCAAGGAACAACAAAAACATACTCAATTCATCTAGAGATTTCATCGAACACCTTAGATGTCGCTCTTACCTCACTGAGTTTTGCAAATTAAGTTTGAAAAAATATTTATAATGTTATTGTTATGCATTTTCCGTGAAAAATAATTCAATGTGATGTTTCTTCAAAAATATTTAATATATCTAATTTAAGTACTTTTCTCTTCTTTAACTTAATATAATATATCATAGTATAATTAAACGACTCTAGCTTTGACGTGACAAGCTCGAAGGAATCTTTGACTACGCTCCTGCATATGCTGACATAGGGAGTCGGTTTCGCCTTTGGAGTTGGCGTCTAAGGCAAACGGTATCGGGTATTTATTTGACGACACATGGAGTCAGCTCCTGCACCATACCAATGGCGAGAAATTATTCATCCATATAACATTCCCCCCCCCCCCAAAAAAAACATCCAATGCCAAATACCTTAAATTTCAAATTGACTTAAAGAAGGGAAAATGGCAGAAAACCACCTCTTAAATTTGGATTTTTGCATAAAACCACCCCTTAAAATTGAAATTGCAGAAACCACCCCTTAAACCCATTTTGTAGGTAAATCGTCACCCACCACCTTTTTTCCCATTAGGTTTCCGATTAAAATGGTGAAACCCCATTTTTACCCTCCATTTTAATGTTATTTTAATGAGAAAATGTATGAATTAAAATAAATTAATAAAATATATTTATCTATCCTTTTTAATGTTATTTTAATAAAATAACATACCTTTTTCTCTCATTAAACGGGATGGATAAATATATTTTATTAATTTCTTTCAATTTATACATTTTTCTCTCATTAAAATAACATTGAAAGGGAGGGGTAAAAATGACTTTTCACCGTTTTAAATGTCAACCTAACGGGAAAAAATGGTTGTGGGTGGCGATTTATCTACAAAATGGGTTTAAAGGGTGGTTTTCTGCAATTTCAATTTTAAGGGGTGGTTTTCTGCAAAGACCCATATTTAAAATGTGGTTTTCTGCCATTTTCCCTAAAAAAATCCTCCAAAACAATTAACCCTTAAGAAACTTTGTCAAAAAGGGCTTGACCAGTCATAATCAAAATATGATGAAAATGGGTGTAGAAGGCATCATCCCCATTCAATGGATTCGGCCACCGGCAACAAGCCGCGCGTCAACTTGGCCCCACATATGTGATTTGTCCACTCCTCGTTACAACACCGAATGCATATTTTATATTTACTCTCTTATAACTAAATTAGCCATTAATTGTATTTTTCCGATTTCAACTGACTCCAATAGATAGAGATTCAACAGCTACAGTATGAAGAATTTACTCACACTTGATTACATAATTCGTCCTTTGTCAATGTGTCTTGCGCCCGATCAGGGAGTGGGCCTATTCCTAATGCAAATATGCACAACTCTATTAGGCCTATTAATTATCTAGACCTAACTAAATACGATTGCACGTCTCCGATCCACCCACCCGTATTTACGAGCCCTATGGATACAATAAACACACAAAAATGTTACCTAAGAGAGCCCATCTTGAAAATGTATTAAATTACACAAATCACAAATATTACATATTCGAGTGTATCAAAGTTCGACTCGGACCGATGATTAGGAGTCGTGTGCACGGATGTACCTGCGCTAGTTTCTAACACACAAGTCGAGTGAGGTTCCATCATAAAATTAATTGGTAATAGAAGTTGTAATCCACCAACTTATATACTAATGTGAGTGGGAGAGCTAGCTTACAAAACATGAGTTTGAAGTTTGGGCTTTTATGCATAGGCCTTAGATATGTTTTGTATAGGATTTAGGCCCAAGCTTTGTTAGAAATATAAAGTGTAATCTCCCTTACAGAAATAGACACACACATACATTTTCCCTCCGTTTCCTTTCTTCCTCCTCTGGTTCTCTCTCTCTTGATGTTAGCTCATTTTTTACTCACCAATCCTCTCAAGTCTCTGATGGTATCAGAGCAGTCTCACTGATCTTGTTGCGATTTCCAATATACAAGCTCAGTTCTGTATGTGACCTCTTCATTGAAGTCTTCCTCAACTTCATCAGCTCAAATGGCAAAAGATGAACCAGTGAAGCTGATAATTAATTCCACTTATCCTCTCTTCCTCCATTCCAGCAATCATCCTGGACTCACAATAGTCACAGGAGTGTTCGATGGAAAGAATTTTGGAGAATGGAAGAGATCTGCGAAAATCGCCCTCAGGGCGATAAACAAGTTCAGCTTTGTGATTTCCTGGATCTTGAATGGCATCAGTTCAAAAATTCATAGCAGTGTGATCTACGCCAATACAATAAAGGAAATTTTGGAAGAACTAGAGGTCAGGTACGGTCAAGCCAACGGAGCACAGATGTTTATGTTGCAGTGAGAGATCAATTCACTTGTGCAAGGTTCGTCTACTATCTCTGCGTATTTTACAAAATTGCCTCCCTACACTTGTGGATTTGCGAAAGAAATTTTGAAACTCAATGAAGAACAAAAGTTGATGCAATTCCTTGTGGGATTGAATGAGAAATACACCATTGCTAGAGGTTCGGAGTTTATGATGCAGCCCCTCCCTAGCGTTAGTCTTGCTTATTCCATGATCTCCCAGGATGACGCTCAATAGGATCTTAAGTCTCAGTCTCATATGATTGTTGATCTCACTTATTCCTTTAGTGTTGATGCGAAAAACGGAGATGGAACGAGCAAGAAAACAGGTCTGTATTGCACTCATTGAAAGAAGACAAATCACGAAGTTGATAAGTGTGTTTTTATTCATGGCTTTCCTTGCTAAGAAGAATGAAAAAAGGAAAAAAGGTCATTGCACATGTTAAGGATGACAATGGAGGAACTATTGCTCCTGAACTGACTGTCGATCAACATGCACAACTGCTTGACTTACTGAATGTCAGGGATCAAATGAGTAGAGAGATTATGGCAAAAATTAGCAAAGAGTTTGGTTGTTTTGCGGGTAATCCTCATTCAAATTGCAAACAGAAACACATTTGGATATTGCACTCCAGAGCCAATAGGCATATGTGTGCTGATATGTCTTTATTTGTTGATAAGGCTCCCATACCCAAGCCTTTCTCCATATTGCTTCCCACTGGTCTTGTTTTAACAGTTGATATTAGGGGAGTGTTAAGCTGACAGGTGGATTGCTATTGAAAGAAGTATTATATGTGCCATTCTTCAAATGCCATCTATTGTAAGTGGGGAGACTGGTGAAGGATACTAGACGTTCTATTCTTTTGAACCCTTAATTGTGTATAATGCAGGGTACACAACAGATGAAACCTTTTCTTCTGGGAAGATGTAGCAGAAGCTTATATTTCTTTGAGAATGGAGTTGCAGAGCTTGATGCTTCCTTTTCCTTGGACAATAACAGGAAGTTTATGGTTAATGTTGTTGTAATAAGTGCACAAACATGGCACATCAGACTTGGTCACTTACATGCCACCAAGTTGCATAGTATTGTGCCTTCAGTTGATGGTAATGCTCACATCTCACCCTGTGAAGTGTGTGCTCAAGCCGGACATCATAACCTGTCTTTTCCTAGAAGTTTGATTATCTCTGTTAAACCTTTTCAACTGTTGCACATTGATGTGTGGGGACCCTTTCAAGTCCAAACCTAAAATGGCTGCAAGTATTTCGTGGCTATTGTTGATGATTATAGTCGTACAATTAGAACTGACAATAATGCTCAACAATTGGGGCTAAGTCGTGAGTCTTTTGAGTATTTTCGATCCAAAGGGATTGCACACCCCACCTCTTGTGTTGCTACACCTCAACAAAATGGTGTGGTAGAACGGAAACATAAGCACCTCTTGGAGGTTGCTAGAGCTTCGCCGTTTCAATCAAAGTTACCCCTCAAATATTGGGGTGAAGTTGTGCTAAGTGCAACTCACATCATCAATAGGGTGCCAAGTGATACTTTGTGAGGTAAGAGCCCCTTTGAGATGTTATATGGTAGCAAGCCTAGATATGAAGACTTGAGGTGCTTTGGTTGCCTGTGCTTCAGCTCAACTCTAAGGCATGGGTGACATAAGTTCATGCCTAGAGCTAGTCCCTGTGTGTTCCTGAGATACCCAATGGGAACCAAAGGTTATAAAGTGTTGAACCTAGACACTCACAAGGTTCAAGTGTCACGTGATGTTGTCTTCCATAAGGAACATTTTCCTTACAGAGATAAGGTCATTCATAAAAGATCAGACAGACTGTTTCCTGCCGGACCTTCTTTTTATTGGATTGGAGATGATACTAAGAGGAATATTCCTCTAGCCAGTCATGACACTCAAGTTCTAGTGTGCACTTCTCATGCTCCCCCACATCCTGTTGTTGAAGAAGTACGTCGATCCACTCGATCCACAAATCCTCCCTCTTATCTCAAGGACTATATTTATCACCGTGTGGACTCTTCTTTTTCAATATGCGGTGAGAGTTTGTGCTGCCACACCATCACCACTACTGTGGAGCTTGGGACCTCTCATCTATATATCCAAGGTTCAACCTGCAATTGAGCCTAGGAATTACAAAGAAGCCTGTCAATTTGAGGTGTGGGACAAAGCAATGCGAGACGAGTTTATAAACTTGGATTTGAACAACACCTGGGAGGTGGTTCCATTGCCAAGAGGGGCTCGGCTTATTGGATGTAGATGGGTGTACAAGGTGAAATACAAGGCTGATGGGAGAATTGAGAGGTACAAGGCACGACTGGTGGTCAAAGGATTCAGACAACGAGAAGGTATTGATTACACAGAGACCTTCTCCCCTGTGGTGAAGATGACTATAATCAGGGCCTTGTTAGTTGCTACTGCTAAGAACAATTGGCAAATGATGCAGCTTGGCGTTAACAACACCTTTCTCCATGGTGATCTCCATGAGAAGGTGTTTATGCACATTCCTCCTGGATGGTTGCTCCCTCTGGTCATGTATGCCGGTTGAAGAAACTCCTTTATGGCCTCAAGCAGGCTTCGAGACAATGGTATGCCAAGTTGTTTCATGCCTTACAATTCAGAGCTTATACACAATCCTTGAATGACTGCCCTCTGTTCTTTAAGCATAATGGTGATCTAGTGACATATCTAGTTGTCTACGTCGATGATCTCCTTATCACAAGGAGTGATCAATCTGAGATTGTGTCTATTCGTTCATTTTTGGACTCAGAGTTCAGGATCAAGGATCTTGGACAATTAAGCTTGTTCTTGGGGATGGAATTCGTGCACACTAAAGAGGGGATATATGTTAGTCAAAAGCGGTTCATTCATGAGACTCTCAAGGAGTTTAATTGTGAGAATGCACATGAAGCTGCCAATCCTTTAATTACAAACAATAAGATGATCGTTGAAGGTGGAGATTTGCTACTTCAGCCAACAGAGTACATGAAATTGGTTGGGAAGCTAACCTTCGTGACACACACAAGGTCAGATATCAGCTTCGCGGTGCAATTCTTAAGTTGATTCATGAAGACTCCTCGCTAATTGCACTTTGATGCAGCAATCAGAACTCTGAGATATTTGAACACATATCATTGTTTCTTTCACGATCTCAAAGTTTTGAGCTGCAAGCCTTTTGTGATGCAGATTGGGCATCATGCCCTCTTACCCGGTGTTCCGTTAGTTGATTTGTTATTTGGAGGTAGCCTTAAATCCTGAAAATCGAAGAAACAAGTTATTGTTTCATTGTCGTCGACATGAGACAAAGTATCGTTCAATTAGAAGGGTTTGTACTGAGATTGCTTGGTTAACCCGACTCTTGTCCGAGCTAGGAGTGTCAAGCATTAAGCCAATTCCACTTAGGTGTGATAATCAAACATCTATTCATATTGCAAAGAATCCGGTCTTTCACCGGAGAACCAAACATGTTGAACTGGATTGTCACTTTGTGAGGGAAAAGGTTCTTGAAGGGTTGATAAAACTGCATCATATACTAGCTAAAGAACAATTGTCGGATGCTCTCACAAAGGCTTTACTCGGATCCAGCTTTCCCGATGTTCTTGACAAGCTTGGGGTTGCTGAACTCCCTGCAGCTTGAAAAGGGGTGTGAGTAGAAGAGCTAGCTTACAGAACATGAGTTTGATGTTTAGGCTTTTATGCATGGGCCTTAGATATGTTTTGTATATGATTTAGGCTCAAGCTTTGTTACAAATATAAAGTGTAATCTCCCCTACAGATATAGACACACACATACATTTTCCCTCTATTTCCTTTCTTCTTCCTCCTCCTCTCTCTCTTGCTGCTAGCTCATTTCCTGCTCCCCAATCCTCTCAAATCTCTCAACTAAGGCGGGCACACATGCACTAGTCGCCTAGCACACAAGCTGGGTTATGTTCCATCATAAAACTAATTGGCAATAGAATGAGTAACCCAACGACTTATATAATAAACCTAGTTATGCTCAGCTTTCAATGTATGATGCTTTTGGTCTCATTCACGTCTCTCAGTAGGGTGAAAGAAAATGAAATTTCAACACTACTAATTCATTTCTAATTAAGTTCGAGAAGAAACACTCTCCTTCTTCACCCCTAGAAAAAAAATTCATTTCTAATCAACCACCACCACTTGCAAAATCTATGATGCTTTCTTGTTTATGAGAATAAGAGGGGGAATTTTCTAGAAAAAAAAATGTTTAAAAATCTTCATTTTAAGAAAGTTGTTGGGATACTCTAATAAACACGAAAATCACGAAAGGGTGGACCAAAATCCCATTAGGGTTTTCAGGTGCCTTCTACTCAGGCGGTCTGGGGCTTTGCTTTAGCGTGATTGTGCTGTCTTTACCGATGATGGGTTTCTGGCGGTTGGAGTCGGGATAGGTTGGGGTCGTGGTAGTGTGTATCGTGGCGTCTCCATTACTCGGGTTGACTGCTTCCCTGGAGCTTCGTCCTCACTGCCCACAGGATGATCGGGTCCTGATGTACCGCTGGCCTACGGTTCTGCTGCAATGTGGAGCTTGGCTTTTTCCTCATCATGTTAGGTTTAGGTCGGTTTGGTTTCGCTTTTGTAGGGTGCTTTTGCCTGTGTTTGCACCGTTTCTTTGTATTGTATGTTTGTTTAGACGGTTCTCCGTCTGCCGACCTAGTCGGCCCTCGAGTTACAGGTTTTCCTGAACTCGAATCTTTACCTAATCAACAAAAAAAAAAAAAAAAAAAAAAAGGCCACACGGGGTTTGTGGAATCCAACACAGGACTAGAGTTCCGCCATGACATGAACAGAAAATCCAAATTGGACGGAGAAAGAGCAAAAACAGTTGAAACGACTCAAACGGCTACATACAATACAATTATACAAAGATCTATGTTCCTCCAAAATCCGAATCATACCGCAAACTGAGTTCAAATTAGGGTTTTGTTGGGCCAACAATTTTTCTGAGGTGGGGTTTAGATTGGCCCTTATTATTTGGGCCCAATTTCAAAGGGGGTTTGGTTGTTAAACGCGACCCAAACAAAATTATCCACGTTTTTTTTAAGGGTCTTGAAATGGCCACATTTAAAATTCGAGAGGTTGTTAAAATGTGTACTTGTTATGTTAAGTTGTTATCTATATTTGCCCCTTTTCCAAAAGAATGAATAATGAGGAGGCTTTCTTAGTGCTTTTGGTGCTCAAAATGAAAAAAAAAATTAAAAAAAAAAAAGGACATAGCATGTTGAATATATGGTTTTGGTATGTGAGTACGACTTCCACGTAGTAAGAAAATAAATTGATAATTTATAAAGGTTGGGTGAAACTCTACACAACTTGTTTAAAATAAGGCGAAGATATATTTGAACAAGTGGAAGAGGTTGAAGAAGAATTCGGAAATAGGAATCGATCCCATGTTGGACATCACACCAATATATCCATCCAAGTTGAAAACGTACACAATATATGTATAGACATTGAAAACTAAACTAAAAACTAAAATTAAATTGCATGATCATAATCAATTTGGTAGTACGTACAACAGCACACTATATATCATCAATCATTCTACTTATAGTTCAAGGTTTCCCAATACAATCAAACAAAACCAGAAGCAATTCTCCTAAATGTTTAGCAAATTGCACCCTAATTAAACTCTATACATTCTAGCTTCTAACTAATCATTTTTATAAAATAAAAAGTATGTATATATGCACACCACATAGATATAAATTAATTCAATGAGATGGGCTTACTCAAATGTTCATCAGATAGTTGTTTATGGGTTTTACAATACACACCATATTGCCAATTTACCATCATCATTGATTAACCCCATATATATGATCTCCAAATTGATCATGGTGATGGTGATGACCATGAGGGGCTCCATGACCCAAGTTGTTGTTCACTCCAAAGGCCATGTCCCACAAGGGCCCATACTGATCGGTACTATCATCACCATGATGATCATCCATCATGATCACATCACTGAGGAGCTGGTTAGGGCTTAACGATATCGAGTGATATATGGCGTTGGGGTCATGGGTGCGGATTTCAGAATTCGAAAATGAGTAGTCGGATCCTTGGTATCCATAAACCATCGCGCTTCCTTGGACATCTGTCGTCGTAGGGAGTGATGCTAGTGTTAGTGGCGGAGAAGAGGAGGTACTAGCGGTGGTTGCTGCAGTGAAGCCAAACAAGTGAGTGTGACTCTCTTCCCCTTTGCTTTTGTGGAAGACTCTACATAGAACCCAATCCTCCTACAAATTAAGTGTACAGTTTCATTCGACACGACATGAGTAACCAATAAATCATTCTGGAATATAAACATCAATTCTTAATAATAGTTTTCGAATTTGTTTCGAAGTAGACTTTTGGAACAAAAAATATTAGACACAAACTAAAAATCTTAAAACAACTTATTTTTGTTCAATAAGCAACAATCATTAAACAAATTAAAATTAGTTATAGATAAAATTAATCAAGTGATTAAGGAAGGAGGAAGAAAAATAGAAAAATAATAGACCTTAGGAGGAGCGTGTGGAGCTTCCAAGCGGAACTCGTGCATGATCCAACCCGTTTTCAACCCGTTGGGAGCCCGGTTCCGGTAGAAAACCAAAGTCTTTCTCATGCCAACTACTTGTCGGGTAATCGGGTCAAGTATCACCCGATCTTTACCCGTGGCCTTCCAGTATCCACACGCGGTTGCTCTGTTGGTCCTGAACCCCGTTGCGTACTTACGGTCCCTAAAGCTGAAGAAGTACCATTCGTTCCCGTTCAGCTTTGCCACCTCTGCCCATTTTTAAATTAAATTAATTTTTTTTTTATAAGGAAATAATTCGAGGCCGGACAGGCTCGGACCTCGAGAGGCCGAAAAAGTCGACAGACGGCTTGCCGTCTAAACATACAACAACGAAATAGAAAATATAACATAAAATACATTAAAAGAGCACCTAAAGTAAACCCGGAAAAAACCCAAGACCTAAGCAAACTAGCGGCCGTTGCATTTTTTTTAAAGAATATTATAGTCCAATTTGTGTTATATAAAAAAATTTGAAAGTACAAAAAAAAAAAAAAGTTTGCTTCTTGGTCCTTCGGAAGTTCTTGTCCCTTTGAGCCAAGAGTGCTGGATAAGTTTCTATAAATAAATAAATAAATAAATATGTATATATGTGTTTGTGTGTGTATATATATATTTATGTACCTTAATTTATAATATATAAAATCCCGTAAGGGTTTGACTTTGACTAAATTTTAGTTGCCTAAATTTTTTGGCGCATTTGCACGAGTAGTGTGGTCCTCTACTTTCGGCGTTTCTAGGAGGTCTTCTGTTTGGTTGGGGGTTGTAAAGTTTGAATTCGGGACTAACTGGGATCGAGGTTGTGTTTCACGGCGACTCCGTATTCGGGAAGGAGTTTCCTTAAGGTTTCGTCTGCACTTCCCACAAGATATATATAGATTCTTATTGTACCATTGGCCCGCAGTGCTACTGTTCAGTGGTGCTTGACTTCATTCTTCGCCGTTATCAACAACTGTTGGGGGAGCTCTTCTTAGATTGTTTTTGATTTAGAGTTATTTTTGCTCATTTCTTAGCGTCGTTTTTTTTGCTCTTGTTGTATGTTTAAGCGGTTTTCGCTTGCCGATTCGTTGGCCTCTTGAAAAGCCTGATCTCGAATTCTTACTTTATCAAAAAAATAAATTTGAATGTAAATTACATGTATTTTTTGGCGATTTAATGGTTGAGCCCAATAGAATTCAATCAACCTTGTTCAACTCTCACTAATCACATATTTTCATTTTTTTTTCTCAATCCATTTTTCATTGTTTCAAAATTCTTAGTATAATTCAATTGGTATTTCAAAATTAAATAATAATAATAATTTATCTTATAAATTCAAGATATTCTCCATTTATTTTTTTAAAAAATATTTCATATAAAAAATAATACAAAAATCATCAATAAAAAATTATACCCGTCCCAAAAAATTATGAATCCGCTCTTGGATTTATAAGTTGCTCCAGATTTGAAGTTCTCATCTAGATTGTTAAACCTCTTGTATATATAACCTCTCAATCATTACACTAACTTTAACTTGTTATATATTGATATCTGTTAACATATTTATATAAGACTCTATTGATCTTGTGGAGAATATGAGTTGTGGGAGTGTCCCACATTGATTAAAAATTGAATCAAAGCCTTGCATATAAGCCGGTGGACTACCCCACCAAATGCCAATTGGTTTTAGGATGGAACCACACTCGGCTTGTGTGCTCGGCTTGCTTAGCGCATTTACGTTTGGCGTTGCCCCCCACATCGGATGACTCACCATTATTTCATAAATCTAATTCACAACACAATCCTGCTGGCCTTTACTGCATATTTTTATTCGGTTCAAAGTCTACACAATCTAAACTCAATTTGAATTGCCCGAAATTCATAAGTTTGCTTTTGCGTATATAACACCACGGAGAAAAATATATTAGGCCAAAAAAAAAGAAGGAGCAAAAAGCAAGCCAGCAAGCAATCGGGTAAATACGAACATATACGTCTTACATTACAGCTGCATTTATTCGATACATGGAAATACACATCAATGATTGATATACTGTAATCTATTCCGTATCGGTGTGTCCTGTCATTTTTTATATCATCTAAACAAGGACAACTTTTTCAAAATTTTATCAAGAGTACTCCTTATCGTTTTGAAGAAGTTAAATTTAATCAAACCATCCAATTTTTATACCAAGCACATATTTAATACAGTATAAAATTATAGAATACCACCAATTAAATGGGTTCTGTTTATAAACCACCACCCACCACATATTTTCATTAGAATTTCGTTAAACATATTATATTTTAATAGTTAATACTTAAATTTAACGTGTAAATTTTAATATATTTAACTTATATTTTTGGTAGAGATAAAAACTATTAATATATTATGGAAAAAATGTGCAAAATTTTTATATTTATTTGGAGGGCGGGCTTAATATTAAAAATATTATTGAATTTAAACAATGCTGACGATTTATAAAATTATTTTAATATTGATTAAAAAAAATAGTCCCTCTGTTTTTTTAATATATGACTTTAACTATTCATGCACATTTTCTTATACGATGATGAAAATTATATAAAATATTAACTTTATATAATTTCATAGTACTTATTATTAATAAGTATGAAATTATAAAAAAAAATTATATATTTTTCATTATTATAAGAAAACATGTATGAATAGAAAAATCCATATATTTAAAAATGGAGGCAGTGGTGTATAATTTTTTTTTTTAGAATTTATTACCATTTTCGAGAATCAAATAGATTTTTTTTCATATATACAACAAGTTTAAAAAAATTCAAACATATTTTAAAATCTATATGAGTTTCTAATTTAAATATAAAGCTTAAAATATTATAATATTACATATATTTGATAAAACTCTAATAGAAATATATGACAGGTAGTAATTTGTTAACAAAAGCTATTTAACGAATGATTTTCTATAATTTCATATTTAATAGAAGGTTAAGTGTAAAATTATGGGTGGTTATATGTACATTTCCCCCGTTGAAGAATTCACATTTAGGATCAGTTTGGTAACACGAAGTTGATGGGGTAGCTGAAGCTGATAGGGTAGCTGAAGCTGATGGATTAAGTGAGTTAAATATATGTTAAATTAGAGTTTTCATAAGTTAGTAAGGTGTTTGGTAACGCATCTGATAGAGTAGTTGATACAAACTAGCTAATCAGATAGGAGAAAATGAATAGAATTCTAAAAAGCTTGGGGTGAGTAGCTGTTGAAAATCCAATTTCAAAAGCTTGGGTGTTTCTTTAAATTTACTTAAATTTTAAAAAAATAGGTTTTCAATTAATCGTATAACTTAAATATAATTATTAAGATAATAATTGTAGGCTATATTTATTATTGTTTTTTTAAAATAAATAAAATTATTCCTAAAATATAATCGAGCCCTTAAATTAAAATTTTAAATATGTTTATAATCAAATTTAACTTGAAAAATATTAAAATATAATATATTTAATGATAAATTAATGAAAATAGATGAAGAGATGGTGAGTTGTAAGTAAAAACCATTTAAAGGGTAGTTTTCTGTAATTTTGAATTTAAGGGGTGGTTAAGGGAAAACACTCATATTTAAGGGGTGGTTTTAATGGTGGTCAAGGCAATTAAGGATAATTCTAAAGTTCCTTGGGAGATCTTCAGAGTCATTGAGAAGATTGGAAGACTACGAGCAACGTTCTCATCAGCAATATCCTGCCACTGCTTCAGAGAGACAAATACAACAGATGACTTTATTGCTAGATTTGATCTTTATTTGTAACTTATGTACCCTCCCTTTGAATAGAGAGTTTTCTCACATCATCCGCAGGGATGATCAAGGATGATCTTTATGTGTAAAGACATTCTAATTTTTGCCGACTGTAAAAAAAAAAGGGTGATTTTATGTAAATTTTCGAATAATAAATGATGTGTATTGTTTAGAATAAAGGCAGTATGATCTAATTAGTATATTCACATTTAAAACTCTAATTTGAAAAAATAGGATGGAGATGTGTTGAATAAAAAAAATAGTTAAAAATTCTCCGAAAATCCAAGGAATTATCAGTTCAGGACAAATTAGCATTTACTCCGTAGATAAAAGAAGAAACAGGGTCTAGAAAGTTTGGTTTTTTTTTTTTTTGTTTTTTTTTTTTTCTCTCTTATTGTATGTTTAGGTGTGCCAATCCAGTCGTCGTCTTGTTGATAATTAGACTTGTTTGATCTCGAATTCTTACTTAATAATAATAATAATAATAATAAAAGTTTTAGAAAGTTTAGAGGATAAGAAACCCTAATTAGTTGAGAGGGATATGTAATGATGTTGACGTGCATGACGCTTCTTTGCCAATTCTCTTCAGTTACTTCCCCCGCAAGTTAAAAACTAAAAATATTTTCTCTATTCTAAAATATAGGTCCTTTCAATCTTTTTTTTTTTTTGCATCTCTATATATAAATTAGTAAATTTTTTTAAATCAATTTACTCTCTATCAAAAAAAATACAGTAACATAATTAATCATAGGTGTTGTTAGATACACCGCAAATCACCATTTTAAAATGCACGTTCAATCCAACATGCAACCTTTTTTAATTAATTAACAGAGTTTCTTAATTAATTAGCCCACAACAAACCTGCACGTCCATTCCGACGTGCAAATTTGGGGTGTATTCATCCGGATCGTTAATCATTTAGAGACAAAAAACACTATTCACTCTTCTGTAGGTACAAGAGCTATAATTGCTTGATGTATACAGAACAATTATCTTTTCTTAATTGTTTTGAGAAGTTAAAAGTGAGTGAAAGCTGAATCACAACTAATAAGGATATATCTATCAGTAATTAAGGAGACAAAGTGAATAAGAATCAAGGAAATTTATAGCCTCCCCAAAAATAATGCTTTAAGATCTTTTCATAATAATATTAAGGAGTAATATATAGCTAGCTAGCTAGCTAGATCGATGGTCTATATGATCAAAAGTGAAGGAGTATATAAAAAGGTGCAAGAAAAATATATATATGAGGTGAAATTAATTTGATGTACTGTAGAAGTGTGTGTATATATATATATATATATAAAGCAATATAATTAAAAACCAGATATGAACAAACTATATATATAGGCAGAATATTAATTGATGATCAAAGATGGCAATATCTATGAGGATGGAGATGGGAGACGAACCGGGAAGTTGCCAAGGCTCACAAGTGTGCAAGTCGATTTCAACCAAGGTGCCTTTCAAGGCCTCTTCATTGGCGATCTTCTTAAGCAGATAATGACACACCAATTCCTCATCGCTTGGGTAGAACCTGAACCCTGGTGGCAGTGTTTCTCCGATGTCCTTCAACCCCATATATGATATATGATATTGTCTCGGTAGGTATGTAGCTAGGTAGATCTCGATCGAGCTTGATCAAGAAGAGGAATATATATAATGTACGTGGAATGGGGATGGGATGGGATGGAGAGTACCAATTTATAAAGGAAGGGGGGCGGGGAGGAAAGGCTGTGTCAATTTGGGCCCCAAAATTGTTGACATTTTTGTTCACTTTCAAAAGTGGTCTCAACAAACCGGGTTAATGCACTAATCACTAATTCGTGTTGGGTTGTTACTTTATGTGTGGGGAATTTCCTGAAATATTTTTAGAAAAATATTAAAACCATCTCTTCATTGAATGCAGAGTTTTTCACGATTATGCCTATATATCTTTCGTCATTCATTTTTCTCCAAACCCTAATATCATCGCTGCCTAGTTAGTAGTTATATACAGTGGCGGACCCGGGGGTTCTGGGGTCACGTGACCCCCCTCGGCCCGAGAAATATGTACTTTAAAAAAAAAAATGTTGTTTGATTTTTCTGAAATACTACCGCTCCGTTTCAAAATAAATGTTGTTTGATTTTTTTTATAAATTGATACTTATTACTATTTTAAAAAATTGATTACAAAAATAATATTTTATAGAGTTTTTACCTCCTTAAAAAGAATGCAATAAAAGACAAATATAACACTTATTATGAAACAGATCAATTTTTTAAATAAAAAATTACTATATTTATATAGTGTTTTTTTGTGAGATCATTAATTTTCATTTTGATACTCCATATTGTTTCTCATCCATAAAAATTCTGTTGCTAGAGAAGAAGGGAGTTAGAACTTTCCGAGAATGGCTTTGTACGCGTTTTTATTATCCATTTCTTTGACAAAAAAAAAATGCCACAAGCTAAGGAATTTTATCTTTCTGTTGGGAAAAAAGCTAAGGATTTTGCTTAATAAAGATACATTATATGGAAGTGCAAAAGTTGGGAATACCGAGTAAGACACATAGGAAGTTTCTTGAAAAATTGAAAAAATTAGGGTACGTACTCATATACATTAATTTTTTTTTAAATCAAGAATTTTGTTTTTTATACATTAGGAAGGATTTGAAATACTCAATATTTATGGCGTTTCATAATTGGAGAGGCGGCAAGAAATGATAAATGGATAAGCCATCAATAAAACAAAGGAAAATCAAGCACTAAATTAGAAAATGATCCTACGAAATTTAAACATAACCACAACTAACCAGCCTAAAAGAAGTCGAGGAATACCTAGGGATGAACTGTAGATAGCGAGAATAGGGGGAGACAAAGAAGAGAGTAAGCCTAGGCCTTCTGGAAAATTTGCAGCTCAGTTAGAATCTGCTCATCAAGAGAGTCCTTTTGAGGAGGATCTCAGTAGCTCTGGCAAGCTAGATCAGGCAGTGGTGACTGCTGTATTTCAAGAGGTCTTGAAATTGTTGAAAGGAAAGTCTCAAGTGAAGAGCATTGATAGCACTGCCAATCAGGCAATGGTGCATTTTACAGGTACTCTTAGTTCATCTTTCCTTATTGGTGTTAATAAGTCTCACAATGATCTGTGGATAGTTGATTCTGAAGCCACATATCATATTGCATTTGATTGTCAAATTTTCTCAGAAAATTTTGATTTCAAGTCTACAATCAATCTTGGTTTGCCTGATGGTAATTGTATCAATGTGACTCAGTTTGGTACAGTTAGATTGATTTCTGACTTGGTGTTGAAAAATGTCCTACTAGTGCCTCAGTTTAGGCACAATTTATTGTCTGTTTCTAAGAGCCTATGTGATCAACAATTGAGATTCAGTTTTGATGCAATGACATGTTGGTTACAGGACCTTACAACTAGAGTTGTAATTGCTAAAGGATTTGAAGACAAAGGATTAATTGTATGTTCTGAAGCCCAGTGCCAGTGAGAAGTCTCAGTTGAAGTTTTTTAGTTCTCTGAATACTACCAGATATAATAACATGCTCTTGATGCATGCTAGACTTGGACATATGTCTTTTTCTAAACTACAACACATTCATGGTTACAATGTTCTTAATGATCAAACTTCGTCTTGTGATGTATGTTCTATTACTAAGTCACACAAGTTGTAGTTTGACAGAAGTTTGTCTAAGGTTGATTGTGCATTTCATCTTTTGCATTTGGATGTATAGGGTCCCTACAGAGTTCCATCTATGTGTGGAGCTAAGTATTTCCTTACTATTTTAGATGATTTCTCCAGAAGTACCTGGGTGTATTTGATGCAAGACAAGATGAAGGTCTTGAGATTGATTACAACCTTTTTTAATATGGTTGAAACTCAGTTTCAGTTGTCTGTCAAGATAGTTAGGACTGGCTGTGGAACTGAATTTACTCAAAAGGGTTGCAAAGAGGTGTTTGAATCTAGAGGTATCATTCATCAGAGATCTACCCCAAGGGTTCATGAACAAAATGGGAGAGTTGAAAGAAAACATAGGCATCTCCTAGAAACAGCTAGAGCTATCAGATTGCATGTTGGCCTACCTCTTAAGTTTTGGGGAGATTGCATCTTGGGGGCCACCCATCTCATTAACAAAATGCCTACTGCTATCTTGAAGTGGAAATCTCCATTTGAAGTTCTATACAACACACCTCCTAACTATGATCAATTGAAGGTTTGGGTGCCTGTGTTATGCAGTCTAGCCAAATGATTATAGAGATAAGTTGGGAGTGGTGGCCAAAAGGTGTGTATTTCTAGGGTATCCTCAAGGTCAAAAGGCTTACAAGTTATTTGATCTTGAGAGGAAATCCATTATTGTTAGCAGACATGTCAAGTTTGAAGAGCAAATATTTCCCTTCAAAAAGGATTTGGTGCAGTGTCCTCCTTTACAGTGAGTTGATCTTCAGACAGATGATCAATTTGCTTCAGTGTCTTATGGGGAGCATCAACCTTCATTTTCAATTTCTCCTACTAATCACTCCTCACCCATTAGCTCACCATCTGTTACTCAAGTGCCAGTTTCTCCTGATGGACAAGTTTCTGATTCTGTGTCTCCAGTGGTTTCACCATATAATGACCCCTCTTCTGATTCTCCTATGCTCCTGAGAAGGCATATCAATAGGCCTGCTAAGCTACAAGATTATGTATGTTCAAATCTTCCTCTCAGAGGTACACCTCTCTCATCTCAGTCAGATTCTTTTGTTGTGTTTGCAGTCAACAATCTCTCTCACCTGTCAGCTGCTTATGTTCATTCTCTGGTCAATGTTTGTGCCAATTTTGAGCCTAACTCTTACTCTCAAGCCAAGGGTGTCCTTGAATGGGAATCTGGTATGGATAAGAAGCTTCATGCTCTTACAGATAACCACACTTGGAGTGTCACTCCTCTTCATTTGGGTAAGAAAGCTATAGGGTGTAAGTGGCTCTTTAATATCAAATATAGGCCAGGTGGAGCTGTTGAAAGGTATGAAGCTTGGTTAGTTGCCAAGGGTTACAATCAGGTCAAGGAAAAAGACTACAAGCAAACTTTCTCCCATGTTGCTAAGCTTTCCACAGTTAGAATATTTCTCACTATTGCTGCCTGCAGGGGATGGGTGTTACATCAACTCGATGTTAACAATGCCTTCTTGCATGGATTTTGTTGTGAGCCTAATTCGCCATGTTTTACACTTACTTTTATATCGATTTATGCATACATTGCATACATTTGGGTTAGAATAATATAGAATCTGTGTAGTTTACACTTATTTGCAATATATGGAGGTCTACACAAATTTTGGTTATATTTCGCAGAAATCGGACGCACTTTGGAGCTTAACGGAAACTCATGGAGAAGCTAAGAATGGTACAGCTGGAGAAAAGGCCATTTTTTACCATTCTTCGTTCTAAATCAAGCTTTGATGTCTTCATGAGAGTTGTAGCCCTTGGAAAGAGCTTTCCAACGCATGGTCATATGCATCAATCCGACGAACGAGGACTCGGGAAAGTGCGTTTCAAGAACAGCGCAGAATGCTGAAAACCGACTCTACTCGAGATCGAGTAAAGCTACTCGAGATCGAGGAGCATGTCGAGGAGATCTACCCGACGCTGCCGAAGAGACCTAGTCGATGAACCACCTTACTCGAGATCGACGAGGGTCTACTCGAGATCGACGAGCCCCTGAGTCCAGATCCGAGCGTGCCGAGGAGAGCAACCCGAGGAAGCCTAGTCGACAGAGCCATCCTACTCGAGGTCGACTAAGGCTACTCGACATCGACGAGCACCAGGAGCCTTGTCCGAGTCTGTCGAGCACCAGCTAGCCGAGACGACAAGTCGAGCCAGACCATCTCTACTCGAGATCGACCACGCCCTAGTCGAGATCGACCACGTTCCAGAAACTTCTCGACTTGGCTTGTCCGAGTAGAATTGAGATTGCTTGGGCATGAAGGAGGACAGCTTGGCCGAGAAGATCTATCCAAAATTGATCAAAGTCTATCTATGGAGGGAAATATATCAAGACATGAAGACTTACCTTAGTTAGATTTATCTTTTCCTAGTTGATTTAATTCCATTATGTCTTTTATTTATCTTTAAGCAATTTAGATATAGTTTTAGATGAAGATAGATATCTTCTTTCCTAGAATAGCTAGGGAATGAAGCCTATAAATAAAGCCCATGGGGCTCAGTTTTAAGCATTCAATTTCAAATTCAATTTCAGTCGGAGACAAGTAGTTCCAGAGAGACAGTTTAGGGAGTTCGAAGGTTTTAGGGTTTTGGCATTCGACGAGAGTTGGATTGCCGGAATTGTAAAATCATTGGATATAGTTAATGCAAGTTATTTCTTTCAAATCAATGATGTATGAGTTTGCGATGAAGAGCGAGTAGTCCACCCACTTCTAGGGTTGGGGCGAGCCCGACGATGGCCATGCATAATTGAGGTAAAGATCCAACCTTTATCATGTTTTGAGCATTTTCCTACTTGTTGATGTGTTTATTGCCCATCTAATGGAGATCCATGCTAACAACTTGGATTATAAACATAAAATCGGTAGAGACAATTAGGGTTTCTTGAGAGAGTTGTCTAATTGTTGGAAAAGGCGAAAGCTTAATCCTTTAATGCAATTCACATGATAATCCGTTTGGTTCTACCTTATGCATGCTTGGTTATTATCATTGCAAACCCCAATCTTGGAAGTCCTTTTACATTCAGTTTAGTTCGAAACCCTAAAAGCATTTGTTCTTTATTGTCTTTACTTTCTGTTCGTTTTCGTCCCTGCCCTTGTCGATCTCGATCAACCACTGGTCGACCTCGACGACTGATTCTCGACCTAGAGTCGCTGTTGCTTAAGTGTGCAGGAATCGACGAAACCCCAACTCGACCTCGACGAGCCTTACTCGACCTCGAGTAGCTCTTTGTCGAGATCGACCACCAGTTCCTGTGTCTGTTGTGCTGTGTTCGACTGTCCGAGCTTCTCTCGACTAACCCTTAGTCGAGCTCGAGGACTTCTGTGGTCGACTTCTGTCCGTGAGATTACACCGCTGCCTAGGATCCGCTGACACGCTTCCTCGTGGATCGATCCCGACTTCCCGCTGCTACATCAGGAGGAGGTCTTGTATTTATTTGGCGTGGGCATAATCTGGTTTGATTTATATTTGTTATATTTCATACTCGATCTCTTCCTACAACAGATTTTTGGATGAGGAAGTATATATGAGGCCCCCTCCTGGTTACAGGGTGCCCTTTGGTCATGTATCCAAGTTAAAAAGGTCACTTTATGGTCTGAAGCAAGCAAGTAGACAGTGGAGTCATGAAGTTACAAAGTTCATGATCAGCATGGGATATTCTCAATCTTCTCATGATTATTCTCTTTTTGTCAAAACTTCTGGTTCTCACATCACAATTGCACTTGTGTATGTGGATGACATGCTCACCATGGGCAATTTAGACTTTGAGATTCAAGCTACCAAATCTGCTTTGCATAGAGAATTCACTATCAAAGACTTAGGGGTTGCAAGGTATTTTCTTGGAATGGAAATTGCTAGATCCTCTGCTGGTATATTGCTAAATCAGAGAAAATACATCCTAGATTTTCCCACTGATGCTCAGATGGATGGATGTAAAGAAGCTTCTTTTCCTATGCAACTTGGTGTTAAGCTTTCTACTCATAAGGGTGATCTTATTGCTAATTCAGAAGATTACAAAAGGCTAGTGGGACGGTTACTTTATCTGACTCTTACTCGACCAGATATATCTTACACTGTACAACAACTGAGTCAGTACCTTCAGCGTCCATTGAAGCCTCACTGAGATGCATTAATGTACCTTCTAAGGTATCTTAAAGGCAATTTCAACCTTGCTCTATCCTATCCATCCAATTCTACTTTGACAGTTCGTGCATTCAGCCACTAGTAGAAAAATGAGTTTTTAACCCGCTATATAATAGGTCGGATCTAAAAAATCCGGGTTCTAATAGGATTAAAATTGACAAATATGTATTTTCTTCTTTTTTCTAAAAACTGAAAATAGAATATAGCCCGGATATATTGTACGCCCGGGCTATTATAAGTAAAAAATTTCTCAACACCTCACATCAAATACCCCAGATCTATTATATCCGGGTTATTATGTAAAGCTAATAGCCCGGGCGTGCGCTCACCAATCTATCTCCGGGTTGTTAGTGCATGTGCCCACCAAAGGGTCCAAATTAATGGCCCGGGCGTTCCCTCACCTATCTATATCCGGGTTATTACTTATTACTTATTAGGGTTGAAATTTAATTATCGTGTAGCTTCTATTTTTCCCCAAATTGAATAAGCCATTCATTTTCCCCGAATTCTCTCTCCCTTTACCCACTTCGGCTGTTTGGGCGCTCCTCCAGATCTGGAACCCTAGCAGGCAACAATTAGGAGAGGCAGGGTTGAAATTGAATTAGAGGTTGTTCAGATTCTCTCTCCAGATCTGTTTTGTTTCTCAATTGTGGCTCTATCCGATGCGCGAGGAGGTCGTAGAGGACGGGGAAATTTTGGTTCCCTTCGGAGAAGAAGAAGCTCACAGAAATCAATAAGCAGAAGATTGGTGTTAACGACAAATTCCAGGGGGTTTGGAGGCTGTCTAAGCGGGGAGTGGAGGTTGACAGGGACCCCGGGAAGGATTTTCTGTGGATTTTTTATCTTCTCCTCGAGCAAATTGCTGAAGTTCTCAGGTTTCCGATTAGTTTGAACTCTAATCTCGACATCATTTGCGTAACTTAAGGTTTTCGAAACAGGAAGGGGTATTCGTTTCTATCATGTCAAAACTTGAAGTGTTTTGCTGTTGAATTGGGGAATTCAGTTGCTTAAGTGTTGAGCAACTCTTGTCCTTGCAGAACTTGGTACAGATGTTTGTGTTATAATGCTCCATTATTGACGGTTGGCGCGCCTTGATGCTTTCTGGAACCCTAGCAAGCAGCAATTGGGAGAGGTGGGTAATTTCCTGCAGACAGCAATCAATCTGAATTTCAGTTCATCTTTAATGATTTATTTTATTGCAGATCAATTTGAAATTCATTGCAGATCACTGTTGGTATCTGATTTTGATGAAATTTGGGCATTTACAAAGTTTGATTTAAAAAAAAAATCATTTGTATTAAAGATAAACGATTTTATACAATACATAAAAATTACATATATTCTCGATCAAGTTGAGCATATATTAGCTAGCTAGGATTATTACCGATTCAGTACAACGTGAATGGTGGACTTGATCCGGACCTTCAGAGATCGTGTTGATTGAACAATTCTCCGGTTTAGGTAGAAGGGTTGTGGACTTCTATGGGACAAGTTCCCGCTCTTTGTGAGACATGTGACAAGCCCTTGACATATTATAGTTAGCCTTTTTTGCATTAGCTGTAAGATTTTGTTGTATTAATTTGCATCTACTGGGACAACTTTGACATATTATAGTTAGTCTTTTTTTATTTGATAAAATATGTTCAATTTTTTTTCACATATATCATTTACTAATGCCAGTTCACATCTTGTGGAGCGGATTGATATTTTAATAATTTTGAGCGGTTTGAAAAGGACTTATGTGTGTGGCAGGGTGGTGCAAGTACTTGGAGTGATGGAAAACTCGTAACTAGAATAGGGAAGAATGACGGCAGTGTCCAAACGGTGAGAGTAGTTCTCTTAATAGTAGCCATGAAATATACTTGCATGCTTTGTTTGATGATGTCTCCTTTTGCCTGGACAGATTGTTCATGTTATATTATTTAGTGAGAAGAAGAAAAGAAAAAATTAAATCAATTGGTGCAATTACCTTTTTATAGGTTATGAAGACACTAGTTCATTTTGGTGCTCCAATGAATATATTGGTTGATGGGAAACCTCACCTGGGAACTGATAGGTTGGTTCCTCTGCTTCGCAGTTTACGACAACATCTCAGTAATCCATAGGTTCTGCTTCTGATTTCTACAGGTTTATGTCAAATTTGGAACAAGGGTTGATGATCTGATTGTGGAGGGGGCAACTATCAAAAGGGTTATTCTACTAGAGATGTATATCAGATGCTTCTCTCACATACCATGGGTTTAGTCCCCAAGGATTTTACGGTAAGTCCCTGAATACATGAAGAAATCTTTTAATCATCATTGGCATTGCTCACCCTCAGTGCTATGAATGAATCGATTCACAGCTGGCTAGTTTGTGGTTTCGATGAATAGTTATAGACTTAAAGTGGAAAATCAAGGGAAAAGCTAAAGCCATGCTAATATAATATCCCTCCGGAAATGTTTAGATTATTTTTATTTCGAGTACTACTTACTCATTGCACTTAGCCATTGGATTGCAGGTAAACCAAATTGGAACGATTATTAAATCAATTCAAGCAGCTTTGGATTCTAAAGCCGCTGGATGGGGTGTTATGGTTAGTCACCACAGTGGTGAGACAGAGGACAACTTTATTCCTGATCTCGCTGTTGACTTAGCTAGTGGACAGGTTAAACATCACACTCGCACATCCATAGTCCTATTTTTTTTTTTTTTGCATTATTCTTTCCTTTGTGATTTTCAATTTTCATAGTGCACTAGCTGTCATACACACCATTGCACCCAGCATCACACTTTTCAGCATGTTGCCAACCCTCACTTTAGATTCTTTTGCCTTAGAATGTGGATCAGTACAATTGCATATTTATAGTCTCTTTGTTGTGAGCATGCCTATTTTTTAGCCTTAAGCCTCAAGTTTCTAATTAACATGATTTGAGAGGGCGTCTAGTTTCTGATTTTTTATTTTAACTTGATAGGTTTATAATCCAAAGTACACAACTAATTTATGATTTTTATTTTAACTTCATCCGTTTATAATCCTAAATACACCACATCATTTAGTTTTGGGGCATAAGAACCGGACCTAATACTGATTTTAAATCTGAATTTATAAGTCTACAACTTGCTATTTTTACAGATTTTAAAAATAAACACAACTCTTATGAATTCATTATTAATACCTTTGTTGGTTCTTTCTTCCAGCTTGAAAGCATGCGTAAACCAATCATTGAAGATGTGGATAGCAAGGATCGTTTGGACGCTCTTATGAATTCGGCCATCTATCTAAAGGTCTTTTATACATATCTGAATTCCTGGCCTTTCGAAACTTTATTAGTTAAAAGATAAAATGTATGGAAGCAAGTCAGTCACGACCTTGAATGTGTAACTGTATTTTTTGAAATGTGGGGATCTTTATATTACTATTGTAGTGAAATACTTTATCATAATTTTTAGTGTTCAAGGAAACTGGTGTAACTTTATCTCGAAATCATTGCATTTGGTTTATGCATGTGGTTTTCAAAGTTTTTGGGTTGATAATGTGTGGAATTTATGCTTGTGCATGGTTTGTAAAAACAGGTGGATTATGAAGAAAATAAAATGATCATTTTAAAAAAACACACCAAATAGCCCGGATCAAAATTGGCTGGGTTATTAGTATTTTTTTTTTGTGAATAATGATGGACCAAATAGCCCGGACCTAATAAATTACGGGTTATATGACCTGTTTCCATGGGTTTAATGATGGGTCAAATAGCCCGGATCCCAAAATCTCCGGGCTGTATAATCTATTTCCATGGGTCTTGGTTGGACCAAATAGCCCGGGCGTGTTTTTTTTTGGTCCGGGCTATATACCTAATATCACGAAGACCAATTGCCCGGACCTCATTGTGCCTATATCCGGGCTATATTCCCAAAAACGCCCGGGCGAAAAGGTGTTTTTTCTACTAGTGAGTGATACGGACTAGGGAAATTGCGTAGACACTGGGAGATCTTTATCCGGCTATTGTGTGTTTCTGGGCTCGTCTTTGGTGTTCTGGAAGACTAAGAAACAGAAGGTTGTTTCTAAGTCTCCAACTGAAAGTGAGTATAGGAGCATGTCTTATGTTGTCAGTGAACTTGTTTGGATGCAAGGGATATTATCTGATCTTGGTATCCTTGTTGCTCTTCCTATTCCCCTACACTATGACAATAAATGTGCACAACAACTTGCTCTCAATCCGGTCTTCCATGAAAGGACTAAGCACGTTCGGATTGAATCATATTTCATTCAAGAGACGGTGTTAGGAGGCTTCATCAAAACAGTTCATGTACCGACCAATTTGCAGGTGGATGACGTCTTTACTAAAGCATTGGGGGCTAAGCAGCATGAGTTTCTTCGAGCCAAGCCGGGCCTAGTCCTTCCATGTTTAGGTTCAGGTTTATGGGGGTATATGAGTGTGTATGTGAGCTAACCCCGGAGGGGTATTTCTGTAATTTCAAGTGTGCTTCAATTGGGACACATTTGAGCCTTTATAAGGCGGGAAGATTAGTTGCAACTGACTCAACTGATGAAAGTTGTAGAACCTCTCCAGGAGTACCTGGGTGTATTTGGTTTGTCATGTTTGTCATCCAAGACAGCAATGGTGATGTCACAGCTTGTGTCGCCGAAAATTGTGGATCCGTTTAGACGCTTATGACGGAGGCCCTAGGACTACGAACGGGTATGGTGGCTGCCAAGGAGCTTGGACTTCAGAAGATCGAAGTGGAAGGAGATAGTTTGACTATCATTAGTGCGTTTAAAGAGATTTGTACATGCCCTCAAGGGATTGAGATTACGGTTTCAGACTGCCTTGTTCCGCTTCAGGACTCTCCGAGCGTCTATAGATTGAGAGATTGAGATGATGGTAATGTCACTTCTCTTTAGCTTTCTTGGTGGATGATGCGTCGTCTATAGCTCTCTCTGAGCTCAGTACTCTCGTCCGAAAAGGCACTATTAGTTAGAGGGTAGAATCTGATCGACTTTCACCCAAAATCTTTCCTTTTAAAAAAAAAAAGAAAAAAAAAAAGATAATGGTTGGATAATCAAACATTTGGATTCCCTTCACACATCGGACTCACCATCATCCCCGCAGACCCGCCACTTTACACGAATCTTATATCATATCAAATCGTAAAAGATTAAATGGATTGTGCCCATTTACAAAAGCTGATGATTAATTAGAGGAGTTTATTTTCAATTATTATTGTGCTTGTTAATCATATATTGTGAATTGTATATAATATTTATTTTTTAATTAGAACTTTCAAATATATTGTTCCTGCTACAAACAAATTAAGAGAATGTTTAATTTACAAATAAAGAAATCGGTTCTGTTTACTTGGGCTGCAGGTTATAAGGCTAATTTGATCATCCATCCAGAGTACAACTCACTTCAAAGTTATTATTCACTTGGATGATATTGATGAATCATATATATACACGTACAAATATATAGGGACCCTCTATACTTAATTAATTACATTAGTTTTTTGGATGTTTTGAAAATAATTAAGAGAGGAATGTGACACAGAAACAATTTGGGATCTCACAAAGAGCAATAATATATGAATTAGTTGAAGTCTTGAAGATTGTAGTACGTACACTGCCTATATAGGTAGCTCCAGTTGTTACTCAATCTTGATATAGATTGTTAATAATTCACACCATCAAATTCAAATGTACGTTTATACTAGGATTCTTTTCATTGATGATTGAATATACACAACTGGGTCGACGTATTACTCACCAAAATATCATTGTTTGCTTGAATCCATCTACTAGAAAATACCATACGATAAGCCGAATATTCAAAGAATTTATCGATGTTTAACTGTACGTCGAATTTCACAAACAAACAAAAAACTATATGAGAATACCAGATTTTGTGTGAGGGGTCTTATTAATACGACACACAAGGTTGAAGGAAGAAGAAGACACAGCTGAGTCAGCAATCCGTGACACCAAGGAAAGAGATCACAACCGTTCAAACCAAAGCCAGATGGATGGTGGATAGTGTCCGTTAGGAGTGTTAGTTAGCTGACATTGCATATAGAATAAAAGGAGAAAATAAGAAGAGATTAATATATATCTCATCACAAACAATTGTCTCTGATTTTCAATCAATAAACACCATCGCCATTGATGGTCCAAAACCAAAGCTATGTGCTCGCTGTGTGATTGCTTGTTCTTTCGCTTGATCAATCATCAAATTCGTCCAATTCTGTCACTTATTATTTAATTTGTAAGTAAATCTAGAGCGTCAAATTAAAAATATCAAATTGTTAGTTGTTACAATTAAAATGATTATTCATAGGTACTAAGTGATTATTCATACATTGTAAAGTAATTATTCGTATATATAAAAAATTGTAATTATTCATATATTAACAATATGATTATATTTAAATAAATATATATAGATAATTATATTGTTAAATACAAATTATATAATAAAACTTGCTTACACATGATATATATTTGAACTTGTTCAATATTTCATTTTTGTTTTTTTTCGGTGCTAATAGGATAAAATTTCTGAAATCATACCTACTTAATTATCCATCATTTCCTGGGATTTTTGGTGAAGGAATATTAATTATGAATTATGAATAAAAGATGACTCATCGATTAGGTTACTCATTTTATACGTTAAATGATGAATATACATGTAATTGATCAAAGGCAATACGAGCAAAGCTTCTCCCAATTAGGAAACCAGACATTCAGGCCGGTATATGCAGTGGTGGATCCAGAATTTTTATCAGAGGGTGGCTGAAAAATACAAAAGGGAGATAGGATTGACGCTCCTCATTAAACAAGATTATTGTCCATATGAATCAAATAAGTCATTATAACTAATATTATTTCTCAAATCCAACAAATCTTTCAAACCAACTCTATCAATATTGTAGAGATATTTCATTGAGCATCTTAGGTTTTGTATATTATGTACATGTAATATTGTATGGTTGTATATATATATGTATATGGGCTGTGATAGAAAGGTGGAATTGGGCTTAGGCTAGGTTCGGGCTTGGGAGTTAGCCTTTGGGCTGCCAGACCGAACTGGGCCGCCCAAACCTGTTGAGCCCAACCCAACCCAACCTTCTCTTGTGGAAGCTGAGCTCGGATGCTAGGGTTCCTCAAGAGCTCGTCTATATATACCCCTTACCTCCTATCTGCTTGTCACTGTTGAAGCCGCTCCGCCGTTTGGTAAGCTCCAAAGAAAGAGAGAAAGAGAGAGATCCAGGAAACCTTAGCGCCGCCGCATCCCTCTCCGGGAGCGTCGCTTCTTCCTGGTTCCGGTGGTCTTCTCCAGTGTTGATCTCTTGTGGCTGATCTGTTGCTCCTCTACAGATCTACCTTCGACGAAGATCTTCTTCGTCTCGCTCTCGTTTCTTCTTCAGTCTTTTGTGGTTTCTTGTGTTTGCATGTTCTTCGTGTTTATCTTTTGTTTGTTGTTTCTCTGTAAGCCTGTGAACACCTTGAGTTAGTGGATTTAGGCCTGATCTGGAGGCCTCGAGGACGTAGGTCTTTTGACCGAACCTCGTAAAAGCTATTGTGTTCTTGCTTTGAGTTTCTTCGCTTCCGCTTATCTGTTTCTCCAATCCACGATTATCGAACTTATGCTATATCAAATTGGTATCAGAGCATGTGTTTTGATGCTAGAGCTTGAGTGTCCGCTTTCCAAACTCTCTGAATCTTTATAGATCTCAGGGAACGGAAATTGGTGTAGGAAGCGGGTGGGCCTAGATAGGGTGTATCGCCTGGTGCAATTCCCCCTGTACAACGCATCAGATCCTGTTCTTGTTGTGTGAAATCTTGTGTGTTTTTGCATGCTTTAGGGTTTCTGCACTTATAGCTTTGCTGTTTGTTATTCTGTGTTTGGAATCTTCAGATCTTGATTATTCTTGAGTTTTCGGTCTCGAAACCTTCAGATCTGGACTTAACTGTTTGGATCTAGGGTTTCTTGAAGATCTGTAAGCTCTTGAGTAATCTTCTGAGATTTCTTGTGTGCTGAGATATTCTCTGCAGTTGTTTTTGCTTGCTTTAGCTAAGGTCTTCTTAGTTATTCTAAAAGCTAAGTTGTTTTCTTGCCTTTTGTTGTCAGGATTAACCATGGTTGAGTCCTCTGTTAGGATTAAGCCCTATGATGGGATCTCTGACTTTGCAATGTGGCAGTTAAAGATGAAAGCAGTTCTCATTAAGGAGAAATGATGGTTACCTATCAATGCAGTATACCCTGCTACTGTTGATGATGAGAAAAAGAAGGAGTTGGACCTTATAGCACACAGTGAGATTATGATACGTCTTTCTGATGAGGTAGCTCGACAGGTAATGAGTAAGAAAACAGCCAAAGAGCTGTGGGAAGCTCTTGAGGGGCTGTATCTGGTAAAATCTCTCCCTAGTCGAATTAATCTGTTGTGTAAGTTGTTCAATTTCAAAATGGATGTGCATGCTTCTCTGAATGATAACCTTGACAAGTTCTTGGGTATGACTCAGGATTTAACTAGATCTGGTGATGATATTTCTGATCTGCATCAATCTGTGTTGTTGTAAAATTCTTTACCTTCTCAGTTTGATACTTTTAAAGATGTCATTCAGTTCAGTCGTAAGGATTTGAATAAGAAGGAAATTATAGAGTCTATTACTCAGAAAAATGATGTCATGAAGGTTTTTAAGTCTAAACAGGAAGCTAAGTCTGAGGCTTTAATGGCTAGGGCTAATTTTAGAAAGGAAAGAAACAAGAACTTTAAGAAGAAGGATGATAATGCTAAAACTGACAAGCCTCCTTCTAATAATAACAATAAAGGTAAAGAAAAAGTGTCTGAAAATGTGCAGGATAACAATCCTAAGAAAAATGTGAAATGTTATTACTGTGACAAAACTGGACATTATGAAAAAGATTGTTATAAGAAAAAGAAGGATGAGGCTAAGAAAGAAAAGTCTGGTGTTTCTGCATTATTTGAAGCTAGTTCTTGTTCTAAGAATGAATTGTTGCCTATTTGTAATGATTCTGCATGTGATGATGTCTGGATCCTTGATTCTGGTTGCACTATGCATGCTACACCTGATAAGAAATGGTTTGATCATCTTGCTTTAATTGATGAAGGGGATGTTTTGTTGGGTGATCATCATGTTGTTTCTATTAAAGGGGTGGGTTCTGTGCCTTTGCTCATGTTTGATAACCAGATTAGGATTATTCAGAATGTTAGATATGTGCCTGATTTGAGAAGAAATTTGCTGTTTGAAAGTGTGTTTGATGATATGAGGTGTCACATTAACACCTATCTAGGAAATAAGAGAGTTTCTAAAAATGGAAAAGTTTTGCTTCAAACTGTGAAAAAGAAGGGTCTTTACCATGTTATTGCTAAGTCTGCATTGAAACATCATGCTTATGTTGCTTCTGTTTCTATGTCTAATGCTGAAACTGCTTTATGGCATAAGAGATTAGGACATATTGGAAACATTGGTCTGTTACAGCTTTATAAAACTGATGTTCTTAAGCTTAAACCTGCTGAATTGGATATGTGTGATGATTGTCTGCTTGGTAAGCATACTAGATCTAAGTTTGACAAATCTAGTTTCATTGCTGAGCATCCTTTACAATATATTCACTCTGATCTTTGGGGCCTTGCCCAGGTTGATTCTTTCTCTGGCATGAAGTATTTTATGTCTCTTATTGATCACCACAGTAGATATGTGTGGATTTATTTGTTAAAGGTTAAAAGTGATGCTTTCATTACCTTTAAGAACTGGAAAACTAGTGTTGAAAAGGATTTTGGCTATGTGGTTAAGTGTTTAAGAACTGATAATGGACTTGAATTTTGCAACTCTGACTTTGATGCATATTGTAAAGAACATGGTATTAAGAGACACTTGACTGTTCCTGGAACTCCCCAGCAAAATGGCATTGCTGAGAGGATGAATAGAACTCTGCTTGAAAAAACTAGATGCATGCTTATTTCTTCTGGCATTAAACATTCTGTTTGGGGTGATGCTATCATGACTGTTGCCCACTTAATTAATAGATCTCCCTCCTCTGTTGTTGGCTTTAAAACCCCTTATGAACTGTTGCATAAAAGAAAACCTAACTTGAGTTACTTGAGACCTTTTGGGTGCACTGTGTTTTCTCATAAGTCAGATGGAAAACTAAATGCTAGATCTGAAAAGGGTGTTTTCTTGGGGTATCCTGAGGGAGTTAAAGGGTATAAAATCTTATTGATTCAACCTGGTGCTTATAAAGTGATTGTGAGCAAGAATGTTGTGTTTAAAGAGACTGAATACTACTTCAAGTCTAAGCTTACCCCTGCAGCTCAGCCTGACAATTCAGTGGAGGCTACTGGAGCTGCTCCTGGCACCCCCTTCTATGTGCCTGAAGCTTAGACTCCCCCCTTGGAGGATGGTTCTGACAATGATCAAGTTCAACCCCACGGGGGTCAGGTAAATGTAGGAGCTAATGATGGTGGTGACACTGAAGCTTCATCTTCTTCTTCCACCTCCTCTTCTTCTAGATCTTCTGATTCTGATTCTAATGCTGGGGATTTGGCTCCTGATGATGCTGAGGATGCCATCTCAGTCAACTTGGATGGTCAGCCCTTGACTGATTACCAGTTGACTAGAGATAGGGAACCCAGAACTAAGAAGCCAAATCCTAAGTATACTGAGTCTAATGTGGTTGAATTTGCTCTTATGGTTTCTGAAGTTATAAATTCTTACACCCCTGATCTTTATGAACAAGCTGTTAAGTGTTCTCATTCTAATCTTTGGCTTGCTGCTATGAAAGATGAAATTGAATCTATGCATGCTAATAAAACCTGGACCTTAGTTAAGAAACCTAAAGATAAAAGGATTATTGATTGTAGATGGGTTCACAGGATCAAATCTGGTTCTACTTCTGATGATCATCTTAGGTATAAGGCCAGGCTTGTGGCCAAAGGCTTTACCCAAAAGAAGGGTGAAGATTATAATGAGATATTTGCCCCTGTTGTTAAGTATAAAACTCTTCGTTTCTTACTTGCCATTGCTGCTGTTTATGATTTTCATATTGAACAAATGGATGTTAAGACAGCTTTCTTGCATGGTGATCTGTATGAAACAATTTATATGAAACAACCTAAGGGATTTGTGGATGAAAAGAATCCTGATTATGTGTGTTTACTTAGAAAGTCTATATATGGCCTGAAACAATCTCCCAGGCAATGGAATATTAAATTTCATACATGCATGCTGAAATTGGGTTATTATAGATCTAAGTATGACACTTGCTTGTATATGAAAGGTGTGAGAACTGCTGAACCTATATATGTTCTGTTATATGTTGATGATCTGCTGCTTGTGTGTAAAAATATGACTAAGATTAAAGATCTGAAAAATGGTCTTAAGTCCAACTTTGACATGAAGGATCTTAGTGCAGCTAAAAGAATTCTTGGAATTGACATTATTAGAGATAGAAAGAAGAATCAGATTATTTTGTCTCAATCTGATTGCATTCTTAAAGTTTTGGACAGATTTAGTGTTATATGTGCTAAGACATCTCCTATGCCTCTTGGTGCTCATCTTGATCTAACCAAAACTGTTGATCCTCTTTCTAATAATGAAGTTGCTTATATGAAGAAAGTTCCTTATGATGCTGTTGTGGGTTCAGTTATGTATGCAATGATCTGTTCTAGACCTGATCTAGCCTTTGCAATCAGTGTTTTAAGCAGGTTTATGTCTAACCCCAGTGAGAAGCATAGGGTTGCTATGAAATTTCTTTTGAGATATTTGTGTGGCACAAAAAATGTTGGCTTAGTTTATGGCAGGCACTCAGCTATGAGCCTTCAAGGCTACGTGGATGCAGATTATGCAAGCAACAAAGACAATAGGAAGTCTACTACTTCTTATATGTTTACATGGGCAGGAAACTGTATCTCTTGGAAGTCACAGTTACAGCCTATTGTTGCTCTCTGATCAACTGAGGCAGAATATATAGCAGCAACTGAAGCTGCAAAGGAAGCAATATGGCTTCAAGGCCTGAACAGGGAGATTTCTGGAAAACCTTGCACTTCAACTATTAATATTGATTCTCAATCTGCTTTATATCTTTGTCGTGACCCTATGTATCATTAAAGAACAAAGCATATAGATGTGAGATATCATTTTATCAGAGAAAAGATTGATAAAAATATTATAAAAGTTGTTAAAATAAGTGGTGATAAGAACCCTGCAGATTTTGGGACAAAAATTGTTACATCTTACAAATTTGTTTTCTGCAGGAATTTCCTCCATGTGGAGGATCCCACTTAGCTAGTGTTACAAGGTAGGATGGGCCTGAGAAGGATCAGTACACCTAAATCCAGTTGGCTATGAAGCTCTAACTCGCTGCAAATCAATGATAAGCGGCTTAAAGAAATACATGGGCATATTGTAGAGATATTTCATTAAGCATCTTAGGTTTTGTATATTATGTACATGTAATATTGTATGGTTGTATATATATGTATATGGGCTGTGATAGAAAGGTGGAATTGGGCTTAGGCTAGGTTCGGGCTTGGGAGTTAGCCTTTGGGCTGCCAGACCGAACTGGGCCGCCCAAACCTGTTGAGCCCAACCCAACCCAACCTTCTCTTGTGGAAGCTGAGCTCGGATGCTAGGGTTCCTCAAGAGCTCGTCTATATATACCCCTTACCTCCTATCTGCTTGTCACTGTTGAAGCCGCTCCGCCGTTTGGTAAGCTCCAAAGAAAGAGAGAAAGAGAGAGATCCAGGAAACCTTAGCGTCGTCGCATCCCTATCCGGGAGCGTCGCTTCTTCCTGGTTCCGGTGGTCTTCTCCGGTGTTGATCTCTGGTGGCTGATCTGTTGCTCCTCTACAGATCTACCTTCGACGAAGATCTTCTTCGTCTCGCTCTCGTTTCTTCTTCAGTCTTTTGTGGTTTCTTGTGTTTCCATGTTCTTCGTGTTTATCTTTTGTTTGTTTTTTCTCTGTAAGCCCGTGAACACCTTGAGTTAGTGGATTTAGGCCTGATCTGGAGGCCCCGAGGACGTAGGTCTTTTGACCGAACCTCGTAAAAGCTGTTGTGTTCTTGCTTTGAGTTTCTTCGCTTCCGCTTATCTGTTTCTCCAATCCACGATTATCGAACTTATGCTATCTCAAATATATAAAATTCAGCTTAAAACTCCTTACTCCCAATCCACAATGCATTTTGATTCTCAAATCCACAAATTTACCCCAAATTGCTACTTAAATTAACAAATTTACAAGCAAAATCACAAACCGTAATCGAAATTTAGCAAAATTGGTTCTTAAATCCACAAACTACGATTTCAAATCACGAACCGCGATTTCACAAATTCATTTCTCACAACCACAATCACAAACCACATTTCCAAATCGCAAATAACAAATTCACAAATTTATTTCTCACCACAACTACAAACCACAATTTAATTTCAAATCACAAACCACAAATTTATTTCTCACAAATCACAAACCCTAATTGAAATTTCCCCCAAATTGATTTTCAAATCCACATATTCTAATCTAAAATGATTTTGAACTAAACCAATTGAATTTAAAAACAATCAAATTAAAATGAAGAGGAAGAAAACTAACTAAAAAATATTGAACATTGAACCACTTTGGCTCTGAGGACTGCGGGAGACAACAGACCAAAAGAGAGCTGGGTTGTTGTGGTCCGCGGTGCGGCGGTGGCAGGGTCGGCCGGAGGTGGAGCTGGCGACGGCGCCCGGATCGGGGACATAGGGTTTTGGCTTTCGCGTGTGTGAGTTTACTGCTGGTTCTGTTTCAAATTTTCAATTAGTGTATGCGTTAAAAAAAAAAGAGGAGGGTTTCTGAAAAAAAAAGTTTTTTTTAAAACAAAGGAGGGTTTCTGGAAAAAAAAAACAGATATAAAAAGGTGGAAGTAATGGGGGATTCGAACCTGGGGATTAGTTGCTCCGTATAGACTCCCCTCTATGTCCTAACCAGTGAGCCAATTCATCATTGTGATTCTTCTCTACTTAACTAAAATATATTACTAAAAGCAGATGTATAATAAATATACAAACCTTCTTCTTCCGGATAGGGGGGGAGCCCCCCCGCCCCCCGTGGATCTGCCACTGGGTATATGTTAACTATTACGTATCTTATTTGGGTTGGGTTTGAATGAGTTCACTTTAAAATGAATTTAGGTACATGTTTTAGGTAGACGGGTGAAAGGACTTTTTTGGAGAGTGTTTTCGTGCTACTAGTATATAGGTGAAATAAAACGCAATTTAAATAGGGTGTTGTTAGATACACCACAAATCTCCCAACAAAAGTGCATGTCGGAATTAACGTGCAGGTCTTTCCAATTAATTAGTACGTTAAAAATTTTAATTAACCCACTTCAACCCTGAACGCCAATTCCGACGTGCACGATTTGGAATGTATTAAGTTTCTCCGTTTAAATAATAGCATACCCGTTGGAAATTATCGGACTACATGCATGTAATACTGAAAATTACCACCTCCCTTTGACTTTGAGAAGGATTTCGAATAGATCTATTTTTATTTATCAAAAAACCTAAGACATACTAGTACGACCCGTAACACTAGCTGTTGAGTATTAACCACCAATTAAACTACAAATAAATCCAACCAAACTCAAACCATAGCAAACAACAAACAAAACGCAAACCAAATGAACAAAGAAACACAAAACAACCCAAGCAAGAGTCGTTATCCTAGTTCCTCATAACCCTCGTTTTCTTGAACAACACACCGACCATAAAACCTCTTGCTTGAACCTCTCCTCTTTTTTTTGGCTTTTTAAGTCTTTTCCTATGATTTTAGCACAAATAAGGCTCTCCTTTTTCTATAGAAATCAACTGCAACTTATAACCTTAAATGCATCTTTCCCTCCAAAGGCAATAACCTTCTCAAAAATGAAAACAACTATTTTACCTCAATATAAAATATTTCCCAAATCAATCCATAAAGACATCTTCGAAACAGGCAGTATCCATCCATAATGTTTTCCATTATTCTCCAAATTTGGCCCAAATCAAATCCTTCAGGAATAAATAATGTGGATATTGATTTTGTAAAGCCCACCAATGGTTCCGCCAATCTTGACACATGACAATCCTATCCACAAGAAGGGTCCTCTGAACCCATATCGGTAGTTCCTTTCTAGAGGTCTTCAGCACCATCTTCTCAACTTGTTATCTTTCGATTTAGGGTTTTCATCATTAATTTTATAGTCGATTTTTTTAAAGTATTTCTTTCATTCTATGGAGTAAAGGGTTTCTTTCAATGTTTGTTTCTTTCGATTTCTTTCATCAGTAAAGTATATGTTTCTATTTCTTTTGATTTCTTTCAATGTATGTTTCTTTCCATTTCTTTCATGTCTGTTTCTACTTTCATCAATTGGCTCGACTATTGAATGTCAAATTTCTGTTTCTGGTTTCATTAGTAAAATATAAGTTTGTTTTTATTTTTGTTCATAAGTTCTTTTCTGTTTCTGGTTTCATAAGTTGGTTTCTGGTTTTAGCGGTAAAGTATATGTTTGTGGTTTCAATTGGCTCGATTGCAGTAAAGTCTATTAGCTCATGCATAAGTTTCTTCAGTAGAGTATATGTTCGTTTCTGTTTCTGAATTGTTTGTTTCAATTGCCTCATAAGTTATATTTTCAATTTGCTTGACTGCAAATAATTAGAATAACAAAGACACAAAAGGTTCCTTATCTGCATAAAGTTTAGATAACCATGCATGTTAAAGGTATTGAACAACAAAGCATTTATTTGGCTTTTCTTTGTTAAAATCAGTCAGCATGGTGCTAAAAATAATCAAGAAAAAAGGATAGATTTAACTACACCACAATATAAGGCATATATAATAACCATTTAACTTTATTCTTTCCTACACTAAGTTTTGAGTGACAACATCCACTCATCTAATCAATTTCACAACTTTTGAGATATATTCACATTCAAATTTTCTCCCACAAGGAGGATGTCTCTATTGTGCCTAACATATTAAGTTAAACATGTTGACTTATTAGACAGTATGTCCAACAAAATAAAAGGGGGAAAGTAAATATCCATATTATAAGACATAATTAAGTAAATATCAATCAAGCTAGGTTTATTTATTAAATGTCCACTGGCCACCCTACCTCCTGCCCTCGCTTTTCCCAAGATCGCCCTCATACTACTTTTCATGTGAAGCAAGTTCCAAATTCAATGCACGAATTTCGTCATCCTCGACATTTCGATTGCAATTTAAAATTGATAATTTTGTTCGATCGATTTCATTAAGGTATTTATTAGTACATGAAAACAATTCTTCATATATAAATCAACTCTTCAATATCAGCATATATATATATATATATGCGAAACTAATTAAAATAACCCGACCTTTAAGGGTGTGTTAAAAATATATCCCAACCTTTCAAAGTGTAAGATAAATATCCCGACCTTTAAAGGAGTGTTAAAAATATATCTCAACCTTTCAAATGTAATATAAATATCTCGACCTTTATAGGTAATGTTAAAATAATATATAAAATAATTCTCTACCAAAAAAAACTAACATGGCATACATATGTGGCAAACTAACTTAATAAAAAAATAAAATTTTAAAAAAATATAAAAAAAAATTAATAGAAGGGTTTAAGAAAACAAGTTTTTTCATTTATTATTTAAAAAAAAAATTCAAGACACTTTAATAATATTTCAATTTTCCATATTCTTCTTCTTTAATTTGTTCAATTGTCTCATTTTTTTACATAATTTATTTACTAAAATTCTAACTATTCTTCTTTCTGTTTTAAATTTGCATAAAAAATGCGAAATTAGTTAAATGGTCCATTATACGAATATGGGTGTTATCCCTCAAATATAAAAATAATCTAAATAAAATATTAAATACTTTTAAATATATCATTATATATATATATTATTATTTTATTTATTTATTTATTTCCCTTGATAAAAAGAAAAGAAAAGAAAAGTGGTTTAATAAAACAAGGTTTTTAATATAGAGTTATAAGAAAATAGTGTGTATAAAATATAAAAGATGAAAGATATGTAAATCTATAATTTTTTTATATAGATTTTTTAAAGTTTTTATTTTTTTTATTTTTTTTTTGTCATATATGCATGTCCTGATAACTTTTTTTTTGTATAAATTTTTTTGAGATATTATTTTAACATTACATATAAAGGTCGAGATATTTATATTACATTTGAAAGGTTGAGATATATTTTTAACACCCCTTTAAAGGTCGGGATATTTATCTTACACTTTGAAAGGTTGGGATATATTTTTAACACGCCCTTAAAGGTCGAGTTATTTTAATTAGTTTCGCCATATATATATATATATATACACGAATTTCCGTTATAATATATCACGAATGTATAATATGTTCTCGTTTATCGGCACATATTTTCTCATATAGTCCTTTGTAAATATATCATGAACGTATAATATGTTGTTATAAACATTAAAATACTTTTGTCAGCATATAAACTTTTCTTTCAATAATGCTGATAATCATACATATATATTATCATATACAGATATATCAGCATTTGTCCTCATATGTGAATACATATATAATCGTACATATATATATATATATATATATATATATATATATATATATATATATATATATATATATATATATATATATATATATATATATATATATATATATATATATATATATATATATATATATCAGCATATGTGAAGTAAGAGATAATCATACATATATATCAACATAGGTGTTAGTCGATTGTCAATATGCTTATGAAATTGTTCTCTTGCCATATCAAGTAGTAATGCATGTCAACCCACATTCTTATAGTTGTTTATGAGGGAGAATGGATGAATGCTGACAACAACTTATTTTCGTTGGTAATCCAACAACAAAGTCTTTCCTAGTAGAGGATTCAGTTGCATTGGGTTCACTGGCTATGAGAGTGTTCAACAGGTTTAACATTGACCATAACGTTTATGATCTAAAATTTAGCCACTTGCACCAATGCAAGATTTTAAAAACTTCTTTTATTGTCAGTTGTGATGCTGAATTATAGGAATTCTTGACATTAAGTAAGCTTGAAGGAGTGAATTTTGTTGTTGAATTGTGTGTCATCAAAAGAAAGAATGATGGAATATTGTCTATCATACAACCAAAAGCTGACATTGCCATACCTGACAATGAAGACCAAGGAAGCAGGAAGGCATTTGAATCCGATGAGGATTTCAAAGACTTATGTGTTGTTGAAGACAAGAAAGCTTACAACACATATATGTCATTGGATTATGAGTATTATTATGGAGATGATTTTGATATATATTATTGTTGATGATGAAGGGCTTATTCCTTTTCATGAATATGTTGACATTGATGGGGACAATAATGCAACTGGTACCCAAGGAACAGAGATTACAAAGCCAGATGAAGGAGAGAATGATGACTCAAATAGCAGTGAGAAAGACCAAAATATTTGGAGGGTAAGCTACAATTCAATGAAGCGAAAAGGGAATACAATAGAAGAATGCTGTGTTGATATTTCCTCTAGTACTGAAATTGAGAGTTTTTAGAGATATAACTCAGCAGCTGATAGAACAATGTATGTCGGGAAGATATTTCCATCTAAGCAAACACCGAAGGATACTCTATATCTCATGTCAATGATTAAAATATTTAGGTTTGACGTCAAGAAATTAAATCTACTCCGCGGTATTTCAGTAAAGTTATATTCATAATCGCATGAAGTCATATTATATAACGAAACACACATGCAACTAGGAGATTAGATTTACACATTGTAGAAAATATTCTTACAATGTTGTTGTTAACTTCATAAAATCAACGTATGTCATAAAAAATCATATTTTTCAAGATTATTCTAACAAATGTAGATATAGACTGATTGTTTTATTATAATAACAGATCATTCAATCTAGCATAGATTATGGAAAAGATGCAGAACGATCACAAATTTCCAATCACTTATTGAAAAGCATGGAAAGTAGCACAATTGGCACAAGTGAGGGAAAAAAGGAACACCAGAGTCAAATTTTGCTGCTTTACCATCATACTACCGCATGATTGCAGAGAAAAACCCAGGAATAATTGCTTTGTTTGCTACCGATTAGGCTAAAAGATTTAAATATCTATTCCCATCGTTCGGGCAATGCTAACGATCCTTCCATGTTTTGAAGAAGGCGATATAATGTGTCTAATGACATTAATATAGTATCAACATCATTTATATAGTGTCAGCAACATATATATAATGTCATCATGATTTAAATACCTTTATATACGACGTCAGCATCATTTAAGTACCATTCTACATAATCATGTCAGCATCATTTTTAAGCACTATAAGCACAATAAATACAATCCAATGTCTGCTTTTTTTTATAGGTTGTTGTGGTTGATGGAGCATTCCTCACTGGAAAGTATGGAGGTACATTGCTAGATGCAATTGCACAAGATGCGGACACTAGTATATATTCGCTTGCATTTGGGATTGCTGATTCAGAAAATAACAACTCATGGAAGTGATTCTTTCAAACAGCTAAAAAAGGTTATACCACGATCAGATGACCTGGTATTTGTCTCAGACAGGCACACAAACACATCAAAAGCAATTTCCGAGGTTTACCCAAATGGTACACACTTCATATGCACATGGCACCTAAGCAAAACATCAAGGTCACATTCAAGAAAAAAGCAGTTATGTGAATTGTTCCAACACGCAGCAAAGAATTACACAATTAATGATTTCAATCACTAATTTACTTAGATAACAGAAATTAGCAAAGATTTGTCAACTTATTTGATAGAAGCAGGGTTTGAAAGATGGGCTAGAGCACATGCAAGAGGGGATATAGTAATAAGGGGAGAGAGTAATAAGCCTTCTCCAAATCCACTTTCACCATCATCCACCTCCACTTTCTTTTCTCTGCCATCGAATGTAGGACCTCTTGGACGATGAACACATTGTCAATAATTTGTCTCTAAGGAACAAAGCTCGCCCATGCTGGGGAGATAAAGTCTTCAAGCATTAGTACATCCGCAATATAGTCGGGGAAACAAGCTTCATTGAGCATCCCCAACACAGTAGTCGTCAATTGAGTACCCACTGTGCTCTAGTTCTTTTGGTAGAAAGTTGAGGGAAATCCATCTTGGACCCTGAGCCCTGTAAGGCCCCATGAGTTTCAAAGCTTCCCACACCTCACCCGCACTGAAAGGTGCCTCGAGCAGCTTAAGTTGTTCACAAGAAGAGGGGGGAAAGCTGAGGGGGTCTGTTGCGAAGCCTTCGCATTGCCAGACTCGACCGCCGTATAGATGGTTCGAAAGAAACTCAACACATGAAGCTCAACCGACTCGGCCTCTTCAACCCATTCATTAGCATCGTTTTGCAACACGACCACTTTGTTATGTCATCTCCTCACCATGGTCGAAAGGTGATAATATTTTATGTTGCAGCCTCCATCGATCAAGAATGCAACACGGGATTTTTGGAAACATGCATTTGTTCATGGTTGAGCACCTCAATCAGCTCTATAACAATCTCCTTCTCCAAATCAATGTGGTGACGGTCGATTTTTGTTGCAAGATTTTGACTGACGCCTTCAAGTCTCCTCTAAAGATGTCATTTTCACTTGAAAATGTTGTCATACATATCCTTGTTCCACACCCCAAAACTTCTTTATGAACTCTTTCAGCGCCACACAAGTCGGGACATCCCCATTCCATTGAAGTTGCATAAATTCCTTAAAATTGTCATGAAGCATCTAGGATGCTAAGAAACAAACGGACGGACTTGTTGTCTCTCACTCTCCCCCGATTCAAGGCTAATATAGAGAGGTGAGTGATCCAAATGTAGTGATGTAAGATGCTTGAACACCACGCTCGGGAATCTAAGTTTCCAATCATCAGTACCAAGAGCTCGATCAAGGCGAGTGGTGTAACGAGTAGCCGGATCATTCCCATGCCAGTAGGTAAAAGACACTCCATTGAAACCCAAATGTAACAGTTGCAACTCATCGACACACTCCTTGAATCATTACGTTGATCGATTAGATCCGATCGAAGACTCTGGCCTTGCTTGCGGGTGAAGGATAGTGTTGAAGATTAATTTTCTTTTATCTCTATCCATTAACATTGACAAGAAGAAATGTTAATTACTATGAAAACATGTAGATTTGAATGAAAAATATGTATGAATATTATTTAACAACACGAATATGAATGAATACTCATCCGGATATTCATCTAAATATGTTGCCTTCATTTTAGCGGGCTTGTTTCCAGCTCAATTCAATTTTTTTTTTCCCGCCAACTTGGTTTATTGGTAAGCCTTTGGTCTAACCAATAAACATGTTCTAATTGAACATTATTTGAATATTCATGTGAACGTTAAGTGCAACCTTTGATTGATTAGTAGTGAAAAACCATATAGTTTGATTAGTAGGAGAAAAATGAGTGATATAGGGAGAGAAAATATTTTCCTTTTTTATTTACATTTATTTTTTTTCTCTTTTAACTCTTATATGATGAATATTTAAAAAACCTCAGACCATCCACATTGAGGGTTTCTTAAGGGTTTTTAAGACAAAAATAATAATTAAATAAAGGGAGGAGGGATGAATAGTTTAAGAAGTGATGTTGATAGTTTCTTATTTATAAACTCAACAACAAACTCAAGAAACCCAAAAAGGAGTGATTGTGGAGAGTGAGAAGAGGAGAGAGGAAAAAATTGGTGGGGTTATTCAATTAATTTAATTGTTAAATTAAATAGATATAGTATTAAAATGGGTTGTATGGATGTGGGTTGAAAATAGAGTTGAGTTTTTTAAGGAGAGAGAAAGTGATAAATGATAGTTAAGAAACCGTAGAAACCGAAACCAACGCGGATGCTCTCAATGATGGGCTTGCTTGCACCACCTAAAATAACGTATTGAGTGTGCAATGAAACCAATACACCTAGTGTTTTAATTTATGGTTTTAAGTGTGTGGGTCAGCTCAATCTAGGAAAATATGGGCTTAATGGAGGTAGACTTGTTCACATGGGCTTAGGCATGAACAATTGCCCAAAAGATAGAAAAAATTTACTCTAAGACATAAGGTAATTAAAAAAAAAATTATTTTAAAAATATGTGATGTTAAATCTAAAAACAATTTGAATCACAATCTCTAATTTTTGTTGTAATCTGTAGTACTTACTACTTAGTAGGACTCCCTCCGTTCGGCAAAACTTGTCATTTTAACTCTCAACACAACTTTTAATAAAATTAATAATTACACTTCTTTTTTACTAATTTGCCCTCAATTATTACTCTACTTTTTACTTTATCAAAAACTACAACTCACAACACATCAATCAAATCAAGGGCATTTTAGTAAAGTAGAAGCAAAAATATCTAAAATGACAAGTTTTTCCGAACAAAAACAAAACTCTAAAACGACAAGTTTTGCCGAACGGAGGGAGTATTATTTTATTTATTGTAATATGTATTTGATCATCTTGTTAAACCCTTATAACTGAATTACAAATAAAAAAAGATCTTATAACTGAAATTATTTTTTGCTTCTACAAACCTGCAATTATTTAAATATATCACTAGAAAACCCAAAGGGTTAATAAGTAACAAAAGGATCCTTACCCGAAAAAAAAACAAGTACAAAAGGATTACAAATAAGTGATCTAAAAACTCGCACTCTATATTCTTTTGAATCCATTAGTATAACCCTTTTTTGGAGATTATCAAGACTTAGTTAGCACTTGAATGATCAAAGTAATTATCACACAATGATGAACTAGAGACGCTTGTTTTCAAGCAACTGATACAAAGTATGAATTAGGATGAATCTAATGAGTCGACACGACCACATGGACAGTAGAGCACAGCGATTAAATGGAGATCGAACAACTCACACTAACTTGATAAAAGACAAAGTGAATTTGTTTTTAAAAAGATGGATGGGAAGAATTAAGATTAGAAGAGGTGTTAAGACAAAAACACAACTTTTATTATCTGGATGGATGGATAATGGGCCAAATAAATTATTCACCTCACCGCAATTCACAAGTTCTTTAAACACTCGCATCTCTTACAGTAGTTAATAACTGCTAGAGATACTCTTCCTAAATTTGTTAAATAAAGAGTAGTTATTCCGGGTTAGAACCAAATATCTTTAAATACCACTTATTCCGGAATACTAGTTGCTAGAGATACTCTTCGTTAAATTTTTTTTTATTATTATTAGATAAGGATTTGGGTGAGTTAACTACCCGAGAGCATCCTACCGGATGAGGTCAAGAAGACCTGAATCATGAGATAAATCTGGTCCCCTGATAGAGTAGCTAAGGTATGCAACTTTATCTGCAACTCTGTTACCAATCCGGGGAATATGGGATATCCCTATGTGTTGTATTTCTTGAAGTAATACGAGAATATCTGACATTATCATTTCTATTTCCCATGGGCAGTATGTTTTAGTTTGTAAATAGTCATTGATTATTTTTAAATCTCCTTCTATGATTAGGTTACAAAATTTTAATTCTTTTGCCTTTTCAATGCCTTGTCTAAGTGTTAAAGCTTCCGCCATAATTGGAGATTGTCTACCGACTGGGCCGCCATCCATGAAAATAGGGTTACCATTCCAGTCTCGAATGATGTACCCTGTAGAGCTCTTGGAATTTGCAAAGCTCGATCCATCGAAGTTTAATTTGTATTTGTCTTCCGGCGGTTTTCTCCATTGGTGGTTTGTCGTGATCTTTCTTGGGTTGTCTTTGCTCTTACACGGGAGTTTTTGGTCTTCTTCTTTTATGCTTAGCTTGCAAGCCCTTTTCCAATTCTCTAAGTTATCCAATATCATTCTTCTAATCCCTTCTGGGGAGGGGATTTTTCCGTCTCTAAATATAATTTGATTTCTGATGAACCAGATCGTCCACCATCTAATAGCTATGGTTTGTTTGGTTTTTGTTGAGCACATGGATCCTATTATTTGCAGAACTTTACCCATATCTCTGTTGTCTGCCAGAAGCGTTTTTATTTGTAAGGCTATGTCGCTTGGTAGTTGTTCTTGGGCGTCATTAATGGGGCATTCCAGGAAAATGTGGATATCATCTTCGTTGGAGTGATTGCAGAAGCAGCAAGTGGAGGGTACAGCTACTCCCTTTTGTGCCAGTCGAGTCGCAGTTGGGAGTCCCTTCTGCCTGATCTTCCAGATGAAGTTCTTAACTTTGGGAGGGGCGTCAATTTTCCAAATCTAGTTGAAGTCTTCCTGTATTATATTTGAGTTGGATGTTATTAGGTTATAGGCACTTGATGTTGTGAACCAGCCCTTTTTGGCCGGCCACCAGTACAATCTGTCTAGTAGAGGGGCTTTTGTCAATGGGATTTTCATAATTTCTTCTACTATTGTAGCTGGTAGAATCGGATCAAGTTTTTCTTTCCACCATTGTCCTCCCATGATGTATTCGCTTACTGTTTCATTTACGTTAACGCTGAATTGAGGATCCACCCGATCAGTTAGAGGTTGTTTTGAGATCCAGTTGTCTTTCCAAAATTTGATTGTTTTTCCATCCCCGACTGTCCACACGATCAGTCCTGACTTAAACTTTGGGATTAGGAGGCGAAGTTTCGACCATTGCTAGGAAGCATTCCCTTTTTTCTCATAGTTTAGGATGTGGCTTTCCTTCATGTATTTTTGCGAGATTATTTTGACCCAATTATTTTCTGGTTCTGATAGTATTTTCCATAGGAGTTTTAGCTGCAGTGCTTCATTCCTGTCTTTGGATTTCCGCACACCGAGACCCCCGACAGCATTCGATTTGCAGATTTTGTTCCAGCCAATGAGAGGGTTGTGTTGACCATCTTCGTTCCAAAAGAAAGTTCTGTTGATTTGGTCAAGTTGCTTGTGAATTGATGTAGGAAGCATGAAACTTTGCATAGCGAAGAGTGGTTTTGACGATAAGTTTGATGCTATTAGGGTTGCTCGTCCTTGTTGGGATAAGGAGTTCGCCCTCCATTTACTTAGTTGGTTCTTGGATTTGCATACTATTTCCCCAAATGTTTACTTTGTGACTCGACCATTAATGATCGGACAACCCAAGTATTTTTCCAGGTTCCGTTCTAGTGGTATGTTAAGTATTGCTTCTAGCTCGCGTGCTCTTGTCCTGGGGATTCCCGGTGTGGTTTGAAATGATGATTTATGGTAATTAACTTTCTGATCGGAGAATTTACAGTAGTCTTCAATAATCTCCTTTGCTTTTGCACATGCCGTACTACTTCCTTTCGCAAATATGATAATGTCGTCTGCAAAGGCCAGAAAGGGAATCCTGGGGCCCGAATGGCCGATTTTAAAGCCTATGTTGTTGTTAGTTGATTCTGAATCTCTAGTTAGTTTACGAGTCAGGACTTCCGCTCCAAGGAGGAAAAGAAATGGGGATAGCGGGTCGCCTTGCCTTAGACCTCTTGTAGGTATGAAAGGTTCGGTAGGTCCATTGTTAACAAGAACAGAGAAAGACACCGTGGTTACACATTCCATAATTATGTTCACAAACTTTTGATGGAATCTGAATCGTTGGAGTAATGACTTCGTAAATTGCCAGTCTACTCTATCGTATGCTTTTTCCATATCAAACTTGATTGCAGTCCATCCTTTCGAACCCTTTCGGGTGCGAAAGGAGTGAAAGATTTTGTGAGCAATGAGGATGTTATCTTGAATTGCTCTATCAGATACAAAGGCACCTTGTAGTGGCTGGATCGGTTTACCCATTATTGATTTCAATCGATCAATGATGATCTTAGATATGATTTTATAGATAGTTGAGCAGATGCTAATTGGTTGATAGTGTGTCGTCATTGTGGGGTTATCAATTTTCGGGATGAGTGAGATAAACGTGTGATTTATCTGCTTGAGTATGTTTCCGGTATGGTAGAAAGCTTTTACTGCCTTGATGATTCCTCCTCCTACAATGTCCCAATATTTTTATAAAATTCTGTTGTGAACCCATCAGGGCCAGAGGATTTGTTGTTTCCAATTGTGAATGCCGCCCTCTTTATTTCACTATTGGTTGGTTGTTGGATTAAAAACCTGTTTTCCTCATCTGATATGATTGGGTTAATTATTGAGAGGTATTCTTCTAGTTGGTGATCTGAGTACGTTTTCTCTCGTCGAAATCTTTTTTCAAAGTCCATTTGGATTTCCTTTTTAATATTTTCGTCTCCTACTACTTGGGTGCCTTCTGCTGATATGATTGACTTGATAATTTTTCGATTGCATCTTCCCGAAGCCACTCGATGGAAATAGGAGGAATTAGTATACGCTAATTTTAGGTGTTTTGATTTAGCTCTTTGGTTCCAATATGTTTTTTGAAAGAGGAGTAGTTTTTCTCTTTTTGCTAGGAGGGCTTGTTCTTTGGCTTGTGTGTTTATGTGTTGGCTTAGGTGAATTTTTGATTGGATTTCTAATAAAGATTCATACACTTCCTGTAATTGTCTAAATATGTTTCCAAACGTTCTTTTATTCCGAGCCTTGACTTTTTGTTTGAGGATTTTTGATTTGTATATGAGTTGAAACATTGCAGAACCAACACATGTTGCTCTTCAAGATTGTTTAACTATATTGCGGAAGTCTTTTCTTTAAAGCTATACATTTTCAAACTTGAACGGTGGTGGTTTGAAGGGGATACTCTTCGATAATAACTGCCGAGCACGTCCACCGCCTGTACCAAATTACTCGTATCAATCTTCTCTTTTTTGTTTTTACTACTCCGTACTATGGAGTATGATCAAATCGTCGTTAATGCACTGACATGGCCCAGTCTGCCGTCTCCCACATCTCCATGTGCTTTCATGTTTCCCCATCTTTTTTTTTTCGCGTACATTAAATGCCCCAAGCTATTATAAACAACGAGGATCGTCTAGTCCACAATTATAGTCCATACCGTAGTCTAAATTATCTCATTGACTAAATTGAAAATTTTAATTATTTTTTAAATAAGTATTTATACCTTATAATTTATTTTAATCCTTATTGCCCAATGAAATTAAAGGGACCATAAAAATAAACTATTGCGACGTTGGACTAGACGATTTTGGAGGCCCAATCTATCATCTCCCAATTTATACTGTACAGTAGTACTATATGTTTAAAAAATGGCCGTACATTTTTCCTGTTTTAACAATTGCGTAATTCGAATTTAATGAACGATCGAAACTTTTTTTATGCCAAGTGTTTCATGTTAAATCTATCATCTAAAAACTTTCACATGTGAATTCCTTTATTCCTGGGTATTTATATATGACCAATTTTTCATTAGTCAAAACTCAAAAACATTACTCCCGCCGTTCCAAAATAAAAATCGTTTGACTTTTCTGCACGCATTTTAAGAAGGTAAAAATTATATAAAATATAATTTTTTTAATGAATTTTTTTTTTCTAAGTTTATACTTATGAATAACGATTATGAAATTATTAAAAAAAATTGATTAAAAAAATAATATTTTATAGTGTTTTTACCTCCTCAAAAAACGTGCAGAAAAAGACAAACGACACTTATTTTGGAACGGAGGTACTCCATTCGTTTGGCAAAATATATTATTCTAAGATGTTATTTTTGTTAAAAAAATTTGTCATTGCAGGTATCTTACATTTCACTTTATAAAAATTTCATTGATGTGATTGATAGTTTGTTAATTGTAATTTTCAATAAAGTAAAAATGAGGGTAATAATTGATGGTAAATTAGTACATTTGTTAATTGTCTTCAAACTTGTGAAATAAACTAAAATGACAAGTTTTGCCGAACGGATGAAATATAAAAACACATTATATATTTTTTTGGGTCGGCTTGGGCCAAAGCAAGATCCACTTGGACCCAAGGAAAGACATCACAGATTCACAGGCAATTGCAGCAATTTTGCACACCCATGGTTAATCATTGATAACTCCGACCTCAAACCACCAGCGGTGGCAGGCGAGTCAAGGCACTGAAGTGACAAGCACCAATGAGTTGAGATAGATATCGGCCTGACAAGGCCACCGAAACACACCTGAGACAAACCTAAGTTCGTTGGAACCGACGCTAGGACCGGTGGACCAAATCACGGGGAGTTGAAACACAATCGAACTCCAGATACGAACAGAGGGCGAAGTCGACAGATATCCGACACTGATAGACGATGAAGAGAAGGGGAGGGGAGCGACACTCAAACACCGCCAGCGAAAGAACCACTTGAGATAGGATATGAAATCGCGAGCCAAAGATTTGAAGGGTGGGCTATTGCTGATCAGATTGGGCAAAGAGATTGATGACAAAGAGAAGATTAGCCCTTAATCACCAAAAGCCCTAATTTGATTTGGTTTATAGTCAACCAAAAGATGGATATCCATGGAAGGGGATTTACAAACCTTGAACAACAAGAAACCTGACCAAAGGAAGGAAACCCCTAAACCAAGGAAGCCCTAAAGAAGACCACACGGTTTTTGACAGATAAAATTAATCTCTCAAAACAGTTTGTGTTTGGATCATCGGCTAAAATCGGACAATGAAATTGGCTTCAGTTTGCTCGTCTTGCCAACTAGGCAAGAGTCATTGCTTGCCCCTACCAAGTCTTCCTTCATCTGTTGTCAATCCATTTGATCTTGTTCATTCGGTTGTCTGGGGTCCCTCTCCAGTTTCTTCCATGTTTACCAAAATGGTTCAAAAACAATTTTTCGCTACAATCAAAGCCTTTCAAACCGACTGGGGTGGGGAATATCGCAATGTGTCAACCTATCTAGAAATACTTGGGATTCATCATCGTGTGTCTTGTCCATACACACCCGAACAAAATGGAACCTCTGAGCGTCGGAATTGAACTATTGTTGAAAAGAGTCTTGCATTCCTAGCAGTCTAGCACATGCCCATCTACCCAAACAATTATAGGAATATTCCTTTCCACACATTTGTGTATCTATCGAATCGGACAATCACACCTACTCTTCACTACAAGTCCCCTTTCGAAAAACTATACAAGAAAATCCCTGACTATGAGTTCGTAATGTCATTCGGGTGCTTATGTTATCCTTTCTTGCGTCCCTACACTCACTCTAAACTAGAGTTTCGATCCTTTCCATGTATATTTATGGGATATAGCACTAAACACAAGGGGTACCTCTGTCTTTACTCTCCCGTCAGTCATCTATATGTATCTCGCTATGTCGTGTTTGACGAGTCCCCATTCCCATACTCTTCTCCTGTGTCAACCCCCGATCCTTCCATTATCACAACATCACCCATCTCTCTTCTTCAACAAGTTGTTGCCTCATCATCCGCTCCTGTCGACCCAACTCCCACCGTGATCCCCTCTATCGTCCCAAATGTCTCGGCCCCTCTCCCTTCTGACTTGACGACATCTCCAGCTCCCTCTGCAACTCCGCCATCCACCTCAGTCGTCCCCTCTGCTGATTAGGCAACTTCCCCTACTAACTTCACCCTTGCGTCCTTGTCCTCATCCTCTCCTGTGTCATCACCCTCGTCACTGCCCTCGGTCTGTTCCCACTCGAACGTGCTCTCGCTCGCTCTTAAGTACTCCCGACATCCAACACACTCCCCAATCTTTCACTCTCTCTCCATCACTACCCCCTGCCCCGACTACTCCCACTTGGTTCCACCCATTGGATACCTCCGTTCACCCAATTACTACTCGTGCTCACACAAATAAATTGAAATCCAAAGCTCTCACTGCCACTAAGTCCCCCCTCTCTCTTGCTCTCCTTGCTTACCCAGAACTCCGCTTCTTCCATCAAGCCTCAAAAAGCCCTCAATGCCAGCATGCTATGCAATCTGAATATGATGTTATATGGCCTCAAACAAACCCCGAGGGTATGGTTACCCAAGCTTCGTGCAGCCCTCCTACGACATGGATTCATTGGCTGCATCTTTGACTCGTCCTTGTTCATCAAAAAGGTGGGTAAGATCATGTTGTTTATGTTCTTGTATACGTTGACGATACGGTTCACATGTCCCGTTCATTGATGCCTTTGTCTCTAACCTCCACCGTACATTCTCTCTCAAGGACCTTGGCCCTCTACACTATTTTCTAGGTATTCAGGTCGTGCGCTCTGCCACTGGTCTCCACTTGAGTCAGCAGAAGTACATTGCTGGTATTTTGGATTGGTGCGCCATGAATGGTCTTCAGCCGATAGCTTCCCAAGCTGAACCTGGCTCTCGTCTTCGTCGAGATGGTGATCCATTTTCTCACCCACATCTTTATTGTAGCATTGTTGATTCCCTACAATATGTTACTATTACCCGACCAGAGATCTCTTACGTGGTCAACATAGTCTGTTAGTTTATGCACCGTCCCACAGATGCTCACTGGGCGGCTGTCAAACGAGTTCTCCGCTACTTAAAGGGTACACTCTCGGCTGGTCTACGTCGATCTTCAGTGACTACATGAACGTCGACTGGTGGCCTTCTTAGATGTCGGATGGGCATTGGACTCGGATGACCGTCGCTCCCAGCATGGCTTCGCCATATACTTCGAAGGCAATTTTAGCTGATCCTCTCGAAAGTAGAAGACCGTGGCTCGATCCAACACTGAGGTACAAGTTATATCATACAGACATACACACGAATATATATGTAAACAAAAAATTTGGTAAAATATCTAAAAATGTCCTTTTTTTTTAGAATTAACTAAACATCTATAAAACAAATTTTATAATACCTTCGTTTTAATTAACCTCTTTAGTTGATAATTTGGTACAAGTTATATTACATGTGTTTTTTTTAAATGAAGTTAAAAGCCCCGAAGTGGGTTCACTGATAATTTGCTAAAAAGGTAAAAAGTTGGGTTGGACTCTTTAGCTGATGTGGCAGTTAAAAAGTAAGTTAAGAGGTTGAAACTGGGCTCACTAATAAACATGGTCTGAATCACACCATTACACTTGCTACTGACACCAAGTTGCAAAATTTAATTTTTTTTCACTGCTTAAATTGCTGTCTAAGAATAGCAATTAATCCCATAAAAAATCAGCAGTCTCGATCCCATTGATTGAACCAACGATAACAACTCTGCTACTTACTTCAACAACTTCCTAATTGGATCAGTGCCTTTCCCATGACTGTCAACAGCTGCTACAAATTACTTCAAATTACCTTGTTAATTCTTTTATAACAAAACAAGCTCTTGATGCTTCCATGGTAAAAAATCCATTCAAGACCCAAGCACCTGACAATGCTTTTAACTGCCTACAATGCGCTCCTTTGCACTATGCACACCTGTAGTAATATATCATGGCGTACTAAGTCCCCTTGAATATAACAACACTAGCGACCCCACGACACCTCAGTAACTTGAATTTCCTCATTTGCTGCACCACAAAACTTTTTAGTTTGCTGCATATATAACAAAAAAATTGGCTTCTGTAGCAGTACTGGTTCTCCACAAAATGAGCAAACTGAGCCGCTTGGATCAAATACAAAACTCAAGCCACCTATTTCCAAAGTTGCAGCCGACCCGCCATTGATGGAATCATCGAGAACTCTTCCTCTATCAAATGGTAATGAACTAACATGACTTTGGTGTTCGGAAAATGAACCATGATACTTCCTCGTGAATCGATCCCTAAACACTACCAAGGATCTTCCAGCACGTGCAATTTCTGTGTTGTCCTGAGTACCCTTGCCCAATGTGGTTCCTCCAGGATCATAAACCAAAACCACGCCACTAGCTAAATCAAGATAGCAACACTCTCCGCCCAAGGCAAGGTTAATTTCGCTCTAAATTCGTATGCCCAACACACAATCGGAACTCAAACAACACAAATTTATTTTCTGTCATTTTAGCAAACCTCTTGTAGCCACTAAGGTTGCTCATACTATCAACTGAATCAATTCTTAAACTAATATGGCCAACCTTCTTGCCACTGACTAGCCTCATTTCCATCGATTCAATTAAAAGCACAATCAATTCTCCCATTTTTTCAGTAGTGTAATCAATAGGAGGTGTATGAAGGTTTACCTTTGATGGCTCGAGGATTTCTGGGTCTGAAGGTTTCTTGACATCAACCATCTCAGATCCGTGAATATCTTTTGCCTACTTACCAATTTCTAGATCCGCGTTTGCAATCGGGGCTCTAGCTTGATTCAGGTCTACAACTAGGCCCGCAACCTCCACTTGCACTCTCGCGATTCATCCACAATTGCGAAATCTAGTGCCAGCGTTCGTCGCTCGTCCCTTTTGAAGCCTTCAAGAATTTCCCGATTTGGGGTTTTGATCTTGCTTACCCCGTCGTCGGTGAATTCGTCTCCTAAGTCACCCAGAACACTTTTCGAGGGGGCACTGAACTTCCGATCGATGATTCTTGGTAAATCTCGAACGTCAGGAACTTCGACTTCAGTAGGTCGTCCGCCACAGGTTTCTTCTTCATTTTGTCTTCCATGATCGATGATTGTGGTGCTCTCATTCCCTATTGAATCGCACAAGTAATCGACTGGTGGCATCCCAAGGTAAGCTTTGATTTCGTTGAGATTCTTGCAGAATTGGCGATCCGATTCTTCCCTTTGCGGAATCCATTGTTGATCCATTGCCATCTGACCTTCAAAACTCTGAATTGATTTATAGGTCACCGCCTCACCGGAATCAGAAATTCAAGGGGTAAAAAAATGGAGGAATCAACCTGCTCTAGATAGCAATTGTTATGTCCTAATAGAGATTAGGGGAATTTGATAGGAAAAGAAGGGAGATTGAAGAGAAAGATTAGGGTTGAGAGAATTTAGGGATAAGAGAGAGTAAGGGTTTAAGAGAACCAGTAAATAGTAATTGGATTGATTATTCATTATCTCCACCATTACAATTAAGAGCATATATACTAATGTCCGTATTATCTCTAACCCAATACATGACACATCATGGGTTTCTCTATTAGATATCAATGATATAATGTTAAAATGATACGTATAATTCTAATAGTGTTAATTAGTCGATAGCAGTAAGGTAGGAAATTTTCTTTTGAATCCATTTATCACCCTTTTGAAGATTATCAAATTAAACTTTAGTTAGCATTTCTGCATTTGTGTACTGAGCAAAGTAATTATCACACGATCGATGATGAACTATAGAGACTTGTTTCAAGCAACTTTATACAGTATCAACTATCAAGTACTCCCTCCGTTCGGCAAAACTTGTCGTTTTAGAGTTTTGTTTTTGTTCGGAAAAACTTGTAAGACACGACCACATGGACACTAGGGGTGTGTATGACTGCAAATAAACAAGTGAAAAAGTGTGAAATTATTAGCTGTTAAAAAAATAAACGGGTTTAAACGGTGTATGAGAACAACAAATAAGGTTTAGTCAGTTAAAAAAAGGGTTTATAAATAAGATGCAGATTGAAGCTTATTTTGAGGTTTATATTCCATAATTACTATTTTACTCCTTCTCTTTTATCTTATTTGGTTTGAAAGTACCACAATACCCCAAATAAAAACCAAATAAACTCCACTTTTTACAAATAAACTGTTTTTCGTCCCATACGGAGTTTATATTTTTTCATAAATTTTTAACTATTTTTACCAACAGTTTATAAACTTTTACCATGTTTATAATTTTAGTCAGTTTATTAACCCCGTGCCATACGAAACCGAGATCACAACGATTCAAATGGAGAACAACTCACAATAACTTGATAAAAGACAAAATTAATCTGTTTTTAAAAAAAAGCTATATACTGATAGATGGGAAGAATCAAGATTAGAGGAGGTAATTAAGACAAAAACACAACGTTTATTTAATTGGAAGAGGAAAACATATAAAACTTAAACAGGACAAATAAATTATTCACCGCAATTAATTAATACGCCAATCATACACAAAAGAATATATATAATCTTCAGTGTTCCCCTCTTTGAATGATTCAATTTGGGTAAAATGGATAGTAAAAATAAACAAACATTGTTACAAAGATACTCGATCATACTATAGTATTCCAAACGTGATGATACAAATTAAATCAATTGACACCCATGTCGATCTTTTTGGACACTCTATAACTTCAATTTTTCTGGCTTTTAATAAAAAGACCAACAAAAATTTTAATTAATTATCAACTGATGACGGTTAGATTGATCATGATCCATCATCAGTAAGGAATGCTTGGTGGTGGCGGAGATGCATACGACACTCCAAAGATTGGCGGCAGCGGGGTGTTATACACTGGTGTTGGCGGTGGTGAAGATACAGTTACCGGTGGGTATTGTTCCGACGGTGGTGGTGAGGAATAGGACTCTTCTGGTGGCGGTGCGGCAGTTTCCGGTGGGTATTGCTCTGACGGTGGTGGGGAGGAATAGGACTCTTGTGGTGGCGGAGATGCAGTTTCCGGTGGGTATTGTTCCGATGGTGGTGGGGAGGAATATGACTCTTGTGGCGGTGGAGCTGCAGTTGCCGGTGGGTATTGCTCTGACGGTGGTGGTGGTGGGGAGGAATAGGATTCTTGTGGTGGCGGAGATGCAGTTTCCGGTGGGTATTGCTCCGACGGTGGTGGGTAGGAATATGATTCTTGTGGTGGCGGAGCTGCGGTTTCCGGTGGGTATTCTTCCGACGGTGGTGGGGAGGAATATGACTCTTGTGGTGGCGGGGTGGCAGTTTCCGGTGGGTACTGTTCCGACGGTGGAGGGGAGGAATATGACTCCTGTGGTGGCGGAGCGGCAGTTTCCGGTGGGTATTGTTCCGACGGTGGTGAGGTGGGGTATGACTCTTCTGGTGGCGGAGTGGCAGTTGGCGGGGCGGCGGTTTCTGGTGGGTAGACTTCTGAGGGTGGTGGGCAGTTATCCTTTGGCGATGGTGGAGTTTCTGTTTCCGGCGGGTAAGTTTCCACTGGTGGTGGTGGAGGAGCATAATACTCAGACGGAGGAGGTGGCGGAGGAGAGGGAGTTGAGTACGTGGGTGTGTATGATGGGTACGAAGGCGGAGGTGGCGATGGGGTGTAGGTGATTGGTGTCTTGTACTCTTCCGGTGGGGGTGGAGATGAATAGTAGTACTTGGTGGAAGGTGTTGGTGTCGGCGATGAGTATGACTCTCTCGGTGGCGGCGGTGGTGGTGAAGAGTAGTAATAACTGCTTGGTGGCGGTGGGGATGAATAGTAGTACTTGGTGGAAGGTGTAGGCGTCGGAGATGAGTATGACTCGCTCGGCGGCGGCGGTGGTGAAGAGTAGTAATAAATGGATGGTGGCGGTGGAGACGGAGGTTGGTAGCTGGGGTATTGCTCCTTCACCGGCGGTGGTGGCGATGCCACATATGATGTGGACGGAGGCGGATGCGCCCTATGGGAAGAGGCCATACCCGATGCAGGAGGCAGCGACGGTGGATGCCTGAACCCCTTAGAGCTCATCCCGAACGGCGCCGGTATTGGCGCCGGCGTTGGCGGCGGCGTGTAGCACTTGAAAATCCTGCAATCCACCGGCTTGGCTTGAGCCGAGGAGCACTCCTTAGCACTCCTCTGATCCTCCTCCCCAGGAATACAGTTTTTCACCTTCCCGCTGTCAGCAACGGAAGCACACGCCGGTGCCTCGCCGGTGAAGAAGTTGAACGAGTAGGTGAAGTTCTTCAAGCTTGGAAGCTGGCAAGCCGAAGCCGGCACCACACCGGTGAACTGATTATGCGCCAAATCTAGCTCCTCCACGCGCTTCATCCCCGCCAGGGTGTCCGGCAACGACCCTGTCAACGCGTTAAAGCTGACGTCAAACACCGTCACCTCCTTCAACTCGCCAATCTGCCACGGCAAACACCCTGTTAAGTTATCATTTAACAAGATAATCTCATTCAAGGTGGGGCCCATCTTCCCGATACTGCTTGGGATGCAACCACCTAGTTCGTTGTTCGCCATGACCAGTACGGACACCGGCGAGTTCCCGAGGCTATCGGGGATTCCGCCGGTGAACCTATTATTATTGACGAAAATGGCGTCGAGATCCTTGTAGAAGAGCGTCGGAGGGAGGGGGCCTTCGAACTCGTTGTATCGGATGTCGAGGTATTTCAAAGACGGGAGGGAGATCAAGACGTCGGGGAACTTGCCGGCGAAGCGGTTGTTGCTAATGTCGAGCTCGAAGAGGAGATTGAGCTTGGCGAATGTCGCCGGAACAGAGCCGCAAAATCGGTTGGAGTTGATGTGGAAGAGGGCGAGATACGATAAGAGGCCGATCTCGGAGGGGAGGTAGCCGGCAATGTCGGCGTGGTTGAGGTCGATGCCTGCAACGACGCGCTTGGAGGAGGAGTAGGGGGTGGCAGGGGACATGGCGCAGAAGACGCCGGTGTAATTGCAGACGTTGGGGCCCACCCAGTCAACGGTGAAGTTGTTAGGGTCAGAGAGCATGGCAGCCTTCCAAGTCTGGAGGGCAATGTAGGCAAGGCGGAGGCTCGGGTTGTCGAAGCGGAGATTCAAGTCCAGGCTTGCCGACGCCTCGAAGGCCAACGCAGCTTCATCGTCGTCTTGGTGGTCGGGGTGGTGTGGGTGGTGTGGGTGGGGATGCCAATGGGCATTGTCTTTGGCGGCGACGTAGGAGAGGAGTAGGAAGACGAGGAGGAGCGGGGGTGGTAGTTTACCAAAAACACCCATTTTGTATAGGTTAGGTAGAAGGAAAGAGGTGTTTATTCACATGGAAATGTAAATGGTTTGTAAGGGAGAAAACTTATTTGTAATGGTGCACAGAATATGGGACGTCTCCCAATCACTCTTCAATTAATAATTATTAATTAATAATAATAACAATAAAAAAAGCCGGCCTCCCTCTTGAATGAGTTAGGAACTGCGACCCACGTCCACCGTCGTAAATGCGACTTGAAATGGATCCTTATGCGCGTTAGCTTACAGAGATGAATTAATGGAGGATATGATTCAATCAAGGCCGGCCTTCACATTTTATATATAAATGCCATTTCCATTTTGTCTGCAATCGACCGTTAGTTGAGATCGATCTTCATTGGATCCAACTACTATCTTTAAATAAATAAAAACTATGAAGATATACTACTATAAGATATAAATCAATACCAAGCAAGACAAGCAATCAACACAGAATGGCATATTCAAGCCATCAATGACAGATACTGCAAATAGAAGAAAATGGCTTTCAAGCCTTTATGATAGTCGGCTGCAATCCCCAAAACCCTACATTTGACGGAACAAAACATTGTCTTATATAGTATGCAAGGTAGGGAACATGTGCCTTGCACAAGCACATGTGGTAGCAAACCCTTACCTCACAAGATGATAAATAACCGAGAATATGGCTTCAGGACCACATTCCAGCTAATGCCAGCAGAGGCCAGAAATGGCCAATTTATTCAAGGTAAAATAACAAGCATAATAATATGAAAATAATGTGATAATCTTCATATCCCCTCCTCAAGTTGGACATGGTGGGAGACCAACAAGTCCCAACTTGGAAGCAAGGAAATGATGCTGCTTCTCTCCAAGAGGTTTAGTGAGCACATTTGCAAGTTGGACCCCTATTCTGACATGTTGAGGAAGAATGAATCCTTCTTGCAGTTTCTCACGGATGTAATGACAATCTATCTTCAAATGTTTGGTCCTCTCATGGAATACTCGATTCTGTGCTATGTGGATAGCAGACTTGCTATCACAAAATAATGAAATAGGCCTTGGCACACTGATTTTTCAGTCTTTGCAAAATGCCTTCAACCCAGACAATTTCACTGGCAGTGGTAGACATGCTTCTATATTCAGCTTCAACTGAAGATTTAGAAACTGTAACTTGCTTCTTAGTTTTCCAAGACACCAAAGATCCCCCAAAGAATACACAATAACTTGTAAGAGACCTTGCACTGAACTGGCATAAACCCCAATCAGCATCACAAAAAGCATTGAGAATCATAGGATGGTCTTTTGGATAGTGCAAACCAGTAGAAACTATACCCTTTAAGTATCTGACCACATGAATTGTTGCATTATAATGTGGTTGCCTTGGCTCAACCATGAACTGGCTAAGATGTTGTACAACATAAGATATATCAGGCCTAGAAAGATTTAAGAACAATAATCTTCCTATAAGTCTTCTATATTTTTCTGGATCGGGCATCACTTCTCCATTATAAGTAGATAACTTCAATCCCCTTGGTAGAGGGGAAAAACTGCAAGCTTACCATCTGTCATTTGACAATCTTCAAGGATGTCAAGTATGTATTTCCTTTGGTGAAGTAAAGTCCCAGCCTTGTCATGCAAGATTTCAAGACCAAGGAAGTATCTGGCCTTGCCAAGATCCTTGATAGTGAAGGCTCTATGTAGAGCCTCTTTAGTCTGCCTTATCACAATCTCATCATCACATGTGATCAACAGATCATCCACATAAACTAATGCTACCACAATTCCAGATTTCACAGGCTTGACAAACAAAGAATAATCTTCACAAGACTGTTTATAGCCAAGATTTAAGAGGAATCTGAACAATTCTGAATTCCACTGCCTTGAGGCCTGCTTCAGTCTATAAATGGACTTTCTCAATCAACATACTAAACCAGGAGTTCTCATAATGTATCCTTCAGGAGGATCCATATACACTTCTTCTTCCAACCTTCCATGTAAGAAAGCATTATTTACATCCAGCTGATATAAATTCCAATTTCTCATAGTGGCAACAACAATAAGTATTCTCATAGTGGAGAACTTGGCAACTGGAGAAAAAGTATGTTTGTAATCCTTTCCTTTGATCTGATTATACCCTTTAGCAACCAGACTGGCTTTGTACCTTTCTATGCTCCCATCAGGCCTATATTTAATCTTATAGACCCATTTGCTCCCAATGGACTTATGACCAGCAGGTAGCTGTGTTAATTCCCAAGTGTCATTGCACTCTAAAGCCTGAATTTCAGCATTCATAGCATCCATCCATTTAGGATGTTGAGAAGCCTGTTTAAATGTATAAGGTTCTTGCTCAGCAGCCATGCATACAAATGATTTCAACACTTCTGAATCACTACTGACCTCATCTCCCAAACACTGAGCTAGAAAGGACTGAGACATAGAATCTCTTTGCCTGTTATTTCTGCATACATAATCTTGTAACCTTTTGGGAGCAACATGATCACAAGTAGACCTTCTTAAAGGGGGGAAACATTAATATCCTGCATTATCTCAGCAGACATTTGCCTAATACTCCCACTAGAGCTCAGGGAATCTGCAACTTGAGATGGAGGAGTGGAATGCTCTTGAGTACTGTCTATAGGAATCTGTGGTCGGGGGGAAAAAGTTCCAGAAATATCTGGTGAATGATGCACATATTGATCATCATCTAGTGCAGGATTCACCAAGGGCAACACTACTCTTCCTTCATAAGGTGCCTCTAAAGCATTATCAATCTTGTCCTTGAAAGGAAATACATCTTCTCTGAACTCTACATCCCTGTTCACAAACACATTTATGGATTCTAGATCTCACAGCTTATATCCTCTTTGTCCAAAAGGATACCAAAGCAAAACACATTTTCTAGCTCTCGACTTCATCTTGTCCTTACTACCAAAAGGCACTGGAGCATAACATAAACTCCCAATGACTCTAAGATCGATCATCATAATGGGCAGGTTTGTTAAACAACTTCTCATGAGGTGTTTTCCAATTTAGAACCTCTGTAGGCATTTTATTAATAAGATGGGTAGCAGCAAGTAAGCATTCTCCCCAAAATCTCAAGGGTAACCCACTATGTATCCTCAGACACCTTGCAGTTTCTACCAAGTGCCTATGTTTCCTTTCCACGTGCCCTCCCATTCTGTTGAGGAGTGTAAGGAATGGATTTCTGGTGAATGATTCCCTTGGAAGCAAATAACTCAGTGCACTGCCTTTGGACAAACTCTGTCCCATTATCTGTTCTCACACTTTTCACATAATACTCAAACTGATTCCCAACATAAGTAAAAAAATCACTCACTACCTGGTATACCTGCATTTTGTTCTTGAGCAAGAAAGTCCAAGTGACTCTAGTATAATCATCAAGAACAGTAAGGAAGTAAGAGAAACCATTATAAGTAACACATTTATAAGGTCCCCATAAATCCATCTGGATTAACTCAAAAGGCTTACTAGCCATGTTTAGACTCCTCTGAAAAGGTAGCATGTGATGTTTAGACAAAGAGCATGATTCACAATGGAATCCATCCAAATCTGAATAACTGAACAACTTTAAGTGTTTTAACTTAGAGATAGAACTATGACCAAGTCTAGCATGAGCTATTTCTAAACTAGCTTTATTACAACTTCTCATCAGTCCTTCAACACTTGAGCTGGTGCTGGGTAACTCTGAGCATATCTTGTATAGTCCATCCTTTCTGATTCCTGATAAGATTGTCTTCTTAGATCCAAGGTCCTGGAAATAACAATGAGATCTAGTGAATATGGCTACAAGATCAGTTTCATCAAGAATTTTGCCCACTGATAATAATCTGTGTTTGAAGTCAGGCACAAGCAACACATCACTTAGCAATATGGAGTCAGTCAACTGCATTTTGCCCATTTCAGATACAGATTTAATAGAACCATCAGGCAGCCCTATATGAATAGGCTTGCCCAATTTCTCTTTATCCCCAAGCATACAGGAATCAGCTATCATATGATCAGTTGCTCATGTGTCTATAATCCAATCAACAAAAGTGTTTTCTTTCAAAACACTATTTACATGATTGTAAGGAATGATACCTGCAAAATTAGCATAAGAGCCAACACCACTCTCACTTTGATTTTTTCCCTTCATCCTTCTGAGCACCTCTTGATAAACTGCATTCACCATGGTTGTATCTAAGTTGCCATCAGCAATATCATCATCTAAAGGACTGTTTTGAGACTGAGAGCCTACTGATCCTGCCACATTTGTAGACCCTCTGTTAGCATTGCCACTTCTTTCCTTCTCTTTCAGTTCTTTGAACCAATCAGGCACCCCATGCAGCCTAAAGCATTGCTCGGCTAGATGCCTTTTCATCTTGCAATAAGTGCAGGTTGAGTTCTGTTTAATCCTTTTCAATTCTCTCCAATCCTTTGTTTCCTTCTTAGGACCAGAGTTGTTGAAACTAGGATTGTTAAAGCCAGAGCTATTGTTGTTGCTAGTGTTTCTCTGTTGGAAACCTCCACTTCTATTTGATGCTAAGGCACTAGAATCCATACTGATTCCTTGAGACCCAGGTGTCCCATTAGTTGCTTCATTTACCCCCTCAACTTGCTGGAGAATATAATATGCCTTGTTGATACTAGGCAAAGGATCTGTAGCCAATATAGAATTCCTAGCAGCATCATATTTTTCATTCAAACTAACCAGAAATTGCATAAGCCTGTTACAAGACTGAATCTCAAAAAATTTCCTTTTCAGATCACATGTGCAGCCTGCTAGAGCACTACATAAGCATTCAGGAATGCACTCTAGAACTTGTAACTCATCCCACTGTCTCTTAAAAACATTATAGAGATCTGCAATACACATGTTGCCCTGCAAAATATTTCCCAGTTTCTTTTGAATTTGAAAGATCCTAGGAGCATTGGATTGCCCAAATCTTTCAACTATTTCATCCCATAAAGCCTTAGATGAATCCATAAACATAAAACCTTTAGCAACAGTCTTACTCATGGAATTTAACAGCCAACATCTTACCATGTTGTCTGCCCTGATCCATAAACATGTGCCTTGCACATGGGGTAGCAAACCCTTACCTCACAAGATGACAAATAACCGAGAATATGGCTTCAGGACCACATTCCAGCTAATGTCAGCAGAGGCCAGAAATGGCCAATTTATTCAAGGTAAAATAACAAGCATAATAATGTGATAATCTTCATAAAAACAATAAAAAAAAGTTGAATTTAAAATAGCAAGAATATTGAATTGAACGTATATATAGATTATTTGTACTCGGCTCTTAAGATGTTATAAGAAAACCTGGACCCTTGAGAAGTGGGACCCACAAGCAAAATAAGCCATACTCTACAATGAGTGTGTGCATCACCGGTCTTCAAAACCCTATTTAACCTTCCCTTTTCATATATGCTTGTGCGTGTCGAGGAAAAGGCGAGAGAGAAACAACCCGATTCGAGGGTGATCGAAGGCGAAGATGGTGAAATTGGGCCGGGGGCGTGATCAACAAAACACAAAGGCGGCTCTGACAGAGATTTACTAGTTGGTGGACACGGGGATATGAATTTGTGAGAAAAAACGAAAAAGAAAAGAAAAGGAAGTTGCATTTAATGTAAGTCTGTTGTAACGAGAATGAAAATAGAGAAGAAAGACACAGATATTTACGTGGTTCGACAACAATGCGTTACCTACGTTCACGGGCAAAGAACTAGTTTTATTTTATGAGTATATGAAGAGACTCATGAAACCCTAAATAGACCGATCAGTGAGATCCCTACCCCCAGCCCCCGCTGCCGCCAAGGGTGCATCGCCCCCTGATTCTCTGACCGGTCAGCGAGACCATTGCCGGGGGCTCTACCCCTCGGACCCCTCAATCCATCACTGGTCTACAATGGTTCAATAAACATTAACAAAGCCAAATTCAAAAATTTATGGGAAAAAAAATCGAAAGTGGGTGTAAAAAAGGAAGGGGAGGGGACCGCTTGACACAGTTGGAAAAGGGGAAGTTTGAAGTGGTTGAAGAAGCCCAGGCGATTGTGACAAAATGAGAAGAGATGGTGCCAACTGAGAAGCACGTTGGAGACGAGGTTGACATCGGAGAGGAGAAGCACACCGGCACCGTGAAGAGGTAAGGAAACCATTCATTTTTTATTTTTTGGAAATCTCTCTTCCTTTTCTGCAACCGTGAAATGGGGTTGGGTAGTTTAGTCTCAAATTTCTAGTTTGAATGATAGTTGGTATATGTATTAGGGATTTTATGACAATGGTTGTGGAGAGGAGAAACGTCGAGTTGTGGATGCGATGGAAGAATAACGAGGGTGGTTTTTGGGTCTGCAACTGTGAAATCCGGTTAGGGTTTTGGTCGGATGAGAGTGAGAGGGGAAATTGAGATATGAGGATGTTTGGGTGTGCAATTGAATAAGAATGAGAGAGGTTGGGGCCGGGTTTGATTTGGAATTTTTATTTGTTTCAAGAGAAATGGAGGATGAATTCGACTTTGAGTAGGGCATTTGTGAAAAAGAATTTGTCGTGGGTAACATGAGAAATATGGGAATTGTGGGATCCAAAAAAGGGGAAATCATCTGAGTTGGGTGACATGAGTTTGAAAGTTGGTGACATGGTTTATAGTTTATGAATTTGTGTCAGAATGTAACATAGATTTACTAGTTGGGTGACACGGGGATATGAATTTGTGTGGAAATCTAATTTTGTTAGTGTTGGCTTGATTGCAGGAAAGAAATCATTATGGTTTGGTGAAATGATGCGTTCGAAAAATTTGAGAAGGAATGGAATCCAATACGGGAGAAAGTCGGAGCCTCGATAAGCAGTCCTAGAGGAGTAGCACTTCCAGGGACGTGTGAATCAGACTCAATCAGTATGCGAGAGTGTCGATGCTTGTGAACATCGACGACTGGATCGACCCACTTGATTGGCAGAAGCTACAGGGAAGTCAACTTGGTGGGGTTGTCGATTTGGCAAACCGAGTACAAGTCTCATCACAACTAGTGCATTACGTCCCACAACAGCAGCTTGTGCTTGGGATGTGTTGTGGTCGACCCTTGGGAGGAGACATGGAGGAGGACAAGAAGGACGTGAAGGACTTTTTCACAACCGGCAGGGTGACAATGTGTGAGTTAGAGTATTCTTTCAAGATGTCGATGTTGAAGGAACCCAGTGTGAGAAGACGATTTAAGCTTGCTCTCCACTTCATCTTGGAAGAAATTCTGTTGGGCGGGGAAAGAAGGGAACCTATACGAGGATTGTATTGTGAGGCTTGTGTAGAACGTCAAGCGGTTCTTGGGATTCCCCTGGGGTAGGGTTGTGTACAATGCCACCAATTCGTCGATGTCAGGTGTCATAGAACGGTGGGTCGCTGATTTGAAGCCGAATGTTGACTGGGCTGATTATGAGCTCTTGGGTTTTCCATTGGCATTCCAGGTAATCTTCGTGACCCAAACCCACAAAATAGGCTCATTTACACTTTAAGAATATTTACACCTTACTTTTATGTGTTTTCCTTTATAAAAATTGTAGGTGAAGCCATCTCGGGGGGGGGGGGGGGGGGGGGGAGTAGTGTTGTCATCGTTTCATTATAATTATTATTATTTTTATTATTTTTTTTTGACGTGGGGGGTTCCGAGGTTATCGACTAATCCCCCCACGGGTCCGCGCCCTAGCCTGCAAAGGACGCGAACCGGTTTAGCCAGGCGGCAAGCCACCAGGCAGGCTCACCCAAGCCAATGAAGGCTTGAGCACCCACTAATACACAAATTGTGTAAGAAGTGGGATTTGAACCCTTCAACCTCTTGCAAGGGCCACCTCTCCCTAACCACTAGGGCAAGGGGTCAATGGTTGTTTCATTATAATTAATTAATGTTATTAGATATATGGCATTTGTAAACATAATATGATATATATATTAAAAAGGGAAAATTGTAAAAAATAGCCTAATTTTTGGGGGTTGTTCTGCTTAATAGCCTGAACTATAAAAAATGCAGAAAATAGCATCAAGTATTTACTTGTTTGCAGAAAATAGCCTCAATCTACATTCCAATTCAAATAATTATAAAAAAAATAGACTTAGGTAACCTTTAAATTCAAATTAATTAAAAAACCTCTCCAAACAATTTTTATTTAAAAAAATCATCACTTCTTATATACAAAAATAACCTAAATAATTTTTATTCTCAAAATTAATCTACCACTTCTCATAGTTTTTTTTTTTTTTTTTATATCATTAAGTCATTATTAGCTAAATTCATCATTGAATTAATTATAAAAAATATCTTATACCATATAAATTTTGTAAATAAATATTTTTTTAAAAGGCTACTAAAAAATATCACATGATCTTTAATTATTTTTCTTAATAAAAAATTAATTTATCTTCATCCCATAATTTATTCAATGGTCAAATAAAAAACCATTGTTGGGTGAATAATGTATGCACACTTTTTTTTCTACAATAGATAACAAACTACACTAATTAATGTTAGGTTTAAGTATTTATTCACTTTTAATGATATGTAAATAATCTAATTAATTTTTAAAAATATTAAATTTAAGTTATATTTATATGGGTTGAGATAATTTTTATAATTAATTCAGCTATGAGTTTAGATAACAACAATTAATTGTAGCATTTTTTTATTAGAAGTGATGATTCTTTAAATAAAAATTATTTTGGATAGATTTTGTAATTAATTTGAATTTAAAGGCAGCCTAAGGTTGTTTTTTTGTAATTAATTTGAACTTAAAGGTAATTATTTAAATTTGAATGTAGCTTGAGGCTATTTTCTGCAACCAAGTAAATACTTGAGACTATTTTCTGCAATTTTTTTTATAGTTCAGGCTATTAAGCGCAAGCGCATCAACCCCTACAGGTTAGGCTATTTTTTGCAATTTTCCCTATTAAAAATGTTCTAATGCAAAAATAAGATTTACTCAAGCAAGTTTATTTTCATTACAAGTTTTTCTTGGTTGTAAAAGGTGCAACTTTTCATTAGAAGTTTGAATGTAAAGGAACATATCATGTATGGAGGTTTAGGAGGGTATTAGTATAAATACAGTACTATATATATTGTAATACTTAGGTTATGATGAATGTTAATCCAATTACTCTCTTTACTACCCTATCTCTCTGTCTCTCCCTCTCGTCTCCTTCTCACCTCCTTATGCTCTCTCTCCCCTTTCCTGTTACAATTACCAAGGGTCCACAACCACCACCACCACCGGACATTACAGAACAATGGAAGTGTTTATTAAAAAAGAATTTAAGAACACTTTTACCATATATAGGATAATTGTAAGAAAAATATTGTCACCTTCAATAAGGATAGAATTATTAATACATTATTGAACGTTATATATAATATAATATAATATAAATCACTTAATCTGTAGTTGCTAAATAATTTGCTAGAACAAGTGTCTCTCTCTCTCTATAGATATGATATAGCTAGAGGTGAATACTCGTTGGAGATATTAAACCCTTGAATCGAAAGCGTTGATATGATAGAGATCGATCTTAAGCGTCGCAACAGCATTGGTATTGATCAGACCAGGGAGGGTTCATGACACAATCACCTCCATATCGATGGCCCATCGCTTTATCACAAGCATTGTTGCAAATATCAGGACTTTCTTCGGGTTCGCAACTGCCAATGCAGTTGGTTTGCCCCTTCACCGTTTCTTCTGCATCCACACACAAATTATATATATTTTATACCACATGTACATATGTATAATGTATATATGTTTCAATGTATACTATATATTATAAAATATATATATATATAATACCTTGTGCAAGTAAGAGGACAATGCAGAAAAGGGCTGAGATGAAGCACTTGGAAATTGAAATGCTTTTGATTGCCATTATCAATTTCAATTTGCAGATTAATTAAAACCTGTGAGTTTCTTCGATCTATTCTTTTTGGTTTGATGGAAGACGATTTCAATATACAACTTTGATGTGAGGCTTTGGTATTTATAATAATACTTCACGAATCACGATCATATAAGGAAATTAATATCTTTGCATATATGGTACGTATATATCGAGAATCTGCAAATTAAGCAAATAACAAATATAATGAAAATTTTTAATCCATCTATAAGGTGAATTCAAGACATGCATGTTCTATTTTAAATTTTGTACTTCGATCAAATACATGAATACTATTAATTACACTTTCATATCTGGGTCTCCTTCAATTCTATTGAGATGTAAATTTAGATTGAGAAATGAGTAATACATATGTATTATATACGGAGTATTATATGTACGTGCATCTAATTAAGTTCATCTTTATCTATATCTGTATCAATATCTACATTCTATACTATACTTTAAATGAGAATATGTCGCTTATTTCTTAAATTTAGTTCCCTTAACCATTCTTAATTAAGTATTTTTAAAAATAATTTTCTAGTTCTTTTGTTAATAAAACAAAATTTTAATTCAGAGCTCTTCATATAATTTTGTGTTTGAGTTTGAATTTTATTACTATTTGGTAAAGGGCGAAAGTGCCAACGACGTTCGTCCCGCATCACTCACATATTGTTGTGCAACATTGGCTAAGTCCTCAAAGATTTTCATTGTCTTCTCAAGTGTCTTGTCTAAGACATATCCTCCACTTGTAGCATTGATGACACTGCGCTCACGATCAAACAAGCTTTTATAGAGATAGATCATCCTCTGGTATGCCATGTTGCGGACAACTTCCTTTAAGCTTTTTGAATCTCTCAACATACTCATAAAGGCTCTCTGTAGAGGATTGCTTTATACTAGACAATTCCTTCTTGAGTTTGATGAGGCAAGTGGCAGGAAAATATTTTTGGAGGAAAACTTTCTTCAATCCTGCCCAAGTTGTAATGCTCTTTGCAGGGGGGTAATATAGTCAATCGCTTGCTGCATCATTTAGAGTAAAAGAAAACACTCTAAGCAGCAATTGATCATTTGTTAGACGTTGGGGTCTCAGTCTGTTGCAAACACTAGCAAACTTTGCGAGATGTTTATTTGACTCCTCTCCGGCCTTTCAATGAAAACTTGGCAAAATATTTGACCAATTAGACTTGTATTCAAAACTTGACCCCTCTGGGATATCAGGGAGCCTGATTGCAAATGGTTGTGTATTCAGATTGGGCTCCTTTAGACTTCTCAGGGTTCTTCTTGGCAGTGCCAAGAATCATCTATTGCCTTCATTATTGGGATTATTGTCACCCATATCCTCTTATTGATTAAAGCCAATCCTTCTTCTTAACCAGGATAAAGACCTTTCACTTTCTAGATCAAAATGCACATGAGATGAATTAGTAGCACGGGTCTAGACCATGCAGAGTAGCCCAAACCGAAGAAAATCAACAAAAGAACACAAATACTAAGAACTCCCCTGCAACGACGCTAAGAATTGGTGACGTCTACGAATGACGTGTCGTTGATCCTAATTCTAAATGTAATTAATAACCCTAACTCAAGCTAAACAATAAATTAGTATAGCGGACAAGCAGGGGTCAAACCCCATGGGGAGACTAGATTCGTGTATCCAATGATGATTCAAAGCAAAAAAAAATAATACTCCCTCCGTTCGGCAAAACTTGTCGTTTACTATTCATGCACGCTTTTTATAACGATAAAAACTATATAGAATATTTATTTTTTTATAAAATTTTTTTAACAAGTTTGTACTTATTAATAATAACTACGAAGTTGTTAAAAAAATTATTAAAAAAACTAGATATTTTATATAGTTTTTATCTCCTAAAAATGTGTGCATGAATAGTAAAGTGTCAAGTTTTTCCGAACGGAGGTAGTAAGATTGAGATGAATAAGGCAAACAGATAAATAAACCTAATAATGATTACAAATGTTACCAATATGAGGGAGCTTTAAGCTCCTCGGCTTTAATGGAGGTGGGGGAGGAAGAAGGTGAAGAAGATAGTAGTGCTCAGCTGGGATGGAAAGGAGGGAGTGGTGGCGGCTGAAGGTGGCCGCTCTCGGCCAACAAAAGGAAGGAAAGGAGAATGAAGGAAGGAGATGAGGAAGATGTGTTTAGGGTTGTGTTTGAGGTGTGACGATTTGTGAGTTGAGAGCTCAAATTACATAAAGGGGAGAGTGAGGCTTGTAGGGCTGTCGATTGGGTACAACGAGAGGGATAGGTATTTTGTTTGTTTGCCATTTTAAGGGGGTACAAAGATGAGTATTGGGAGAGGGAAAATGTGGGTGTTTAACCCAAATAAGAAAGGGGAAGGTGGATGGAAGTTTATTGATCTCATTTCAGCACAGGAGGGGGACAAGTGGGCTAAGATTTTCGGTTCAAATGGGAGGAAGATGAAAATATTGTGAGAGAAAGAACTAAAGGAAATGTGGTTCCGAAAACACAAATTCGAATACCTAAAAAATTAAATCTCGAAACTCACTCTCTCGACCTTAACCCGACTCAAATCGAAATAAAACATTAGATTCAAAATAACATTGGAACCCGAGAAATATTTCAAATCCTAAAATAAGAAAGCGGGAATAAATCCATTTTGAAAAAAAAATCAAAATTATGCTGAAATCCGCTTTAAATTAATCAAAATAAAATAATTTGATCAAGGACGAGGATTTTTAAAATATCCGAAATCTTAGAAATCAAATCAATATTCAAGCCATAATTAATAAAATAATATTTAAAAATTAAGGTCCTTACACCCTTAATGCTTGAGACCCTCTCGACAGAGTGGCTCATCCACCGCTCTCCTCGGTATCATAGTAGAACAGAGAGAGGATCGATGGATCCATGAAAGTAGAGAAAGACGCGAAGCCCATCCCCACTTCTCACCTTCGATCCACCGTATTGAAATCGAGAGGGAGATTGAGAGAGATGAACGAGGAAGACGGAGACTGGTGTCTTCGTTTGGCTTGGAAATTGAGGGAGATTGGGCTTCTTTTTTAATCAGCCCACGTCCCAAACCCACAGATTAGGCTCATTTACACTTTAAGAATATTTACACCTTAAGAGCGTCTTTAATGATGGTACTCTAATTGATTATCATAACCTATTAGAAAGTTATTGCTCATTCATTTTTCAAACGTATTCACTGCAAAATTTATGAAGCATTCTTTTCACTCTTTTTCTATGTATTGTATTTCTCTTACAAAACATTCCACAAAGGTAAGAGATTGTTTTTTATGTTTTACAAAATTAATCCTTTTTTATCTCTATTTCATGTTGTCGCTTCATATTTTATTGCATAGTTTATAATATGAATCTCTCTATTTTATTGTTTTCATCATCTAGATGTTTTGAATTACTTTTATGTGTTTTTCATTCTAACTTTGTATGTATAAATTATAGGTGAAGCCATCTCTAGAGAGAGGGAGTAGTGTTGTCATCATTTCATTATAATTAATTAAGGTTATTAGAGGGAGAAAGTTTTGGTGTCATCAATTGCTAATTACATGTTTAACCAAAGGGAGAAAAAACAATAGATATCTATATTTGGAGATATGACATTGGTAAACATATTATGATATAAATATTAAAAAGGCCGATTTGCTAAACTAGACCAAAAAAGGGGCCTAATTGCTAAACTAGACATGTACCTAAAAAATTGGCTAGGGGTAGAAAGTGGTGTATTTTTGCAAATGCAAAAATACCGCTGGCAGTGGAGGTAGCAGGTGAAAGGGAGTTGAGCACTGTAGCTCCATCATTTGAAAAAACATAAATCGGGAGGGGGAGGTGCTGGACATAGTGTGTGGCTCAAATAAAGTAGGAAAATGGGGGGGGGGGGCATTTATGAGGGGAAATTTCAATGATTGAATTAAGGTTATCAATCAACCCTTAGAAAATCTTGATTGATGGGTGTCATTCCTTATTAAATGCTCTGCAAAAAAGGGAGCCAACGTAGGAGACGAGTGGAAAGTTGAGGGCAAAGCATCACCTTCATGAGGGGAAATGGAAACGGTTGGCTTACCAATAGAGGACAAATATCTTACCAATAGCCGACAGGTGTCTTACCGATAGGACAAACTTATCCTACCATACATTGAAATTTTGGAGATAATATGGAGGGGAATGTCCATAGCGATTTTGGCGGGATGTCCGTGTAATTTTGGCGCCAAGACAGGATTCTTCATTGGGAGAAGAGGGAGAGCATCTGTCTGACCAATATGGTACAGTTATCTAACCAATAGCATATAGTTATCCTACCAATAGGCTTAAAATGTCTTACTATACCTGAAAATTTGGAGAAATTTGGAACGGATTGACCGTAGCTGTTTTGGCGGGTTGTAAGTGTAATTTTGGCGCCAAAACGGGGTTCTTCATTGGGGGGAAGGGGGAGCATTTATGAGGGGAAAATGCAATCATTGCATTGATGGGTGTTCCCCAAGCACATATATAAGCTTGAGAGGAGGATCTCAAACACCCCAACATGCCCTGTAAAAAGTGAGGCAGAGCAGGAGAGAGGCTGAAAGGACGGGGGAAAAGGCACACGTGCATCCGAGGAAACGATACAGTTGTCATCCTACCAATAGTACAGTTCTGGCCTGCCAATAGTGTTCAACTGTCTTTCCATTCTAGAAAAAGTGCAACAAGTTTGGTGGTGGCAGTGGCAGCGATGGGTAAGTCATCTTGTACCTTTCCTTTGTAGTTGTTCCTCTTTCCTATATCAGAATCCGGTGCACGAGCCTGACCAATCCGGTGCACGAGCCTACAAGCGACAACCCCTTCCACACCCTCCAGTGAACATGAGTCGGAAAACTTCGACTCATGGACCGAGGACATGTTGTCTCCCACCCCAGGGGAACTACTCCTAACCGGGTCTCCCACCACGCAGGAAGACTTCGATGATGGTCTTGATGGAGGCGGAGGGGCGGATGAGAAGGTTCGAGGCTCCATCGAGGAGAAAGGGAAGTTGGTGATCATTGATACCGACGACGATGTGGACGTCCTACCCCCCACGGAACGGAGGACATAATAGACGTAGGAACTACAAAGAGATGAATTGAGATGATAAGATTACAACTTCCATTTTTAATCCAAGAAGGCCATGATCTTGAGATGATATGATTATATTATATCTGAATTCCTTATTGATACAAATGTTTTCGTGGAATGGTATGATATATGGAAACTAATGGTAAGATAAAACAACGTTATTGGTAGGATCAGAATGGAAACCCAGTAATTCCTGTATAACTTGACACTAATGGTAGGATAGATGCACACTAATGGTAAGATCGTTTCTATAGAAAGTATTTTCCTGGCAAGGTGGTAAACAAAGTATTTTCCCTGTGTCTCTAGAAAGCTACGAGCTTAGGGAAACCTTTTACACTTCACTCGTTCAATTTGCATTGCCATTGAGTGGATTACTTGGCAATAATTTTGTTTCTTATGTTACAGATGACAAACTATTACCTTAAGCTTTTACATCCACTTGTGATTTTATTGAGCATGGCATATCGCAACTGAAGTTTGACCATACCATAAGCAGTGGTAGAAGAGATACACCCTAATGGTATGATAGTTTCATAGTAATGGTAGGATAAATATACCATATTGGTAGGATAATAATGTAATCACCGAAATTCATGTGTGTAGAACTAAGTCAAAAAGTACCAAGAAATTTGACACTCATGGTAGGATAGATGCACAAAAATTGTAGGATAGATTTAAACTAATAGTAGGATAAAACAACGATATTGGTAGGATCAGAATGAAAACCCAATAATTCTCGTATAATTTGTTGATGTTAACCATATGAATCCATATGGCTTGTTGATCACATTCAAATCATAATCATACAGTTCATCAACGACATTTATTTCAACATAACTCCGAGGGACATCCAAAAATGCATCTCACGATATTTATAAATTTCTCCTACCAAGTTCACAAATTTGTTCTACCACTGGTGTATATATTTTCTAACATATTCAAAATCGTATAAGTTTAGAAATATTTGTAAATTTGTCCTACCATGTTCACAAATTTGTCCTACCACTAGTGTATATATTTCCTACCAGAGAGATTTATGAACATACTCCGCATTAGCCTATGTGAGAGTCGAACTCACATCTTTGTGCGCATACACAATGCTATACCAATTGAGCTAATAGGCTATTTATCATCGCATAGATTAAGAAAAGTGCAACAAAGAACCTGAATAATTGGCTATTTATCATCGCATAGATTAAGAAAAGTGCAACAAAGAACCTGAATAATTGGCTATTTATCATCGCATAGATTAAGAAAAGTGCAACAAAGAACCTGAATAATTGGGAGATTGAGCTGCAAAATTACTGCACATAGGGATAATAAGGAGGTTTGTAAATTTTCATTGATGAACAGATGTGTTGAACTTTAGACCTCTCTTTTGAACCAAAAAAATAAAATAAAATTAGGACAGAGACTCCAAAAGTCATATATTGTCATTGAAATGCATCAAATTCAATCCACACACACAACTGCACTTTCTGAGTTTCACAACCAAGTAAAATAATTGAAATGCAGACTGGAAATTTACCAAACAGACCCCAACAATGCCCTTAGAAAATCCCAACCTTCATGAAACAAACTTCCGAGTTTAATCTGTGAACGATTCCAAACAGTTGAATTTCAAAAGGCTTCATACGCAATCAATATCCCTTAATTGACCCATCTCACACATCTTAATTTTTTTTTTAAAAATTCACACAAAACTTTATGTTCCCAATCTCACAAGTCACAACCAAAAACACTGGAATGGAAATTTCACCAACAAACAATAGTACAATACCAAAACGTTTTAGTAGAGATCCAGACATGCATGACTGAATGAGTTTTGAGTGAGAGATCGAATATGTTATCATATTCTGTCATTGAGATGCATCAAGTTCAATCCATACAAGTTAATGAATACCACTACTTACCTGTAGGATACATACATCTGAATTTTGAAGCATCCCCAACACACAACTGTACTTTCTGAGTTTCACAACCAAGTAAAAAAACTGAAATGCGGATGGAAAATTCACCTTACAGACCACAACAACCTCTTTACAGAATTCCATACTTTAGCTGTCATTAAATTGAAGTTTGAGAGGCTTTATAAGCAATATGGATTTCAGAATCAACCAGAAACAAGATGTGATCATACTCTACCCATGAAATGGCATCTGATTGTGCTTTGATAGTTCCTCCATCTTTGGCACTAGAAACTTGATGGTGCCCCCTTTATAGCAGCAGTTGCTTTCCTAACTGATTATTAGTTGCAGCTATGTTACTGAATTGATACATTTGAAGCTTGCTGAAATAGAAAACTGGTCTGTTCCATCCCACTAATCTGCAAAGGAATTCAAAGGCACATGTTTAATCAACAAATCAATCCTAAATGCAAACAGGTTAAATAGATGCAATCATATCCTCTCAAATGATCAAGCCTATCCTACCAATTGAACAAACCTATCCACTCCAAATTTAATAACCCTATCCTACCAACAGAACAAACATATCATGCCAACTGACCATAACTATCCTACCAAAGGTAGGAAGAACTGAAAATAGGCAAGATTCCTGTATGCTAAACCTGAGATAATGAGTGATTTCAGATGGCACAAAAGCGGAAAGAGAGTCAATTTTTCAAATGTCTCTACAAACTTCCCAAAAAAATCATCACTTCAACAGCCCCAGAAAGAGTGCATGTGAACAGATTGAAATCAAAATGCAGCACATATCACTTAACACAAGAATATTGCTTGACACGGCCAGATAAAAATAATCACAGTACACATACAAAAGTAGAGTCCAGTCCAGTGACCTATGAGAAAATAGATAACAGTACTAGAAGGAAAAAGGATGAAGTATTACTGTCTTGCGATTAAAAAGGAAAAAAACAATCCATATAAGAAGAGAATACAATAAGCTACTTACTGGCTTTCATGATCAGATGATGATTCCTAATGTTGTCTACCCCTGATTTATATTCAAAGGAGAGGTATTTGTTACCATTAGCAAGAACAGAATACAATAAACCTCACAGAACCGTCAGTATGGTTCTCAACTAAATCGCCAACTCTTCTCCTAATCCAAAATCATGGTTATACAATATCTTCAAGACTAGTACAAACAAAACACTAATCCCGTAAGATTCAAACTTTAATTCTATATCAATCTCATTAAGCGACAGGCTCAAATTGAATGCTGAAAAACCCAATCTTGCTTTCAGAAATCCCAAATCTCTGCAATCTTAAACCGGCGGAGTGGAATCCCAGAACCTACAGAGTGCAATCTTAAACCGGCGGAGTCCTAATCTCTGCAATTTCAACGTCTCTCATGCTGCCGACATATAATCAGTAGGGCAATCAATCCAATACGAAAGCAATTTCAAACAACGACATCCAGAAGAGAGGGAAAGGGGCTTACCTTCTTCAATCTCTTGAGCTTGCGATTTTGATCATCGGAGGGCGAGTGCTCGCCTGGGACTACCATTGCTCATAATCCACCCTCTCCATCCCGTCCGAATTAGGGTTTTCGATTGAAATTTGAGATGGAACCGAAAGCGCTTCTTCCTTCTTCCTCCGAAAAGTCCGGCAGTTAGACCTTGCATCACTGCTGCGGCTTCCTCCAATGCCTGCCTCGACCTTTGGGAATTCCATGTGTGGAATCGGCAAAGGAGTCTCAGGGGAGGAGCGTAGGGGAGGAGTGAGCGAGAGACATCGAGAGAGAGACCGACCTTTCCTTTCCCCTCTCAAATTTCCTCCCTGGCTGGTTGATGGCCCTTCTTCTTCCACCGCCTTTCATGTTTTTTTCCCACCCTCTGGAGCCGGTTGTGTACAGTTCCAAAAAACGGGCAATTAATTTTGCATGGGGTAGAGAGGTTATTTTGAGCCAATTTTTAGGCTAGTGGTCTATTTGTGCAATTAGGCCCATTTTTTGGTCTAATCACTACCATTTCCTCAGAATGTTCACTTGATTAAAAATTATATGTCAAACATAAAAATATATCTAAAAAATCTATAACTTCTATGTTATAATATTTCCACATTAAATATGTGAAAAACCCCATGAAATAGGCTAGTAACATCTACCATGTTTTAACATTTATATATATATATATATATATATATATATATATATATATATATATATATATATATATATATATATATATATATATATTTATTTATGGGATTATTTTTTTCTAGATGTAATGCAAAAATAAGATTTACTCGAGCAAATTTATTTTCATTAGAAGTTTTTCTTGGTTGGAAAAAGTGCAACTTTTCATTACAAGTTTGAATATAAAGGAACAACTAGTATAGTTCCCGCGCCTTGGCGCGATTTTTTAAAAATAAAATTTAAAAATAAAATTATATCATGCAATTAAATAAAATATTAGTTTAATATTTTGAATTAAAATTATACAAATAATCTCATAAAAGAAAGATACAATAAGGTCAATTAAGATGAACTCCATTGTAGGTTAATATTAATTTAATATTTTGAAATAAACCCATTTGTTATTTTAAAGATGAAAATCAACTCCAAAAAATAAAAAGGGAAAAAAAGAAAAAATGATTAGTTGAAGGGAAGGAAAGGTAAGAGAGGGGAAAAAAAATAAAAGAGTAGGAAAAAGATGATTAGTTGAATAAGCTAAAATCAAGGATAGGCTGGCACGTCAGCATAAGTCTTCTGATTTAAAGTTATATATAGATTTTATATAAATTGTTATTTCAAAGATGAAAATCAACTCCAAAAAATAAAAAAGGGAAAAAAGAAAAAATGATTAATTGAAGGGAAGGAAAGGTAAGAGAGGGGAAAAAAATAAAAGAGTAGGAAAAAGATGATTAGTTGAATCAGCTAAAATCAAGGATAAGCTGGCACGTCAGCATAAGTCTTCTGATTTAAAGTTATATATAGATTATATATAGATATATAGATATATAGATTATACAAATAAACTCATAAAAGCAAGATATAATAAGCTCAATCAAGATGAACTCCATTGTAGGTTAATATTAATTTAATATTTTAAAATAAACCCATTTGTTATTTCAAAGATGAAAATCAATTCCAAAAAATAAAAAGGGGAAAAAAGAAAAAATGATTAGTTGAAGGGAAGGAAAGGTAAGAGAGGGAAAAAAATAAAAGAGTAGGAAAAAGATGATTAGTTGAATCAGTTAAAATCAAGGATAAGCTGACACGTCAGCGCATTACTCTTCTGATTTAAAGTTATATATAGATATATAGATAGATTTGTTATTTCAAAAATGAAAATAAATTCCAAAAAATAAAAAGGGGAAAAAAGAAAAAATGATTAGTTGAAGGGAAGGAAAGGTAAGAGAGGAACAAAAAATAAAAGAGTGGGAAAAAGATGATTAGTTGAATCAGCTAAAATCAAGGATAAACTGACACGTCAGCATAAGCCTTCTGATTTAAAGTTATATATATATATATATATATATATATATATATATATATATATATATATATATATATATATATGGAAGCTTTAAAATGTAAAAACTCCTTAACGTGTAAAATATGCTTAACGTATAAAATGTATTTTTTTAATCAAAAGGCGCGCTCACCCATCGGATTTCAAACGGAGACCACAGGTGATGTCTTCAAAGTAGCCATGTCTTTATGCATATTTTAGTTCCATATTCTTTACATTTTGCATATTTCGGGTTGAGAATATGTCGAATTTATGTAATATATGCTTATTTGTCAGAAATGGAGGTCTACATAAGTTTCTGTTTAATATTGCAGAATATGGAACCATTTCGGGAGAAAATCAAGAAGCAAGAACCGGAGCTCAAAGTTACTCGACATCGACAAGCCTTAGTCGATCTCGATGAATCACGCCTAGACACACCCTAGACGAAGAGCACATGTCGAGGAGCGAAAGACGAGCCAACCTGGAGCCAAGACGGTATTATCCGGATCTAAGGAGAAATTACCCGGAGTCGAGGAGAGACTACCCGACCATGCCCGGACATCTTCCTCGAGATCGAGGACTGTTACCCGATGTCGACAAAGCCGGGGAGCCATGACCGAGCACATCGAGAAGATCTACCCGACATTGCCGAGCACACCAGTCGATGAGCCCAGGTTCGTCGAGATCGAGGACCACTTCTCGAGATCGAGTACACCCGAGAGCCTGTATCCGAGCATGTCGACAAAAAGCTACCCGATACACCAAGCCGGCCAAGTCGATGAGCCACCCAACTCGATATCGAGTAAGGGTACTCGAGATCGACGACACCGAGGAGCCCTATCCGAGCCAGTCAAGCACCAGCAACCCGAGACGCCGAGCCAGCCAGTCGACCAACACTTCTACTCGATATCGAGTAGCCTTACTCGACATCGAGGATGCCTCCAGAAGCCGCGTAACGCATTTTGATCTATCCTACTCGGATTGGGATTCCTTGGAGCCGAAGGTTGCATAGTTCTATCCGATCTATCAAGATACATTATGGAAGGAGAAGATTTATCCACTTAAGACTTTTAGATATATTTCCCTTATTTAGATTTAATTCCTTTGTTGCTTTTATTTATCATTAAGTCTTTTAGATATAGTTTTAGATAAAGATAGATATTTCTATCCTTGAGTAGCAAGGTTTAGAAGCCTATAAATAAAGCCCATGGGGCTGAGTTTTAATCATTCAATTTCAGTAGGAGAAGTAGTAGTAGAGAGAGAAAGTGAGGCCGAGTGGAGCAAAGGAGCGAGAGCAAGTTGGCTTTGTTCGGTTGTACTTTCTACAGTTTGATTTAATGCAAGTTTCTTTTCATCAATCAATGTCTGAGGTTGCAATGAAGCGCGAGTAGTCCACCCACTTCTAGGGTTGGGGTGAGCCCGACGATAGCCATGCGCATTTGAGGTAAAGATCCGACTTTTATCATGTTTTGAGCATCTACTACTTATTATGTGTTTATTACCCATCTAATGGAGGTCCATGCTAACAACTTGGATTGTAAACATAAAATCAGTAGAGACAATTAGGGTTTCTTGAAAGAATTGTCTAATTGTTGGAAAAAGGCGAAAGCTTGATCCTTTGATGCGATTCACATGATTATCTGTTTTATTTCTGCCTTACACATGCTTGGTTATCGTTGTTGTAAACCCCAATCTTGTAAGTCCTTTTCATACAGTTTAGTTCGAATCCCCAAAGCCTTTGCATTTACTTTATTACGTTTTTATTCTCCGTCTTCCTCGAGATCGAATAGCACAACTCCATCTCGACTACTGATCTTCGACCCGAGTCGATGTAGCTTCTGTGTGCAGGTACTCGACAAAACAAGCCGACGTCGATAAGGACCCTACATCAGGAGGAGGTCTTGTAATTATTTGCAAGGGACGGAATCTGGTTTGCCTTAGTTTATTTACATTCTATTTTGCATACTCGATTTCCTCCTACAACAACAGGCCGACCTTCTCTCTCGGCCTCCCACACCCACCTCCTGCCACGAACCCGTAGCCGCACTCGAGCACACCGCTGTGCGCACCCCCGAGCCCAGACGTGGCCCTGTTCGAGCCACCTGCTGCCCCGACGCGCCCACCTCATCGCAGCACCGTCGAGCCACCAGCAGCTTCGCTTGTCGACCTCCCACGCCACCCACGAGCCACCTCCGGCCACCAGCTCGAACCCCCTCCCTCAGGTGCACCCCCCGAGCCCGGAACCCCCATGGTTCGCGCCCAGCCGAGCTCACACCGAGCCCATCTCTCCCGACAGACCTGTTCGACGTTTTTGGCTCGATATACCTTCGAAAACCCGATTTTCTCTTTGTTTCAACTCGAATTTGGGATAATTTCTAACCCTAAAATTGTTTATTACAATTATTTAGATTGTTTGAATGATTTAGGCTGAGATTGAAAATCTAGGGTTTGATTTAGGAGCGGAATTTGGGGCTTTTGGCCAAAAGCCAAATTGATTGAAATTGATGATATGGTTGTGTGTTTGGGTTGATTTTGAGCTAATTTCATGTTCATATCATTGTCAAATTGTATATGGATCATGAGCTAATTGAATTTTAGAATTTTAGATTGCGATATGTTTTAGAATTTGGGGCTTTTTGCCAAAAGCCAAATTGATTGAAATTAATGAGATGGTTGTGTTGTTGGGTTGATTTTGAGCTAATTTCATGTTCATATCATTGTCAAATTGTTTATGGATCATGAGCTAATTGAATTTTAGAATTTTATATTGCAATATGTTTTAGAATTTGGGGCTTTTTGCCAAAAGCAAAATTGACTGAAATTGATGATATGGTTGTGTTGTTGGGTTTTTTTGGAGCTAATTTCATGTTCATAGCATTGTCAAATTGTTTATGGATCATGATCTAATTGAAGTTTGGAATTTTATATTGCGATATGCTTTAGAATTTGGGGTTTTTTGCCAACAGCCAAATTGACTGAAATTGATGATATGGTTGTGTTGTTGGGTTGATTTGGAGATAATTTCATGTTTATAGCATTTGCAAATTGTTTGTGAATCATGAGCTAATTGAATTTTAGAATTTTATTACAATATGCTTTAGGTCGATTAGGTTCTTCTATTTTAGCATAAAAATCATAATTTAGCCTATTAGCTCAATTGGTAGAGAAATGCGCGTTTGCACAAAAGATGTGGGTTCAAATCCCACATAGGTTACATAATAGACAAGAGCGCAACAATCGCAAATTGTTAATCATGCACATTATAATCTAAGTTATGCACTTTTTAACCTTGATTATGCACATTTTAATCTTATTTATGCACTTTAATTTTAAAAGCTTATACGCAAAAAAATCGATTTCAAACTTACATCTATCAACCTAAATTATCCGAGAGGTGAACCCAAACTCTCAAAAGTAAAAAAAAATAAAAAATTAAAACATCGATTTCAAAAGCACTTTACATTTGCACAAATGCACTTCACAGTTGCACAAATGCACTTCACAGTTCCACAAATGCACTTCACAGTTGCACAAAAGGGATCGAAAACGGGAAAAAGTGCATTTACCCATAAAATTAGACATATTTACCAATTTACCCATAAATTAAACATATTTCAATTATAATTTTTTATAATTGAAATAGGCACATTTACCTATATACCCCATAATGAATTATTTGTCTGCACAAAATAAACTTATATTTGCACAATAAGATGTTATATGTGCACAAAAGCAAGTTATACTTGCACAGCAGAAAGTGTTAACACGAAAAAAAAAATTCAGGAACGGAAAAAAAAAAATCTAGTCCGAGAGGGGGGCACACACATGGGCAGGGGGGCAGACATTCTACTAATGAAATTAGGCTCATTAGTAATTAAATTAGGCCCATTAGCAAATTTTACACGATAAGGAGTTTTTACATTTGAAGTAAACCCTATAGATAGATAGATAGATAGATATAGATGGAAGTGTTTAGTAAAAAAGAATTTAAGAACACTTTTACCGTAGGATAATTGAATCAGGATCATCTCCTAATATCTTTTACCTAATATCTTCTTAATATAGCAATCTCAACTCAACCATCCAAATAATTCAATGGCTAAGGTCATCTCTACCAAACTTAATAATCTTAATTTTCCTTAATCGTCTAGCTCAATCTCCGTCTTTCTTTTAACCACACTAAACCTTCTCCATTACAACTCCCGTCGTCGTCCATCCCATAGGGGACCTCCTCTTCGACCCTCGCCGTCCAGCCCATCGGAGACCCGCTGCCTTCATCCTCCTGCATCAGTGAAGGGGACACGAACTGTGATCACTATGTATCCATGTATGTGTCAAGGGCTAGCTCGTTTAGCCTATAACCCCCAAATTGAACATTCTAATCGGATTGCCTTGGGTGCATCAAACTCCAATTTTCTTTCCCCCAACTGAAATTCTGCGTGTTGAGATTTTGAATTTGAGTTTGATTGGATGCATCAAACTCAAAATCAAAATGAAGTAGTGGATGGCGTTCCAACTCAACAAGAACACTATCACTTATTTGCAGGCTTTTTTGGGGCGTATATTATTAATTCCTTCTCGCAACTCATAAAAATCGAATGGTGATGTATGTTAGATTTATGATTATATATTGATCATGTAATTAATTCCAACCTAACATAGAGAATAACTAATAAGATCACGCTTTTTATGAGTTTAATTGATTGTATATTTGGACTCCAATTTGAATATGAACGCCTAAATTCAAATTACTACTACGAGAGGACGGCGGTAGTGGTCCTCCTATCAGCGTGACATTGAGGGTCCAAGAAGAGGTCCACGAGAAATCTAACGGAGAAGGATCAGTCAGTATATATATTACAGTTCAATCCGGAGAATCCCGGCGGCGTGAGCAACAGCATGGCCGGAGGCGGTTCGTCGGGAGCACGAAATTCTAGGGTTTCGGGTGGTGAGGGGGTGGAGTACCGGGGAGAGGCGGTGAGGGCGGTGTGCAGCAGGTGGACCGGGAGCAGTGGCGACGACAATGGTGGTGAACTGGTGGTTGGCTGGAAATTCGTGGATAGGGGTTCGATGATCAAGATGGTGGGATATAGGTTTTTTTTTTTTTTTTTAATTTAAGAGAGGTTTAATCTTGACCGTTAAAATCTAATATAAGGAGAGGATTCGGATTCAGAACGATTGTAAGAAAAATATTGCCTCCTTCAATAAGGATAGAATTATTAATACATTATTGAACGTTATATATAATATAATATAAATAAATCACTTAATCTGTAATTTCCAAATAATTAATACATAAATACTATTGATTACACTCTCTTTTTTTGTTGGTGTAACTATTGATTAACTCATATTGTTGGAGAAATAGCAAATTTTAATTTTAGTTTTAATAAAAAAAAAATAACAACCATTCTTTTATTAGATTGTGTAAAAAGGAGCAATTACAATGAGAGGTGTTTGAGAGTTTCACCATCTATTTCAAATCGGCGCGGATATCTACACCGCTAATTTTTACTATTTCCACCGCTAATCACCGCATAGATATGCGATGAATTTAATGACAGTAAACGCACCCACCACATAGGTATGCGGTGGGTCGAGCCGTATATAGACCCACCGCATCGTACTGCGGTGGGTATGTCCGTTCCGTTTAAACCCCACCGCATATATAGGTATGCGGTGGGTTTCGGATAACCTGATTTTGAGTAACAGTTTGGAGGGCCGGACCAGACCGGTCGAGTCCCGAACCTCACCGCATAGGTATACGGTGGGTTCGGACTACAGTGGGATTAACATGTAATAAATGTGCGCTATATTATTTGCCATTATCGGACAAAGCGCATATGTTGAGGTCAGAAGAAAGATAACGTAGCCGGACAATCCACGAATCGATACAATACATGAATGCATGATGACCAAACAATCGGAAATGGCATAAGAATAGTTGAAAACGAAAGTGTAATAAATGTCATATTTGACAAAAAGCGTCGGTCGAAAAATGTCATAGAACACAGTTTGTGAAATGGCACAGACAAAGATACAACCCAATTGAACATATGGAGTTCGAAAAATGACACTAGAAAGTGGAAAGTGCTAATAGGATAGGGGACGGCCACCATCACGATAGCGGTAAGCTCTATATCGTGCAATCCTCGCCGCAAACTGCTCTTCCCAACCGTTGACCGTGCGATCGTGATGCCGTGTCCATGTAACGTAGACTGGAGGTAGAGGTGAACCAGGCAACAACCAAATCTGTGAATAGAAGGTGAATAATGACATTAGAAAAGAGAAACAAAACATTAACAAATTAATGAATATGAAATACGAAACGTACCGGAACGAAGTGGTTGTTGTTGCCGACTAAATCTATTCCATCTCGCTCCTCATAGGCCGGTACTGACGGGCCACCACCAGTGGCGTATAGAGGTAGGCACAACATAGGCATCATCTGTGAAAAAATCACCAAAGGACGCTGGTGAAGCATGGCAAACACCTCGCCCATGATCGGAATCTCCATCCAATACGTAGCATCATGACACGTGCCGAAATAGTTGACCCTCATGATGAGCTCATCTAAGGCAGGATAGTAATGGTACCGATCTGAATGCAACTGTAACTCAACGGCCAGCTCTCGTCGAACTCGAGGTCATGCGTCTTGTCCCAAGTTCAGAAGACAAGCAAAAGATCTATACCCACATTGACCATCACCTACAACATTTGTCACGGCTCGTACGAAAGTAATCATGAATTCGTCGATGTTGCTAGTGCCCCAATTGAAATCTACGTGAGGTAGATTCTGTGGTGGAAGCGTCGTAGGTGCTGGCGTTGGAATGTCACCTACAATATCCAGAGCTGGCTCCGACGCTGATCGACCTTGGCCACGTCCCCTCCTACGACCCCGTCCTCGACCTCGTCCTCTACCTACTCCTCGGCCCCTAGGAGGGTCGTCGATGGCAATGGCGTTGGACCCAGTGACCTCCTCATTGCCTTCCATGTCATCTGCTTCATTTGATGACGGTTGACCCCGAGCTCGACCTCGTGCTGATCCACTGCTCCCCTCTCCATCTGTTCGACGTTGGGCCAAAGCACGCTCACGTTCCCAAGGTAGAGGGTTCGTCTGACAGGGGTGGCGAGTCCTCGGTCTCCCGGGGGATCCCCGACCGTCGTTGAATGCCGACGCGATTCTCCAACGAGTATCTCGTCCATAGCTCCACTCTGGAACAAACTGATCATGCACGACATGTCCACATCAGCTCTGCTGAGGGGAGTGTTATCCTAGACGTTGTCAACATGCGGCCTCTTCAAATCCAATTGCTTCCAAAAAATGTGAATCTGGGATGGTTTGATGGGTATCTGCGTTTCTCGACAAGCTTGCATCTCATGTGTGCATGGGGGACCGTAGACGTCCCTCCAGTATCTATCTCCACATGGTTGCGAAGGTGGCTCGGCTTCCATCTTTGTGTAGATTTCGAACAACAGGTTGAAACATTCCTTCGACACAATATTCCGAATTCGATCGAAAATCCATAGGCCGTGGGAGTCTATAGGCCAGGTGTTGGTCGCTCTCCCCATTGTATTCTTCACCTCACTTATTTGATCCGCCATCATCAGATCGATTGTGGTGATCACCTGAGTGAAATCACCGACCGCAGAGTTTAAGGTCTTTTTCAACACATAATGAGCAAACTCCACCCTACAAGAGAAGTGAGACTCGCATGTGAAGATCGTTATATGTAAACAAATTATGTGTATAATGAATTTTGTGAGGAAAAAAGAGGTGCACCTGTTCGTCGTGGTCGTACCAAAATGTTGGATTGCGTCTGTCCACACGAACTATATTCTCCGAGTAATCTCGTAACCACGTCGCCTCCAAATACGACATAAGCCCTTCGATATGCCCCCACTCTGCATGCATACCCCTCCTCCTAGCGGCGAAAGTTTCAACCGATCTGGATTGGAACAGGCCAACACATGCGTTCTTGAAACGCCTAGCAACATCAAGATTCTTTGACTTTTGGAAAGCAGCTTCTTCGCATCGTCGGAGGACGTGTACTGTGCACTACATATGCCTGACACTGGGAAGAACTACTCGTAGCGCCGCAATCAACCCCAACTCTCGATCTGTGACAACAACGTTAGGAAGGTTACCTCGCATGAGGTAAACGAGCTGCCCCAACGCCCAAATATACGTATCTGTGTTCTCGTGCGACATGAAGCAGAACCCGATGACGAAGTTCTTCTTTGTGCAAGTGAATCCAACGAACTCACACAAAGGGATCTCGTACATTCACCATGAAATATTTGACTTTGCAAACCCTGGTCGGAAGGGGTAAAAGAATAAGTGTAGATAGAAATGTACGCATTCGTCCGGTATGTACTATCGACGAGGACGACGTATGGAAAGATGGCTAGAAGATGGCAAGCGTCTGTATGGGCGATAAATAGATCTTAAAGCCTGTTGGGATCGTCAGGGGATCTCCTCGTAGAGTAGAAGTAACCCTTCTCCCGCAAAATGCGGAGTGCTTCCTGGGTGACTGTTCGATCTCCTCTCGCTTCAGCTTTAAACTTTGCCCTCGCATTGTACACTTGGCGTCGCGATGTGAAGTTCAACTTCTGCCGTGAGTCATCTGTCTTCTTCAAGGTGGCTAAAATCGGTTTTGGTGGGGTACCAGCCACGGTAAGGGCCAACGTAGGGGTGACCGTCCAACGCACCGGGGAGTTCATGATTGTGCTTTCCGTGAAGAACGTCCAGGCCCCATTCGCCCCATTTGAACTCCACGCCAGACAATGCAAACGGACACCCCTCTATCTTCGAAACAGCTCTGCGCGTGTTCCCGCTTGCAACATCTCCGGCAACTCGCGGTCTCTTACGGGGAGTGTACTTGTCGTACTTCTCACATGCGAGCAATACACTGCCACGCCTTGTAGGAGTGCTCCCCCAAGAACGTTTGATTGTCAGAATCATATTAAGCTTGAAGGTGGTGCCACGACAGTGCTGTAGGAGATCGTCGCGATTGGTCCACGTCTGTGATGTAGCGAAATCGGAAGTGTAATCGCGATACTCCTGGTTACGGGGATCCACGTGGTCACCGTCGTCCGGCATCGGATCAGCCTGCTCCTCCAATGGTAGCTGTCGCCATGCAGACAGTACATATATATTACGTTACCCATTTATGGTTTCCATTCTCTCTAATTCAAAACCTAAGTTATTCCACTACATATAAAACACGGTACCTATATTCTGGTTTCCATTCGATATGATTCTACTACCTATATTCTGGTTTCCATTCGATATGATTCTACTACCTATATTCTGGTTTTCATTCGATATGATTCCGCTACCTATATTCTGGTTATTCCACTACCTATATTGTAGATATAATGTCATTGTAAATGATAAAGATGCATCACGTACCGGAAGACGAGCGGGTGGAGAGTTATCGGCCATTAGATTACTTGTATGTGCGTCGTCCGCTGCGCTTGAAGGCGGTCGATTGGTGTCGTCGTTTGCCATATTAGAAAATGAGGTTGTGGGTGAATGGATTCCAACGGAGAGCGGAAGACTTCTTATACAGTAACACCCCATAGGTATGCGATGCTGGTTAAGTACCGTTGACGTGGAATTATTTGAATTTGTGGGCCCACCGCATAGGTATACGGTGGGTGCATATATAGTCCTTGTCCGGGGTGGGAAAATGTCGTGGCGGAAAAGCGATGATAATCCTGGCAAACTAGCCACGGCCAAAAATCTGTGTCTTCGGATCAAAATTTTTGACCGTTGACGAGTTTGCTCGGGTTATATCGCTACGTGCAACAAAATATAAAATCCGTATGTATGCTTTTCGTGGCGGAATAGCGATGATAGCCTAGGCAACTGATAACATGCATTTAGGTAGGCATAATAGGTTGCATTTAGCTTAGTTAAGATGCATTTCATTGATGGATTAAGCACGATTTGCATATTAGTTTTCTATGTTAGTGGAGTCGGAATCTACACACTTTTATTGATTATTTCAGGTAATCGTGGATTTGATGATGAGACATGGGTTGATAACGCATTGGATGAGAATGTCTAGTCGATCGAAGAAGCTTACATGAAGATCTCAAGAGGTCATGAGAAGAAGAAGCGAACATAAACGAAGAACAAGTCTACAGAAGTTGTCGCCAGACATAATGAACTTGGTTTGCACTTTCTGGAGGCCTCGGTTGTCCGATTGACTATTATGACCATGCGTTGGAAAGCTCTTTCAGAGAGCTACAACTTTCTTGTTGACAAGAAGAGTAGATTCGAGATAGAATTTCCGTGAAAGACAGATGCAGCGGCCGCCGCATGGTGTGCAGCCGCCACCGCCAGGGACGACGCAAAAGGAATTCTGATGATGCGGCCGCAGCATACATGCGGCGGCCGCCGCATCTGCCACCAGCGCGTAAACGCGTCGTTTTGATTAAATAAACCCTAGATGCTTTTTGGTTTTTGTTTATGGCCGACTTTGGAATCTTTGATAAGGCCACTTTTTAGTTATTTTTGAATAACTTATATTCTATTCTTTCGTTCATCAGACACTTTAGAGATTTTGAGCGATGTCTTCCATGAGGAACTAAACTCATCTATTCTGCCTGCAATTTGAAGCTTTATTTGGATTGATTGTGAGTTTCTAATTCTCGTTCCTTGTTTTTCTATATTTGAATGCTTCAACTTCTTTGTGCTTGATTGTTTATTGATTTGTTCTATGTTGTCTGGCCAACTTGTTAGATCAATTCAACCGCTAAGGTTTTGTAGATTCCTGGTTGTGAACCTTAACCTAAGTGAAAAACTTGTTCCTTTAGGGCTGGTTGAACTAATTGAATGAGTAGGAAGTTGAATGTGTTGTTAAATCCCTCTTTAGGGACTGCAAATATACCTTGGCTAATCTCTGAACTTAATGCTACCAATTGGGTTAAATCCTTCTTTAGGGACTGTTCGATTGATAAGGGTTGCTAGGACTGGTTGGACTAGTAACTATATTAGGTCGGGACAAGGGCATTCATAGGAAACTTAATAGGACGAGAAGAAGTTACAAAGATCGCTTCAATCCAATAAAGTGGAAAATTGTAGGTAGAATTGCTTCTCCGAATTGTGTGAAACAAATTCATTTACTTTGCTTCTTTACTCCGCTTTGATAAAAGGCGGAACTTTCACACACAAAAACCCCCCAAATTGGTTACTTTGATTGACACATGAATTACACTTGAGTTATAACTTTCCCTGTGGGATCGACCTCTTGCTTACTGCTATACTAGTTATAGGTTTGAGATTTACTTTGGCGGATCAACGACAGGTTTCCCCTCCGTCAGCAACATGCCACGTCCAGTGATTTATGTCTTTGGATTGAAATCGTTGGGCGTTGGCATGTTGCTCGGGTTATATCGCTTCGATCTCATAGGCTTCATCTTATAAAATGCAATAGTTATCCACAGGATAACGTGAAAGATGTCATGATAGTACAAATGTACGTCCATAACGTCCTTTATGTTATCCTGCGGATGACTGTTGCTGATCCAATCAAAACCGTAAATGCTTTGGAAACGTGCCGGTACGGGTACAACGTGATCTTCGTCCGTCATCGGAGTTGTCGCCCAAATTACATCCGTCGAGGGGGAATGAACCTCTAACAAGAGGACAAAGCTGGGAAATTTCGTCGGAACTCCCGACGGAATCTCTGAGCTTCGTCCTTCTATAAGATGTTCGCTCTCCCCCGACCGATGGAATTTGGACGACCAACTCCGAGGAAGGACGCATACCACGATGTCCCCGTGCCGGTATGTTTCCGCATCTTATTGTACCACCGCATACCTATGCGGTGGTACACACCGCATACCTATGCGGTGTATATATACTGGAAACTATAAAGGGCCTAGGGCCCTGTCGCCAACTCTAAACCCTAAACCCTATGTCCACTACCAAAGTGTATGATGCGGAGACAAGATCGGGCAATAAGTTTAGACTTACAGTCAAAACTTTTCGTAGGCCAACTGACGATTTATTGTGCAACTATCAGCACAGAAGCTGGAAATGATGGTCGTGCTGCCTTTTCCAAGTTGTATGCAGAGAACGCGATACATCGAGGGTTTCCCATTCAGTTGACCTAGAGTGCTTCCAAGGAGTGACTTACGAGGATGTCCGCATGACCAGGGTGTACTCGTATAGGGATAACCCTGTCACATACTATGTTTACGTGACGGAGGCAATTACGGAGCTTGTTAGCGACTTCTTCTCCGATTTGGGATTGGCCAGTGCATCGCAGGTGGCAAGATACGTAGTGGAAAAATTTGTGCGTCGTGCAAACACCAAACTTACAAAGTACTCATTCCACCGAATAGAGATTCACATGTTGCCGAGCAATGTAGAGGAGTCGGTTGGTAGTTGTTATCTACCATAGGTACAATGTTGTCGGTTGGTAGTTGTTATGTATCATTTATGGTTAATTTATCAAGTGCCGATCTAAACCAACAATCATAATTTTCATGTACATCATTTGTACCAGAGGTTCCTGCTCTACTGAACATATAATGGGTCATACACCAGAGGTACATGCTCTACAGAACAACTACCAACTGACTCCTCCACAAGACGCGGGTTAATGTGGATCTCAAGCCGGTTGAATGCGTACTTCTTCACTTTGTCGTTCGATGGACGGATTGCGTTGTCGACAGCGAACCTTGCAATTCGAAATGCGCAGCTTAGCCTGACATTGCTGAATAGGTCGTTGATTGCGCATTTGATTGCCTCAACCGCCTCGCAGTAGTATCACTCAGGGTCCTCCATGTGTAATTGGTGACCTTCCACACATGTCAATGCAACCGGATCCGAGAATGCGTAGGTATTGCCTTCAACGCCTTTATAGCATACAACGTGAAAAAGGCAGCAGGGAAATGATTGACACCACCTCTTATGCTTGAAATTGCACAAATAATCCTCGTACGGACGCGAAAACTTGTCAACTATAATTTTGAAGGACACACCCCTATCTATCTCACTTTCATACTCATCTACTCTCACCATCTGCTTCGATTTTTGTGATTCGTAGTCTTGTAACGCAAGACTACGTATGAGGCGGTTGTCTCCTTTATAGCCTCCGGGTTGGGTATGAAGGACACACACCGCATAGGTATGCGGTGTGAGTCCACCGCATACCTATGCGGTGTGTGAACAAATGCCGAAGTATTAGCGAACCACGGATCGGATTGGGTATGAAGGACACACACCGCACGGGTATGCGGTGTGTGCCCTATATATCTTGTCGGCGACACTAATGCGGCTGTCCAGGCAACCACAAAATGGTCAACAACTTAGACACATACCGGCGAATGGCAGGTGATTTGGAGTACAAGGTTACGTTGATTCGATGCACGGAGCCACGATGGCCGGAGGAATGCACCTGCAGGCTTCCAGCTTACATTGCAGGAAATTCGTGCGTTATACTTCAGTGTCAATTCGAGACGGACACTGACATATCTTATCCAATCGAGTTTTCTTGTGCGCATTGTTATGACGACAGAGGGTTTCCGGAATCGTATTACTTAGATGCGGAGGCGCGGATCGTGAATCACATTAGGAGATATTGTCGTTACGATCTTTACATTGAAGGGGCTGAGGGGCTATGTGATCATGTCATCTGAAAGCTGAGAGCATTCAACGCAAGCGAAAGGTATTATGCATTCAACGAAATGAATATTGTAATTTCCATTAAGGAGAAGTCATCGGCTGAAGGTAGTGACTAGATGTGAATTACCAAGTATGTAGTATGTCGTACAAATGTTGTAGTTTCAGTTGTAAGCAATGAAATATTTTAATCAAAATCTTCTTCGGATTCATATTGGTGAATTTCAGGTCATAATGGTTAATATGTTGCAATGAGAATGGTAAATATGTTGCAATGGGAAAGACATCACACAAAGACGGTACGAAGCCAACATTATATTATAACAACATTGTTACAACTACAAAGACGACAAACAAACATCTACACGGACAACAATAACAACGACTTCATCACACGAGTACAAACGAACAACTTCAACTACGTCTGATAAACGCATAAATCCTAGATCTTGTTGGCATACTTGTTGTTGATGTGCCTCTTCAGATGATCGTGTTGCAGGTTGTTCGTCACTGTGTAGCGATGACCGCAGTGACGACACGTAGCGGTGAAAGCGATGCCTCCAAGCGCCTCCTTGTTGTAGTGTCTGGTGAACAGTTCTTCACGTGGAACTTGTTTTGGTTCGGAAGACATTGTCGCCGATGCGGTGGGTTTCCGTTGGCAATGGAGTCGTATTTTTATAGACACACCCACCGCATAGATATGCAGTGCACCCACCGCATATCTATGTGGTGCTCTACCGATGACACTATATATATTTGCAGTCCCACGACATGTTACTACACATCAACATGTCGGACGACAGCATCGACAGCTCAAGCAACGACATAATACGTCAAGGCACGATGGAACAGTTTGAGGCGGTTCTGTAAATGGGAAGCCCACGCTCACAGACGGTGGAGGCAATAATAAAGAGACTACGGGAGGAAAATCGGTCGTTGCTTGTCGAAAACCAACATGCCCGTTGGCGGATTGATATTCTCGAGAGTCAAGTTGAAGTTCTGGAAGAGGAAAAAAAGGCATTGACGATGAAGCTAGATCAGGCTAGTGTACGTAACCCATGACTATATTAGGCGTGTATGCGGTTTGATGTAATTTAAAAAGTTCCTTTCGAATCATGATATTAAAGCGATAATGTAACAACTCAAAATGGAAGTAGTGTACTGGCATAATAGGCAACTTTGAAATCCATCCAAAACGCTAACAAACCAGCAAATCCAAACTCAAAACACTACGAACAACGAAATCAATCCAAACGACCACCTACTACCAAAGTCATCTAACAACTAAATGAACAACCATATACACCATCCCAGATCGAACCTTCACGGCAGGAGGTCAGGCCAAAATTGCTCAAAGATACGCTGCAGATGTGCATCTGTCAACTGAACTCCTAGGGACCTAAGTCGTTGAATCTCCAACCCAGCATCACGGTGTCGCTCCTCGATAATCGTCGGTCCGGGTGGCGGCGACGGGGGTGGCGGCAGCGGAATGATGGACTGGTGTCGGGGAGTGTCAGGAAGTAGGTATGGATGACTATAGCGGTGTAGCCACTCCACATAGTCATCGGCCATGCCATATGGGTACTCAGCAGAGGTCCGTGGCAACTCCTCCATGGGGAACAGATGATCGAACCTATGCGCCCAGTGGTTTTCGACCACGTGGAACGACACCTCCTTCTTGCCCTTAACGTACTTCGGCCTGTGCGCTTTGCTTGGTCTGATCAGACCAGCAAGAATGTGCTGAACCCGACCAAACTGTCGCAGCACACGGTCCGGCATATACGGCTCCTCCTCGAACAACCAACGGTTGGTGCCCCTATATCGAGACATGCGCATATGTCCATCAAAATCCAAATGCCTACCAAAGGGCATGAAATCGATCTGCAATGGACTAGAAATTGTTAACACGACTCAAATGTTGAAAATGTAGTTTATTGTCTCACAAATGTAAGTGCGGAAATAAAATATGTTCGTACCTCGTCGACAGTCATCTCAATCAGCCTCCGCCGCATAACATCCAGTCGCTCAATGCGAGGCCTATCATCCCGGGACATCATAGTGGAAAAGGGCGTCGCCCCCTGGACGTACCTCACCCCGTGCCGCGGATCCCGAGATAGCCTTTGATCGAGCGTCATGCCAACCTTGAACAGCGGAAAATACAGCCATATCCACACCTAAAATGGAACACTACTATCAACAACATAGTCATTGTAACTTAATTACAAAACTGGAAAAAATTCATAATCAGAAAACGAATGACTTATCAGCAACAGTTTCGTACAACCGTCCATGTCTTTCGCGAACTCCCTGGTCGCCTCGCCCAATCCTCGGTACAAGCACGCCAAGACCCTTGCCGCTATAGACAGATTCGGAACCTGCGCTGCATCCATAAACCGACGAAGCACCTCCAGACGCACTCTTGCGCCCGACTTATCGATGAACAGCGTCGCAGACGAAATAATCCCCATCGCAATAGCCACGATGCACTCCATATCATGCTCAAGTGGGATGCCATCTCGCACCCCCTGTCGCATCGGCGCTATCTTCTGAAGGAGGATCACAACAGTGGAGCCTCCATGTCCGAATGCGCTCTCCCGCTCGTGCTTAGTCAAGCCGTACAAATCCCCAACCGTCTCCCTCCCGGTGGCCACGTCATCCACATGAATACACTCCTCCCCGTCCAACCCAAGCCCAAGTATGAAGAAGACATCGTGCAGTGTGATAGTGATCTCTCCCCATGCAAAGTGGAAACTGTTCGTCTCGGGTCGCGCGGCGGCTAGCTTGGCTGCGAGGCGTCTTTTACTGTTCACAGAAGTTTTTCTGTTTGTAATTTGGTCTCGATGTCCACTAAATTTGTAGATCTCGAAGAGAGATTTCCAACGCATGGTTATAATAGTCAATCGGACCACCGAGGCCTCCAGAAAGTGCGAAGCAAGTTCAGCATGTCTGGCAACAACTTTTGCTAACTTGTTATTCACATAGTCTCTCGAAATTCGACTCCGCTCCCGTGCTCTTCACTTTTCTTCCTCAACTTGAATCTTCCTTCATCCAAGATTCTCCTCATTCCTCGTCGGATCCACCTTTATCTGAAATTAACCATAAAATTGCATAGATTCTGACTCTTCCAACATCACCGGTAAACATGTAACTGTAACTAAAATATGCACTATTCACAACTAAACTATGTTAAATGTAATCTATAATGCAATACTAAACATGCTTTATCAAATTCCCCCACACTTGAACCTTTCCTTGTCCTTAAGCAATAGAAAACTCAACTCTGCAGCCCCACAAAATAGCAATTCATGTATCCACCTCAATAATCTTCAAGTGTATGAAAAACTAGCAAACACAATAGATTAACAACATCATAGCACATAATTGCAATAATCAATGAAATCAGGCAACCGTATCCATTCTAGACCTCACATGGATTATGTGTTTCACTCTCGCTTGAGTGTTTAGGGTTAAATGTTTACGCTTAAAACTCAATCTTCAAAAGCTTAGCTAAAATAGTCTTGCACCAGTATTCTAGCTCTCCACCGCTGGTGACTCTACACACAACAAAAATCATGAGGTCTTTTAATTGGGTTGTAATGGGGCCAATTTTGAAAATATAAGGTATGGAACAATTTAGGCCATGTGGTGCTCATAATCCGGGAACTAAGGAAGCGACCAAATCATAAAACCACTCATAAACTCATCATACCATAACTCTACAATGTCATACAACACCATCTCAAGCATAAAACTTTACAAACCATACTCAACTCATTCCTTTATTCTTTTTTTTTTCTTATTTTTCTTTCTTTTTCTCTTCTTTTTTTTTCTTTTTTTTTTCATGCTATATCAAATGATTTTTCTTGACTTTTGCCCCTAAGTGAATTTTATTCTCCTTAGGTCCCAAGTAATGAATGTACTAGCAAGAATCAAACATCTCATAAAGATACCTCAAACATACAATCCACCATTAAAACCAAAATCCACAATATAAATTGAAGGTTCGATAATATAAAACAATGTAATATAGAAATACTCTAGAAGGGGGGTTGAATAGAGTATGCCCGTTTTTCGCAGATAGTCTCAAGACTTTTGGAGCTGGAACCAAAACCCTTGAGATTAAACCTGAATCACAAAGTTAGACAATCGAACCAAGTGCGGAAATAAGGTAAAGCAAAAAAGTAAAGGACACGAGTAATTGTTTACGAGGTTCAGCACAACTGGCCTACGTCCCCGCCTAGGGTTCTTCCACAACCCTAGGATTCAAAGGCTTTATTGAATGCTTAGCTTAGGATCCTAATAGCTCACCGAGAAGCCTCTCTCCTATACAATTGCAATCTAGTCAACTCACGTTCCCTTGGAGTCCTAGACCAATCTAGAAGAGCCCCACCTCTCTCAGCTATCTAGTACAATCCTCTAACTCTCGCAAATCAATAGCCTAGTGCAACTTCCCGAGTTATAAACTCTCGAGTAACACTTGAAATAAATATATCCTATAAGCTCACAGTGACTCTCAAAGGCTTTGAAATAAACAACACACTATTTGAGCGCTTTGCAGAGAGACACTTTGGAAGACAGATCGCTTGAATGAATGAAGCTCGTGTGTAGCACTTGTACGTTCTTGTTATCTCTGTCTTCTTCTTTCTTTCCTTTATATAAGAGTGGAATGGCGCCTGATGATCTTCACCAACGGCTCCATGAATCAGGATTGATTCTTCAATCTTCTATATATGGACACTTTTGAAGCCATGATCCATTTTGAAGTAGATCTTCTCAATATGTCTTTAAAGGAAAGATATGATCTCGAAAATACTTCCTGAAACAGTTAGTCCAACGAATATATATAATATAAAGGAAGTATATAATAAGATAGAATAATATACGAATAATAAGTTAGGTTTTGTATTTCATCAACTGTTAACGCGCCAAGGCCTTTGACACAAATATCCTGTCAAAGCCTTTGGAACATCTTTTCCGATTTTCATCAAGGGAGGGAGTTATCAATCTCCCCCTTGATGAAAGACAAAACCTGTGCATCCCTGCAACTTAGTCAAACAGATATATCATAAGCAAAATCAGACTAAGTACCTGCAAGGGTTAGACAAATGTTGGATCAAAATATTTCAAAGTAAGAAAACATCCAACAGAAAACCATAAATCAAAAAGCAAGGTCCTCCATGACCTTTAACCAGAGGTTTTCAAAGTCTAACGATCATCTCCCCCTTTTTGTCTTTCAACAAAGGGCGGAGGTAAAACAGTCACCAAAAAGTTACCAAATGTTTTGAAAATGTTTCCAAAAACCAGCAAAGTAACAAGTTTCAAGGTGGGATAGGGTGGGTTAAGGTTTAGGCTTGGTCAATCCAGAGCATCATCAGTGAGCCTCGTCCATAGTCCTTCTAGCAACGATGAAATCCCGCTCATCTTAGTCATCACCTCCTTCTGCAGCTCCTTAATATCCAGGCGAACTTCCTCCAAGCCCAACTCAAGGTTGTCCATGCGTTCATCGAAAGCTGGAGCAGTGGGAAAGGCTTTTGAAGGAGTGGCAAGACTCAAGGTCCCTTGGATGGACCGAGTGATGCCAATCTTTTCAAGGCCTTTAGAGTCGAACATACCCGTATGACGCAGCTGCTCTTCATTTTTAATATCAATTCCAGAAGCTTTGAAGATAGGGGTCAAAAGGGTAGCAAAGGGGAGGGGAGAGCCTTTCCTGGCTTTTCGAGCATGAGCCATGGTACCAAGGATAGTGTTGGCCAGATCAGGGTCAAGGCCATTTAGAATGCGGTAAAGCAGGACCATGGCATTGTCGGTAAGGAGTGAGCCAGAGTTGAGACGGGGTAAGAGGCATCTAACAATGATGTTAAAGATAATTTTTGCCTCAAGGGTTAGGGATGAGTGGGTGAGTTGCTTTGAGGTGCTGTTGGACGCTTCGGGTAGGAGATATTTGGCTCGGGCTAGGATGATGCAGTTTTCTTTTGAGGGGTGGATTTCAGATGGTGGAACTGGGGTAGGTAAGCCTAGAGAATCTGCAAAGTCATTGGAGTTGAGATGGATTCTAACCCCTTTGACGACAGACTCCAAAGACCAACCATCAGTATCGCTTTTGGCTTTTAGGTTTTTGTAGAAAAGTCGGGTAAGCTCGGGGTAGTAAACAGTCTCAAGATTAATAAGGTTCCAGGCAGGGGATTTTTTGAGGAGCTCAATGCAAGGTAACTTCAAAGCTTCAAAGAACTCGACATCTAAAAAATCAGAACAACTAATCTTACGAGTTCTAAACTCGTCTACCCACTTACGAGCGGTCTCAGCATCTTGAACCCAAGAGGAGGGCAAGGATTGATTTACCTGGATATAGGCCGGGGGGTCTGCGTTCTTTCTGCGCGCAACAGTTGGAGCAGCTCTCTTGACAGGCGCTACAAGACTCTTGACAGGGCCCTTCCTGGTACGCTTAGGGGATGGAGGCTTGACTGGAGCAGGGGCTTTCCGCTTCTTCGGAGACGGGGGAGGAGGAGGAGAAGGAGAGGGAGTTTCTTCCTCCTCTTCCTCAGACCCCGAGTCCTCACCGGACCCCGCTTCATCACCTTCAGGTTCCTCGTCCTCTCCGGATCCCTCGTGCTCTTCCTCTTCCTCTTCTTCTTCCTCAGGCTCCACCTCAGATGGAACCTCTTCGACTTCGGCTTCCTTCCGAATTCGCTCAGCTTCCTCCTCGGCCAGTCTCTTAGCAAGCTCGGCCTCCTCATCGGCCTTTTTCTGTCTCAAGGCCTCCTCTTCGGCTTCCCTGGCAGCATCTCTTTCCAGGGCAACATCAAGGTCGTCTTCCTCTTCTTCCTCATCCTCTTCCTCAGCCAGGATCTTTCTCTTCCCCTTTTGTTTAGCACTCAAGGGTTTCTTAGCAGCACGTTTCTGAGAGCCTTTGGGAGCCATGGCCGAGCTCGTCTTAATGGTGCTCTGGACAACTGCTGGGATGATGGCTTGAGTAGCAGGTTCGGGTGTGGGAGAAGTAGCAGTGGCCTGGCGTCCCTTGGGGGTGGCGCCAAGTCTTTTGGGAGTGACGGTTTTCTTGGTTTTGGGTGCCATTGAGGTAGTTGGTTAGGGTTTCTTTGAGAGGTTGAAGATGAAGGAGTGGAAAGGGTTTGGATAAAATCTGAGTGTGGGTTGTAGTCGGGTACAGATTTGGTTTAAGTAGAGAGAGAGGGTGACGGATTGATGGGATGGGTTTAGGGTTCCAAGGAAAGAAATCATTACAATGCTAAGATTTGAAAGGTTTTCAATTTCAAATTCAAATTCAAATACCCATTAAAATCGGACAAGGTAACTAAAAATATATTTCCAAAAATAAAATATCTTAACCGAAAACAAGGAAATAGGCAATTTTTGAAATCCGATTAAAACAAATATAATTGATTAAATATCTAAGAAGATATTAACCAAAAATATATGATCCGATATATGTGCTCCGTTGTTCAGTTGGCAGACCTTGACATAACTCTCAAAGGTCTTGACACTGAGTGGAGTTTATCTTTCGTAAAGGGAAAGCTCCCCCTACGAAAGTGCATCCTTGTCAAGCATCCCAATCTCTCGTCTAATGAAGGTGAACCTGTCCTCTGCCAAAGGCTTAGTAAAAATGTCAGCCCATTGATAATCAGTAGAAATAAAAGATATGGACACATCACCTTTTTCAACATGATCTCTAATGAAATGATGTCTTACATCAATATGCCTGGTCCTTGAATGTTGAACAGGATTCTTAGTGATGGATATGGCACTTATATTGTCACACTTAATTGGGATACCCTTGAGGTTGATGCCAAGATCTCGCATTTGTTGAGCTATCCAAAGGATTTGGGAGCAACAAGCTCCAGCTGCAATGTATTCGGCTTCTGCAGTGGATAGAGCGACTGAATTTTGCTTCTTTGAGTGCCAACTGATCAAGGATGCTCCTAAGAATTGGCAACATCCTGATGTGCTCTTTCTATCCACCTTGTAGCCTGCAAAATCTGCATCAGAATATCCAATTAAAGTGAAATCCTTTTGCTTTGGGTACCATAGTCCAAGTTCCTTAGTGCCATTGAGATATCGAAAGATCCTCTTCACAGCCACGAGGTGAGATTCTTTGGGATCAGCTTGAAACCTAGCACACATGAAAAAACTAAACATAATGTCAGGTCTACTAGCCGTGAGATATAATAGAGATCCAATCATTCCTCGATACTCCTTTTGATTGACACTTGTTCCAGTCTTTGTCTTCATCTAGAGACAATGTTGAGCTCATGGGAGTTTTGGCTGCTTTGGATTGATCCATCTTGAACTTCTTCAAGAGATCCTTCGTGTACTTGCTTTGGTTGACGAAGATTCGTTTCTTGGATTGATGAACTTGTAACCCCAAAAAGAAGTTTAGTTCACCCATTAAGCTCATCTCAAATTCACTGCACATAATGTCAGAAAATTCCTTGCACAAAGATGTGTTAGTAGCACCAAATAATATATCATCAACATATATTTGAATAACCAAAATGTCCTTTCCTTTGGTCTTGATAAAAAGAGTCTTGTCGATCAACCCTCTTTTAAAATCATTTTCTAAAAGATATTTTGACAAGCGCTCGTACCAAGCTCTTGGGGCTTGTTTCAAACCATAAAGCGCCTTGTCAAGTTTATAAACATGATTGGGAAATTCCGAGCTTTCAAAACCTGGGGGTTGAGCCACATAAACTTCTTCTTCTAAAAAACCATTAAGAAAAGCACACTTGACATCCATTTGATATAACTTTATGCTCATGAAAGATGCAAATGCTAATAAAATGCGAATGGCTTCAAGCCTGGCTACGGGAGCAAAAGTCTCCTCGTAGTCAATACCTTCCTCTTGATTGTAGCCTTGAGCAACAAGACGTGCCTTGTTCCTCACAATCTTGCCATTCTCATCTAACTTGTTTCGAAACACCCATCGAGTGCCAAAGACCGAATGATGCTTTGGTCTAGGCTTCAAAGTCCAGACTTTGTTCCTCTCAAATTCATTGAGTTCACTTTGCATAGCTATAATCCAGTCTGGCTCCTGAAGTGCCTCATTTACCTTCTTTGGCTCAATAAGAGAAACAAACGCGTTAAAAGCACAAAGATCTTTAAGTTTAGAACGAGTTTGAACACTAGAAGTAGGGTCAGAAATGATATCCTTTAAAGAGTGTGATGAGGAGTATTTGAATTTCCTTTTGCTAGTCTCAGCTCCTTGATTCGTCACACCATCAGGATCAATTTGTGGTACATCTGACTCCGTGGTCCTGTTAGGTTCAGTTACAGCAGTTTCTGACATCTCAACACTGTTGGATTGGACACCAAGGGCTTTGGACGCATCTTCAACACCTTGGGCCAATTCTTCAGTGTTAAGAATAGGTTCCTGCATGTTCCTCTTCTCTGTGTTCTTGGTGACAGCACCATCACCTTCCTCGTTCTCTTCATGGATATTAAGATCTATATCTGCAACACTTTCACTCAAAGCACCATCATTGCATTCATCAAAAATAACATGTATACTTTCTTCAACTACCTGGGTCCTTTTATTGAAGATTCTATAAGCTTTGCTACTCGTGGAATAGCCAAGAAATATACCTTCATCACTACGCGCATCAAATTTCCCAAGGTTATCTTTTCCATTGTTATGAATAAAACAAGTACAGCCAAAGGGTTTAAAATAAGATATAAGTGGTTTGCGGCCTTTGAAAAGTTCATAAGGAGTTTTCTTTAAGATGGAACGAATAAGACAACGATTTAAAATGTAGTTAGCTGTGTTAACAGCTTCAGCCCAATAGGTTTTAGGTAATGCATTTTCTAAAAGCATAGTCCTGGCCATATCCTCTAAGGTGCGGTTCTTGCGTTCCACAACCCCGTTTTGTTGAGGTGTCCTAGGAGCAGAAAAGTTATGGGAGATGCCATATTTAGCACAAAACAAATTAAATTGAAGTTGATCAAACTCCCTACCATGATCACTCCGAATAGACACCATGGGCTCATTTCTTAAAGTTTGCAACTCCTTACAAAGTTTTGAAAACTCAAATAAGGCCTCTGATTTTTCTTTCAAAAATGCAACCCAAGTATATCTTCAAAAATCATCGACAACAACTAGCATGTACTTTTTACCATTGGGAGATTTGACTCGCATAGGACCACATAAATCCATATGTAAAAGTTCAAGGGGTTTAGAAGAACTTACAACCTCTATCACATAATTGAGAAACGCTAAGCAAATTATACTTTAAACCATTGACAAGATAGACATTTTTAATACTATGGCTGGAATCACTTCCAACACTACCAATACCAACAATGTCGCATTTCCCTTTGTCACCAAGAGTGATTGTTCCCGTGGATTGCTCCTTTAGATCATGAAAGAGAGAACTCTTCCCACTCATGTGCCTCGAGCAACCACTATCAATAATCCATTTGTGTTCTTTCACCTTGGTGATTTCCTGCAAAACAAACATCAACCTTTGTGGCTAGACCAATAAGCAAATTTGGATCCATTGTTGGGATAAACCATATTTGGTAAAATAGTGCCTTTTGGGACCCAAACTTGTGTTATCCGTTCTTTTCTCAAATGAACAGGAAATGTATTGCGAATAATATAAGGATCCTTTCTTCTATAGGGGCAGGTCTCTTTTACATGTCCCTTTCTAGCGCAATGGTGACATATAAGAGAGGTTCTGCTTCCTTTAGCCTTTACAAAAGTGGTAATGTGTTGCTTCTTTAAAAACTTTGGATTGTAACCAATACCACTTTTGTTTAGAGAGCTTTGTTGCTCACCCAACATCTTATCAAGAGTGCCTTTGGATTTGGTAAAACTTATGAGGGCTGTCTGTTGGTCTAGAATCTTATTATTCAGGGAGATCTTCTCGTTCTCTAAGTCATGATGCTCATTTCTTAGAGAGGAGAGATCTTGCTTGAGTTCAGATTTCTCCGAGTCAAGCGTCTTGACTTTAATGTCAAGACCTGAATAAGAAGCTTCAAGACCTTTGACCCTCATAGACAGATCCTCAATAGTTCTTTCTTGGTCCACAGTTCTCTTAATAAGAATGTTGGTTTGGGCAATAAGCTTCTCTTCATTGGCAATCATATTTGAAAGGAATTCCGATAATACCTCTTTTGGACTTTCCATAAGTTCTCTTACAGTAGCTTCAAGCTTTTCATCGTGAGATTCATCTTCTGAGGCCATAAGACAAATGTTGGCCTTCTCATCGTCGGAGTCAGAGTCGGAATCACTCCAAGTAGCCACCATAGCTTTCTTCTTCCATTTGTCACCTTTCTTTGGCTGGCTTTTTGTCTTTTGAGGACAGTCCTTTACAAGATGATCTGTTTCACCACATTCAAAACAAGACAACGGTTTAGTCTTCTTTTCATATTTGTTGTATTGAGGCTTACCTCGAAATTTTGAAGACTCTGATCCATCCTTGTTGTTGAATTGCTTCTTCATTTTGAGAATTCTAGCAAGGCCTCTTGTGATAAGAGCAAAAGGATCATCCTCATCGTCGTCTTCATCTTCGGATTCAGATCCATCCTTGGGCTCATCCTTCTTAGACTTGAGTGCCAAATTCTTGGTGCTAGCTGGAAGTTCTCCATCGTCTTCATTAAGAATCATCTCATGCGTGATCAGCTTTCCAAGGAGGTCATCAAGGGGTAGAGTGGTGAGGTCCTGGGCTTCCTCTATATCTGTTACTTTTGTTCCCCATTTCTCCTTTGGAAGGCACCTCAGTATCTTCCTCACTTTCTCAACGTTGGTAAAGCTCTTGCCGAGAGAGTCAAGGTTGTTGGTGATTTCTGTGAATCGTGTGAACATGGCTTTGATAGACTCATCGGACTTCATCTTGAAGAGCTCATACTTTCGAAGGAAGATACTGATCTTGGTGTCTTTCACTTGGCTCGTTCCTTCATAGGTGACGACCAACTTGTCCCAAATCTCTTTAGCTGACCTACAAGAGGAAATACGGTTAAACTCATCAGTGCTAAGACCACAATAAAGTAAGTTGATGGCCCTGTAGTTTTTGGAGATGGTTTCAAGATCTGCTTGGTTGTAATCAGACTCCTTCTTTGCCACTTTGGTATCGTTTGGTCCTTCCTTCTCTGGAATCTTTGGACCATTCTCTATAATGTTCCAAAGCTCTAGATCTTGGTCTATGATAAACATCTTCATCAAAGATCTCCAGTGGACAAAGTTGTTTCCTACAAAGAGTGGCGGTCTGCTTGTGGACCTTCCCTGTGCAAATCCTCCGCTTGCTTCACCAGACATGATCGAAAACTCACAAGATTGTTAGATCAAAAACAGTGAGTAAAGCTCTGATACCAATTGAAGGTTCGATAATATAAAACAATGTAATATAGAAATACTCTAGAAGGGGGGTTGAATAGAGTATGCCCGTTTTTCGCAGATAGTCTCAAGACTTTTGGAGCTGGAACCAAAACCCTTGAGATTAAACCTGAATCACAAAGTTAGACAATCGAACCAAGTGCGGAAATAAGGTAAAGCAAAAAAGTAAAGGACACGAGTAATTGTTTACGAGGTTCAGCACAACTGGCCTACGTCCCCGCCTAGGGTTCTTCCACAACCCTAGGATTTAAAGGCTTTATTGAATGATTAGCTTAGGATCCTAATAGCTCACCGAGAAGCCTCTCTCCTATACAATTGCAATCTAGTCAACTCACGTTCCCTTGGAGTCCTAGACCAATCTAGAAGAGCCCCACCTCTCTCAGCTATCTAGTACAATCCTCTAACTCTCGCAAATCAATAGCCTAGTGCAACTTCCCGAGTTATAAACTCTCGAGTAACACTTGAAATAAATATATCCTATAAGCTCACAGTGACTCTCAAAGGCTTTGAAATAAACAACAAACTATTTAAGCGCTTTGCAGAGAGACACTTTGGAAGACAGATCGCTTGAATGAATGAAGCTCGTGTGTAGCACTTGTACGTTCTTGTTATCTCTGTCTTCTTCTTTCTTTCCTTTATATAAGAGTGGAATGGCGCCTGAGGATCTTCACCAACGGCTCCATGAATCAGGCTTGATTCTTCAATCTTCTATATATGGACACTTTTGAAGCCATGATCCATTTTGAAGTAGATCTTCTCAATATGTCTTTAAAGGAAAGATATGATCTCGAAAATACTTCCTGAAACAGTTAGTCCAACGAATATATATAATATAAAGGAAGTATATAATAAGATAGAATAATATACGAATACTAAGTTAGGTTTTGTATTTCATCAACTGTTAACGCGCCAAGGTCTTTGACACAAATATCCTGTCAAAGCCTTTGGAACATCTTTTTCGATTTTCATCAAGGGAGGGAGTTATCATAAATATTCACCAACCATTCCTAATTCCCGGATGGGGTCAGGCTATCATTGGCTATGGAAAAATCTTGTGGAGCTACAAAAGAATAGGCAATAAGGCTCAGAATTGGCTTCAAGCATAGGATAATATGTAAGGTGAGAATAGAGTCAAATAGGGCTAATAAAGGTATGCAGCCTTGAAAAAGATATCTAAATGCAAGCCAAAGAGAAAGCAATTGAAGAGAGTACACTCAACAAGCAAGAGGACTAAATCAAGTGCAGTCCTGAATAGGCCAAAATAAGCTCACCGGGTCATGTCTAGAACTTCAAGATCACCCAAAATTCCAAGATCTTATGTGCTCAATCATTAACCAATCATGCTTACCAAATAGTATAGAAAACATTAATCAAAGGTTTCAACAATCCAAGCACATCATGGGGCATAAATCTCAATAGATAGAATAGAGGACAAATGTTGTGAGCAGAATCTGCCATGTTTTACAGTAACTTTAATATCGATTTCTGTATGCATTGCATTCATTTGGGTTTAAATAGTACAGAATCTATGTAGTTTATATTTATTTGCCAAATTATGGAATCTACACCAGTTTCTGTTTAATTCGCAGAAACCGAGGCATTTACAGCAATTCTACAGAAAGTCAGAAAAGCTCGGAAAACCGCTACAGAAGTCCAAGATCAAAGCAGCGGAACAAGTCCAAAAGCCCAGGCTACTCGATCTCGAGTAAGCCTGGTCGAGCTAGACAAGCCATGTCCGAGCAGACATAGTCGAGCAAGCCTACTCGAGAAACCAAGCTCCCCGAGCTCCGGAACCCTACTCGACCTAGATAAGCACTATTCTAGGTCGACGAAACCCAGACACCCATGCCCGGAGTCGTCGAGGAGATCTAGCCGAGGACGACCAAGGAGACTCGCTGCCGCGGAAAGGAGCACTCGCTGCAGCGGAAAAGGAAAGTCGCTGCCGCGGATCAAGCCACTCGCTGCCAGCGGAAGAGCCAGCTCGCGGAAGCGGAAGCAACACCCAGCAGAGCCAGTCGACAAGACCAACCTTACTCCTTGTCCGAGCCAGTCGACTAGACTTACCCGAGCAGAGCCAGTCGACAAGACCAACCTTACTCGAGATCGACTAGGCGTGGTCGAGGTCGACAAGCACCCAGGAGCCCAGGTCCGAGCACATCGAGCACCAGCGAGCCGAGACGACTAATCCTACTCGAGGTCGACAAAACCTTGTCGAGGTCGAGTAGAGCCGCTTCCAGAATCTTCTCGACTTGGCTTGTCCGAGTAGGATTGGAGTTCCTTGATGCCAAAGGCGGAAAATTCTATCCAAATCCATCGAAGATCTATCCGATCTATCAAGTCTATCCATCAAAGAGCAAGATCTATCAACATGAAGACATACTACCCTATTTAGAATTATCTTTTTCCTAGTTGATTTAATTCCATTATGTCATCTTTTAAGCAATTTAGATATAGATAGATATCTTCTTTCCTAGAATAGCTAGGGAATGAAGGCTATAAATAAAGCCTATGGGGCTCAGTTTTAATCATCATCGAAGACACAAGTAGTTAGTTCCATTCAGAGATACAATTTAGGAGTTTAAGGTTTTTAGGGTTTTGGCTTACAGCGAAAGTTGATTGCCAAGATTGTAAAAGGCTTTGAATATAGTTAATGCAATTCAGTTCTTTTCATCAATCAATGTCTGCGATTGCGATGAGGCGTGAGTAGTCCACCCACTTCTGGGGCTGGGGTGAGCCCGACGGTGGCCATGTGAGACGATGCGATAAAGGTCAGATCTTTTGTGTGATTCATCTTCTATCCCTATGAGCATGATTCTTTTGCGAGAGTTGAAGGTGATCCTTGTTTGTATTATTGAAGCGAAAGTGATCTTAATGCAACTTGGATTAATTATGTGAAAAAGGGTTAGTAACAATTAGGGTTTATGCGAGAGCCTCTATATGCCTATTTGTTAATGACGAAAGTTATTTGATGGAAAGCATGATCTTTTATGCCTTTATGTGTTGTTTTGCATGGTTATCGTTGTGGTGTTGAAACCCTGGCTTTGGAGGTCTTTTATTATATTGATTTATTTCTGTCGAAATCTGCGTTTTAGTTCGAATTCTGCAAATTTAAGTTTCTGTCTTTTACTGTTCTAGTCGACATAGACCAGCCTTTGTCGATCTCGAGTTGCTCTTGTCGAGGTCGAGTTGGGTTTTGTCTGTGTCGAGTTGATTTTGTTCTGTCCTTTGTCGATTCTAGTTTCTGTGTTTACCTGTCTTGTCGATCTCGAGGAAGGGTTGTCGAGATCGAGTTGAGTTTTGCTTGTCGAGTTGCTTCGTTTTCGATTCTGAGCCACTGTTGTCGACCACCTTTGTCTATCTCGAGTACTGTTTGTCGAGATCGACGAGAGCCTTTGCTTTTGTTTTGCTTTGTTCCTTGCTTTCTTTGCTTTACTTTCTTCTTTGCTTTCGTTTTAGTTGCCCTTACCGGGTTTATTTGTTTGTGTCTTTCTGTTTCTGCGATTCTGTCTGTTCTGCTCTGCTGTTGTGAGAATCTGATAGCTACCTGAGAACTGCTGACGTGCTTCCTCGTGGATTCGATCCTGACTATTCTCTTACTACAACGGGAGGAAGTCTTGTATTTATTTGCTGAGACAGGGAAGTCAGTCTGATCTTATTTTACATTTATTTCAATACTCGACATACTCCTGCCTAGTCAACAACAAACAACATCCATATGGGGAAATAAGACCTAATCCTAACAATACAATTTATAAATAACTGATTTTTATTTTATTTTTTTGGGATTTTTTTTAAAGACTGACATGTTGATATGCAATATAAACTAAAAACAAAAATAAAAATGCAAATTAAATATAAACATGCAATCCTATCATACCATGAGATTCTTCCCCCCACACTCAAATCAGACATTGTCCTCAATGACATAAAAGACAACAAAAGATAAAAATATGAAGGAAAGAAAGAAAAACTAACTTGTTCACTGCAGTGGTGGAAAGTGAGGAAAGAGAACATTTCAGTCCTGTCAGAGGCCACGACACAACCTAGCCGCGGGGCGGCTTGGGAAATTTAGCTCTTCGACACCTTTTCTCCATGCGGTGCTAGCTTCCTACAACCGAACAAAACCAAAACTAGTCTGATAAAACAAAAGACATAGAGGAAAATATAAAACTTACCTTGGGTTGCCTCCCAAGTAGCGCCTTTGTTTACTGTCATTGGCTCGACAGTTTATTCATCCACCCATTCAAGACTCAAGCAGACATCGTCAGCACCCTCAAAAGCAAATCAAACTCTCATGCCCAACCGATATTCGAATGCACACTAAAGATGAAGTAATTGGTAATTAAAAATATAGCAATGAGAACCATTACCAACTTACCCTTCATTCGAGATTGATTCTCCCTTGAGGGTATGTAGGACCACCAACACAGTTCTGCTGGTGGTTTTTTGAAGTAGTGGCTTTATGGATCGACATATTCACCAAAATCTCCCAATTTGCAAAAAGTACTAGTTTCTTGTTCGAGAACCACATAAATTAGTTTCAGACTTGGCTCCTTGATAGTCGAGTTGGGGATGATCTCTACGAATGGAGGGAGCATCGAAACGTACTCAATCTCTAGGGACGTCTCCTGAGATTTCGTGTCGCTAACCACTAGATGCTCTTCTTCATTATTGGAGAATTCATCATTGCTTGCATCTTGGCTTTCATCAATTTGAGGAATAGAACATTGTTGTGCTGCCAACTCCTTCAATGTTTGAGAGAGTCGGATAATTGCTTCCCCATTTTGATTCACCATCTCACGTAATTGCCCTATTTGCTCCATAAAGACAATGGTTGAATCCCCCATGGACGGGTCGGAGTACTCCATTGGTTGAAACGTCGAAGTTGAAGAGTCTATAAGGCGATGAATAATACTCTAGAAGGGGGGATGAATAGAGTATGGACGATTTTCGCAACAATAGAAATTTAGTGCAACTTGTCAAGACATTGATATAGGCTATAAGGACTTGACAAAGTAAAATCGAATAAGATAATGTAAGTGTGGAATATAAAAGATGAACACACGAATTGTTAACGAGATTCGGCACCAACTGGCCTACGTCCCCGCCTAGGATTATACAATCCATAGGATTCAAACACTTCTTATTTCACTTCTCTTGAGCCTAGAACTTCCTAGATAAACTTCCCTTTCTCTATACAAAGCCTCACCGCTTCTATTCTAGCTCTCAACCTTACAAGTGAAATAAAAGCTCACACCACACACTAAGTGTGCTTTGATCGAGTATGAAAACTCTAAGTGTAAAATGAATGACTTGTACAATAAGTGCTAGTGTTTCTCTCAACTCTTAAAAAATGATCAACAACTAGGCTTTTTGAGAATGTAAGAGAAACTTTGACGAATGCTTTTGGATGCTATGATTGCTTGAGTGCTTGCATGGGTTGGTCCCATCCTTCTTAGCCTCCGTCTTTTTATAGTCGGGACACTTGTAGAGTTTCTTGGAGGGAGAACCGTTTGAATTTCAAATTCTTTCCAAGACATTTGAATTCCTTCCAAAAATGATCCTTTGTATGCCTTCCAAGAAGTTCCTTCGACTTTCTTCATGATCAAGTATGATCAGCTAAGGATCAGTTCTTTCCTTGTATGAAAACTGAAATCCTAAAAGAACATTCATAATGTATCTAGTACATAAAGTGGGTTAGATGAGAGACACATATATAAATCGATAAAGACCAAAGTATCATCTCATAGCCCAATAAACAGCTCATGATAATTTAGGCCCAACAAGGTTGGCCTCGGATTCTTTCCTGTGAGAGAACAATTCGAATAGAAATATGTACGTGATGTTCCAACACATTTTAGTCTGGGTTTCAAGACCTTGAAACCCAACCTTTTGTCTTTCATCATTCTTTAGATCACCTGCACGTTAGGTCTCCAGATCTTACAATCAAGGTGGAGTCTTCAGAAGTGTAGGATTCTTCCTCCGCCGATCGGTCACCCATGTAGCAGAAAAGATCCCATAGTCCTGACACTCCTAAACCAGCAAAGCTTCCATTGTTTATGGACCTGGCAAGTTCTCGGGTCTCATGAGTCATGCCCTCAAAAACGCAAAGCACCACAACTCGCAAACTATCCCGGAAACCTCGTGAATAACGGATGTCAAATAAATTTTGCACTCTTGTGAGGTAATTGTGAAAATACTCTCCCTGAAACTGCCATAACTTCAACATCTATAAATATTAGCAATAAGGTGTCGTGAACCATAAGATAGGTCCACAACGGGGTTAGATGTAAATATATACAAAAGTTAACGATAAAAAAAAACACAAGAAATTGATAAGAAGTCCCCGGCAACGGCGCCAAATTTGACAAGAGGAAAACTTGTCGTTGTTCTTGCCAAAGAATACTCAAACTCACAACTAATATAGTGTGTAAGCAAGAGGTTGATCCACAAGGAAATCTATTCAATTCAAGTATAAATCTAATCGCTAATAGAGAATATGGGGGTTTTTGGTGTGAAAAAAATCCGCCTTTTATCAAAGCGGAAGCAAGCAAACAAAGTAAATTGATTGTAGAATGCAGTGGAGAGAAATAGGTTCACCTACAATTTATCACTTTGATTAATGAATTCAATCCATGCTTCAGCCTCTAGTTATTGTATTTTCCTATCAATGTCCTTGTCCAGATCTTAGGTAGATTACCAGTCCTACGAGTCCTAGCAACCCTTATCTCTAAATAACCCTAACACAGTTAAGATTCAACCTAGAGATAGCATTAAGAGTATGAATTAACCAAGGTACACATAATATCAAGCTACGAGTCGATATTCAACATGTATTCAACTTCCTACACATCCAATTAGTCCTATGATTCCTAAAGGGATATGATTGCCACTTGGGTTAAGGTTCGCTACGAGGCATATGCAAAATCCTAGCAATTGAATGAATCTACTCTACCTAGTTGATCGGGCCAGAGAGAATAAAACGCATTCAAGCAATTAAGCACAAAGAAGTCAAAACATTGGAATAGGAATAAGAACTGGATTAAGAAACTCACAATTCAACAATCAAAGACCCAAACTGTAGGCGAAACCTTGAGAGTTTAGTTGCCCATGCTCAACGGCGCTCTCAACAATTGAATAAAGTGCATAAGGTGAGTAGTAGAATAAACCAGAAAAGCCTTATATAGTACTTAGAAAGTCAGCCAAATAAATATACTAAAACCCTAACTAAAGTCCAGACTGAATGGCGCGTTTATGCGAGGGCTGCGGGGCAGCCAACCCAGGCCGCGGGGCGGCCGGCGATTGCGAAGTCGCTCGTCAGAGGTACGGGCCGCGGGGCGGCTAGCTTGGCCGCGGGGCGTCTTTTACTATTCACAACAATTTTTCTGTTTGGAATTTGGTCTCGATGTCAACACGAAAGTTGTATATCTCGAAGAGAGCTTTCCAACGCATGGTTATAATAGTCAATCGGACCATCGAGGCCTCCAGAAAGTGCGAAACAAGTTCAGCATGTCTGGAGACAACTTTTGCTGACTTGCTATTCACTTAGTCTCTCGAAATTCGACTCCGCTCCCGTGCTCTTCACTTTTCTTCCTCAACTTGAATCTTCCTTCATCCAAGAGTATCCTCATTCCTCGTCAGATCCACCTTTATCTGAAATTAACCATAAAATTGCATAGATTCCGACTCTTCCAACATCACCGGTAAACATGTAATTGTAACTAATCAATATGCACTATTCACAACTAAACTATGTTAAATGTAATCAATAATGAAATACTAAACATGCTATATCAGAAAGCAAGGAATCGGAGAAGAGTCGGAAAGTGTATCGGAGAAATGGGTGATGTCCACTAAAAATAGCCATGTTGAAATGCACATTTTAGCTCCATATTCTATACACTTTGCATATTTCAGGATGGGAATATGTTGAATTTATGTAATATATGCTTATTTGCAAGAAATGGAGTCTACATAAGTTTTTGTTTAATATTACAGAATTTGGAGTCATTTCGGGACAAAACCAAGAAGCAAAGACAGAAGCTGAGCCTTACTGGATATCGGGTACTTTTACTCGATATCGACAAAGAATGTGAACCAAGGCTGGTCAAGGACAAGCAGATCGAGGAACTGAGAGACAGAGCCAACCCGACTCTAGAACATTCCTCGATATCGAGTACTTTTACTCGATATTGACAAGACCCAAAGTGATGCCCGGAGTCGAGGAAGACCACCTGATCGAGAAGCCGAAGACAAGGTCATACCGAGCACATTTTTCTCGATATCGAGTAGAGTGCTCGATATCGACAAGACCAGCAACCCTTGTCCGAGCCAGGTCGGGTAGCAGCTACTCGAGCAAGCAAGCCAGCCGAAGTCGACGTCACCTTTCCTCGATATCGAGGAGTTTTACTCGATATCGAGTAGAATCTTCCTGGGCCACGTTACGCGGTTTGGCTGTCCGACACGGTTTGGGTTTCTTGGAAGCGAAGGAATCCGAGATCTATCAAGTATATCAAGACCCATCCATGGAGAAGAAGATTTATCCACACATGAAGATATTTAGCTTTTTAGATATATTTCCTTTTAAGATAAATGGTTCTTTTATTAAAGTTTTATCTTTAGATATAGATAGAGATTTTTTTCCTTGATTAGCAAGGATTAGAAGCCTATAAATAAAGCCTTAGGGGTTGATTTCTATTCATTCAATTCAAGACACAATTAGTTACATAGAGGTAGAGAGAGAGAGAGAAAGCGGCCGAGAAGAGTTAAGGAGCGAGAGCAAGTTGGCTTCGATCGGTTGTAAAGCTCTGTTTTGGTTTAATGCAAGTAGTTTATTTTCCATCAATGTCTGAAATTGCGATGAAGCGCGAGTAGTCCACCTACTTCTAGGGTTGGGGTGAGCCCGACGATAGCCCTACGTGTGGAGGTAAAGATCCGACTTTTATCATGTTTTGAGCATCTACTACTTGTTATATGTTTATTACCTATCTAATGGAGGTCCATGCTAACAACTTGGATTGTAAACATAAAATCGGTAGATACAATTAGGGTTTCTTGAAAGAGTTGTCTAATTGTTGGAAAAGGCGAAAGCTTGGTCCTTCGATGCGATTTACATGATTATCTGTTTTATTCCTGCCTTATGCATGCTTGGTTATTGTTGTTGCAAACCCCGATCTTGGAAGTTGTCTTTCATACATAGTTTATTTCGAATCCCACAAGCATTGTTCTTTATTTTATTTCGGTTACTCTGTTCTTCCTCGATATCGAGTACTGATATTCAATCGACGAAGATCGATGTAGCTTCTCCTGTGCAGGTACCCAAGATTGACAAGAGGCTTCCTCGATATCAAGGAGTTTTACTCGATATCGAGTAACCACCGAGAGTTGTTGCTGCTTTGTTCGACTTGCCTGATCTTCTGTCGACTAACCCTAGTCGAGATCGAGCACTGTGGTCGACTTCTGCCGTGAGATTCATCCGCTACCTAGGATCCGCTGACACGCTTCCTCGTGGATCGGTCCTGACTTCCCACTGTTGCATCGGGAGGAAGTCTTGTAATTATTTGCAAGGGACGGAATCTGGTTTGTTTTTCTTTATTCATATTTTATTTGCATTCTCGATTTCCTCCTACAACAAATTGGCGCCGTTGCCGGGGAGGCTATCATTCGCGCCTTAGGTAGTCAGATCTCACTTTTCTTTTGAGTTACTTCGCAGGTGTATGCGCCGTTCTGGTCAACCACCTGAGTTTGACGGCTTAGACGATCCGGAACGCCTCTTACACGTCCACGCTAAACTAAAAAGAGTCATGGCATCCGCAGAAACACAAGAACAGCTGATTGAGAGGCTTCGGAGGGAATTAGCCACCTAAGATACTGCTCTCGCCACTGATAGAGCAGCCAGGGAACAGCAAGCTGAGCATGCGAGGCAAGCGGAAGCTGAGCTTGCCCAATATCCTACCACTGTAGAGGATTACATGCACCCAACGCTCGTCATGCCTGAATTAGCTATTCTAATCCTTGAGAATAACTATGAAATTCGCACTCCTTTCTTAATTGAAATTAAACATAATGCTTTTCATGGTAGATTTAATGAGTGCCCTCTTCAGCATATTACCAATTTTACTGAAATGTGTCGTACTCTTGCTGAAGGTACCACCCTGGAGTACATCTTGATGAAGGCTTTCCGTTGGTCTCTCGCTGGTCCTGCATTGAAGTGGTCGGAAGGACTAAAACCACGATCCCTCACGACATGGGTTCAAGTAAAGCAGGAATTTCTTAATAAATTCTTTCCTCCTGCCAAGACAACGCTTCTTCGCCAAAGGATCACATCTTTCAAACAGCAACCTGGAGAGCCGCTAGCGAAGGCATGGGAACGCTATAAGGATCTACTGCGATCCTGCCCTACACATGGACAACAACCTTGCGTCGTTCAGGAGATCTTCTTCAATTCTCTTGACTTGGTTGTTAAGGATAGGATCAACACATATACTCATTATGAGTATCTGACAATGCCGCCAGCTGACGCATGGGCTTCCCTCAACAAGTTGACCAACTATGACAACAAGTATGGGACTCAAATCAACTATGAGGAGAATGTCTATGCCAGGCCAGCTCCGTCCATGCCTCTCTATGAGCCATCCAAGGAGATTAACCCAGATGTCATGGAGCAGTACTACAGAGACCAGAATCGCAAGCTCCTCAAGCAAGTCAAGTATCTCTCTGTCAACCAGCCTTGCATCGAATGCGGATCACAGCGGCACACCACTACTGAGTGCCCTCACACAGAGCAAGTCAAGATGGCTGACACCCAGGAAGAGGTAGCTTATGCAGGGGGTCCCAATCGCTATATGCGGGATCAAAGGTTCTATCAACCAGAATGGAACCAAGGTGCTCCTAGGAACCCCCCGCCATACAGAGCTCTAGGGCATCCAGAAAGGGACCAAAAGAAGGATGATTTATAGCTCATCTTTGATGAGATGCGCTGGAATCAAGGCACCGTCAACAATCAGTTCCAGAACATCAATGCAAAATTTGGAGAGCTAGACATCTGGAAGAAGAACATAGAGACACAGATGGGCCAATTCGCGGCGCAGATTCCACAACCATCCGGGCAACTCCCTGGGCAAACAGAACCAAATCCTAAGGGGAAGACCGGACACGTCACAGCTATAAAGCTCAGAAGTGGACACCAATTGCACGAGCCAGAGGTCGGAAAACACCAAGACAAAGCAGAGCAGCAACTCGACAACGAGCAGCAGCAACTCGATGTCAACCAAACCTTGGTCGATATCGACAAGACACTACTCGACACAGAGGAGAAGCCAAGCTCAAACTCCACTTCACAGCCCAGCAACTCGAGATCGACAACTCTTGTCGATATCGAGCAACCCCTGGTCGATATCGAGGAGAAATTGGCCGATGTCGACGACTCTGCAACACCTCCGACGTCTGTTCTGGCTCCAAAAAAAGAAAAAGACACTGCATTTCCCTTCAAAAGCGCTAAAAGATCCCACTGCAGGTAAGTTTAAACGTTTTGTTAATATGCTTCGAGAAATGAATGTCTCTATTCCTTTTACAGAAGCTCTGCAAGAGATGCCTGCTTATGTCAAATTCCTGAAGGAGATTCTGAGCAACAAGCGATCCATCTCAGAGATCGCCAGCGAATGCAAAGTGCTCCACTTCCCTGAGAAGAGACCTGACCCTGGTAAGTTTTCTATTACTGTGGGGTTTGGACAATATAAATATGAGTCCTTATGTGATTTAGGAGCAAGTGTGAGCATCATGCCCTTATCAATCTGGCGGAAGGTAAAGATAGGGTCCATAGAACCTGTGGATGCCAAGCTATACATGGCGAACAATACGGTAGTCATCCCTATAGGTATGGTTGAGAATGTCTCTGTCCAGGTTGGTAAATTCTTTATTCCAGCTGATTTCCTTATTATAGATTGTGCTGAAGATCCTACTAGCCCTATTATTCTTGGTAGACCATTCTTAGCTACTGCATATGCCAAGATTAGTGTCAAACAGTGATTGCTCACCTTCACAATAGGGGATAAGGTCTTAGATTTCTCTTTTGGCCCTGAAAAAGAGGAAATTTCATGGCTGGAGGTGAAGAGCATCAGCAACCACGGGATCAAGCAAACAACGGAGGAAGGCACCAGAACTCTACTCGATATCGACAATCCCTCCTCGATATCGACCAAGCTTTTACTCGATGTCGACCAGTCTTCTTCGACATCGACTTCCCCTGTTGAGCACCAGACTTGCCAAGAGCCTAAGTATGGGGTCCCTGTACTCGATATCGACTAGTCTTGCTCGATGTCGACTAACCCTAAGCCCGAAGATTTCTGTTTTGGGCCCGAAAAGGTAAGTTCAGGTATGAGTTATACTCCTCCTCAGTCCATTAAGAAATTTATAAATAATTTAAGGGGAGGTAAGGCCCCGTGGCGAGAGAATTTGCGGAAGATGAGAGCTGGAAAGAGAAAGAAGGGAGAAAAAGAAGATTATGCAAGCAACCACCTGTGAGCTGAGCTTACATACTACAATCAGGACCTAGATGATTCAGAAGAAGAGCCAAGCGCAAGCGGGCCCCACATTAACGGTCCTTGAGCACAAATAGAGAAGTCGGTCTAGCGACTCTAAAATCTAGAGCATGTATATAAAACTTTTGAATTTTTTTTGGGACTTTGGAACTTTTGATTTTGGTTTTTGTTTTTTGTTCTTTAGTTTAGAATACTTCATGTGGAAAGTCTTGTCTTTGTGTGAAATCTAACTCTTTTAGGTCGGAAAGCATAAAAGGATCGTGAAAGGTGGAATAAGAAGCCCTGAAAGATAGTCAGAATCGACTAGGCCAGTCGAGAACGACCAAGAGGAGCAGCCCAGAGTTACTCGATATCGAGTAGGCCAACTCGATATCGACCAAGTCAGAAGGCTCCTCGACTTCAGCATTCCACTCGACGCTGATAGCCTACTCGATATCGAGTAGGCCAACTCGATATCGACCAGTCCAGTTCCTCGACATGCCTTATATTGCCTTCCTCGACACATTATTCAGTGAGTCCCTTCCTTTACTCTTGTTTTTATTTGATTTTATACAGTGGGGACACTGTATATTTTAAGTATGGGGTGGGGGAAGAGCTCGTTATCATTTTTATATGTTTTATTCTTGTTCTTGGTTTTACATGGTGAAATTTTGAGTAAATTTTAAATTTTTGTGCATAATTGCTAAACTCAAAATTCTATGAGACATCTCCCATTGCTTGTAAATTGTTCAAAGAAATAGTGTCATGGTAGCTTAATTAAACTCAACGATGCAAAATTGATTCATTAGAGATATAGCATGAAATTGCCTAGTAAAGGGAAGTCACAATGAAGTGCATATTTTCTTGAAAACCATGAAAGGAGGTAAAATTTGAAGTTGCTTTTGACATGTTGCATGATAAGAGGATGGAGGACTTTATATTTCCATATAATGCTCATTGTTATAATCCTAGCCTTACCTATGCTTATGCATCACAAAAGCCATAGTATGCCTTATTTCATATATTGCAACACATGAACTAAATATTGTCCATTCTTTACCTTATTTTCTATCCGGGGATTATGTTGAGAATGATGTTACATTATGTAGATGTTATATGGTTGTTGTGTTGTTATTATCATTATTGGAGTATGGTGGGAAATTGTTTGAAAAATATGGAAAATTTAATGAGTGAAAGAAAATCCGGTCGCCTCAGGAGATAAAGGTAGATCGACCCTGCTTGCTGAGATAATAGTTCGGTGAGATGGGACAACAGGTGAGGAGTCCGAAACACTAAGTATCTGGGGCCATTCATGACACCCATGTTTGCGACTCACGAGAAGGCAGTGCTGAGGTTAGAGAGGTAAAAGCATTATTATTGATAAAAGCATTATGAAAGGTGATGATTCTTATGAAGAAGGAATGTGGTATGAAAGTTTGGAAAGTACTCCATTTCCCTGGATCATTAGCACCACATTGCCGAAAATCGCCCACCTTTAGCCTTTTACCAATCTACTTCTTATTTGAGCTTAAATTAATGTCCTCTTGATTATTAATGCTTTGTCACATAAATTGTTTTTTTGCATTACCCTCCTTTTATGAGTAAATGTTGCTTTTTAGTTTGCACATGCATGGATTTATGGCACAAGTACCTTTTCGATGATGGTAATTGATTGCAGGGTTATATGGTAATGAATCTATGATGTTGAGAGTTTAAATCCTTCCCTTGAATGACCATCCAAGTTATTGCTTGGGGACAAGCAAGCTTAAGTATGGGGTGATTTGATGTCCACTAAAAATAGTCATGTTGAAATGCAGATTTTAGCTCCATATTCTATAAACTTTGCATATTTCGGGATGGGAATATGTTGAATTTATGTAATATATGCTTATTTGCAAGAAATGGAGTCTACATAAGTTTTTGTTTAATATTACAGAATTTGGAGTCATTTCGGGACAAAACCAAGAAGCAAAGACAGAAGCTGAGCCTTACTCGATATCGGGTACTTTTCCTCGATATCGACAAAGAATGTGAACCAAGGCTGGTCAAGGACAAGCAGATCGAGGAACTGAGAGACAGAGCCAACCCGACTCTAGAACATTCCTCGATATCGAGTAATTTTACTCGATATCGACAAGACCCAAACTGATGCCCGGAGTCGAGGAAGACCACCTGATCGAGAAGCCGAAGACAAGGCCATACCGAGCACATTTTCCTCGATATCGAGTAGAGTGCTCGATATCGACAAGACCAACAACCCTTGTCCGAGCCAGGTCGGGTAGCAGCTACTCGAGCAAGCAAGCCAGCCGAAGTCGACGTCACCTTTCCTCGATATCGAGGAGTTTTACTCGATATCGAGTAGAATCTTCCTGGGCCGCGTTACGCGGTTTGGCTGTCCGACACGGTTTGGGCTTTCTTGGAAGCGAAGGAATCCGAGATCTATCAAGTATATCAAGATCCATCCATGGAGAAGAAGATTTATCCACACATGAAGATATTTAGCTTTTTAGATATATTTCCTTTTAAGATAAATAGTTCTTTTATTAAAGTTTTATCTTTGGATATAGATAGAGATTTCTTTCCTTGATTAGCAAGGATTAGAAGCCTATAAATAAAGCCTTAGGGGCTGATTTCTATTCATTCAATTCAAGACACAATTAGTTACATAGAGGTAGAGAGATAGAGTAAGCGGCCGAGAAGAGTTAAGGAGCGAGAGCAAGTTGGCTTCGATCAGTTGTAAAGCTCTGTTTTGGTTTAATGCAAGTAGTTTATTTTCCATCAATGTCTGAAATTGCGATGAAGCGCGAGTAGTCCACCTACTTCTAGGGTTGGGGTGAGCCTGACGATAGCCCTGCGTGTTGGAGGTAAAGATCCGACTTTTATCATGTTTTGAGCATCTACTACTTGTTATATGTTTATTACCCATCTAATGGAAGTCCATGCTAACAACTTGGATTGTAAACATAAAATCGGTAGATACAATTAGGGTTTCTTGAAACAGTTGTCTAATTGTTGGAAAAGCAGAAAGCTTGGTCCTTCGATGCGATTTACATGATTATCAATTTTATTCCTGCCTTATGCATGCTTGGTTATTGTTGTTGCAAACCCCGATCTTGGAATTTGTCTTTCATACATAGTTTATTTCGAATCCCACAAGCATTGTTATTTATTTTGTTTCGGTTACTCTGTTCTTCCTCGATATTGACTAAATCTGGCCGATATCGAGTACTGATATTCAATCGATGAAGATCGTTGTAGCTTCTCCTGTGCAGGTACCGGAGATCGACAAGAGGCTTCCTCAATATCCAGGAGTTTTACTCGATATCGAGTAACCACCGAGAGCTGTTGCTGCTTTGTTCGACTTGCCTGATCTTCTGTCGACTAACCCTAGTCGAGATCGAGCACTGTGGTCAACTTCTGCCGTGAGATTCATCCGCTGCCTAGGATCCTCTGACACGCTTCCTCGTAGATCGATCCTGACTGCCCACTGCTACATCGGGAGGAAGGCTTGTACTTATTTGCAAGGGACGGAATCTGGTTTGCTTTGCTTTATTCATATTTTATTTGCATTCTCGATTTCCTCCTACAACAATGGGGCCCGCACGCCTATTTATAATGGGCCCCATCCGCGATAACAACCCACCGCATATACATGCGGTGGGTTGTTTAAAAATCTTTTAAAATTCGAAAAAAAACCCATCGCATAGGTATGCGATAGGTTTCGGATATCTTGGAACCAATCGGATTTCGGCATAACAGACTTCGTTGTACCCTAACCCACCGCATATACATGCGGTGGGTCGCCATACGGTCAACGCACCCACCGCAAAGCTATGCGGTGGGTCAAGGGAAAAATGTGATTAAGCCACTGCATACCTATGCGGTGGCTTTGCGGTGTAAATAGTAAAAATTAGCGGTGAACTTATCATCACCCGTTTCAAATCTTGTAAACCTATATAAACTCATAGGATTTCATTTGTTAAATATCCAATCCAAAAACACAAAGAGAAAAGCTTAGTTTAAAGCATTAAACAGAGAGAAGATTTTAGGAGAATTTTCTGCGTAAAATTCCAGAGTGTAGATTTGAGTGTGGGTGTTAAATAATTTAGTTGTAATCACGTTATTATTCTATTAAAGTTTTGCGGCAAATTAGAAACATCTCGTGTGTGTGTTTTCTATCATTGTCATTCTCATTATATATTCTGATTTTCGGGAAAGTTGAGTGTATTTTTCCCAACAATTGGTATCAGATCATTGGTTCTAAAAAATCCACATAAAGTCATATTTGAGTGGGAGCAATGGCCGCAGAAGATAGAAAGGCGAAACTAGACAAGTTCGATGGTGCAAATTTTGGACTTTGGAAGATGCAAATCGAAGATTATTTGTACCAGAAAAATCTTTATCAACCTTTGTCAGAAAAGAAGCTAGATGGCATGAAGGATGAGGATTGGAATCTCCTGTATAGACAAGCCCTTGGAGTTATCCGACTGATCTTATCACGCAATGTTGCCTTCAATATTGCAAAGGAAACAACCACGGCGGGTCTTATGGCAGCCCTTTCTAATATGTACGAGAAGCCATCTGTCTCTAACAAAGTGCATTTGATGAGGCGATTATTCAATTTACGAATGGCAGAAGGCGCATCAGTAGCTCAACATCTCAATCAACTCAACACAGTCACAACCCAGTTGAGTTCAGTTGGGATTGAATTTGATGAGGAAGTACGAGCCTTGATACTTTTGTCTTCTCTTCTAGATAGTTGGAATACTACTGTCATGGCTGTGAGTAGCTCAAAGGGAAGCAATAAGTTAAAGTTCGATGATGTTCGTGATCGGGTGCTTAGTGAAGAGATCCGACGACGAGGGTCAGGTGAATCATCAACCTCTTCAGTTTTACGTACAGAGTCAAGAGGGAGAAATTCAACCAGAGGAAATGGACACGGAAGATCGAAAAATCAAGCAAAACCAAAGGACAAGAGGTCGAGGTCAAGGAATCCCAATAGTTCCTCTAGCTCGAAGACCATCGAGTGTTGGAACTGTGGGAATACCGGACACTATAAAAACCAATGCAAGAGCGCTCCACGGAAACAAGAGACGAAGGTGGAGGCAAATGTTAGCTTTAATTCTAGAGCATATGATGCATTGATATGTTCCTTGGAGAGGAAGGACGAATCTTGGGTGTTAGATTCTAGAGCATCATTTCATGCTACATCAAAGAAAGAGCTCTTTGAGAGCTATGTCCCGGGGAACCTTGGAAATGTATATCTTGGTGATGATCAACCTTGTTCAATTATCGGCAAAGGTGCAGTGAAAATTAAGTTGAATGGCTTTGTCTGGGAGCTAAAGGATGTTCGACACATTCCTGATCTAAGAAAGAACTTGATATCGGTAGGGCGGTTGACAGATGAAGGCTACGATACAATTTTCAATGGTGATAAATGGAAGATTTCAAAGGGTGCAATGACAATAGTTCATGGAAAGAAGAGTGGTACTCTTTACATGACAGCAGGGGCACGATGCTCAATTGCAGTTGCATCAGGAAATGAAGATTCCAAAATGTGGCACCAGAGACTCGGTCACATGAGTGAGAAAGGGATGAAACTCATGCATTCAAAGGGAAAGCTTCCAGGTTTACGCTCGGTTGAAATGGGCATGTGTGAAGATTGCATACTTGGAAAGCATAAGAGAGTAAGCTTTCAAACAAATGGTAGATCTCCAAAGAAGAATCGGCTAGAGCTTGTCCACTCCGATTTTTGGGGGACAACCACTACTTCATCCATTGGCGGAAAACACTATTTTGTGACTTTCATCGATGATTACACTCGGAAAGTATGGGTGTACTTTCTAAAACACAAGTCTGTAGTTTTTTAGGCTTTCAAAATATGGAAAGCTATGGTTGAAAATGAGACAGACGTGAAAGTTAAAAGGCTTAGAACCGACAATGGTGGCGAGTATGTAGACACCATGTTCAAAAGCTTTTGTTATGAGAATGGGATCCGAATGGAGAGAACGGCTCCAGGTACACCTCAGCAAAACGGTGTAGCTGAGCGTATGAACCCAACATTGACAGAAAGAGCCAGAAGCATTCATATACAGTCAGGTCTACGAAAGCATTTCTGGGCAGAAGCAGTCAATACGGCATGTTATTTGATCAATCGAGGTCCCTCGGTTCCATTAGATTACCAAATACCAGAAGAGGTATGGAGTGGTAAAGACATAAAACTTTCGCACTTGAAAGTTTTTGGTTGCGTATGATATGTGCATATTAGTGATCATGGAAGGAATAAGCTTGATCCGAAATCTAAGAAATGTACTTTCATCGGCTATGGCGAGGATGAGTTTGGATATCGCATCTGGGATGATGAAAAAAAGAAGGTGATCCGTAGCAGAGATGTAATTTTCAATGAGTCAGTCATGTATAAGGACTTGACAAAAAGTGACGCCATTAATTCAAAGCAGAGTGGCACATTATTTGCATATGCAGATTATATTCCAGATTGTTCTATGACAGAACCGATCGCAATAAATCCTCAATCAGAGGAGCACGTTGGAGAAAGTAGTGCCCAAGAGTCTAACAGGACACTACCTTCTACTCCAACTCCTGTATTGAGAAGGTCTTCTCGGCCGCATGTGCCTAACAGGAGATATATGAACTATTTGTTGTTGACTGAAGGAGGAGAGCCCGAATGTTACGATGAAGCTTGTCAGAGCAGTGAAGCAAGCCAGTGGGAGCTTGCAATGAAAGATGAGATGCGGTCTTTGATTTCTAACCAAACGTGGGAACTTGCTGAGTTGCCCATAGGAAAGAAGGCACTTCACAACATATGGTTGTACCGGGTAAAAGATGAGCATGATGGCTCTAAGAGGTACAAAGCCCGACTGGTTGTCAAAGGATTTCAGCAAAAATAAGGTGTTGATTACACAGAGATTTTTGCCCCAGTTGTGAAGCATACTACTAATATTAGATCTCTGTTGAGTATTGTTGCCAATGAAGATCTCCATCTTGAACAGTTAGATGTGAAGACTGCATTTCTTCACGGAGACTTATATGAGGAGATATACATGCATCAACCAGAAGGTTTCTCAGAAAAGGGAAAAGAGAAGATGGTGTGCAGACTCAAGAAGAGCTTGTATGGCCTTAAACAAGCTCCGAGACAGGGGTACAAAAAGTTTGATGGCTTCATGCACAAGGAAGGTTTCCAGAAGTGTAACGCCGACCAGTGTTGCTACTTCAAAAGATATCAGTCTAGTTATATCATTTTGCTCTTATATGTTGATGATATATTGGTAGCGGGTTCTGATATGAATGATATCAGAAGGTTGAAAAAACAGTTATCAAAAGAGTTTGACATGAAGGACTTGGGTCCAGCAAAGAAGATTCTTGGAAGGCAAATTACAAGAGATAGACAGAAAGGGACATTGCATTTGTCTCAGTCAGAGTACATCAAACGTGTCTTGCAAAGGTTCAACATGGGCAATGCCAAACCAGTTGGCACACCCTTGGCTAACCATTTTCGTTTATCCAAGGATCAATCTCCTAAAATAGAAGAAGAAAGAGCTCTTATGGCTAATATTCTTTATGCATCGGCCATCGGGAGTTTGATGTATGGAATGGTCTGTACAAGACCAGATATTGGACAAGCAGTGGGAGCTGTGAGTAGGTTTATGTCAAATCCTGGGAAAATTCACTGGGAAGCAGTGAAATGGATTTTAAGGTACCTACAAGGAATGATAGAAAAATGTTTGTACTTTAGTAAGGGTGAATTAAAAGTACAAGGTTAGGTAGATGCTGACTTTGGAGGTGAAGTCGATCATCAGAAGAGCACAACCGGTTACATATTCATTGTCGGAAATACAGTTGTTAGTTAGATGTCACAATTGCAGAAGATTGTTGCTTTATCAACTACATAGGCTGAGTATGTAGCAGTGACTGAAGCTAGTAAAGAGATGATATGGCTTCAAGGCTTGTTAACAGAGTTGGGATTCGTGCAAGAGAATAACGTCTTGTACAGTGACAGTCATAGTGCGATACACTTGGCAAAGAATTCGGCATTTCATTCTAGAACCAAGCACATTGGACTTCGATACCATTTCATCATATCGTTGTTGGAAGATGATGTATTAAAACTAGAGAAGATCCAAGGCAGCAAGAATCCATCAGACATGTTAACAAAGACAGTGACTATTGACAAATTGAAGTTGTATTCAACTTCAATTGGCCTACAGGAATGAAAAGACCATGTGTGTGAAGACAAATTGAAATCAGTCTTCAAGTGGGAGATTGTTAAAGAACTAGCAAATTCTAATTTTAGTTTGGGTGTGGTTATATACACCACAAATCACAAGGTTAAAATTGCACGTCCTTAAGAACGTGCAAGCCTTGTGTCTAATTAATATTTAAAAAAAAAATTAACCCCTTTTAATCATGCACATCCTTAAGGACGTGCATGATTTGGGGTGTATATAGCCGAACCGTTTAGTTTTAATAAAAGAAAATAACAACCATTCTTTTATTAGGTTGTGTAAAAAGGGGCAATTACAATGAGAGGTGTTTGAGAGTTTCCCCATCTATTTCAAATCTTGTAAACCTATATAAACTCATAGGATTTCATTTGTTAAATATCCAATCCAAAAACACAGAGAGAAAAGTTTAGTTTAAAGCATTAAACAGAGAGAGCTTTTGGAAGAATTTTCTGCGTAAAATTCCAAGAGTGTAGATTTGGGTGTGGGTGTTAAATAATTTAGTTGTAATCACATTATTATTCTATTAAAGTTTTGCGGCAGATTAGAAACATCTTGTGTGTGTTTTCTATTATTGTCATTCTCATTATATATTCTGATTTTCGAGAAAGTTGAGCATATTTTTCCCAACACATATTTGGGTCTCCTTCAATTCAATAAGAGAAGTAAATTTAGATTGAGAAATGAGTAATACATATGTATTATATACGGACTATTATGCATCTAATTAAGGTCATCTATAACCATATCTAAATGTATATTTATATTTATATTCTATATTTTATATTACACTTTAAATGATAATATGTCGCTTATTTCTGGAATTTAGTTCCCTTAACCAATATCAATTAAGCATTTTTAAAAATAATTTTCTAGTTCTTTTGTTAATAAAACAAAATTTTAATTGATAGCTCTTCGTATAATGTTATAAGGAATATGTCACACTTTATCGATTTATTACGTACACAATAGACTATCCATATATATATTAAAGGTTAATTTAATTTCAAATCTCCAATACAATCACACGTCAAAACTTTACAAGGTTCCATATTTAAAAAATCACGTTATTATTTCCAATAAATTAAATATCATCCATGTATTTAATTAATCAATTCAATATTTCAATATTTTAAATAATTAAACTCGATAAAAAAAAATTAAAATTAATTGACAATACAACACCTTTTTTTTGTCTCAACCACACCTATTTAATTTTTAATTAACAATACCGCACAAATCCACTATACATGAATCATGATTTTTCTTTTATATACACTTATCAATTTGTCATTTCAACCTATATGAATATTAATTTAATTTATATTTGCAATTTGAATTACATTTGGGAAATATTGAAGTGGAATACATTCATGAGTTGGACAGTCTCTGCCCTATCGGGAAGGGGGCGGTGGTAGGAAGAGGGATATGCCACTTGTCATTCTGTGCTAGGGCAATATTTAATATTCTGCACATATATAAACTGCGAGCATGTTGCGTGTTAATATTCTTGTCCTACATTAGAAGCATGATATTAGATTTAGCGTATGTGTGTGCTTATATATATGTGGGGATCGGCCATGCGGGCTTCAATCTGATCCCATGCCCGCTTTAATTTTTTTTAGGTATGCGTTATGCTTATGATTATTGATGTTGATTGTCTCTATGAGCGAGGTTCCTTGTATGGCGGAGAGTGAGCGTCTGAGACTCTGACTTCACCACAACTTGCATGATTTTGGGATTTTCCATTTCCTGGATTTCGTTTTGACCCAACTCTGTCGTGGCACCCTATGTATGGTTTTAGAATTTACGTTGGTTTGTATGATACATGAATTTTTCGCGACTTAGACTTAGGACAGGTACAGGGGATTTACCCCGGGGATTCCAACGATCCCTACGTTTTTTGGTGCGAAATCCAACTTTAAGGCACTAATCCTTGAATTTCAAACCTTCGACCTGTGCTCTGAGCACAAGATCCTAACAAAGGATCCTTACTTCGAACCATAGGTCAGGATTTCTAATCTCGTGTCGTTGCAGTCGTCGTGGTTGTAGCTGGTGTGGTTGTCGTCGTCCGCCACTGGTCCTCTAGTTGCTGACGCGACTATCGTCGTCGCCTGTCCTTCGTCAGTTTCCATGTTGACTTTGCCTTATTGCCTAGCCTATGAGGTTCCATCGCTGCCTCTCTCCTAATTGGTCGGGGATGGTCTAGTCGGGTTAGGGCCTCCGTCGACCTCCGTGCTAGACCTTCGACGGGGCTCAATCTCCACCGTCAGGCCTGCTACTCCCATGGCGTGCTCCCCCTCTCTCCTTGCCTTGCACGCTAATCTATATATATATATATATATATATATATATAGAGAGAGAGAGAGAGAGAGAGAGAGAGAGAGAGGACGGATCAAATGTTTACAAGTCTTAACATGTTAAATGTTAACAAATAATGACCGTTGATTGAATGAAGATTGATGGATGTGATTAATCCATGATTTTTTGGATTTATTTTTAATAAAAAAAAAAAGGGGGACCCACATGGATTAACACCCCACTTCCACAAGGAGAGAGCGTGGGATGCACAACCGGAAGCCGGTAACTGATCAATCCGTGTGGGGTGGGAGGCGTTATTTTTTTTTCCCAATTTAAACAAATTTCCTTTTTGAAAATATTTTTTGGAAGATCATGATCAATTATTCTGGTATGCAAAATCTTTGAAAATCTGTAGAGTTTTCATACAAGCGGACGATGAAGAAGAGGAACATTCATCAAAAAATTTTAACGTCATAATTTTCCAAGTAAACATCAATATTCGGCAAATTTTATTAAATATTCATCACATTCACTCAATTATTCATCAAAATTTTTATTAAAATTTATCAAATATTCATCACATTCACTCAATTATTCATCACATTCACTCAAATATTCATCACATTCACTTAATTATTCATCTGACGAGGCTCTATTCCCCAGACGAATATGAGAAAACTTCATAATTCTCCAAGTAGTCATCAATATTCGGCATAATTTAACAAATATTCATCACAATCACTCAATTATTCATCAAAGTTTTTGTTAAAATTTATCAAATATTCATCAGAGGCACTCAAATATTTATCACAATCACTCAATTATTCATCACAGTTTTTGTTAAAATTTATCAAATATTCATCACAATCACTCAAATATCCATCACAGTCACTCAATTATTCACAATTTCCCAAATATTCATCAATATTCGTCAATATTTAAGAAATATTCATCACAGTAACACAATTATTTACCAGAGTCAAGAATCATTTCACGAATATTAATATCACACCCCGAGTATGAAACAGGACCTATTTCGTACCAGTAACTCAAATTTCTACAATATTCATATCAAGACAACAAATATTCATCAAAATCCCCTTTTAACTCATCTCTAATGAAAATTCGAGTTGATCCCTAGCCCAGGCCGAATTCGATGGTGCGCTACAGTTGCTTCACTGGGGTGTCCCTTCAAGGCGCCTACATACTCCGCTGACTAGGTTCACTTACAGCCACATGTGTGACTCTCGGATGAGAACTATTTGCCAGAATCGCCCTAGTATGAGACGCGATGAAAAGAGTGAGAGACGGTTATTTTCTAATTATCCAAAAAAAAGGGATCTGGGTTGGGATATCACGTGCGTGTGATGGGAGAAAATGGTAGTTTTTATCTTTTTCATATTAAAATTAATTAATTTCGGGAATTAATCTTGTCCTTCCATTTGCAATCAATCAACGACCTATATTTGTTAACACAAAACACATTAAGGGATGATTACACATGACCTAACCTCTCTCTTTATATATATATACACCTCGCTTAAGGGTTTGTAATCTCATTCGAAAGAGACTAAAATAAATTCCGAAATGGTTTGAATTAACAACTCCACAAATCCCGAATGATTTTTGACATCCCAAAAGAGCTTGATCAAATTTCGTGTCCGATTGGCTTAATCTTATTGGTGTTTTTGAACTAGCATTATGTGGCTTTGCTTCCAACGTCTAGTTCTTCTACTTGGTTGGGATCGTGGAGTCCGGAGTGGCTGAGGTCGAGGTGGTGCTTTTAGAGTGACTCCATATCTAGGAAGGAGCTTCCTTGGAATTTCGCCTGCACTATCCGCGGGAGACGGATTTCTGTTGTGCTATTGTTTGGTAGTGTTTTACTTCGTTCTTCATCAACGTCCTCGACTTATTGGGAATAGTTTTGCTTAGGTCCTCTTGTTGTAGAGTTTGTTTCTGCTTATTACGTTGCTCCCGTACGTTTTCTGTTTTTACTGTATGTTTAGGTGTTTTTCGTCTGTCGATTCGTCACCTCTCGAGAAACAGGCTTGCTTGATCTCGAATCTTCACTTAAAACAAACAAACAAAAAAAGCAAGTAAAAAAACACTATAACTGATGGTGGTCAAAATCATGGGAGGAGACTTCGGGCGAAAATCGCTCTTATCTTTACAACACAAGAAAATTATTACATCTTGTTTCTTTTCTTTCCGGAAACAAATTTTAGAAACTTAATTTTTTTTGGCTTGCTCCCAATTTTCTCCTTCCTCATCTTATGCTCTCCTCTTTCCACATACAACACCTAATCTTACTTGATACCAATCAGATCAAAATCAGAACCATTTGCCTTCAATGCATCAAAATTTCAATCTTACAAGTAAGAGAAATTTGTGTTTGCCTCATGGTTTCTGGGTTTTTACCTGGTTAGGCCAATCAATTCAATTCTAAGATCAGGGGTCAGCTATTTAGATCAAGAAATTTGTGAGGCTTTACTTAGCTATATGTTGGGATTGGAAGGGAAGCTTTTGTGAAGATTCGCCTGTTCGGCAGCGATACAGGCTCATCAAAGATGACAAGGGCTAGAGTCGATGGAGGCCAGAAGAGGAGAGTCGTGATCCTCGTCGTATTAATCATAGTCTCCATTGGCTTGATACTGATCGTCTTCTCTCCGAACAATGGCTCCATTTCCGACAATGGTAGCCTGCCGCGGAAAGCCTTGGGCTCCAATGCGTTAATGGATGACAAGGAGGATGATCGTCTTGTTATGAAGTCTATTCCTGTGAGTTAACGCTTTTAACTATTTATGTCATGAATTTTCCGTTGTGGCAAGTGTTTTGGATGACTAACACAGCACGGTGTTGTATGGATCAAAGGTTTGTGGTGACCGGCTCTCGGAACTCATCCCTTGCCTAGATAGGAACTTCATCTACCAGACGAGGTTGAAGCTCGACTTGGTGGTTATGGAGCACTACGAGAGGCATTGCCCGCCTCCTGAGAGGCGGTTCAACTGTCTAATTCCTCCTCCACCGGGTTACAAGGTGTGTGTACGATGCGACCTCTTCCTCTATTCTTTCCTAAGCTTTCTTGTGATGGATCTTGGTAACAAAGAATATACACTTGTGTTTAGCCATTAGATGTTGGTTCATCTTTTCTGAATAGATCCCAATAAAGTGGCCGAAAAGTAGAGATGAAGTATGGAAAGTGAACATACCTCATACCCATCTCGCGACAGAGAAATCCGATCAGAATTGGATGGTCGTGAGAGGCGATAAGATCAGTTTTCCTGGCGGAGGAACTCACTTCCCTTACGGAGCAACCAAATACATCAGGGCAATGGCGAATGTACGTATTCATAGCTCCAAGCATTCAGCTTCTTCCTTGTTTTTATGCACTTCACTTGCTGGATATTCTTTTACTCCTTTCTTTATAATCCTCGGAAACCATGACAGATGCTCGGGTTTCCAGATGAGAGGATAAACAATGGAGGGAGGATCCGAACAGCTCTGGACGTTGGCTGTGGTGTTGCAAGCTTTGGGGCGTACCTCCTCAAATTCGACGTTCTCACCATGTCGCTGGCACCTAACGACGTGCATCAGAACCAGATACAGTTTGCCTTAGAGAGAGGAGTGCCTGCTTATCTGGGTGTTCTGGGGACAAAGCGTCTCCCTTACCCTAGTAGGTCGTTTGAGCTAGCACATTGCTCCCGTTGTAGGATTGACTGGCTTCAGAGGGACGGGATCCTCCTCCTCGAACTGGATAGGGTGCTGAGACCAGGAGGGTACTTTGCATACTCGTCACCTGAGGCCTACGCACAAGACGAGGAGGATCTTCGGATATGGAGGAAAATGAGTAGCCTTGTAGAGAGAATGTGTTGGAAGATAGCTGCCAAGAAGAACCAAACCGTTGTCTGGGTAAAACCGCTAACAAACGACTGTTATATGGAAAGGCCAATCGGTACTCTGCCACCGCTTTGCAGGCCAGAAGACAATCCAGACGCTGTCTCAGGCGTGCTTATGGAAGCTTGCATTACACCCTATTCTGACCGTAAGTGCTTCTTCTCTCCCTAGATTGCTGCACACCCTATTCTATTGCTGTGTTATTCACTCAAACAAAAAAGAATTTCTGTTTTGGCGCTTTTGACTGAGCTTAAACAGATGATCATAGAGCCGGTGGAAGCGGACTGACTACTTGGCCAAATCGACTGACCACTGCACCACCACGACTGACTGATTTTTCCATCAGTCCTGAATTTTTTGACAAGGATCTGGTAACTGCATATGACTCTTTCAAGTTTCAACCAATTTTGCAATTGTATAGGAAGATTATCCAATCTTAGGTATACAGTTGATTAGAATGAAAGTATCATGAGCAAAATTATGATTACATACCTGTAGGAAGTATGGTACCGTAGAGTGGAAGGATATTGGAAAATCTTGGGTCCAAAGATTATGCCGGATACCCTCAGAAACGTGATGGACATGAAAGCAAACATGGGATCTTTCGCAGCTGCTCTGAAGGATAAACTAGTCTGGGTGATGAATGTAGTGCCAGATGACGGACCCAACAACCTCAAACTGATCTATGACAGAGGCCTAATCGGCGTAAATCACAACTGGTAAACTAAATTTGTTCTTCTCAATAGCTTCATAGGAAAAGGAAGGCAAAAAGGCAACTGTCATACTCACAAGAAAGTAACTTATATTAAGAGTATTAGCAAAAAGGCAGAAAGGCAAAAAGACAATGCAGGTTTACTGGTTTTAGCAATAACCTGCATCAAAGAAGCCAAAACAGTAAATGGAAGTTTTCTAAAACTGTTCTAAAAATTTCACTGGATTCAACCTGTTTTGATACCTTTTCTTTTGCAGGTGTGAATCTTTCTCAACATATCCAAGAACTTATGATCTACTTCATGCCTGGACAATCCTATCTGATGTCGATAACAAAGGATGCAGTGTAGAGGATCTGTTGATAGAGATGGACCGAATCCTCAGGCCACAAGGCTTCATAGTAATCCGAGACAAGAAATCAATGGTGAAGCAAGTGAAGAAAGCCTTACCAGCATTGCACTGGGAAGCAATGGGAATGGTTGAATCTGTCCCGGATATGGACGAAGAGGACGATACTACAGCACTCATCATCCAGAAGAAAATCTGGTTCACAAGTGACAGTATCAGGGAACTAGACTAGAAGATTGATTCACTAAGATTCTTCATTTGCTATTGAGAGTCAAATTTTGGGAGAGATCTACTTGATTTGCGAGTTTTGAAAGGAAAGCACTGTGATTTGTCAATGATGGTTGCTCATATTGCAGAGATAAGGTCTCTAAAAGACTAAGAAACAAAACATCAAACAAAGGCATTTCGAAAAGAACAAAGAACCATTACAGGTTCAAGGACAAATAGAATACCTTGGTATAGAGTTCATCGCCACTCTAATCTCAAGCATTGAGAAGATACATCTTCAGTGGAATCTTCTCCTAACCTGCTAAACGATGGTGAATATAATAATTAATTATTATATTCACCATATCTTTGTTATTAACCGGTATTTAGCATTAGTTCACAATTTATGTTTCAATAAGAATCTAGAGACTTGGTGCACAGCTCTTCTGAAATGTTCTACCACTTTCAAGATGTTAAAATCTTATATATTGATGTTCCAATCAGGAAGGTGAAATACCGAAATTACAACTGGTGTCTCAAGTACTTGTTTTGATCAAATGACTGGAGATTGGAGAACATGATACATGTTTACTGATTCACAATAAGAAAGACCAGTATACTGTAACATATTAACTGTTAAGAGCCAACAAGTTTCAACACATGTTTTATAAACATATCCTGATACTTATTGCCCTGAAATTTCAAGCATTGTATAGCTCAGAACTCTCTCGCTTCACCCATCAACTGAATCTGATATACATTCACAGTAAATTTGGTTGCTCTTCAAAATGCAGCCCATCCTGCTGCGCTGCTCTTAGCTGATCCAGATCCTGCTGTGGAGGGAAGATTTCGCTGCAAAAGTAAAACATAATCCCTGTAAGCGACTGTAGGATTACGAGTTATAGACCAGAGAGGTAACGCTGCTATTAAGACAGCCTACCTCAAGTTTAGAAAAATCAGACAAAGGATCACTGCCATCTCTTGAACCTCCACTTGAGCCCTTGAGACCAGAAGTTAACTTCACAGCAGCAGGGTCATTTGGAGGTGGAGGAAGAGGAGATCGAATTTTTCCTGCTCCACTGGGAGGTGGGGCAAGTCCCAAGGTTTTTGGCTTTGTAGCATCAGAAAGCCCACTGGATAATCCTGCAGCTGAAAGCATGCCTGATCCACTTGTTGGTTTATGCTTTACATTTATTCTAATGGTTTCACCTTCCTGGAATTCAAGTCATTTGGTATGTATAGTCAAGCTCATAATTAGGCTGTGCAAGCCGAATTAAACATCAAAATAAACGGTAGTGAAATTGAACGGTAAAGAATGTGTTATGTAAATTACAAGTCACAACAAGATGGAATGGAAAGCAACCTGCAACCTGCAACCTTATTCAACTGCAAATATCATTGACTTAGAAAAGAATTCACCCAAAAATATAAAAGCTGCAACTAAAGACAACCCACCTAATTGCATTACATAGTTTAAACTCTCCCAGCTAATAAAAAGAACTCCAACAACTTTAGTCTTTAGTAATGTGAAAAAATAATTAATGCAAAATCCAAATCAAGTTAGGTCACTAGACTACCAACATAAGCACAATTACATGCCATCAATATCAATCGTATACATTACCCAAACAGTCAATCAAGAAATGTCTCAAATAAGCATCATCTAAAACCTAATAATGTGCGATGAACTCTTTCACTTTAACTTGAATGCTTTATGCTTCCAACTTGATGCAATGAAGATTGAAGCTTGCAACATCCCATAGTAAACAAAGTATTCAAATCAGCTAGTTGGCAAGTGCACAAAGAGAAGGCAAGCACGAAATCAGTCGAAGATCAAACCTCTCTGCTCATGTAAAACTAGCAAGTATCCCACCAACGATCTGAAATGAACTTCCCTCTGTTCAAAATTCAAACTTGACCACGGATTTTTTCGGCCTAGATTTCAAGTAAATGAACTAAGAAAATAGGCTCCTTCTATAGATCTACTGATCTCATTTTGCTCGCCCACTGATCCAAACTTGACTCGGCACTTGTTGACCAATTACCAATAATCTTCCTCATCACACTCCATCCACGGTAAAATCAATTCATCACAATACGTAAAATCAACAGCAAGTATAGTAAACCACATTAGCCAATCAATTGCACTATTTGCTCATTGAAGAAACCACCAGTGATAACCAAGGAAAAAATTCAAAACATACCTTCAATCTGTGATTAACAGCAGGATGAATCCCAATCTGAGCATCTTCAGCGCCCGAATCACCGCCATCAACCTCGTCACTCTCTCTCAGCACATGCTTCTCGTGATCCGACAACGCAACATTGAAATCGAAAGCCTCGTTCCTCTCCGAAAACCCTAACCCTACGAAAGCGTGCTTACCACTCCCATCCTCGATCCTGAGCACGAAATACCTGGAGGAGTCGAGAGCGGGCTCAACGGCGGCCTCGCGGTGGCCGGGGAGGATGGAGCAGGCGGCGAAGAGGTCGCCGGAGGTTGGATCCTCCAGGCGGATCTCGCAGCGGGAGTTGCAGGAGACGACACGGAGGCGGCCGGACCAGATCTTATCGGTCTGGAGCCACTCTCCGCACTTGTAGCCGCCGGAGGTGGAGCGCGGCGGGATCTTGTAGACGGAGACTTCCCGGACGACGAGGAGAGTGTGCTCGAAGGACTCTTCGTCCTCCTCAAACGACATCGTTTTAGCGGCGTTGGGGGTAGGGGGAGGGATGGTCAGAGGAGAGAGAAAGGGCGGGAGATAGTGAGTTAGAGAGAGAGTGCCATTGCTAAAGGTGGATGAAGCATTTCTATATGTAATGAAGACGGTGGTGGGGTGGAGTGGTGGGAGTCCAAGCGACGTCGTTTTTCTGGTTTACAGGATGATTTTTTTTTATTTTTTTTTTGGAAGCGGGTAAGGATTAGGAAACACGCCCACGAGCCGGCATCTTTCCTAGCGCGTCCGAGCGGACGAGAACTCGAAGTTCTGGATCATCTGTGAAGCTATCATCGGCAGGGACAGTGTAGGCCAGACGTGCAATCCTGTCGGCCACCACATTAGAATCCCTGAAAATATGACGAATAGCAACATGAGAGAAAGAATATAAATCCACCTTTACATCAGCCATCAGCAGCTCGATCTCCCAGGGGCTGGACCAGTCCCCCAGCAGAGCCTTTATGACAACCAAACAGTCCCCTTCGATCAGAAGGTTCTTAAAACCCATAGAATTGGCCTTGGAGACCCCCAAACGAAGACCCATGGCCTCAGCAAAAACAGCGGAGCTATTATTACACTGTCCCGCCCCTAATGACCTTACTTCACCTAAATGATCTCGGATCACAAAACTGCAGGTACCGATCCCCGATTGGCAGTACGACCCATCGAAATTGAGTTTGTAGTAACCTAAGGGTGGTTTTTTCCAACTCTCATTCCTGGAGCTCTGGCCTCTCATATTCTTAGGCTTTTCGGTTGTGGATCCCGAGTTTCTGTTATTCTTCTGAAGAAGAGGCGCCTCAGAGTCCTCAATTCGAGCACACCAAGCCCTGTAAGTCGATTTGCAGAATACAGTAATCGCTTGAACCGAGGCGTTTGGTATATGTTGAAATACCGTCTGGTTGCGAAAATACCAAATACCCCACCAAGCAAAGGCCAGCTTAGTGAGAGTATTGGTGCCTAGATTGTTGTGAATATCGTTTAGCAGCCAATTTGGTTTTGTGTCTAAGTCGAGATCAGCCTCAGAGGGATGGTTTATACTTAGCGATTTGGTGATCGACAACGTCATGGGGCAATGAACCAAGATATGACTAGTCGACTCGGTAGTACAACCGCAGAAGATGCACCCTGATGGTACAGAAACGTGAGACCTTTGCAATCTGTCAGAGGTTGGTAAGCCATCACGGGCAATTTTCCATAGGAAATGCCTTATTTTGTACGGAACGTCCAGTTTCCAAATCCAGTTACAGTCGAAATTTTTGTCGCCCCCGTTACTTGGTATAATCTTGGCTGCCGCAGCCGTGGAGAACCTGCCATCTTTGCTGGATCCCCAGAAAAGTCTGACAGAGAACCTGTTATGTGGAAGGTGAGTCCTGGAGATTGTTGATATGATATCCATGTCAAGAATGCCTTGTAAGTCTGTTTGAAGTTTCTGAGTGTTCCAAGTTTTGTTGTCATTAATAAATCTGGCAACCGGCCAAGTCGCCAAATCATCCGAGATTGACTGAGAAGTCATTTGATAGAGTGGTTTTTTGCAAACCCAATTGTCTTTCCAGAAATTAACGGTCTTTCCGTCTCCGATTGACCATCTGAGGCCCGATTTGAATAGTTTTGTGAGAGAATTTAATTTAGCCCATTGCCAAAAAGTATTTCCCTTCTGTTTGTAACTTAGGAGTGGAACCCCTTTTAGGTACTTGCCTGCTATTACCTTAGCCCAGATATTATCTGGTTCGGCGATAATCTTCCACAACAATTTCATTTGTAGTGCTATATTCATCGTTTCGGCTTTGTAAATGCCGAGGCCCCCATCTAGGGTATCTGAGCAAATCTTGTCCCAGCTCACAAGAGGTGTATGATTGGTGTCTTTGTTCCAGAAAAATTTCCTGTAAATTTGGTCAAGTTCGTGTAGAATCGATTTTGGTAATAAGAATGCTTGCATGAGGAACAATGGTTGGGCTGAAAGGTTGGCTTTGATTAGAACTTTCCTTCTTTCGGCTGAAATAGATGAGGCTTTCCATTTAGTCAGTTGTAGCTTTGTTTTGAGGATGATATCCGTGAAGGTGTTTTTGTTGACCCGACTATTGATAATGGGACATCCTAGATATTTCTCTAGATTATTTGCATGTGGGATGCCCAAAGCATTTGTGACCGTGTGGATGGTCGTGTTTGAAGTGTTTGGTGACACCTGGAAACTAGATTTAAGGAGATTGACCTGTTGGCCCGAGATCTGACAGAAACGCTGCATTATGTTTGAGAATTCAAAACAAGTCGATTGGTTAGCTCTGCCAAATAGCATGATATCATCAGCGAATGCTAGGAAAGGGATCTTAACCCCCCCTCTACCGAGTGTGAACCCCAAGTCTCTAGAGATCTTCGAACGTTGCTGGAGCGTTCTAGCTAAAACCTCGGCTATAAGGATAAATAGGAAAGGCGATAGAGGGTCACCCTGTCTGAGGCCTCGTGACGGGAGGAAAACCTTCGACGGTTCATCATTTATAAGCACTGAGTACGAAACCGTTTGTACACATTCTCTGATCCACAGAACAAATTTCTGGTCGAAACCGAATTTAGTGAGTGTCGCGAAAAGGAAGGGCCATTCGACACAGTCGTATGCCTTTTCCATGTCTAATTTGGCAACCATATAGCCTGTCTTAGCTTTGGATAGTCGAAATGAGTGGAAAATTTCGTGGGCAATGAGTATATTATCCTGGATGGACCTGCCTTTGGTAAAAGCACTTTGTAGAGGATGGATTAGTTTGTCAAAGACTGTTGTTAATCGTGCAGTCAAAATCTTGGAGATGATTTTGTAAACTGTAGAACAGAGGCTGATTGGCCTGTAGTGACCCACATTTTGAGGGTCGTCATTTTTCTGGATCAGCATGATGAACGTGTGATTTATTTGTCTTAGCATCTTGCCGCTCGAAAAGAAAGCTTTGACTGCTTTTATAATGGAGGTGCCTACAATGTGCCAGTATGTTTGGTAAAAACCTGTCGGCATTCCATCATGTCCCGGCGCCTTATCGGGTCCAATCGAAAAAAGTGTTGACTTAATTTCTGTGTTTGTGACGGGCGCTGTAAGCAGCTGATTTTGTTGATCAGAAATTTCATGGTTGATGACGGTGAGATCGTCATCGCAGGAAATATCGTGATTGTATGACGACTTGAATCTCCTTGAGAAACTGGTAACAATTTCATCTCTGATATGGTCATGGTCAGATAGGATCAATCCCGAATCCGAGGTCAGGAATTTAATCATCTTCCTGCCTCGTTTGGCCGTAGCTATTATGTGGAAATAACTCAAATTTGTATCATTTAATCGGATGTGTTTAGCCTTAGCTCGTTGGCTCCAATAGCGACGTTGGAAGTCAAGCATTCGCTCCCGCTTATTGAGCAAACGCCTGTGTTTCGCGTTTAGATCCTGGGTTGGATTGGCAATCAGTGTTTGCTGTAACAGTAAGAGTGCTTCATCTGTCTCAAAAATTTGTTTGTGGATATTGTTAAATGTACGTTTATGCCAGCGTTTAGCTAAATCTTTAAGAAGACTCGTTTTTTTAACGAGTTTAAACATGTAGGATCCGTTAGGATTCAGTCTCCATGCCTGTTTTACCAGGTTTGAGAATTCTGGTTTAGTCGTCCAAGCCATTTCGAAACGGAAAGGACTCCTGTTGATCTTAGACGGTGATCGCAAATCGAGGGAGATGGGAGCGTGATCGGAGTTTGTGAACGGATGGATTCGGACTCGTATTCCATCGAAGGCTGCAACGATTTCGTTTTGCGCTAGTAAGCGTTCCAATTTAGCGTAGCTATTGTTCGGCATATCCGTTTTCTTTTTCTGCCAAGTATAACTACCCCCATGGGTTGGTACTTCTATTAGCTGAAGTGATTGTTTGATATCATGAAGTCGTTTAAACCTTGTATGAGACGGGTAGATGCCCCCCAATTTATCTTCGGGTTTGGAGATCTCATTAAGATCGCCAATAATGCAGAACGGTAAATTGAGATTGGTAGCGTAACTGGTTAGATTATCCCAAAATTCGTCTTTAGAGCGATGGTCCGGTGGTGCATAAACCACAAGTATAGCCATTAGTTTATCTATAGTTTTGTCAAGATAATTAATATGGATAAGTCTCTGATTGACCGAGATGAGAGTAATATCACCCTCTGACATAGGAAGATCCTTCCATAGTAAGCATATACCCCCCGAAAAACCCCTAGCAGGGTCGAAAGCCATGTGAGCAAACCCACATTTTTTCAGGCAAGCTTCCGGTGGTAATTTATTAGTCTTGGTCTCGAGCAGAGCCAGAACATTGATGTAATTGTTTTTACAGAATAGTTCAGTGTCAGTCCAGAAGTTCCTTCTCCTCACCCCCCTACAATTCCATCAACATATATTCATATAAACCTTTTTCGAAGAATCCTGTTTGGAACTTATAAGCCTTAGGAAGGCGTTTGGTTTGTGACCTAAATTTGGTAGTGTCTGTAACTTTTGATTTCAAAACTTGATAAGTAATAAGAAGCCTATTGGGTAAAGTCCAATCTGAAGATAATTTCATTGCAACATGTAATCTTACATGAAACAAAAGGAATTGTAATGAGTTAGATAAGCAAGGAACTCCCGTAAGGTACATGGTTGTCAATGAAGCTTGGTACCTAAGAGTGGTATTTAAGTAATACAATTTAACTGGGCAATTATGCCATAGAATTAGACTTGTAAGAGCCGGATGTATGGTAGTACAATAGTATTGTTCGATTGGTCTTGCCCGGTAAGGCTTATGTATTGGTTTAGCTGGTAGGTCTATAAGAAGTGGTATCCATACCCATGAAGCTTCGTGTTCAGCCATCGAACTGATGTCCCCGAGCCACCAAGAGAGTGACGGACCTCCATGCCACAACCTTGACACTCACAGCCGCTCCCAACAGCAACCAAACTCCCCGCTACCACTGCACCGTCGAGGAGAATCCCTGCAACAGAAGACGGAAACCAGTAGCAAAACAAGAGAGGAAGTGGAATGCAAATGTAAAACAGAAGAATGGGAGGCGTAATGATTGTAAAAAGACAAGAGATAATCCGAAAACTCAATGGTGTAAACAAAAGGCCCATAAGTGGGCGTAAAACTTGAATGTTTATAATATGAACTAGCAGTAGAAATCATAGGTACAAAACCCATAAATGAACACAAGGCAACACCATCAAGGCTGTTCGAAACCTGAAAACAAATGTGTTGGTCCGTTTTTAAGGCCTTGTAAGGCATAAACGGTTCGTTAAGCATCATGAGGTAATGGAATTTCTGATAAGCATCCTGAGGTATTTTAAGATTCTCAATTGGGGCTTGTAAGCCTTGGAATTGAGATATGGGTTGTCTTATGGTAGTTTGCCAGTAAGCCAATCGATACCGTATGACAGCATCCAAAATATGAGTAGCATCACTTGTATTGTAATCGGATTCACCCATGGCTTGTGAGCCAAACTGAAGTAGAGACAGTATGTCAACATCCACGCTGAGACCGACGATGCAACAACGAATACCAAGCGTCAAGCAACAAGAAAAGTTGCCAACAAAATCCAAGATAAGCGTATGATATGAAATCATAGGAACTAGGTTATGCTCTTCTCCAGAGCACGAGGCAATAGCAGCAGTGATCAAATATTTGTAAAATTGAAAGGCAGATGGAGATCTGGTGGAAGGGTGATATGTCCAATTGCATCTCTTAAAGATGCTTAAATAGAGGTGGTGCTGGTAAGCAGGAGTAACTTGGGTTTGTGCAGAAGAGGAGGGAGAGTGACTTACAGAGTGCAGAGGCGAGCAACAGAGCGGGAAGTAAGACGGCTGAAGGAACATCCGAGCGAGCAAACAGGCACACCACAGCCGGAAGTGACTCAAGCCGTCCGACCACCACACACTCCCCTCAAATCTCATGAATGCCTGGTAAGAGAGGAGGCCCAGCAAGTGGAGCCATCGGTGACAGACCATGTCCAATCGGAGGTCTTAACCTCCCGATTGTGAACCTGGTTAGGTTTTCCTCGAAGAGGAGGGGTTTGGTGAAATAGGGCGTAGCCACTGAGGGGAACCACAAGTAGGCCGACCGAAGAACCCAAGGCGGTTGGGTTAAATGAGAGGGGAGCCGGGATCTGGTGAGAATTGGCAAGGACGGCGGGCACAGAGCTGCCATGGCAGCGATTGAAGGGCTCGGATGTGAGGGTTTGGGGGCGCGTAGGGGCGCGTTGAATTGGGATGCATGGGAAGGGGTTTCATTGCGTTGAATTGGGATTGTATGATGATAGGCTTTCAGCATCATCATCAATCTCGGCGGTAACTGGCTTTTGATCCTTACTCTTGAAAACCACCTTGCCATATTTCTTGAACAAATCATCAAACATATCGTCCGTGTCTTCACTAATATTTGATCCAACGGCCCTGCAAGAGGACGAAACTTCCCTGGAAAAGGGAGAAACCACCACCCCCAATTTCTGAGCTTTTCTAATTTCACCGCCACCGCCACACTCCACAAACAACCTTCTCAGAGGCAGTAAACCCTTGATTTCCCGAGAATCAGACACGCTGCAGTGAAAGCTGGCTCCGGCAGCGGCGCCGGAGAAGTAGAAAACGGTGGATGACATTTGTCGTTGGCTTTTGGTTTACAGGATGATGTGTTGCGTAGAGTAAAAGTACCAATGTATTCTTTTAACGTGATTACAAGACGACTACCGACGAAAACTTGCTCAATTCCATAATAATTTCTGGAACTTCAATCATCAAAATTGACATTTCTCAACCAAGAATGCAAAATTCTCAACTAATCAAATCAATCCAGCTAAGACTCCATGGGAGACGAAAGGGATTAGGGAGGGATTCATCGGATCTCAGCCATGGAACTTTCCTTATTTCATGTCATAGGTGTTGCAACTCAGATTGGGGATCAAAGCCACACTGGTGAACACTCAAAGACACCAGATTCACACACAACTTCGAGAGAAAGAGAGAGCTTAAAACTAATTCTTCATTGAACCCCACTAACTGCATTACAACCCTATCTAATATCATGATTCAACTGATGAAAACTGCACAAGTAACTGCACCCCACTAAGCCACTAACTTAGCTAAACAACATGTGCATAAAACTGAAAAACATAACTGCTACTTACTTGTCCTTGAGCTGTAAACACAGCATTAACACAACCAACTGAAATAACAGAAATTTAAACTAAGTCTTAGAGCCTAAGGATTACAATGTGAAGTACATTCAACACCCCCTCTTAATTCACATTGTCTTCATCCCTATCTTCTCTCTAAAGAACTGATGCTTGGCTCCATTCAAGGCTTTTGTAAACATGTCAGCCTCTTGCTCATTTGTCCCACAAAAGTTCACACTCACCTTCCCTTCTGCTACTAACCTTCGAATGAAATGATGTTGCACTTCAATATGCTTGGTCCTAGCATGAAAGGCTGGATTTTTAGTCATGGCTATAGCAGACTTGTTATCACACCACAACTCTACTGCACTCTCATGATTGCAACCTAAATCCAGCATCAACTTCTTCAACCACAATGCTTGCTTAGCAGCCAACCCTGCTGCAACATACTCAGCTTCAGAGGATGAGAGTGCTACTGTGTCCTGCTTCTTTGAGCTCCATGTCACTACACCAGAGCCTAGACTGAACACAGATCCTGATGTACTTCTTCTGTCGTCCAAGCACCCTGCCCAGTCACTATCAGTGTAGCCTATGAGCTTGAACTGATCCATACTCTCATACCACAAACCATATCCCAAAGTACCAGCAATGTACTTTAAGATCCTCTTAGCTGCACCAAGATGTTGCTGTGTAGGACCATGCAAATATCTTGAAATTACACTCACACTGTAGGCAATGTCTGGCCTAGTATGTGTGATGTAATTCAGACCACCAACCAGACTCCTGTACAACCTCTCATCTGCACTTGGAGTTCCATCATCCCTCTTCAACTTCTCATTTGTGTTCATTGGTGTCTGAGCAGCATCACAATGCTCCATTTTGAATTTCTTGATCATATCTCGAGCATACTTCTCTTGGCATACAAATATGCCCTCGCTGCTTTGCTTTACTTCCAAGCCTAGGAAGTACTGCAACAGATTGAGATCAGTCATCTCAAATTTGCTCATCATTGCCTCTTTGAACTGTATGAGCATCGCACTTTCAGGACTGAAGTATATTATGCCATCCACATATAGACAAACCACAATAAACTTATCTCTGCTCTCCTTCTTCACATACAAAGTTGGCTTATTTTCACTTCTTGAGAATCCATTCTCTAAGAAAAATGAGTCAATTTTACTGTACCATGCTCTTGGAGCTTGCTTCAGTCCATAGAGAGCTTTGTACAACCTGAACACCTTGTGCTCTTCCCCTTCTTTCACAAAGCCTTGAGGCTGCTCTACATATACTTCTTCTAATAACTCTCCATTCAAGAAAGCTGATTTTACATCAAGCTGATAGACAGGCAATCTCCACTGTGCAGCAAGAGCTAGAACAACTCTCACAGTTTCAAGCCTTGCAACTGGAGAAAATGTTTCTTCATAGTCAATTCCCTCCTTCTGAGCATAGCCCTTTGCCACCAGCCTAGCCTTGTATTTTTGAACTGCCCCATCTGTGTTGTACTTGGTCCTGAAGACCCACTTCAACCCAGTTGGTTTCTTTCCTTAAGGCAATTCCACCAGCTCCCATGTTTCATTCTTCTCAATGCACTTCATTTCCTCTTTCATAGCAGATTTCCATTCTTGATTTCCTTCAGCTTCATCAAAGCTTTCTGGATCACTTGCCATCAAAGCATAACCACACCTCACACTTCTATCATACACATCAGTGAGTGACCTAAACTTCCTGGGAGGTGATTCACCTGATGATCCTGAAGACTGAGACTCTTCACTGCTTGATGGACTTCTAGGAGTTACAGGAGTTGAAGGTGTTGAAGAGGAGTTTGAGTTCAACTCATTTATATCTGCTTCATCTTCTGGATCTATCTCTTCTGAAGAGCTTTCACCTATGACAACCTCCTTGGTCACAGCTCCACATTTCTCCTCCATCCAATCCCACTCCTTTTCTTCATCAAACACTACATTTCTGCTTATGATTGTTCTTCCTCTCACTGGATCAAATAACTTGTATGCTTTAGATTGACTAGCATACCCAATCAGAATACACTTTTCTGCTTTGTCATCCAGTTTTGATCTCAAGTTGATCATAGCATATGCAATACAGCCAAAAACTCTCAGGTGTTGAACTGAAGGCTTCTTTTCTCTCCACACCTCAAAACGTGTCTTATCTAGCACAGCTCGTGTAGGAGATCTGTTCAACACATAGACTGCAGTGGCCACAGCTTCACACCAGAATTTCTTTGGAACATTTCTTGCTCTAAGCATGCTCCTAGCCATCTCTACCACTGTTCTATTTTTCCTCTCAGCAACTTCATTCTGCTCTGGAGTGTAAGGAGCTGTAAGCTCTCTTCTTATCCCATGCTCTTCACAAAATGAAACAAATTCATTTGAAATGAACTCTCCTCCCCTATCTGTTCTCAAAGCCTTTATCACCTTGCCTGACTGCTTCTCAACCAGTGTTTTGAACTTGACAAACTCTCCAAATGCCTCAGACTTGTATCTCAAAAAGAATACCCAACTCATCCTACTGAAATCATCAGTGATGAGAAGAAAGTATTTGCTTCCACCCATAGATTCTGTCTGCATAGGTCCACACAAATCTGCATGGAGTAACTCCAAGCAGTCACCAGCTCTCCAAGCTTCTCTATTTGTGAATGACCCTTTGCTTTGCTTCCCATACACACACCCTTCACATAAGTCAAGCTCTCCAATCTTAGGTAAGCCTTGCACCATTGTCTTGGTGCTTAACATCTTTAAACTCTGCACGTTAAGATGTCCATACCTGAGATGCCATAATCTGGCTGCATCATCCTCCTTAGCAGTCATTGCTTTGCTTGAATTTGCAGACAAATCACAGGGAAACATCCTGTTCTTTGTCATAGGGACCACAGTCACTAAATGACCTGTCTTTTTCTCCCTAATCTTGCACTGATCATCATCAAAGAGCAAGGAATAGCCACTCCCTTGTAGTTGTCCTACACTCAGCAAATTGTGAGCCAACTCTGGAACATACTGCACATCAGTCACATACTTTACACCACCTTGTGCACTTTTGATAGACACAACACCTCTTCCTTCACATTGCAGGACTTTGTTATCACCTAATCTGACTCTCCCTTTCTTGGATTCATCAAATTCAGTGAACATACTCCTCACACTTGTCATGTGATTTGAACACCCACTGTCAAGATACCAAGTATCATTTGTGTTCTCAGATCTCATTGTGAAGGCCATAAACAGTCTATCTCCCTTCTCACTGCTCTCAGAATAATTGGCATTCTTTTGCTCTTGCTCTTGCTTTTCCCAACAGAAGGCTTCCTTGTGTCCATACTTCTTACAGTAGTAACATTGAATACTGCTTCTGTTTGATCTATTTTCACTACCATTCCCTCTTCCTGAACCACTTTGTGAGCCTCTACCATAACCTCTACCACCACGACCTCTGGAGCCACCTCTGTTGCCCCCTCTTCCTCTATGACCTCCTCTATAGCCACCTCTTCCTGATGAGCTATCTTGCTTGGTCTTGGAAGATTCCTCTTTCACTTGAAACACCTTCTCATCCTTCTGCTCACTGGTTCTATTCAGCCTCTCTTCATGGGCTTGAAGTGAACTTGTAAGTTCTTCAAACTTGTACACAGACAAGTCCTTTGACTCCTCTATTGCTGCTACCACATGATCAAACTTCTTTGGAAGACTTCTCAGCACTTTACTCACTACTGTCTCAGTGCTCAACTTCTCTCCATATGCTCTCATATGGTTAACAATCCCTGAAACCCTTGTCAAATACACCTGCACAGACTCTTTGTCTTGCATTGTCAAGGTTTCAAATTCTCTTCTAAGTGATTGCAGCTTCACTGTAATCACTTTCTTGTCTCCCAAATATTCTTGCTTCAGCACTTCCCAAGCCTCATGTGATGTTGTAGCAGCAGCAATCCTTGGAAAGATCTCATCTTCCAAGGCACTTTGTATCATGAACAAAGCTTTTGAGTCTTTCTTCCTCTTCTCTCTCAATGGTTGATCTGGTTCTCCTTCCACTGTATCTTCGAACCCTTGATCAACCAAGTTCCACACCTCTTGAGACTTGAAGAAAGTTGTCATCTTCAAGCTCCAGAAATGGTAATTGACCCCCTTAAAAATTGGCAACTGTGGATTCCCACTGCCATTCCCAGAGTTCTGCATTTTGTCCAGAACTTCTCACAAATGTGTTTCCCTTGTGTATATATCTCACCAACACTCAAACCCAGAACTGAAACCCGATCACAAACCGTAGTTTGCTCTGATACCAATTGTTGCAACTCAGATTGGGGATCAAAGCCACACTGGTGAACACTCAAAGACACCAGATTCACACACAACTTCGAGAGAAAGAGAGAGCTTAAAACTAATTCTTCATTGAACCCCACTAACTGCATTACAACCCTATCTAATATCATGATTCAACTGATGAAAACTGCACAAGTAACTGCACCCCACTAAGCCACTAACTTAGCTAAACAACATGTGCATAAAACTGAAAAACATAACTGCTACTTACTTGTCCTTGAGTTGTAAACACAGCATTAACACAACCAACTGAAATAACAGAAATTTAAACTAAGTCTTAGAGCCTAAGGATTACAATGTGAAGTACATTCAACAATAGGTGCCCGGGTGGTACAGGGCGGAAACTACGCTCTTCCTTGCCACAACCTGCTCTTGGATTAGAGATACGGTGCGGCGGATCCAGAGGAGGATGCAGGTGGTTGTTGCCGGTGGTGAAGATTTGGTTAGCAATTGAGATTTACGTAAAGGATTTCCTAGAGAGGCTCAAACGGACTGAACCGAACCGAATCGAATCGAGCCAAACGGTTTGAGACAACTCGATTTTTGAGCGAGGTCGAACTAGGGATGACAAAGGGGTGGGGATTCCCTGATCCCGTGGGGAATCACCTATACGGGGACAAAGATGGGAAAATAAACGGGAATGAGGATGAGGACGGGAATGGGAAATGGGGATGAGGGCGGGATCTCTGATGAGGACCATGTTAAACACCTATAGAAGGTTTTTACAAGTATTATTTTAACATTTTTAATAATTATTTGTTATTATTTAACTTATCTATATTTTTTTTTAAAGTTTGATATATTTTGTGGTAGGCATAAACTTATATATTAAACTAAGGTGAAACTTATATCATGGAATTTAATGGGGAAATCCATAAGGAAACTCGCGAGGAATCTAAATGGGGATATTAAACGAGGACGGGGATTCCCGACGGGAACGAGTACCCGACGGGGATGGGAACGGGGACAATTTCAATCCCCGAACGGGGACGGGGAAAGTTTTGATAAACGGGAACGGGGATAGGGAGGGTACTCCCCACCCCGAACCTGCCCCGTTGCCATCCCTAGGGCGAACTAAAGCCCAGCTCAAAACTGAGTATTTGGTTTTCCCTTTTTCTGGTCCGTCGATGAAAAAATCAACCCTTCCAATTTGGATTGAACCGAGTATCTGTTTTCCTTGTATTTTTTTTTTAATATAAATTACACATTGTATGTGTTTGTATATCATTATACCATTCATTCTGGTCGAAAACTGAATTTTTCAGTTTGGTTCTGGTTTTCGGCCCGAAACCAAAATTAAATTTTTTGCGGATAGTAGATCGGACAGAAGTATTGTCAAGCTGGACCGAAATCGAATTTTCGGTTCGATTTTTGAGCCGGTTCGCTCTTCTAGCAACCCTAGTCATAATGCAATAGACATCTCTTATTAATTGCATTGATGACCCGTAGGTTGTCTCATTTAATAATCAACTTATGGAAATATATCTCGAGAGTTAAATTGCAAGAAGAATACATCTCAAAGCTAAAGCTTCAACTTGCAACAGTTGGCATTGTTACAAATTATTTTTCCACAATTGTCATCTGGACTAGGGTTTATGCGTTTATAACAAGTTTTCTTTCCTTTTTGTTTTCTAATGTGTGTCTTAAAAAATCCCTTTAATAAAATATTAATTGACATAACAACACTCGGCTAGATGCCTCGCATCAGTCGAATTCTTTCCTTCTCAAAAAAAACCCAACATAAAAACCAAAGAAACTATCAATTACTCATATATCATACATATATACCATGCCTACCAATAATCAATAAGTGTTGCAAATTGAATCATAGGAGGTTAAAACCCTCACTTTGAAAGGTACAATTTATATCAGAAAATCCAGTGAGATGAGTAGAAAAAATCTACACTCAAGATGTAGAATTATAATGAGGGTTGAAGAATTGGAACACTCTTGTCTAAGGCGTTTTAGGGGAGGAGCACTCGGATTGAGCGTCGGCTCCGGAAGGTTGGAGTTTTACGAAACTCCCTTGAGCATATTGACTACTTGATTCTATGTTAGATGGCGATCCAGCTTCTGTTTCATCCTCTGTAACATGACATTACATAGATTAGTTCAATTTTTACTAAAAATGAATTTTCACAATAAAATACTTCCATTTTTATTACGAAGAAGAAGAGTTTACAAAGTAATGAATTTTACTTAAACGTCGACTTACCAAAGATGGACATTACCGATGGCCTTTTGGGCTTGTTGTCTTTCTTCTTCAACTCAGCTACAAAAGAGTTATACGTAATTTTCATGTTTGAGTAAAATCACAAAGCAAATTTAAAACTTATTAAGAAATCAATTATAGTTATAATATATAATAGTTTCTCTAATAATGCAAATTCAAAGTCACTATTTACACTAATGAAATACATAGTAAAGGTGAGAGGGGTACCCATCCCAGGAACTTGATAGCCATTGACGATCTCAAAGTTTTTATATGTATAGCCTACAAAATTGAGATCCTTTGAAGATAACATCTGTAAACATAAAAATGACAAAAACAAGTTGTAAGAATGAAATAGGTGACACGAAGATTAAATAATTTTTTTTTAAAAAAAAAAGCAAGCATCGATAGTTCTAGTTGACTCAAAGAGTTTAATATTCATTACCTTTCTCCAAGGACCAGATTTTGAACTCGAACGGACTAGATTGTCAGACTGCATGCCACAAGAAAAAGAAAAGCGAGTATCGTAAGTGTTTGCTATGCCAAAAATACTTCTACTGTATTACAAATTTACATTGAGAAAAGCTAAACTTGTAAAATTATACCTCATCAAACTGCTCGAAGTTTTGAGTGTCTAACTCATCGTTAACCTCAGGAATGAAGGCGGCATCTAGATGATAGATTCTCTCCCAATCAATACCATTAAACCATGGATGAATCTGAGTTTATAAGGGAAAATAAAATATTATTCTTTAAACATGCAACCAAATTAACGTCGCTCTAAAAATTAGATAAGATATGTCATACAACACCTTCATTTCATCAGCACCCTTAGATCCCAATCTCTGGCTGACGTTGCATAACAATTTATTAATAAGATCTTTAGCATCAGCAGATAATGTCGCTTCTTCTGGAAACTTTAAATGAGTCTTCCAATTAACAATCTGCAAATAATAGGAATGGAAATTTTTAAGTCATCTTTGATATCATTGAGAAGTACAAGAAAATGTGTTAAATGTTGCAAATCAAAAAGAAAATTTGATGATCGAGAAGGCATGAAACATGTAAAAAAAAGAATAATTGCATTGGTAGTTACCTTCCTACATGTGGACATGGGATCATCTGAATAGAAGGGAGGGTACCCCACAAGCATTTCATACATTATTGCACCTAATGACCACCTGAAGATAATGATAATAACTATTACCCCATGTAAAAATGGCTGATATTTAATAAAAAGATAATAAAATCGCCTCGAACTCAAATTAATTTGAAAAAAAAAAAAAGAAGAGAGTAAACATGGTAGAAAAGGCAAAAAAAAAAATTATTGCTATGAAAAAATATCAATAATGTTCTTGATTTTAAAAAAAAATAGTCATGCATATATACAAATATTGCTTACCATCAAGATTATTTCATGTTTTATATTAAACATCATAGGCTTATTCCAGATTCAATCTTTTATCCTATGTCCAACCATATTAAGACATATTTCCTATATTTGGATACCTGAACTCTAGGAAAGCATTATTAAAAATGAATAAAATCTTTCTAAATTTAGTTTCTTAACCTATGTCCTTGAGGAATAAGTTTGAAAATTCATTCAAGATTAATATATTCATTACTTACTTTCAAAAATATTATCTTAAGAATCAAAAGAGCTATATTTACATTAATGGTGATTAATTATTATTATTATTATTATAAGATACTCATATATTATATTTACCAGTCACATTCCAGTCCATAGCCCTTCTTCAACAAAACTTCAGGAGCAATGTAATCAGGTGTACCGACAGTTGAATAGGCCTGCATGATAAATTAACATGAGCATTTTTTTATGTTAAACTTCATTTGTTACTAGGTTTATTTCATTAATATTAAATGTGATTAAATCTTTTTTCAAAATTAACATCAATTTAGAATTGCAAACAAATAAATAAATATCCCAAAGAGGAGGAGATTTACAAGCATTCTTCGATTCTTCTGCCAATGTTGAAGTTGCTCTTGTTGAGTACGTTTTGGCTTAGAAGCTTCAGAAGTTGGAGAACCACTGGGATTGCCAACAAAATCTTTCTCTTCAAGTGCACTACAATCTAATGGTTTACATAGTCCAAAATCTGATAGTCTTAAGTGACCATATCTATCCAGAAGTAGGTTATCTGGCTTGATGTCTCTATTCAAAAAAACAAATTGTGAAACATCAACATTAACTCATCATATTCACTAAACCAAATACAAAATGTTAGGGGAATTAAAGTACCTATGAACATAGTTATGTCTATGAATAGATTCAATTGCTAAAACCGTTTCTGCAACATAAAATCTTGCTTCATCCTCTGTGAGTGTATCCTTCCTCATAAGCAAAGTCATCATATCACCACCGGGGAGATATTCCATTATGAGATACAAATACTCATCGTCTTGAAAAGAGCAATAAAGTTTGACGATACAGTTACTATCAACTTCAGCAAGTAGGTTTCTTTCGGCTTTTACATGCTCCACCTACATTTTTAAATTAAATTAAAGAGAAGACATCGAATAGAATTAGAGGAGACCTCAACACATTTAGAATTATAAATTTTATTAGAAATTATGGAAAAACAATATGCATAATTCAACAAGGAAAAAGACATGCACATATACCTGCCCTCGACGAAGCATCTCTGATTTCTTTAACTTCTTCATGGCATATACATGACCGGATACCTTTTCTCTACACACTCGAACCTACATATATGTGAAATAGAACATATATGAAGGACCTCATAAATAAATCAATATGGTAATTTCTATTATGAAAGTTCAATAAACTTAACTAATAGCATTTTTAGGAACTTAGGCACACATTTTTACCAGTCACATTACAATATTTTTTTATTTGAGGTTGAAGAGTGCTATACTAGTTTATTCCTCATGCTTTGAGCGGATTTAATGTAAAAAATATTATAAAATTCTAACACCAAAGTAGTTTTTTTTTATAAAATCTCTCTCATTAATTATAATAATAAATTTAAAAATAAATATTTCAAGGACAATATAGATGGTTGAATCTTTCTAATTAATATAAATTAGATAGACTATATTAAATTAACTTCAATATCCAAAAATAACTTCACATAATAAAGTGACATTTGACATATACCAAAACTGATGCATGACATCTTGTGTGGTGCACTGTGGCTGATTCTAGGAAACAAAATTAATAAAATAATATATTATCATAGTTTATAGAAATTTATATAAGCCACAATCTATATATCTATATATCTATATATATATATATATATATATATATATTATAGTTAATTGAAAAAAATATAAATAAAAATTATTACATAGTCATACTTACCAAAAATATTAATAGATAAATATGCAGTATTTACCAAGTGCTATTTTATTTATATCTAGATTATTTTTTGGTGGAAAAAATTATTTATATCAAAATTAATTATTTAATATTTGTTATTTAATTTATATCTATATTATTTTTTGAGGCCAAAATAATTTATCAAAATATTATGTAGTTGTTCGTAATATATAGTCACAATCTATCCATACATAAATATTTTAGTAAACTAACTTAATATATATATACTGTATATTTCATAAAAAATGAATATTAAAATTACATGAGACATTGAGATTCAATTAATGATAGATTAGAAAAGAACCTTTTACCTTATAAATGTTAATTTTATTTATATTTTGAGATAATATAAATAAAATATATTTAGATTATATATAATCTGTTGAACTAATTGTGTTTATATCTATATTTTTTTTGGTGAAAAAAGTATTTATATTTTTTATTTATTAAAATCTATCTAAATTATTTATAATATTTTATTAATTTATTCTCCGTGCATGGAACGAGACTTACTCTAGTATATAGATTCAAAAATTGCCAAAGCTGAAACTAAGTCATTTAACTATTAGAGTGTAAGTTTGTTTAGTATTAGTGTACTACATACACTCTAGTCAATATTAATTATATGGCAAGTGAGTACAATATTAATTAACGTGATTATATACTACTTTATAAACTAAAGTATTATAATATATATTGTTAACAAAAATATTACATAAAATAAAGTTATGTTTTCAAAAAAAATTTGCCAAAATTTAAATAAAATGTTATTATTTTCAATTAATATACATGCACTTACCAAATAGGTGTAGTATAAAGAAAAAAATAAAATATAAGTGGTTATATATGTGGTAATAAGATGAAATATGACAATAATTGGCTCAAGAATTTGGATGGAAAAAATTTCACCAAATTTTTACATATGTCAAAAAAAATTATTACTTTAGTATGATTCATTTATTAAATAAATATAAATGAATGACAATACTAAGGTTTTATTTGAAAGTATATCCATAGAAAATATATACAAGAGAAATAAAAAGTAAAAATATCATTAGTTAGAATATAAAAAGAAACAAATACTCCTTCGAATCGAAAATTTAGGATGTTTTAGATTTGGGCACATTAATTAAGAAATAAGGGAATCATTAATGGGTCTGCTCTCTTGTAGTGTATATTGATCTTTACACATTCAAATTAATACTTTAGACCCTCAGAGTCCTAATTTTTAGCTTTAATCGGAAGATTTCTACTATAAAGAACAATTTAAAATTTGAACACATGATAACAATTTATATGAAGACAAATGGTGTTTGCTTTCCCATTTTCCCTAATTGATGGGATAATTAAGAAAAATAGAAAAAAATACTTATTGCCCAAAAAAAGCCTTATATTTTTTTAGTTATCAACTATTCATCCCTAAAACGTCATAAATTCTTGATCGGATGAAGTATGGTATTAAAAAACACTAGAGATATACCTCTCCAAATGCACCTTTTCCAATCATTGTCAATAACTCGAAGTCATCAACGCCCATTTTATGTCTTTGAAGTCGCATGTATTCCGTTTCTTTCCTCTCTAGAAACTTTAGCAAGTTATTTTGATCTTCTTCAGAGACATCAGCATCTGCCAACTTTTTCTCCAACACTTCTCGTCTGCTCAAAGAGAAGAAATTGGTAAAAAATATATAATGATTTACCTTAGGGTGTTGCACTAATATATACGTAGTACAATAATAGATAATTAAGTTTTGCATAAAAAGCATACCTTTCTTTCCTCTCTTGCAAACTCTTCATTTGCTCCTTATAATGTTTTTCAATATATTGCTTTGCAGCTTCAACCCTCTGTTTCGTAACATGGGATGGACTATCATCCTCGGACACTGACTCTGATCCATTCCCATCCTTGCCCCCAATAGAATCCTTTTTCCTAGCTGAACCCCTCAGTTTCTCTCGTGGTTGAAGCTTATGCAACCAACTCCTGGCCGAATCCATTGTTTTCTTTTTTTCACACCTCCTTTGTACCCAACTTAGATAAATATTAACCTTTAAACATTATCCGATTTTTCAACACCTACCAATAACTACATTAATTGTGACCAAACAACTTAATTAATCCTAAGATGCAACATCCGAATTTGCGAGATCTGCCAAACCAATAACATCGGAAGCATTATTAGAATTGTGAGTTACAATGTCAAATATAACAAATTCCCAATGTATCCACCGGCTAATAAAATGATCAAAACATACTTTCAAAAACATTAAAGGAATGACCTACAAAACTCATTTAACAAGAACATCTACAAACACCCACTCAACAAAATGAGCAAGCCGTAATGAAAATATGATGTGTCAGCGCTTACAAAATGGTAGTTTTGCAAATTGGCTTATTGAAATGACAATTTTGAAAGAGCCTCTTGACAAATTGACATAAAATTGCATGCCAAAATCATTCTTATGAAGATATTAATGTGTAAACATTTTCAAGCACAAACAATTATCAACAAATATATTACATCCAAACATCATTATTTCAAGAGTCTACATATTTTAAAGGGAAAAGAAAAATGAAAGTACAAAATGTCAAACCAAATTCCAACTACTCAAGTTTTCAATAAACAAATTTACCTCAATCTCGCAAGAAAGAGAAGGTAAAAAGTAATGTTAACACTGGAGGAATGAGATAAAATTTAAAAATGAAAGGAAATAAAAGAAAAAAGTTAAAAGAATTGTACATTACATGCCTCACGAGAGCTAGAGAAAATAATGGGGACAAAATTAAAGAACACAACTAAATTTGGGGAATTGAAAGACAAAGATAGAAAAAGAATGGATTACCAATGAAATGAAACAATGGGAGAGAGTAGTTGACAAATCTATTACTAGTATTTTAAAATATATGATATAAAATTGGCCAGTAAAAAAAGTGATATTTATAACCGACTGACATGAGTATCAAAAGTAATTATCTTAGGATGTTAGGAAATATATAACCAAAAATTCAATCACTAATTGCTAAGTTTTTTTTTTTGTCTCTATAATACAATATATTATGAGACTGGAATGCAAAAATGAAATTAAAAGGTGCTAGATTTGGATGATTGGGTATTAAAAAAAAGGATGACAAATACTTTTCCCGATGGATGATCGATTTTTTAGGATGACAAATACTTTTCCCGATGGATGATCGATTTTTTAGTGCATGCATTCTATAGGTACTATATTAAGTCTAGTTTTGTTTAGTGCAAGAAAATTTAAAACCCTTTCAATGCTATAAGTTGTAGAAGAGAAAAATAGAATAGAAAAAGATTTAGGATTTTTCTAATTTTCTTAATGAAATAAATAGGAAAATATATATAAGTTTTATTCTTCATAATCGTTCTATTTTTTCAAATAGAGATTTAGAGCATATCTAACAGCTTCTCTAAAATAATCTCCAAAATAGAGAATTATAAATCAGATATTCTGAATATTTTTTGGCTTCATTCCAACAGCTTCTCCGTGATAGAGTTTACCCCAAAATATATAGAGTTTTCTCCAAATTTAGGGAATGATCTCCATATTTTCTCTTCATTATCTATTTTGGAAAATATAATAGGGAAGCTCTTGGACCAAAAACCACCTCAATATTCTCCAAAAAACTAAGATAGGGAATCTCTTGGGCTTGCTCTTAATAATTGAAAAAACAAATCGCTATGTATATTTTATATTTGAATATCATAATTCTAAATCAGTAAACAAAAATCTAAAAATCTCCTCTAAAAGTTCCTAAAGCGATTTATTTATAGAGAAAATTTGTCCAACACGCCATTTTTAGGGCTTTATTGGAGGAGTGTCCACCAAGTGTGGTAAATTGGGGTTTTGTCCACCTAAAATTTTCTGGACAAAATTGCCCATCTTATCTAAACCTATCAATTGACCCGTTCACCATCACCGCCTCCTAAAACTCGATCATCAAATTGGACGCTCAACGCTCGTCAGCTTGCCCTCGATCATTGTCCTCCTCGTTTTCCTCCGCTCGCCGGCAGGAGAGGGCGCTCGTTGACGCCCTAAACCAATCAGATCTCGAAGGTCTCCCCCTCCGCCGATCTGACAGTACAACGACCATTCTCTTCCGCGCGATCTGTGTAAAGAACGGATTTTTGAGTTTCTAAAAAGAGAAAGTTTCGGAAAACCGTCCTCGAGCAATTTCTATTTTTAGAAGTGTTGCAAACATATCCCGACATGTTTTGAGATTTAATTTGACGGATTTTAAATCCTAGTTGCTCGATTTTGATTTCGGAAATTCGGGTGTCTTTGGAAATGAATTTGGGAATTTGGAGTCGGATTTTGGAATGTCGGATGTCGGGATTCAAGGTCAGAAAAGCGAAACCACACTCCACTCTCTCTCTCCTCCTAATGGTTTTGTCTTCTTGTGAGTTAAACCCTAGGAAGCCACTATATAATGCTCCAATCCCTAAGTGGATCCTCACTTTCACACTCCCATCAATTAGCCACCAAAATCTGATTTTCACCTCCTAAATGGATCTCACCTAGCCTCCAAGAACCCTAAATCAAAAACCCTCCATTTTCCTCCCTTTGATCCAAATCTACCAACTCTCTCTCCTTTTGTGTTTATTTGAACCCAGCACCTCAAATCCACCTCAAGAAGTCTCAATCTCACAAAAAGAACCACGAAATCGAGTTTGGAAGACCAAATCCGAGCAAAAACCCAAGATCTGGGGGTAATCTCGCGGCTGCGATTCCTTGTCTCGTCGGCGGCGACCAAGAACCCAACAACGGGAGTTCTTTCTCGCGGCCGCGACGTCCTTCCTCACCGCCGCGACTCCGAGCCCAGAAACTCTGTCACTTTGGTAAATCGTGTCGTTTTTCCTTAATTCTCATCCTTTCTTGAATCTGGTTGTTGTCGTGTGTTCTTGACTCCTTTCTCTATCTTCCAAGGTCAATAAACCCTAGATCTCTCGTGGATTTGTGTGGATTCGAGCCTCTTTTCTCCCATTCTCAGTTTTGTGCAAAAGGTAAGCCTCCCTCCCTTGAATCTTCTGATTTAGAGGTGTACATTCGATAAAGTTGCTCTTTTATCTCACATACAACTTTCCTAGGCTCTGTCGTAACACAAAATCGTCGGATCTAAGCTTCCAAGGCTCTCTTCTTCCAAGATTTTCTCAAGCCTTTGAGAGGCTAGGTAATCCCTCTTCCGCTCCCCCCTCTAGGCTTGTTTGGAGTCGTTTATGTGTTGGTTGTGTTGTGTTTTGATGTAGAAAGGCTTTAAAACAAGTTGAACGAAAACGGGTTTGAAATGAACGAGAACGAGCAAGAATGGAAAAAACCCAGGTTCGTACTCGCATCGGCGAAACCATGGTCGCCACCGCGAGTAAGAACTCGGGCCAGAGGTTGAAGATGACCTCTCGCGGCCGCGAGTCTCAGCAGCGAGAGGTCTCTCGTGGGACACCCTCTCGCGGCCGCGAGTCACAGCCAACGAGAAGGGTCTCGCGGTGGGGAACTGGGAGTATGTCGCGGCCGCGATCGGCCATCTCGCGACCGCAACATACCCCCAAGTTGCTTGGCCGAGCCCCCACCTTGTGGCTTGGACTTCGTTTGTCGAGTCTTGATCCGATCCTTATGGAAACGTTTTGACTAGGGGTATTTTGGGAAACGAGTTTTGAAATATTATTTTAATATTCATTGTTAAAGAAGGGATTTGACGGAACTCGAATTATTTGATCTTGAGCTGAAGTTATGTTAAAAGTGTCATTTCCAATGTCGGGATTCTTTGTTTTGCTTTGATGATATTGGTTTTAAAAAGGAAATTGGGAGAATGATTTTGGTTGATGTTGGTAGTATCAGAAAGGTTTTGGAAAACAGTTTTACTATCGATTGGTTTGGAGTATGTTGAGGACTCGGGTTTCGTGTGTATGAATGTTGATCCGGTAGCTTATGGAAGTGGCTTGATGATAGATGTGTATTGCTTTGGACTTGCATTTGGGCCCTTGCTTGTGTTATCTTGCAGTTCTGCATCTTCAGGTAAGTATCCTACGACACTTACTCAGTAACCTGGCCCTCCTGCATGATGTGTCATGTGATGTGTAGTTATTGCATATTAAAGCATGACATGTTGTATCATGCTAGGGTACATTGAACTGAGCATGTGGTTACTATGTGTGTTTGAATACAGAACGGTCGTTATCTGTGATAGTCCTAGAGTCTTTGCTAGGGTCATAGGGTAGCCCAGCCTCATCGGGTGCCCTGAGTCAATCAAGTCAATATGAGCATGTTACAATAGCCCAGCACCATCGGGCAAGCTTGGTTACTTTACGTTGATGTTTATTTCGTGGTCCGTGCACCACCACGAGGCAATGGGTACCGTGCTGGCCAGGTCCCCACCCATGAAAAGGGGGGTGGAGTAGGAGAGGGATATGTCAATTGGCATTGTCTTGGACCCTTTACATCACTTATGCATATTATTTTAACTGTCAAACCATGCTTATGTGATTTAAATCTTGTACTGCATTAGTCATCCTTTATTTAGGTATACGCATGTTATGTGGCCTCAACGCGGTCTGAGGACCCGCATGTGATTACTGGGCCTGACTTCGTGAATAGTGTTAGGTACCGCTCCTTGTTTGCTCCTTGTTTCTGTGACGAGAAACCCTTTGGTGAATAGAAGAACCTGGCTAATTCTCTAACTTGGTATAAATGGTAATCACTCGCTTATAATTTGGTTTTGACCCGGCTATGCCGTGGCATTTATATCTTAGCTTTACTTCCGCTTTACTTTCGTTTGAATCGGATTTCGCAACATAGTCTTAGGACGGGTAAAGGGTACCCAACGGCCCTTCGAGGTTTAGGGTTTGAAATCCCTCTTTTCTACTAATATTAAAATGAGTTTGAAACCTCGACCCGTACCTGGATTGCAAGATCCGAATAAGGGGTTTCATCCTTTGAAACGTAACCCGAAAATCGTAATTCTAGGTCGTTACAATCTAACAGTACAACGGCCTCATCTTCCTCTACTCACCGCTCCTGCCGCCTCGTTTGATCGCGCCTCCTCTGTCTCGTCTGGTCGTGCCTCATCTGTCGCCCTCTCGATTACTTTCAATTTCTCAGATCTGATTGCATAGAAGCTTCTTCGACCTCGCCGACCATGTCCGTCATTGTGGGAGAGGGTTGAATTCAGCGAGATTTCGTGGAATGGAGGCATGGACAGGGCCGGGGAAGAGAGATCTCGGAGTCTGCTAACGACCTTCTCCTTCGGTGTGAATTCAACATTCAGGTTGGTGTGAAATTGCTGTGAAATTTATGAAATCAAAGTGTTGTGCAATTGTTGTGACTGAATCCCTAATTTCATTACTCATCTCTCCCAGACTTTTGATTTTCTTGATAAATTGTTGTGAAATTTGTGGATTGATTTCTCTGTTACATTGAAAGTGTCGTGTTGTTTTCTTCGATCAATAGTAGTGTCTAGCTACTCGTTTTCTGCACTTCGATCAATTTCTGCACTTCAATCAATTTGAATTTTGAATGCTGCTGAAATAGTAGTCTCGAATATCCTCTATGAAAATTGTGTTCGATCAATAGTAGTCTCACTTCTTTATGTCAATTCTAATAGCTTATGCCATTGCATTTCCATCTATTGAATACAGATCAAGAGTTTGGGGGCTAAAGTTGGAGCTAGTGGTGTATTTGACTAGCGTACTGGTGTATTTGTTGTGAATACAAATCTCTATTGTGTATTGGCAATTTCAGCAAAAAAAAAAATTGCCTTGCTGAAAATTTTAAAGAGCTTATTAACTTCTTGATTGTTGCTGAAATTAATTCTTATATAATTGTATGAGATATTATATCTTACAAGCATATATGAAAACCTTCCAACATTTTAGTATTTCAGCATTTCATTATTTCAGTAGCTTGTATGTATAACAATTTCAGCAGTGTGAGCAATAACCATTTCAGCATCAACAACATTCCTGAAACCGGAGTTCCAGCATCAACAAAGTTGATGAAATCGGGATTTCAGCATCAACAACATTGTTGAGATCGGGTTTTCAGCTTCAACAACAGTGCTGAAATCGGGGTTTCAGCAACGCAAAAAAAACTGCTGAATAATTTCAGCAACTTCGGTTTCAGCAATGCGGAAATAAACTGTTGAAACATGAGGGGGGCACATGGGCACAATTTCAGCAACTTCAGTTTCTGCAGTTCCAGCAACATAAGTGGACATTTAGCTAATATGGAAATTAATGGTGGTGGATAATTTCCTAATATAGGAAAAAAAATATGGCATGTATGGAAATTGTCCTTATTTATATTGATAGTAGATAATATATAGATCTACTTAAGTGGCAATTCAATATAGCATTGGAGTCGTCGATTGCGTGACGTATCGCACCTCAGGAGAGCTCGCTCACATCTTAGCATCTTTAAGGGAGTGCTTGGTCGTGTTTGCGTGGGTGCTCTGCATAGAGAGCCTGTGCTCAACTAGAGCGAGCTCGCACTTAGTGAGGACTTGGCTAGTCACTAGAACTGTGTAGCTTCTCATTGAGTGTAGCAATTCATAAGTTGTAGGTATGTGAAAGGGATGCAATTGATTTCTTGGCAATAAGATATGATGCATTTGTGTTAGATTAATAGGTCGAGTAGAAATGAAAGATTTTCAGCAAAGAGATGAAGTTGACAGGATATTAATGACTCAACGATGGAGAATGGAGGTAGAAACGATGATGACATAGGCAAGACCATCAAAGAAAACTTATCATGGAGATCGAGATGGGGAGTTTGTTGCTCGGGCTGCTAAAGATGGCGATGATTGGCCATATATGTTAAATATTCGTGGAATCTTGAGAGGATTGAGATCGAGAGAGGATGAGTGGAAGGAGAGAGTCGCCAAATTCGATCGATTTACCCTAAAATTTGGAAAAACTTAGAGAAATAGGAAGAAAAAAAATCAATTCTACTAGTTTGGAAGCGTGGAGGGCAAAATGGAGTAAGGTGTGTGAACGGTTACGAGTGATAGGGCGGGTTAAGGTTTATACATATACCCCAACTCGCTTTATTTCCACCTCTAACCTCGAGTCATCAATCCCAATTCAATGAACTTTAATATGATATCAAAAGCGGTTAGTCAGATGGCTTGACTTTCAATTCTAAACTAATTAAACCGAGATGCATATGCTAAACTTAACCTATTATATTGCTCAAGTGTAAATTAGATGAAACAATATATCCTAGTTGTACTTACAAGGGCTACTTCAAGAAGGTAGATTACTCCTCCCATGTTAAAAGACTTTTAACATATATATTAACCCAAAGATCACTTGTCATCATTTCTAATAGAACTAGTGGACGATCTCGTGTTACGTGCGTACGAGTTTACTTTTAATTTTTTTTTATAAAATTTGATACTATATATTCTGTATAAACAATAATTTATATTGCTCCTATTAGTTTATATAGTTTCAATGATGTAATTTTTAATGGTTTATTTATAGGAAGGAAGTTTGAAAAACGTATTTTATTTTATGATTTTTTTTGCATATATAAATATAATTATTATATTTTTATCCATTGCTATATATATATATATATACTATTTTCTCAAATAAATTAAATTAATGTACATTTATCCAGTTGTCACAGGGCCGACCCTGAGATTTTTGGAGCCCGAGGCAATGTAAAAAAAGTCTTTTGATCAATAAATATATTCATATGTATTTTTAGAAAAATTATTAAACAATGCAATTTTTTTTTATTTAACTATTATAAATTTCAGATTTTATTTTTATCACTAAAAGAAAAATTTACGGACTTTCAATAGTATGCAATCTCTCGACATAACACAATAAAATACTATTATAGATTTACCAATATACTTGTTTACTATTTTTATTGTAACCAATTTTTATTATATTTCCTTACAAGTCCTATTTAAAAATATGAATTTTTTAGTGAGAAATAAAAGTAAAAAAATATTTTTAATATTATATTTATTTTCCAGGAATGTAAAATAGTATAGTTAAACAATTTAAAACATATTATTACTTTGCAAATTTTTCCAAATAAAATATTATAACATTTAAATAAATTTATTAAAGTAACATAAGTTGTTATTTAAAAACTACCCGTTTTTTGCATTTATAACAAAAATTAAAAGACGGAAATCTTACACTCTTTATCGTTGACTCGAAATATCTAAAGTCACATCACAAATGAGTTTTTTTACGCATAAATTTTCATAAATATTTTATTACGTGTAAATATAATAATACACAATACCTTAATTATATATATAACATAATTTTTTTCACGGGGCCCTACCCGGTAGGGGGCCGAGTAGGGCCCCTAGGCGACCGCCTATTTCGACTATCCCTAGGGCCGGCTCTGAGTTGTCATATACCTAAATAATATTTACTCTAATTATTATATTTTTATAAAATATAAATAATATAATTTTATTATTTTAATTTAAAATTTTATTTTATTCTTTAATTTACATTACTCAATTAATTATTCAAATAAGTTTCTTCAAATTTTATTTCTATCTAGTTTTTTATATGATTTACTTATTATTTTATTCTTGTAATTTTTTTTATTTGATTTACATCACTCAATTGATCATTTGGATAGGTTTCTTAAAATTTTATTTCCATAGTTCTTTTATACGGTTTACGTACTTATACAAACTAAAGTTTAATTAATCTTCTTTAATTTCATAATATGAAAATTTATACTTAAAGAGTACTTCTTTAACAATTATTTATGGCAGAAGGAGATCTTTTTTTATTTATTTGAGAAGAAAGAAAAATAAATACAGTAGCATTTATGTTACTAATGAATGAATAATAAATGACTAAAAAAACTTACCTTACTATACAGTAAGATAAGATTGAATATACATATATTTCACAAATTATTTTTCTTTTCAATATCATTGCTTTGTTTATATATCTACCCAAAAAAAAATTTACTTTTTTTTATATGTTCACTTTTCAATCAGCCCAGTTATTCAAATTTCCTAAATTAACTTACATATCAGTATATCACTTATCATAAAAAGAGAGGAGGGACATAAGAGATGGGTTTTCATGGAAATGGTCAAAAATATGAGATGGGCATCCACGTTTGTCTTCCACTGTCCTTTTCCGTGAGCTTACAACCAACCTAAAACGTGTTAGACGGCCAACAAATTCAAACAAAATCCATACTCTACTACTTTTATTTTTCTTTTTCTCAATATACTTTTTTCTTTTTTTATTTCACCAATTTAATCCTATTATTATTATAAATATATACAGTGTTTTTTTTATATACACTATTACACTCCGTAGTAACTAACTTATTTATCAATTTCACATCAGCAATGCCATACAAACTAGTCTTTTTTCCTTTTTATCCAAAACTATTACTCTATTTTTTTTTTACTTTATCGAAAACTATAATTAACAATCAATTAATCATTACAAGGGTATTTTCATAAAGTAAATGCAAAAATACGTATAATGACATGTTTTTCGGAGAAAAATTAATAGGAGTACTTTTATTTTTTGAGCAAAATGATACAGAGTTTGTTTTTGTGAACAAAGGGAGTAGCAAAGAAGGATATTCTAAATTGAATTAATAGGAGTACTTTAAAATGATACATAGTATGTTTTTGTGAACAAAGGGAGTAGCAAAGAAGGATATTCTAAATTGAATTACAAATAAATTATAGTTGAAACTTGAACCTAATATCTTTTATTTGATAATCACATGATGAATTTTTCTTTAAGGGCATAATTACAACACCATCTTTCAAAATCGATATGCATTTTTGTCTTAAAATATTCTTCTAATACTGACTTTTGGATGAGGTAAATCTTCTGCCTTCCTAAAAAGCCAGTATTGATAGGCTATTTTCACACAAAAATATAAACCAATATCATAATCATAAATTTAATGATATTTTTAAGATGTTTTCACTGTGTACATAGTAGAGAAAAAAACAGCAAATTAAACAAAATGTAAACAAACTATTTTTTTTATTAAGTAAAAATTCGAGAATTCAAACAAACTTGAAGCTTGAGAGACCGACAAGTCAGCCTACCGTTAAACATACAACAAATATATAAAAGATGCAAAAACCCAGGCGATACAAACAACGAAAGGCGAAACAAAAAACCTAAACTAAATTAAAAATTATACTACTGTATATATATTCATTTTTGGGTTTTTTCTGCTGTATTGTTTTTTATTAAAAAAAAACTTGTATTTGTGTTTTCCACTTTTCCTCTCTCCCTGTCTCTCTCCTCCCTATCACAATTTCCGTTATTCTCTCTCAAAATCTGTCTTGTTCAACCCGCAGAGATTTGTCGATGCATTTATTCGAATTTAATATCTGATGATTTCTTCGGCAAATGCAATTCGCATGAATGATTGCGATCAGTTTCTGATTTTATAATTTCTGTCGAATTCCGCGTTTCGATTTCCGGAGCTGTTGAAGTTTAAGATTTAGGGTTTCTTCGTCAACTCCTTTCCTGATTTTTGGCGGTGGAGGGGGTAACGTGAGTTCATGATATTGAGGAGAAGTAGGGAGGAGGAGAATTGGTTTAGAAAGCGCGTTGCATTTTTAATCTTTTCCTTTTGGGGAGGATTCGGAGGAAGGAGAGTTTAGGGAGAGGCAATTGTCGGTGTAGGGAGGTTTATGGTGTTGCATTTGGGTCCTTGATCGAGAGCTTTTGGTTGATCGCGTTGGTGAAGGTTTAGGGCTTTCGATAAGTATAAATCTGAATCCAAATTGGTAATTCCCTCTGTTCTTAAGGCAGCTGTGGGTGAGATTGTCTCAAGGGAATAAGAACAAGAAGATTATGGATCGTATAGTGGGTGGCAAGTTCAAGATGGGGAGGAAAATCGGGAGTGGGTCTTTTGGGGAGCTTCATTTAGGTATATTCTCAATTGGTTTCTTTTTTCCTTTTTTCATGCGTTTGTTCGTTTGGAAGTTTGTATCTTTCCTTCTTATCAAGCTCCATTTCTAAATTATTTCTACTTTGATGATCTAATTTACTTCAGGTATCAATATACAGACAGGCGAGGAGGTGGCTATCAAGTTGGTAAGCCACATTTTTTTTTTGTTTGATGTTTATGGTTAATATTGTATTTTTTTTCCTGTTCTTTTAGATGATCAGGTTGTAGAAATTTTGATTAGTATGTTGCATCAATGTTTTTACACTTCTTTCAGTCCATCGACTCGGCATGGATGAGTTGAAGACTTTTAGGAGAGATTTTGCAAACATCATTTGAAACTTATGTTTATAATTTTTCCTAAAGTTTTGTTAAATATTTTTTCTTCTCAACTCTTTCAATCTGCCTGAATGTTCAGAAGTACATCATATTTAATCATAGAATCTTCTTCCATTATTTATTTGGAGTGGCTTCAGCCTTCAACAAGTGGGATATCAGTCACCACCTCTTGGACTTTTGTCTGTTTCTCATATACCGGGAAATTTTCATTTTACAATCATATAATAGTGTGTTTTTGTTTTCTACTCTTTGTGAACCTATCCTTGGGTGTTGGGCTGAAATATTACTTTGCTTATGGTTATTTGATTAAAAATGGTACATTCTTTTCTTAAAGGTGTTTTCTTAAAGTGTAACATGGTATTCCAGCTGTCTGTCTAAAGCTGTGTTTTGATGCTTCATTTTCCCCAGGAATCTGCGAAGACAAAGCACCCACAGTTACATTATGAATCAAAGTTGTATATGATTCTTCAAGGAGGAAGTAAGTTCCTTATCATACTTGTATGTATTGCACTCCCATCTTTACTGCTGCTGTCCAAAGCTTCAGACTCTTAAACTTTTCTTTTTATCATTACACTCATTTTGGCGTTTGCAAAACCCAAGCAAAGCTGTATTTTCTTGCTGTGGAAGTAGATTTAAATATACTATTAAGATTCTTTTACCCTTGTTAGAGCATTTTACCCTAGTTTAGGTCATGTTTTATAACCATTGAAGCTTTTATCTTCCTTGGTAGTGCCACATTACAAATCATAACTTCTGCAAGGTTCTATTAATCTTTTAAATGTATGTTAAATTATTTTTTTGGCCCTGCTGTTTTCATGCTATGTTGAAGCTGGAATTCCACATCTCAAATGGTTCGGCGTTGAAGGTGAATACAATATCATGGTCATTGACCTTCTGGGGCCAAGCTTGGAAGATTTATTCAATTACTGTAACAGAAAGTTTTCTTTGAAAACTGTATTGATGCTTGCAGATCAACTAGTAAGTAAATCTATCCAATCTACTGATGATTCTGCCCTTTGAGCTACTTAAATACTTGTCATTTTACACCAGAAAAAAGTGTTCATTGCATTATTTGTTTGCAGATTAACAGGGTTGAATACTTGCACACTAAAGGTTTTCTTCACCGAGATATAAAGCCGGATAACTTCTTAATGGGTCTTGGTCGCAAAGCAAATCAGGTATCACTTCTATTTTATAGTCACCATAGTTTCTGTTGTGTGGGTATACATTGTAAATTGCTTTTTTCCTTCACAGCGTCCATGGATTATCCTGGATTATCCGCAATTATTGGATATGTGAATTCCGTAATCAATCCGTGAAGACCATAGAATGCTTCCCTTGCACCCACCCCAATTATATATTTCTTCTTTTCATTTCTTTATTACATGAGAAGATTTAATATTTATATCATGAGAAATGAAGATCAATGTTAGTGTGAATTGTGAACTTGAAATCAAACTATAAGACCTATAGTGGGTGGGGGAATTCTCAAGGCTATTTAACAGAAGTTAAATTATGTGAGCTGGATATAAAGCACCAACAGATTTGTGATGGTCAATTGGTGTTTCTTTCTGTTTTCTTGTAAATTTCTGTACACATGATTTTTTGAAGTTCTAACAGAACCAGTGTATTCTGACTTTATTTTTTTTACATATATAATAAATGTGGATTAGGACTAATGAACTCAAAATAAGATTAGTAAAATTCAAGTTTTTGTTTCTTGTTGAACTAGTTTAACTTTATGTTATATTTATTTCAATATAGGTCTACGCTATTGACTTTGGGCTAGCAAAGAAGTACAGGGATCTTCAGACTCATAAGCACATCCCTTACAGGCAAGTAATTTCGTACTCTGTTGGTTCTTGCTTACTGATTCTCATGTTTTTTAATTCAAATGTGGAGCTTAATTTTTTACAATCTGCACCTTAGCTTTGGCTTTTATCATGGTCCTTATGATCACGGTTTTTTAATCCATTTTTGCAGAGAGAACAAGAGTCTTACTGGCACAGCTCGATATGCAGCTGTCAATACTCATCTCGGAATTGGTGAATACATCAGTCTTTTTTTTTTGGGGGGGGGGGGGGGGGGGGGTGTATCTTGTCATTTTTTCCCCCTGTTTGATTGAGGAGAACCAGCTAATTTATGGTGCCTTATGCAGAACAAAGCAGAAGGGATGATTTGGAGTCCCTTGGATATGTGCTCATGTATTTTCTGAGAGGAAGGTTGATCTCCATAGTCAATATTGTTTACTTTCAATTTTCTCATTATTTTCTTTTACTGGTTATCATCATTTTCTAAAGCTGTGTGCTTCATTGTTTTTGTTCAGCCTTCCTTGGCAGGGGTTGAAAGCTAACACCAAAAAACAGAAATATGATAGGATCAGTGAGAAGAAGACGATGACCCCTATTGAGGTATGATTGGCTTGTGCATGCACTATATTGACCTTGCTTATTTACTCCATGGAGTTATTTTCGATGACATGTGAGCATATAGGACGCCCAAGGTCTAGACTTCGCATTTGTGTTTCTGAGCATGGTTTGAAACTGTAGTTAAAAGATATTTTTTCAACCTGGTTATGAGGCAGCCTCTTCTGGTCATGTTATGCACAATTTAGACCTTTGTGCCCAACTTCATACTCATTGATTGACAATGATTCATTTACTGGTTCAATATGTAATTTGGAGGTGCTCTGCTGTCTGGAATTGTCTCAGGTTCTATGCAAATCATACCCAGCGGAGTTTGTATCATATTTTCACTATTGTAGATCACTGCGCTTTGAAGATAAGCCAGATTATTCATATTTAAAAAGGCTTTTCAGGGATCTATTTATCCGAGAAGGTAAATCACCATAACAAAGCCCCAACTCCCTTAGTTTTGACTTCTAGTTTTTTTTTATATATATATATAAAATATTATGAATCTTCATTTTTCGGTTATATCTCAATAACAATTTCTTTCCCCCACAGGTTATCAATTTGATTATGTATTTGACTGGACTATAATGAAGTATCCTCAGGCTGGGTCTGCTGGGAGCAGCTCAAGAGCACGGGTACGTTAGCTCAGCATTGTCACCTCAACAGAAGTATTTACTAACTGTATTATATTTGACATTGCTTTTATTTGGTGTTTAGCTTACTGGCGCTAAACCAGGTTTAACTTCAGGACCTTCTGCAGATAGACCAGAAAGGACAACAGGTCTGTCATTTCTCCTATCTTTTACCATTTATCAGTTTTGGATTACTTCATAGGGTTAGTTTTAATTTGATAGTGCTACAGAGTTTTGATGAAGTCCAACAATGATCAGTTAGTGCCGTAGATAGAATATGATAACAAATGAGACCCGATATGAAAATGCAGTCCACTGTTCTTCTTTCTTCTTGAGTTTTTTGTTCTTTGGTCTTCGGTTCCTACTCTTATATCCAGTGGGGCGAGAGCTGAGAGATAGACTCACTGGTGCAGTGGAAGTTATTTCTAGAAGGAATGCTTTGGCATCTGGTGACTATACCAAACACAGAAGTTCACAGGATGTTCTAGCATCAAGAGAAGTGGTAATTTCAAAGAAACCGCTCTATCCATTTATAATTAAGAGGTACTGCATTAGGTATTGGTCTTGATGGATAGATTTACTGTTTTCAGCAGCGCGATTCTGAGAAGGCGAATGCTTCTAGAATCAGTGGCTCCTCCAGAAGAGCTGCAGTCTCAAGCAGCCGGCCAACATCCTCTGGAGACCCTGGTAGTAATCCGCGCACAAGCAGGCTTACCTCTACCAGCAACAACCTTTCTACAGCGACCCAGAGACTCCAGCAGGGGGTTGATACCCGGCCCACATCAAGAGCTCGCGCTTCAGGCACAACAAGAAGCACCCGCAATGACCAAATTCGCAGCTTTGAGCTCCTCTCACTCCGGAAGTAAATAGCAAGGGAAAGGGGAGTTCTCGCTCGCTGCTTGGTAACACATTGGGCGCCATCAACCGCTTTTCTGAGTTGGTTTCCATCAAGATGTCAACTTGTTATTTCTCAGTGTCATTCCATTATCCTGCATCATCAGGTTTTGGAATTTTTGACAGTTGTAACTATGTATCATGCACCTCTCTTGAAAAATACTCGGCTACATTCAAAGAGTGTAACTCCATGTTATACCTTTTATAACCTACTTTGTATCACTGTTGATCAATTATTTTCCCAACTGATGGCGCATTCGTCGGAGTTGAATCTTGCTAAACTTGTCTTTCACAATCTTGCTCAACTTTATTGCCTTTGAACTTCCTAGGGGATCATAGTTTTTTTTTTTTTTTTTTTTATTTACTTTCATTTCTGTTCTGGTAATACTCCGTTTAATTTAATAACTACTACTATTTCTCTCGCGCTGTCTTGATTAGCTAATAGGACGGATGATAAGGTTGCACATATTTGCTCTTCTGTTGAGAGACTCGACATCTATAATATAATGCAGGTCTACGCGATTTCATCCGATTGGATGCTATGGGATAATCTCTAATTATCCGAATTCTTTCCTATTAAAAAAAAAAAGGCTGACTTTGCGCAAATTTTTTCAAATAATAGGTGGTTTTGTGCTGAATTTTGCCAAATAACGGGGGATTTTGTACAATTTCCAACACAAGAGGCGTTTTGTGAATCTTTAGGACAAATGAGGGGTAGTTTTGTGAAAAGTAGGACAAAGAAAGACTTAAAAAGTAAAAACCCTCGTTGTGTGCTGTTGTCTGATCGTCTCCCGGCATTCAACCGCTGCCGCTGAAACCGGCCACCGCCACATTTCTCAGCCGCCGCTATCTTGCTAACGGATCCAAAAGGCTCCAGTTTCTTACGGTTCCTCTCTCTCTCTGCATCTTCGTTTTTCTTTCAATTAGGGTTTAAGAGCTTTGATGCGAAGTTCAAATATTCAATTTTTCGGATGAACATTATGAATTCAGCTTCTTTTCTTGGAAAATTCCAGATAAATGTGCGCAATTGTGATTTCTTTCAAAGATTAGATGTAATAAATACCTCTATGTGATTGATTGGTTATGGTTTTCGTCTCTGGATTACACTCGGAGTCAGAGTCAGCTGGTGCTGGTTGCACACGCTAATCTCTGTTAGTCATCAAACCCTAATTAAGATTATGGGGCTGTGGATTTGATCCGTGGCCTAGTTTTTAACCCCTACCAACTGTTTGACGAAAGTTCTAAATGAAATCTGCTCTCTTTTTGTTTTTATCCTTGTGAAATCAATGTTTTTTAGCTAGTTTCCTCTTGTGCAATTTAGGAACATATAGAGAGATAGAAAGTGACTATGAAGCAGGTTATAGGCATGGTGGTAATAATAACTCTTGAAAATTTATTCATTGCATAAGGCGATTCCAGCCCCACCTAGGTTTTCAATCATGTTCTGTCCCTGTGCATGCACAAGCCAAGTTTATGGATAGTAACAACTTCTAAAGTTATTTGTATTTTCTGCTTTCAATCTGTGTCATGTGCAAACATCATAATTGCGATTCTAGACTCTCTCCAGATCTTCAATTTATCTCCTGAATCAAGCTTTGTATTCGAAGTCTGATTCAAAACTGATTTTGTGCTTTATTACTGCAAACATTAGTTAGGGGAGACGAAAAATGACAATCCATTCAGTACTCATCCAGAAACTCCTCAGCACGAATGCTCACTTGGGGCGACGAGGTGCAACACATCACTTCAAGGTCTTTTCCTATGGAAGCAGGAATGGAATGACCATTATTGATTCTGATAAGACCCTCATCTGCCTCAGAAATGCTTGTGATTTCATCGGAAACCTCGTTCGCCAGAATGGTAGATTCCTTTTTGTTAACACCAACCCTTTGTATGATGAAATTGTCGACCAGATGACTCAAAAGATCGGCCTTGGGTCCTCTAGTAAGTATCAGTATTGGCGTCTCTGTGGATCCCTTACCAACAGCTCGAGTCCTAAGAAGTTCAAGTCTAGGAATAAGAAGATTGTCTTTGGTCCCACCCAGCCGCCTGATTGCTTAGTCATAATGGATACAGAGAGGAAGTCTTCAGTGATCAATGAGGCCTCTCGTTTGGAGATTCCAATTGTTGGTCTGGTTGATTCCAATATGCCATGGGAGACGTATAAGAAGATCACGTACCCCATTCCCTGCAATGATTCGGTCCAGTTTATGTATTTATTCTGCAATTTGATCACAAAGACTTTCTTGCTAGAGCAGAAAAAGATGGGTTTGGGCTCTGCACCTGAATACAATTTGGATTTGTTGTTAGCCACAACTTTAGCTGGGCAAGGCAACGCTGAAGATCAAGAAATTCAAAGGTAAATGTCTCAACTATTGTATACAGCTTTGATTCATCACTTAGTGAGAACTTCACCTTTTAAGGGATTAAAAAGAGAAGGAATAGTCTTTCTGCTAAGCTTAGGAATTTTCTGTATGGCATCACATCATGTTTTGTTATTTACATTGACATTTATGACTTTATGTGGAAGATGTTTGTTGCTTGAGTACAATGGTTCGTGGGATGTGCTGCTGCCTTTCACCGTGTCTTTGTGAAAGGGGGAATTATATGTTCAATGTGTGAATGACTTGTGATTGTTGCTATAATTTTTGTTCTTGCTGTGGAACCTATGACTTGTGATCTATGCCTCATATTGTTGTTCATGTGAGAGATGCATCTCTTTTGTCTCCTTCATGTTTTATGTTTTGATGCATTCATCTGTGTTATAGTGTGCATACGGAGTCTCAAGAGAATTGAGAAGTGTGCATAGTTCATCAAGCTTGGTTATGGAAGCCATGCCAATGGTAATAATGAATGCCACACAGTCTCTCCTTAAAACACATTCAAAATCACATAAACTTGATTGCAATGACTTCTCATATTATGTTGCCATTTTACTTTTTGTGTTGCAGTTTGTTTGGACTTCAAAGGTGTCTTTGTGCTTCTGTTTTGGCTACAAGTTCAGTGGATTCAAGTTGTGCTTCTGTTTTGGCTACAAGTTCAGTGGATTCAAGTTGTGCTTCTGTTTTGGCTACAAGTTCAGTGGATTCAAGTACTGCGCTGGTAATGGTGCATTTCTAAACGTTTCCTTTTGCTTGATAACCTTCTAGACTTTTTTTATGTGTGATTTTGTAAGAATAATTAGGGCTATCCTCTTCATCCAGGGGAAAACGGCAGATTCATAGTATTTGGCAACTTTGTTCCCTTTTTGTAGACAAGGAGTTTTATTGTTCCAATCAAAGGAAGTTGTTAGTAGAAACATATCGTTTCAGTTTTATTGAATGTCTTTCTGAGTTACTCTTCCTGTTGGTGGATGTCATTCTCTAGGTATGACCACACTGCTTTTGATGTTTATCTACAACTATTCCACTTGCAGGTTGAGGGAGGGGACTAGCCTCCCTTGCTCCCGCCTCATTCCCGTCTTTAGAGGATGAGAATCAAGATTCACCAAACTAAACATTCAAGGAAAAAAATGTGTGCCATTTCAACTAACCCTAAAAACGATTGCCCCATTTGTATGATTTATAGAAGATCAGTGGTGATGGTGGCGTGGAGTGGAGGGCACTGTGTTTGGGTCTTGGGTCTTGGACTTCTTGGTGGTTCTGGAGGCAGTTGCGCTTATTGTCAATCTGTGGAATGCCAATTTACCACTTCACATGCCCCCCTTTTTCCCCCCCTTAATATTCATCAGACGATTCTGCACTCTGCATTTATGCTTCATATTTGTTCTCTTGCTAGTTCTGCATTGCCAAAGGTAACAGACTAACAGCACGACAGCAGCTGCTGTTTGCGTGTGGTAAGATTGATTTTTTCTTTTCCCAACCAGCCGTAGGAGTCACATATTTATATATAGTGATTTCACATAATGAACGTAGGTTTTCAATTTTCCTTTCATATGACAGTATGACACCACAACAATCTTGCTCCGTCGCAGTCTTCGTCTTCTCCTTCCTCCTTCAAAGCTGTTAGTGGCTGCCTCTACTTCTTTCTCAATCAACAACACTGACCATTCCCTGATTTTGTTGTACATCCTTGCCAAATCAGATTTCTAACCCTCCTTTTGTCATTTCTCGCCTTCTACATCAGACACAACACAACAATACAGAATCACGTCGTCCGTCCTTCCTCAAGCACAATAGAGAGGCCCAATGTATACACCTTTGTTGTGGGATATCTATCCAGTACACTAGCTGACTAATATTTGTTCTTCATCTTCTTCCTCGTGTTGATGCTATCTAGCTTCTTCTAGAGAATTAGACCCTACTCCCTCCGTTCGGCAAAACTTGTCATTTTAACTCTCCACACAACTTTTAATAAAGTTAATAATTACACTCATTTTTTACTAATTTATCCTCATTTATTACTCTACTTTTTACTTTATCAAAAACTACAACTCACAAGAGATCAATCAAATCAAGGGCATTTTAGTAAAGTAGAAGCAAAAATATCTAAAATGACAAGTTTTTCCGAACAAAAACAAAACTCTAAAACGACAAGTTTTGCTGAACGGAGGGGGTATCATTTACCTTGTATATCGAAATAGACACAAAACTTTATCTAATTTGGCCTTGTTTTCACATTTCTTATGGTTTTGTATTGCTATTAATTTCTTCATCAAATCAAAAGTTAGTGTTGTTCTATGTCATTCTATTATCTACTATATTTTACGGTACGGTCAAATACACTTAACCTAATTCACCATATATACACCTATTTTTGCTGAACTTGTCATCTTGCTAAACTTTTCTTTCACAATCTTGCTCAACTTATTGCCTTTGAACTTCCTTCCTAGAGAATCATAGTGTTTTTTTTAAAAAAAATTTCTTTCTTTCATTTCTGCTCCGATAATACTCTGTATAATTTAATAACTACATAATAACTTACAAATAATATATACTTTTTTATTAAAAAATAATTTATCGGTTAAATATTTTGTTTACAAATAATGGGCGACTTTGTGAGAATCCTCTTTCTCTCACGTTCACTGATTAGTTAATAGGACAGCGGATAAAGCTGTATATATTTGTTGTTCTACTGGGAGACTCGACATTTTTAAATCTATAATGATGTAGGTCTATGAGACCTCATCCGATTGGATGCTCTCAAATAACCTCTAGTTATCTCCAAAACGGGGGATTTTGTACAATTTCCAAAACAAGAGATGTTTTGTGAAACTTAAGACAAATGAGGGGTAGTTTTGTGAAAAGTAGGGCAAAGAAAGACTAAAAACCCTCGTTATGTTGTGTGCTGTTGTCTGATCGTCTCCCGGCATCCAACCGCCGTCGCTGAAACTGGCCAACACCACCGCAACATTTCTCAGCCGCCGCTATCTTGCTAACGCCCAGTTTCTCACGGTTAATCTCTCTCAGCATCTTCGTTTCTCTTTCAATTAGGGTTTAAGAGCTTTGATGCGAAGTTCAAATATTCAATTTTTCGGATGAATATTATGAATTCAACTTCTTTTCTTGGAAAAATTCCAGATAAATGTGTGTGATTGTGATTTCTTCCAAAGATTAGATGTAGTAAATACCTCTATGTGATTGATTGGTTATGGTTTTCATCTCTGGATTACACTCGGAGCTGGTGCTGGTTGCACATGCTAATCGTTGATCTGTAGTTCCATTTTGATAGTCATCAATCCGTGGCCTAGTTTTTAACCCCTGCCAACTGTTTGTTGAAAGTCCTAAATGAACTCTGCTCTCTTTTTGTTTTTTTCATACTTAGTGGCATCTCAATTTTTATCCTTGTGAAATCAATGCTTTTTTAGCTTACTGATAGGAGAGTTTCCTCTTGTGCAATTTAGGAACACATAGAGAGATAGAAACCGAGGATGAAGCAGGTTATAGGCGTGGTGGTGTCGAATAAGATGCAGAAATCAGTGGTGGTTGCAGCTGATCGTCTCTTCCACAACAAGATTTATAATCGCTATGTCAAAAGAACCAGCAAGTTCATGGCTCATGATGAGAATAACGATTGCCACATTGGTGATCGGGTAAGCTCTAGCTTTCCCTCTGATCAAGATGACCATTTGTCTTTACTCTCATAGTCCTATCCGATGCTTGAGTAACAGTGTAGTTTCTGAGTTACAAGGAATTATGATTAGCATTTACCCAAGCATTTGAAGCTGTTTATGAGTTATAATTTCAGCCCATAGAACAAAGTGATTGCAATGGAAATTAGGATATCTAAGGTCCCTCGAGCTAGTATTTGCCAGATGATGCAACAACTATTTGAAGCAAGCAATTTATAGTGTTGCTTATCATATTAATCTTGAGATGTTTCTATGAGCTAACAAGTTTGAGCACATTTACCCTAGGTTCGGTTGGACCCCTCTAGACCATTGAGCAAGAACAAGCGATGGGTAGTTTCTGAAATTCTAAAGAAAGCACGGATTTACCAGCCGCCATCAGCAGATACCATTGCTCAAGCAAGCAATAATGTTGATGCTTCAGCCCCTCCATCCGCTTGAGAGCCCCTGTCATGTCCTTGTTTTTTGAAGGTTAGGTCCATGGCCTTTTTCCTTGCTATTGAAATCTTGTTTTTGTAACTCCTCTGGAACCTCTATTTGATTTATGGAGAGCTTAGGGAAAGTCCGAGTTCTTATTTGGGAATTAGGATTGAAAATCGGCTGAACTTAGTTTCTTTTTCGGGGTTTCTTTTGCAGATGAATAGGTTAGCATTTTCATCATGAACTTCACAGATTGTGTTATTGCTATGCACTTTCTTAGTACCTTCCAACTATGGTTATGCTATTAGCGAATCGCTGATCCGATCAAGACTTGCTAGATCAAGTACAAATACAATATACAAATGTTTGTAATGTATGATCCATTTTCCATGTCTAATGGTTTTCAATGCAATTTCAACTTCAACTTCCACTCGAAATGAGCGGTAGATCCAAAATATTTTCAAGTTATGGGTTAAATTTTGAAATTCGGAAACAAATATTCTAGTATTAGGATGGAATCCCCAACTTGTTTGCAAAATCGTTACTCTAACAATTAGACAGTAAGGCACTGTTTCTTAGTTAAATGCATTTTTTTTGGGTATTGGTAAGGTAGGTGTAATGGGATGTGGAGATTTATCGGTACTAGTTTGATAATTGGTGATTTCGGGGGGGGAAAAAAAACTAGTATAAAATCTTGATGAGTGGGTAGTTGTTGATGTTTGCAAATGGGGATTCTGGATGTCAGCTTGTTATATATATGCGGTCAATTTCTCGTTGATGCACGGTCATTTGTCAATTTCTGGTGTCGGTAAGTATTTTTCGGTGTCGGTGTTTGCAAGTTTTTTTCATGTGAAAAAATTGCTGACACTAAAAGTATTGAATAGTCGTGCATTTGACGAAAAGTTAGTCATAGATATAGGATTCGTATAGGACGGGGTTAATAAACGAACTAAAATTATAAACAACGTAAAATTTATAAATGGTTGGTAAGAGTAGTTAAAAATGTAAACAACAAGTTAATCTCCGTATGGAACGAAAAACAATTTATTTGTAAAAAGTAGAGTTTGTTTGGTTGTTATTAGGGATATTATGATACTATCCAACCTAACTCATGTTCAAAACAAACCAGCCTGAAATAGTCTCGAAACAATACGAATCAAATCAAACACAATAATTTGACGATTTAAGGCCAACTAAATAACGATCCAAACCCGAAATCAATCAAACTCGATAAAAACCCAAAATCAAAACGAGCATACCCAAAGCAGGCGAACCTCGATCTTCCTCCAAGTGTAACTAACAACAAGTATTTTTACTATGACATTGACAATGTTTGAACCGCAAACTTCCAAATACAATATAGCCAGTTGTCCTCTGCTAAGATTTAAACATCTGCATTCCTAATATTTATATCTACTTTTATTTTTCAAGTGTTGTGCTAATTAGATACCTCAACAATGGCGTTTATAATTATTTAATCAGCATTTTCAGACCAAGATCAAGCTGTAAACACTTGTAACCCACAAAAATTAGCATCCAACATAAATAAATAAATGAAGCTGCAGACAGATTTGAACGTGAAATGTTAGAATTCTTAAGAATCCAGAGCTGTACGTGCAGAATAAACTTGCACAAAATTCCACATCCACCGGCTACAATAGTAGTTAGTAATTTTTTAAGAAAAATATTCAAACCTTGAATTTTAAATTTTATCGAAAAAATTAATGTCATTTCATATGATTTCTTGTGCACTTGTTTCGTGTATTTTGCTTATGCGTTTTTTTACTTCACTTTTCGACACGTTTTTTAAACAGCTAAAAACTATAATATTACAGAGTATAAAACTATATTAAAAAAATCAATTAAAAAGTTGATATTTTATAATAATTTTTAACGGTTCAAAAAACGTGTTAAAAAATCAAACGACACTTATTTATAAACGGAGATAGTATTATCTTATACTAGTAGTAACAATAAAAATTACCTGTTATATTAGCCTACAAAATCAAATATATATAATTTAAAAACAATGACTAGATTTCAATATATAATTTAAAAACAAAATAAATCCAAATATGATTTTCATTTTTATACCATCTGACCGGAGTTCTCATAATTTTACACCATCAAATCTCGAGCTTTCAAGTCTTATCCCTTTGATTTAATATACAAATTGGTAATCTCATCCTTATTTTAATACTCCGTGAAACAGAATCTTCAAGTATTTTATTTTTATTTTTGTACAATTTTCTCCACGTTACACTCTCCTCTTATAAATCCAAAGCCCCTTGCAAAATTCATCGATCACACCGTTTTTCATCCCTCAACTCGGCTTCCCCCATACAATATGAGCGGGTACGGCCATTCGGGGTATGGATCGGATATCCGTAGAGGCGGATTAGGGGTCGTGAGCGGTCGGAGGGTGTTCGGGTCATCGTCAACGACGAGCCAGGTGCATTCAAGTCGGGACAGGTTGCCCAACGGCTTCTCACCGACATCGAATGCGCCTTATGGCGGTGCAGGTAAACTGTGTGGATCTATGTCGAACCCATGGGGGTTCAAGGATCCGGAGGCGAAGAGGAAGAAGAGGATAGCCAAGTACAAAGTGTATGCAGCTGAAGGCAAAGTGAAGGCCTCTTTGAGAAGAGGGGTTCGTTGGATTAAAAACAAGTGTTCTTTCATTGTTCATGGCTGCTGATTAATTTGTAGCAAAATTAATCTACTAATTACAATGTTGTTCCTTTTTTTTAATGTGACGGTATAATGTCATATGTGACATGACCATGGACAAAAACTCTGTTTTATTTTTAACAAATAACGGGTTGAAGACAATATATATCTTGATGAGTCCCGTGACTAGGGCCAGGGCCGGACCTGAGATTGGAATGGCCCGAGACGAGAAACGAAAATGGGCCCTCTTCATTGACCCCTTCCTCAATAGTTTGATTAGTAGTGAAATACCTCTTAATATTGTTTGCTAGACTTAAAGATTGTTTGAGTTAATGCTTCTCGTGTGCTATCATTAAAGAAGAAATATTAAAATATTTTCACATACCTTAATCATAAATCACAACCACCTAAAAAAAATAACCACAAAGGGAAGGTAAATGACATTAGTAGCTACAACAATTTTTTAGACATTAGCCAATATTCAATTAGGATCAATTTTCAATACCAAATAGTGGGAGTAGGTTCAATTTCAACTTTGTCATGTGATGAAATCCAAACTTTTAAGAACAAAATTTTTGAAATTCCCCTCCTTGATGTTACAGAATAAATTAAGTGTGGTATTATGTTTTTCTTTTAAATGTTAAAAATAGATAGTGGTGAAATATGGTTAGAGAAAATCTCTCCACTAAAGAGATATTCTATCTAGTTGTTTCCTTTGTAACCATTATAAATTTTAGCAATTGCAAATTTGCAATGTAGCAGATCATACACGTTCAAAACATTCAACTTACTCTACACTCTACACTCTACACTTGACACCAATGCCAGATAGGTTTAATAATGCAATTAACCGAACAAACTCAATCTCAAATCCACACCATCTAAACTAAATCGATTTTAATCTCAACCAATTCAACTTAAAAACAATCAAATTAAAAGTTGAGGAACAAAAACTAACCTTAAACTCTTGAAGAATGAAGGTATAGATTGTAGAAGAAGAAGAGGTCGGTGGCTGCTGCGGGAGACGGTGTGGGGTGTTCGCCGACTTCTGAGGGGCTGGGTGCTGCGCGCCGGTGCCAAGGTCAGTCGAAGGTGGAGCTTGCGGTGGCGGGTCACTGGCTCAGGGACTCCCGGACTCGGATTCGAGGGACTCCCGGACTCGGATTCGGGATTTCTCCCTTTCTGCTGGGTCGTTTGCTGTCTAAAATAAAGCAGGGGTTTTGATTTGTTATAAAAAAAATCGTTTGCTGTCTAAAATTAAATGCTGAAGGGGTTTTGATTTGTTAAAAAAAAAACCGTTTGCTGTCTAAAATTAAATGCTGAAGGGGTTTTGATTTGCTAAAAAAAATCATTTTAGAGTGAAGGGGTTTTGTTTTGCTAAAAAAAATCGTTTGCTGTCTAAAATTAAATGTTGAATGGTGTTGGAGTTCAGATTCGAACCTTGGTCTTGTGCAATCACAATTAAATGTCTTCCGTCCCTATGCCCCTGAGCCAATTCACCTTTTTGTTTCATTAACCACTTTGATTATATTTAGGAAAAATGACCAAAAATAATACCAACTATCAACCTTGAACCAAAAATAATATAAACTTTTAAAATGACAATTACATGTACAGACTATACTCATATTAACCAAAAATAATATGATTTATATTTCTAACCAAATTTCCAATCAAATGGTTATTTTTTGTAATTAAAAAACAAAGGGAAGGGCCAATATTGTGAGAATGATTAAAAATAAGAGACAACTTTTTAATTGTGTGAAAATTGGAAAGGGTGTTCATCTTCTTCCTGCATTTGCATCTTCCTCCCCAGCCTGATTTCCATGGAAGTTTGAGAATCACACTCACACCTTCATCTTTCATTATCCTTACCACTAAGAAACTTATCATAAAGACCAAACGGTGTCATACTGGCCTTTCGCGCAACAGGACAACGAACACTAGACTTTGACGAAAAGGGGCGGCACTATGGTGGCTCTGTGGTGGTGGTGTGCGGCGTCGCTGTTGATGGCGACGAGGCAAATAATACGAATTCGATGACGGAAACCACCAATTGATTGTGTTTTTTAGGTTGAGAGCTCAAGTTTTTGTTACAGAAGCGCACGATCGAAGAGGAAGGTTGGGATTGGGAATTGTATAATATACGGATAATTCAAAATCGAAATCACCAATTGATTATGTATTTATCCTTGTAGTAATTGTGTAAACACTTCCCCTAATTCAATTTGGCATAATATGAACATCAATTTGCTTCACCATTGAACCCAAGCGGTTAGGGTAAAGAAATTTGATGGGATACTTCACAACTTGGGTTAGGAGATTAGGACAAATTAATGTTGCCAACGAATTGATGTTTAAAAATGTCAAAAATTTGAAGAGAATAGTTGATTCTCAAACCACCATGAAAATCTGTTGGGGACTTGGGGGAGATCTGGGTAGAACCGTAGAAGAACAATAGTAGAACATAAAGGGTTACATAAATCACACATTCTCCCCTCATTTTAATTATATTCACAATATTGACCCTCTATTTTGTTTAATCACAGAAAATGTTCATTTGATCAAAATTTCAGTAAAAAATGGAAACTATATTATTTTTGGCTAATATGAGCATAGTTTGTATATGTAATTGTCAATTTGATAGTTTGTATTGTTTTTGGTTCAAGGTTGATAGTTGGTATTATTTTTGGATATTTTTCCTTATATGTATAACTAGTACTTTTCCCGTACCTTGTACGGGTGAGTATTTTTATTAAAATTTACCGTTTTAGTTCCCCCTCGTACTATGAATATATTTCATTTCATTTGAATTTTTGTCATGTTATCAATTATAACCCTCGTTATAATACAATACTCCGTAACACTTACAATCACAAACAAAAGTCTCATAATTACGGTCAAGTTTGATATCTTAAACAAAATATTCGACACATTAATTTTCTACTAACATATTGCTCTTGCTTCTTGTCATGTTGTTCTTCGAAATCTTTGATTATCATGATGAAATACTTTTTTATTGAGACAATCGATACTTCAAATTTGACAAAAAAATAGTAAATCACCCGCTTCTACGCTTCTCCTAGTATCCATCCTAATTGAAGACAAAGAAAAGAAACCTTAGAGTTTTTAGCTTAAGAAAGCCGAATTCGGATCCTTTATGATATTTTATCTATTACACATCATTCTACACTTTTTAAATTGATCTAAATTATAAACCAATTTGATAAAGATACCCTAAGTTTAAATGTATAAATCCTATATAGCTAAAGAATTTTAAAAATGATATTTAGTGTGTGTTTTTTTAATACTTAGACCATTAATTAGAAAAAAAAAAGGAACTCTATTTGTAAGTGTATAAACATTAAGAGGCCAAAACATCAAGGAAATTTATATATATATCAAGAATCAAGGCTCCAATTATTGATCGGAAGAAACATAGTTTTAATTTATAGATATTTTTAATTTTAAATTTCTGTAATTGTAATCTTAGAAATTTTTTCTTTTTTTACTGGCGACCCTCTGTGTAGGGTCATTCAAACCATCTTTTGATGACTTCAAGATCGTTGGGTCGATCTTCTAGATCGCCAAGTCGATCTACTTGCCTACTGTAAAAAAAAAAAGAGGCCAAAACATTAAAAAAATGTTATACCTCTAAAATTGATGGAATGTGAAAATTAGTTGGGCATGACTTGTGTATGTAGAAAAAAAATTACGAGTACTCGGTTAGGTTTTAGATGCAAGAAATTGATAGATCGTAAATGATAACTAATCAAAATAACATTCTTATAGTTGGTGTTTTGTATGAAAGATTTGACAAAAGACTCGCACATATAAGGAAATTTTTTTTGCATCCTTATAAAATTAGAAGCAAATTCTTTACAAAAAAAAAAAAAAAAAAAAAAAAAAACCCTAACCGAGTCAATTCTCTATCAAGGTTGCTCACTGTCTTCACCCAAAAAAGTTACTCTCTTGAGGCATGGGTTTGGTTCCCAATTCATTTACTTGTTGTCTGAATTTTTTTTTTGTTGTTGCTGCTGCTGTGGCATTCGAAGTCATGCACTCAGACACTGATGAGTAAAGAGCATTCATCAACGTGGCGCATAATGTGGCATCCGGAGTCATGCACATCCCAGAAGGCAAACATACCATGGATGTAGCATGCAGCTAAAGGAATACAAATTCTACAGCATCGATGACATGATCTTCAATGGGCACCAACCAAGGATTTTCATTCCCTAATAGTTTAAAGGAAAACAAAATAAATAAATAGAGGATAAGTTGGTATAATCAATTAATAAGAAACATTCCAAGAGCATTTGATTAAAACATGCAACATTAATATAGAAGATCATTTATCAGTCAAGAATCAAAAGATCCAAGTGTTTATTTTCCCAAGTCCTGATCGATATTTATGCGGTTAGTAACTCACTTTGCAGAAGTAACAAAGAAGAATTGAGCATTTCATTTGCAGCTGTTGATAATCTTTGTTTCTCTTCCAAGTGACAAATCATGGTGAGGATTTTCCGCATTCTATAAGTCAAGATTCAGCCAATTGCGATATGTTGCATCACAAGAGTAATATTCCCGCTGTCATTCAGAAACATGACATTGTTGTTAGTTTAGAGGGGCAACCAAGGAAGGAGCATTTAAAGAATGCAAACCGTTATCAATAATCAGATCATCCCTACGAAATCTGAATGAATACCCAATCTTTGAACTCGCTCAAATAATCTGAAACATCATGATCCTCAATGGACAGAAGATCTTCTGGTGGTTGCTTCAAGGGCTTAGCAAGGAAACTTAGCAATTTGCGGGCACCTATGGGCATTTCTGGCACCCTCCCCATCGATATCAGAGCAAACCCCCTAAATAGTATGTTGCTGTGAAATGTAAAAAATAAAGCTTATGTTCAGTGCACAGTAGTTCTGGAAGAAGAGTGCACATATACCATCAAACTTTAGACTTTGGCTTCCAACCAGAAATCATACCCATCAAGGCAACAAAGAAAAATGAAAATTAAAAAAGCAAGCAAAGGTACTGATTCTAGATCATTATTCAGAATTCATCTAACCAAAGGAATTAGGTTATAAGAGAGACCTCTAGCAAAATTCACTCAATTCAGTAATATGTCATGAAGCATTACAGAAAATGAACCACAGTTTGAATAGGTTTAAGAGATCTCTACCAAATTTAATACTAATAACGATTTCAAAGTGAAAAAAACGATTTCAGAATTCATCTAACCAAAGGAATTAGGTTATAAGAGAGACCTCTAGCAAAATTCACTCAATTCAGTAATATGTCATGAAGCATTACAGAAAATGAACCACAGTTTGAATAGGTTTAAGAGATCTCTACCAAATTTAATACTAATAACGATTTCAAAGTGAAAAAAACGATTTCAAAGTGAAAGAAAAGAATCATGATTGAAGATAATCCATTTTGCCCAAAATGGATTGTGCTGAGATATAATGAAAGAGAACTGAGATGCGATAAATATAAGCCATAACACCTAAAAATCCAGAGCTGTTGGCGCAGATGTCTTCTACAAGTTTTATGAGTTAAAACCATTCTGGTAATGTTCCCAACGGCTTGACTGATCTCCCTTTTTGAATAATCAATCCAACTTAACACCTATAGCTCCAATACACCCTATCTAAGCCAATCCCATGGTATCGCTTTCCATGAGTTCCACTCACTTTCTCAGGTCTTTCTTCTCCCTGAAAGAATATGATATGCAGTAAAATAGGACAGAGTGCAGAAGTAACCAACCTATGAGACCGTAGAAGAGTCAATACTGTGAATTCACCGTCGGTGAGAATGATATTTCCTTGGGCATACAGCTCCAGTATAATGTAATGTGCATTGGCGCCCAACCCAAACTGGAAAAGAATAATCTGAACAGGTATGGCATATAGTTAACCACAGAGAAATATTTAGTCACTGATCCCAACAGAAATGATTTTGCCAAAAAGTTTACCCTGTCATATCCAAGTTGTCGAATATCTTCAAGCCTTCTAGTTCGAATATGTTTCCTTATTTTAAGAGTAAAACCTGATGGTGTATTACTCTTATCCCTAGAAAAAAAACAAAGGGGGATCAAAATCTCACATATACATTAACAGTAGTACCAAAAAACCTACACATTACTTTGAAAGCATAGAAATTTTAAGAGTTGAATTGCTTAGGTACTTTGAGTATGAACCTTTTCAAGAACCTTCTCACTCTTCTCTTGTAGCATATCAAGCTGATAGAAAAGAAAACATGATTAAGTCAATTGTTTACTCACAGTCATCTTAAGTACTGACAAGACGCTTCCTACTGCAAATCTATTCATAAAAAAAGTATGATCTTGAAACCCAAGGATCACATTACCTCGTGTCAAAGAGTTGAAGCTTCCAGCTGATTTCCAACAGCCTTACGATTGTTTTGCGCTACATCGACTAAGAATCTGCAAATTACGCAACGTTGAAGAACCAGTTCCATAAGCAATGAGTTCTAGTATATTTGGGGACATTTTATCAATCCTCAAACAGCTAACAACAATCACTTATTCAGACTCATAAACCAACCAAATCAAGGCAAGGTCTCAAGAAATAAACCCCAAAATCACGAATTCAAGGGAAATTTATCTATCCTTAAACATTTAACACCAATCACTTATTCTATTCAGACTCATGAACCCGAATACTTAACTTTATTGAACTTAATTAGTGCCAAAATCATCGCGTTCCAGGACACAACGTCTCTCTTAGACATTTCATCGAACACCTTGCGTGAACTACCCATTGCCCCACACTCCCAATACAAAATAATCATGGAATTCTCAATTCGCCGGTCATCTTCCATACTAATCTTTTGCACAAGTCATCAACAAATTTTACTTGAGCCCTAAAAACATCAATCGATTTTCAAATAAAAAAACCCTTGAATTGAATAGACAACGGTTGAAGAAGAGGTGAACCTGAGCAATTGAAAACAACTCCAATTGGTGACTGCCATCGAGAACTGCCATTGCAGTTCAAGAGAAGAACGCGGCACTTGAGGAGGTTAGGGATGAAAAGCAGGGGCTTCAATTGGTGACTGCCATCGCCGTTGTAGCTCGGAGGAGGCTAGAGAATAAGTGAAGAAGATCCCTTTCACAATTGCTCCAACAGAGGAGGAAAGAGAAGCAGAAACCTGGGCTAGAGAATGGGCGTTCGAGAACTGCCATGCCACTGCAGTTGAAGAGGAGAACAATCGCCCCCTCATACCTTAGTACCCGGCTTCCTACTTGGGAATTTGGTAGATCGTGGGAGAGAGAGTAGGAGGATGGAAGGAGAATGGGTAGGGAGAAACCGCTCACAAAGGAAAATGGGTGGTTTTTAATTTTGTTCAGAGGAGGACACGTGGCGCAATCTTTTACAAAGAGATTGCTTCTGAAATAATAAGTATAAGGGGTGGATAAATATAACTTTTATATATATATATATATATATATATATATATATATATATATATATATATTAGGGGTGGGCACAAATCCCGTCCCGTCCCGATCCCGGTGGAATTTGGAAAAAAAAAATTCAATCCCGTCCCGATCCCGTTCCGTAAAAATTACGCGGGACGGGACGCGGGACGAAGAGTTCGAATCCCGCAAATCCCGTCCCGTCCCGCATATATATAAAAAATTATATATATATATATATATATAATTAAAATTAATAAAAACATATAAGAATATATTTATATTATACCTTAACATTTATTTAAACCCAAAATTTAAAATTTAAAATTATATATTACTTGTACGTCTTTTGTAATGGCTTTGTAATTACTGTATTTGTAATGCCTTATAGTAGTAATTATTGAATCAAATTCGCACTTAGTACTGTATTTGTAATGGCTTTGCGTCTTTGCTACTACGTATGCGTATACTGTATTTATTTTTTTGGTAAACACTTACTGTATTATTTTTGAATAGCTTTAATTTTCACATTTCTACTTGCTATTTTTCAACTTAATTGGTTAGTTTTTTAATTATTTTTTACGAGGGACAAATCCCGTCCCGTCCCGATCCCGTCCCGTCCCGTGAGGGATAAGACCCTGCGGTATTTAGAAAAATAATAATCAATCCCGTCCCGATCCCGTCCCGCAAAAAATACGCGGGACGGGACGCGGGATTACCCCAATCCCGTCCCGTCCCATGCCCACCCCTAATATATATATTATGGGCCCCCATGCTGATTGGGCCCGAGGCGAGTGCCTGTTGGGCCTCGCCTCAGGTCCGGCCCTGACTAGGGCTGTGCGTGATTCGGTCCAAATCGAATTTTTGGGCCGAATCAATACAAACCGAACCTAACCAAAGTTTTTCGGTTCGAGAATTTTCATTTTTTCGATTTCGGTTCGATTTGTGTTCAATTTGTGTTAAACCGCTTTTTTTATATACTACGTAAATACAGTGTGTGTATATATATATTTGCATACTTTATATATACCACATACTTATATATTGTGTATACACATATTGTGTATATATACACTGTATTTATATATAGTGTATATATTTTATACTTTACAATGTATATATTAATATATATTTATATTTAGTGTATATGTATTTGCATGTGTATATATTAATAATTTAATATATATTTTAGTGTGTGTATATATTTGTATTTAGTGTATATGTATTTGCATGTGTATATACACTGTATTTGTGTACTTATTTATATACACCGTATTTGTATACTTATTTGTATTAATGTATAAATATATATCTGTATATTGTATTTGTATGCTTTAATTTTTTTTTAATGAAAATTAGGTTCAATTATGTTAAAACCAAACTGGTAAATAATCGAACCGAACCTAATGCGTTCGGTTCGGTTTTCGGTTTGAAATTTCAAAATTTGAGATTTTCGGTTTCGGTTCGGCCCGGTTCGGTTCGGTTTTAGACCGATGCATACCCCTACGGCCCTACCCGTGACAACATTACAAATTAATTTACGTTGACGTTATACTTTCGTCAAGACATAGTTATGGGTACGTGTTAACTCCTCCTTGATGATAAGACATTTTTAGTGGATAATAAGGCCTTACTGATTGACGAAAGTCAAAACCAAACAAAAAATGTGGGAATTGAATTCATGGGAAATGATTTTGAACCAAATTTATTTTTACAATTCCCATGAAATAGAATTTATGGGAATTACATTTCTCGTGAAGTAATTTCTCAGGAAGTCTAATTCCCGTGTTTAACCAAATGAGGTCTAAAGATCCTATAGTAGATCTTACAAAAAAGAAGATTATATGCATAAATCCGGATCAGGCTCTTAAATAGAATCGTAGGATCTTAAGATTCTAAAGATCCGGATCGGGATTCTAATAACATTAATGTTGGCGTCGCCCGAGGCTGCAGGAGACTAGGCTCTGTTCGGGGCAACGAAGTACGTTCGTCGCCTGAACGTAAATTTGGCGTTGTGCAAATTAAAGAAGAAAGAGGCTCTAATTGTTTAAAATTCATTGATGATATTTATCACAAGCCTTGAAGAAACCATTTTTTTTTTATTAAGTAAAGAATTCGATGCCCGGACAGACCCGGGGATCGATAGGCCGAAGAACTCGGCGATGGATAAACCGTCAAAATAAGCTAAAGACATAAACCAACAATAAGGCAGAGCCGGCAAATTACAAGAGTGCAAATAAAGTCAAAGACTAACAAATGATGAAAGAACCGAAGCAGTGTGAGGCAACTCATCCATCAGTTGGTAGAGGCAACGCAGGGGATCCCTGGGGAACTAAGTGGAAACCTCAGATTTGGACTCTGTTAATGAGCCATCAGGTCTCGATCACGTCCACGGCCTCTCGCACGTCGACAAATAAGAAGAAACACCGCTAAAAAACTGCTAGCCCGAAAGCCCCACCATCGCACCACCAAGCAATTCGGCAACCTGCCAAACATTACGGATCCAATTCGGAATTTCCTCACCTACAAAAATATCGTCTAGCCTAAAGCGTTCATGAGATTTTGCCTTTATTTATTACCTCACTTGTAACGACATAATACTTTTAGAATACCTGCAAGCCTTAGTCTGATAGGACGATGATCAAATTGTAAGCTTATTTGTCCGAGCGATGAGGGTTATGAGTTTGACTCGCGATTAATTATGTTTTACTATTCAATCGTCGTCTGCGGCGGAAGTTTGACGAGATTGTTATCTCTAGGAACGTTCTTCTCCGACCGAGGATCTCTAGAACTCAACTCCGAGGGTTTTAAGTCCGGGAGATAATCAGAGCTCTTATATGTCTTTCTTATCTTCGGAATCAGATCCTTTTCTCTGTGATCGGAGGGGGTATTTACAGGGGAACCGAGCGAGCAGCTGGCTGGCAACCTCATGTTACTATATAGGACACGTGTAGCGCTTGCCCACATGCTTAGGGGCATAGGCAATACACGTAGAGCCATTAGAGGTGAGGTGCTTGAGCCAACGAGCTGCTTGCTAGGTCTTCGGAAGCTTATTCGAGGTACAAGGGAGAGTTAGCTCTTAGTCTACACTGATTTTGAGTCGCGAGGGAGATAAAGGTTAATAGATATAGGGGGTGCTGAGCCTAGTTTCTTGGGGGTCTGGTTGGGTACTTTGCTCGCGATGCGTTACTGGTGGGACCAACCGTCCTTTTGCGTTGAGTGACTCATTTATGACGCAATATCCCGTGTTTATTATATAGCCTATTTTCTATGGCATCGTCAAAGCCCTTACGGGGTTTACTCAAACCCTTTCGGGTGGATTTACTCAAACCCTTTCGAGTGGATTTACTCAAACCCTTTCGGGTTTTTTAAAAAAAAACCTTTCGAGTGGAATTTTATATACGTATAACAGAAGAAAATCCGAATAAATACATATATAAATTCCGAATAAATACACAAAATCATTTTTCACAATCTTGCAACGCAAGGAGTCCTTTTTTTTCTCTTTAATTTTTTTTCCTCCTCATCGCCAAAGAGGGGAGACGTGGAAACTGAAAAGCCATAGTTAAAGGCGGTGGCGACAGATCTAAGATGGCCACCGCGAGGATTCGACAATCCGAGAAGAAGGTGATCGACAAAACTCCGGCCGAGAGCAGGTCAACAAGAGGCAGATCGAGGTGAAGGCTAGGCCAACGCCGACGACAACGACGGCGGACGAGGGCACATCGTAGGCGGAGATTAATTAGGACACAAATTGGGGATATAGGAGGAGAAGGGGAATCGATTTGAAATTAGGAGCACCGATTGAGGCGAACCAAACAATCGGGCATGGATTAGGCCCCGAAGAAACCATTTAATTTATCAGCAACTTTACAACTAAACACATAATTGCTAACAAATAAATAGTTATACAATTAAGTAATTTTGAACACTCCTAGTAATTTATATTTTGGTTTTTCCATCCTCTGCCTAGGATAAGACCCTTTATTAAGAAATAATTCTTACCAAAAAAGCAAGCTACTTTAGAAATCTAATTTAAAAAAAGGCTAAACTAATTAAAATTTAAAAAATATTTTCAAATTAGTGTCATTATCCTATATCGGGCATAGGATAGAAAAATCTATATGCAAAATCACTGGAAATTAGCACTAAAAATATCAACAATTTGATAGCAAATAATTAACACTTTCAGGGCAAAATATTAAGCAACTCAATCATAAAAATTCAGGACGAAATATAGCTAGGCTGATTCAAAAATAAAAAATATATTAGAAGAACATAATTAAATATTATTAAGTGACATAATGATATAAAATATAAGCCCCCCTAAAGGTTAAAGGACTAAAAATACAACTTATCCTTACAAAAATGTTGGACAAATTTACAAGAACTTGTATATGTAAGTCCCTAAACCTTCTAATCCAAAAACAAACAAACACCTTTGATTTTGACGACCACAAAACTTAAAAATTTCCCAATTACCCAATCAACCCTAATTTCTAGGTCACATTGGGGATTGAAATCATAGAATAATTAATTTTTAAAAAAAAAAAAAGATTTGACGAAAATCAATTTCAAGCTCTTGTAGCGCCGATGGAGTTGAGGGCCTGCATCCGAATCTGCTGGTAAAACCTTCCGATGATCTGCTCCGTCCTGCCGCCGATCACCTCCTCCTCCTCCTCCTCAACGACGTCGTTTTCCGCCTTAACCTCACCTTCCTCCAATTGCTTGACGTCCTCGTCAAGCTCAAAGATTCTGTCCCCGAAATCGGCCGAAGCGTAGCTGGTTTTGGTACCGGAGCTAGCCGTCGACGTCGGTGAGGTGGGAGCGATGGACGGAGGCCGAGGGGATTGGCCGGCGCCGCTGTCGGCGATGTGGAGGGGGCGGATGGAGCTGACGATGTACGACACGGTGGTCTGGGACGCCGGGGCAGCCACCGGCGCCGATTTGGTGTTCTTGGAGGGGTGGTGATCGCCGCTGCCGAAGAAGGCGGCGTAGAGGGTCTGCATCAGGCCGTGCTTCTTCTTCTTCGCGTGTGAGCTGCCGCAGAATATTCCGGCCATGGCGGTATATAGTTGTGTTGGTCGCCGGTGATCGGGATTGATTATTAAAAATAAAATTAGGTTCGGAGTTTATTAATTTAATGGATTAAAGAAAGTAAATGCGGAATTGATTGATCGATCTTTGATCGCCCTGCCTGCACAAGGAAGTGCAGGGGGGAGATCAAGGGATTGATAGTCGACAGAGCTCGTGATCGACTTCGCCTGAGGGAGTTTTGATCGATGAAGAAACACAAGCGGATGGATGATTTTATATAGGAGGATCGATTAATGTATTTTGAGGATGTGATTTTTAATTTTGGTGGTTGGAATTAACTGTTTGGATTTGATTGATTAAGAATTGATAGAAAAGCGTTTCAACGTTCATTTTCATTGGTTTGGAGATTTTGGCGGAGTTTTTTTTTTTGGTGTAATTTTGGTTATTGAATTGATTTTCATTTCATCTAATCATCTTTACTGTGTTTTGTTAAACTAATTATTTGGGTTCGTGCCAAAATAAACGTACAAACAATAAAATATAGAAAAAATTTGCAAAATGGGTACATTAAGTGGACGTATTCACGGAATAGACACGAGTTTAGACAAATTTGTGAAATAGCCCCTATATATACCTAATTCTCAATTTTTTTTTTATTTTTTTTTTTTCCTGAGAGTTGCTCCATCGTCTCTCTCCAATCTCTCTCTCTGCTCCCGATTGAAGGCGATTTTGGAGGCGAGATCTCGATCGATCTATGGCGGCGAGATCCAGCGGGGTTGGCGCCGGAGCCGCTGTCTGTTGGCGAGATCGAGGGAGCGAGGAAGCGCCGGAGGCGGTGGCGAGCGAGCGGCGGTGCGAGCGAGGGAGGGAGCGGCGGAAAGAGCGCAATCGGTGCTGATCCGACCGTCCTCGCATCAACAGCGTCGGCGTACCTTCTCCTCTGCTACTCCTGGTTTGATCTTCTACTTGCTCGCTCTTTTTCTCTCCTCATTCCTTCAATCTTCCTTTGCTCGAATTGTTGTTTGGCGTTTTTTTTGTGCTTCATTCATGTCCATGCTTTATTTGTTACAGAGAGGAGAATTTGAATTGAATTTTGTGAATTATCGGTTTGGAAGCGAAATTAGGTTTTTGATGTGGTTTGATTAGGATTTTTATGAGTCAGATGATGCTCCATGGCGCCTTGTGTTTGGTGGAGTGGTGGTGTGTTCTTCCATTCCTAAAACTCCAAACCTCATGCTGCTGTCTTACGAGAAGGTTGATGAGGTCAGTTTCCAGTTCTTGCTTTGTCCTTGCATTTTCAGATCTTGTAGCCCTGCTGGTAACTTGTGCTGTAATGAATGTTATCTTGTTGCCTTTTGTTGCACTTAGAAATATACACTTGTTTGGTACCAATGAAATATCTCTTTCTAGCACTTCTGCCCTTCCTTCTTAGATATTTTGGCCGCTTATTCAAATGCTTCCTGTTTATTACTTCGTGAAGGCTCATTTATAGGGTCAAAGACTTTTTTGGTCTTGTATGTTGCTTGACATAAGTTTGATTAGAACTACGACTTTGTTATACCCGGTCTAATCACTTTATTTCCAATAGAAATTTTGAGGAAATATGAAAGTTTTGATGATATTTATGTGCAGGCTCCATTAAAACTGTAACTTGTGGTTGTGCACGATTCGTGAGCATGCCAAATGACTCAAATAGCATTTTGATTTTTGACCGCATGTCTATATTTTTGTTCCTAATAGAGGTGAATGCCATAATATCCTAATTTATAAAGCTTATTACCTGAGCCTTATTCCTTTCATATGAGTACTGGGTACCTTTCCAATAGGACATATCGATCTCATTTGACTTCATTCTTTTAACTGAGTCACATTAATCAGATATTGGATTTGGAGGTTTCCTCAAGCTTGATTGTCAAGGTTACTTAATGCACATTCCTGTATCCTCGGAAGAAATTGGTATTAAAGTATGAGCTTCAGGTTTTGTGTGAGTCACTATAATTTGTGAGGATCTTAATGTCCTTCACAGGCTTCACATCCCTGATCTGTCTAGATTTCCTGGAAAAATCTGAAGTATAAATTTGGTGCCACTGTTTTCTGCCCTTTTCTTTCAGATAACTGATGGAGAGCGGCTGACCTTAACACTATGGTTTACCCGTGATGCTAATCACGATGAGGATGTAAAACTTCTTTCCCATCTCTCCCAGAGTATTTACCCTGCTTACCTGATGAGCCTGCTCCATATATCCCTCAACCAGGATCAACCAATATGTATTGGTTTTTATCACACCAGCCATATGATCAACAAGAAGGATTTGATGTTCGTTTCGCAAGATTAGCTCTTCTTGGATATGATATTTTCCCTTCTACAGACGAAAGATGTCTTTGTGAATTATCCTCTTCTAGTGATTACTCAGAGATACTGACGGAGCCATTACGGTTAGTCTGGGGAAACAAGCTACTGGATATTGAATTTGTCAATATATTGCATGCCCTTCAGGTATACTTTTACCCGCTTGCGATTGCTATTTTCTCTTTCACAATTTATCCTGATTTTTCACATACTTGAAATTATTTTTGATTCTAAGTTCCATAAAAAAAATAGGAGAATCATGTGAATGGCTTGTTTTTTCATAGGATTTTAGTATATGATAAGTTTGCAAAATGGCAATCTGTCTATCTTCTTTTGCTTTCATCAACATGTGTCTAATTCCCCTTAAAATCAGTGGTTTACATTAAAACCCAAATGGCATTTCATCTCTGTATTTGGATCACCTTTCACAACCTTAAACTTATGATTTAGTCATACTTATTAAAGGTTGCACTGTTATGTGTTTGTTTAGCGTGATGTGCTGATTTCTTACAACAAACGGATAAGGATCATATAATGTAGATTGTTCTTATGTATAATGTAGAGTGTTGGGCGTGAAGGGTTGATTTCTTACAAGGAGTTGACAATGTTCTTGCCTCCTTTGCTTGAATAGGTGGGGCAGTTTTATCATTGGAAAAAATCGGTACCGCCAGAACCAGACTTCAAATGCAATAGGATACCCACTCTGCCATTATCTAAAGCACAAGTTCAAGGTGCTCATAAGATAAAAGACGCGCTTTTAAAGGACGTAAGCCAGGCAGAGCGTGCTTTCGTCTATCCTGCTTGCGTCATGAGCAGTCGACACATCTTTGATGAGTTTAGCTTTTCAGCTTCAATGTCATCATGGGAAGCTTACTCCCATTCTCTGCAAAAACAACTGCATGATAGCATACTGCACTGGAGAAGCTATCTATCAATATTTGCTGTTCCAGAAAATGGGCAATGATCTCCAAAGGCTTCATTTTTTTACCATTCCCTAGCTAGGTTTCTTGTTATTTTTACGAGGTAGATGATATGCTCATGCAGTTGTAATTTACAAAATTTTTACGAGGTAAATTTTCTCATGAAGTTGCAGCTATGACAGAAGAGTTGAATCATAGCTCTAAAGCTGAGTGTTTCCGCAGACATATATATGTGGTCTTTCAGTTTGTAATATTATGAAATTTTCATCTGCACTTATTGCCCTTTTGTGTTGCACTTATTGCCTCATGTTATATTTGCACAATATAGTGTTATATGTGCACAACATCAAGTTATATTTGCACAACAAAAAACGCTGACACGAAAAGTGGAATTTTAGTTTGAATGTGCAATTTTAGTTGAGATTTGTTTAGATGAGAAAATTAGGCAAGAAAGTTGCACGACTCTGTTTTAAGAGTTGCACGACTCTGTTTTAAGGGTTGCACGACTATGTTTTAAAAGTTCACGGCCCTGTTTTAAGAGTTGCACGGCTCTGTTGTAAGAGTTGCACGACTCTGTTTTAAGAGTTGCACGACTCTGTTGTAAGAGTTCCACAACTCTATTTTAAGAGTTGCACGCCTCTGTTGGAAGAATTGCACGACTTTGTTGTAAGAAATGCACAAATCTATTTTAAGATTTGTACGACAATCGAGACTTGTGAATTTATTCTCAACATGATCTTATTTTAAAAAAAGTGCTGTCGTTAAAAAAAAATTATTTGAAAAAAGTGTTGACACAAATAGAATAAAAAGTGCACAAATTAGAATAAAATGTGCACGAATAATATTATAAAGTAAAAAAAATATTGTTATCCATGTAGAAAAAAAAAACTAGATTTGGATCATATTTGTGAAATTGTTATCCAGGCTTGATTATTGCACAACATACTCTTATTTTTGCTCATCAATACTTTATTTTTGCACAACATTCGAGACTTGTGAAATTGCATCTCAACATAATCTTACTTTTTGTAAATATAACTTTATACTTTTTAATAGATTATTGCACAACATGGTCTTAATTTTGCTCATCAATAGACAATAATTGCACAACATGGGAAATTGGTGAAATTTTGCTCAACGTCATCGCATTTTTGCTCAACTATAGGATATTTTTGCACAACAATCGGGACTTGTGAATTTGTTTTCAACATGATCTTATTTTCTCTCAATATAATTTCATACTTTCTCAATAAATTATTGCACAACATGCTCTTATTTTTGCTCATGAATAGACAATAATTGCACAACATGGGGGATTGGTGAAATTTTCCTCAACGTCATCTTATTTTTGCTCAACTATAGGTTATTTTTGCACAACGATCGAAACTCGTGAATTTGTTCTCAACATGATCTTATTTTCTCTCAATATAATTTCATACTTTCTCAATAAATTATTGCACAACATGCTCTATTTTTGCTCATCAATACTTTATGAAATTCGATTCTTTGTGAAATTGTTATCCATGCTTGTGCAACTCTAAAAAAAGTGCTGACATGGGAAAAAAAATGCCGACACGGAAAAAAGTGCAACTCTAAACTAGACTTGGATCATATTTGCACAACTTATGATTAAATTTGCACAACGTTCTCTTATATTTGCACAACTTACTCTTATTTTTGCTCAACAATATGTTATTTTTTGCAAAACAATTGAGATTTCTGAAATTTTTCTCAACATGATTTTATGTTCTCTCAATATTATTTTAAGAGTTGCACGACTCTGTTGTGGGAGTTGCACGACTCTGTTTTAAGAGTTGCACGACTCTGTTGTAAGAGTTGCACGACTCTTATATTTGCACAACTTATGATTAAATTTGCACAACGTCCTCTTATATTTGCACAACTTACTCTTACTTTTGCTCAACAATAGGTTATTTTTTGCAAAACAATCGAGATTTCTAAAATTGTTCTCAACATGATTTTATGTTGTACGACTATGTTGTAAGAATTGCACGACTATGTTGTAAGAGTTGCACGACTATGTTGCAAGAGTTGCACGACTCTGTTTTAAGAGTTGCACGATCATGTTTTAAGAGTTGCATGAATCGAGACTTGTGAATTTATACTCACCATGATCTTATTTTATCTCAATATATTTTCATACTTTCTCAACTATATGTTATTTTTGCTTAGTATCATCCAAATATAAATGTAACCGTATGTTGAGCAAATATGACTCAAGTCTAGTTTTTTATTTTAAATCTTTTTTTAACATTTTTTCGTGCAAATATAAAAGTACGATGTGCAAATAATCCAAATATAAATGTAAGTTGTGTAAATATGACATTTTGTTGTGCAAAAATAAAAATAAAAATATAGATATTTTTTGTAAGTTGTGCAAATATGTAAGTTGTGCAAATATGATTTTTGTAATAAAATATAGATATTTTTTACAATTTCCATATTTATTGGGTCATTTATGTAATTTAACAAAAATCCTTTCTCCTTCCTCGCGCAGATCCGGAAATCCCGCTCCGCCTCAGGCTCCCTCCGGCGTCCCTCGCGCTCCGGCCTCCTTCGAACTCGCAGCTGCGCCTCGCCGCCTCCGACTCCGATCTCGATCCTTCGCTCGGCTCCGCCTCTGATTGCAATCGAAATCCGGCTCCGCCTCCGGCTCGCTCGGCCTCGCTCGCTCGATCTCCAGGCCGGATCTGAATCGCGCCTCGTCGCTCAGCGTCGCTCAGCCTCGTCGCTCCGCTCGCTCAGCCTCCCTCGCTCCCTCGCTCCGCTCGGCCTGCTCGACCTGCTCCGTTCGCCTCCAAAATCAAATCCGTCGATCTATCTACAAACAAAAGGAAATCACTGAATGTCGATGAAATTCATTCTCGAAATCCAACATTTCCGAAATTCCATCAACAATTCATTTAATTGAAAAAGAAACCTCCGAGAACTGAAACCCTAGAATTGGAAATTCAATCGATTGACAGCTTCCTCGGCCTCGCTCAGCCTTCCTCGCTCCATCGATCGGCCTCGCTCCGCTCGGCCTCGCGGATCTGAGAAACGGGAGGTGGAAGATGGAGATCGGAGAAGGAGAAGCGCGGAGGAGGGTGCGCGTAGAGGGAGAGGGCGGAGGAGAGAGAAAGACCCGTGAAAAAAAGAGAGTGGGTTTATATTGCGTCCATTTTACAAAAATGTCCCAACACGCCTCTATTTTGCAAAATTAGACCAATTTTGAGGCTATTTTGCAAAAACCCCCCTAAAATATATAACTGATTTACCTTATACTCGGTATTTTATACAGTATAACAAACAGAGAGTAGCATTACATGTCACTTGGTCGTGATTAGTTCATTAAAAGTAAATATAACTAATACGGAGTAAAACATTGAGATATTATTGTAGATAAAAATGTGCTCCGTACTAATTAACTACTAGGCTTAAATAGATTTGTACCGGATAATTAGTGTATGAGTGAAACTATTTGTCCTTTGTTTGACTTGATAAATTCATTCATGTATCTCATTTTCTTTCGATATGATCGAGGTTTAAAACTTTAAATCACAAAGTGAGGTGTTGGTAGGCTTGTCCACGGACTCGGCGGGCCTGACCCGGCGGGTCACGGGTCGGGAAATCAGGACCCGAACCCGTTGGATAGGCGGGTCGGATGGTCAGGTGAACCAGCAGGTCACGTGTCGACCCGTTTTTTGAAAAAAAAATCGATTGTTTTTGAAAAAATTTACCCAAAATCAGCCCTTTTCAAAAATAAAATAAAAATTCTATCGATCCGGCGGGTCAATTTCACAAAATCATCAACCCAAACCCGTAATCCGTCATAACCCTTGACCCGTATGGCCCGAACCCCCCGGATTGCCGACCCGTCAAGCTGACCCGACGGGTTTGGCGGTGTAGAATAGCGGAATTGATGTAAAGTCCTCCTTGAGGGTTTCCATTCATTGATATAACATATATATAGGTTACAAAGGTATTGGGCCTTAACGGGCTTTCAGTCCACTATACAATAGGAGACCTATGTAATCTATCAAACCCCCGCAGTCGAAACGGGAGGGGTCCGTACAGTGAGACTGGAACGAAAATCAATGAATAACTGTCTTGGTAAACCCTTGGTGAATATATCAGCGTACTGATAAGAGGACGGGACATGTAGAACACGGACATGTCCAATGGCAACCTTGTCCCTGACGAAGTGGAGATCAAGCTCAATGTGCTTCGTGCGTTGATGCTGGACTGGGTTGCTAGCAAGGTAGACGACGGAGACGTTGTCAGTGTAGACCAGAGTGGCCTTCTGTAAGGGGCAACGGAGCTCAAGCAGGAGATTGCGGAGCCAAGAGCATTCAGAGACAACGTTGGCAACTCCCCTGTATTCGGCTTCAGCGCTGGAGCGAGACACGACAGACTGACGCTTGGCCGACCATGACACAAGTGTGTCATTGAGGAAAACACAGTAACCAGATGTGGAGCGACGCGTGTCAGGACAACCACCCCAATCCGCATCAGTGTAAGCAACAAGGTCAAGCTTAGAGGAAGGAGTGATCGTGGTGCCGAGCTCGAGTGTGCCGCTGATGTACCGGATGATCCGCTTTAAGGCATGAAAGTGGGGTTCCTTGGGGGCATGCATAAATAAGCAGATCTGCTGAACGGCGTAACTGATATCAGGTCTGGTGAAGGTGAGATACTGAAGAGCACCACCAAGGCTCCTGTATAGCGTCGGATCATCGACCAAAGGACCTGAGTGAGCGCTGAGCTTGTTTGATGTATCGACAGGGGTGGCGACCGGATTGCAGTTACTCATGTTAGCCCGAGCAAAAATTTCAGCCGCATACTTACTCTATGAGAGGAATAGCCCAGACGAGTGCCGCTGAACAGCAACTCCCAAGAAGTAAGACAACGGGCCCAAATCTGACATAGCGAATTCAGCACTGAGCTGTGATATAATCGACGTTCGAAGAGCATCAGAAGAGGCGGTGAGAATGATGTCGTCAACATATAGGAGCAGAAATGCCATGTCGGAGCCTCTGCGATAGATGAACAGGGACGAATCCGAGCGGCTGCCAATGAAACCCAAGCGGAGCAAATTAGAAGCAAAGCGCTGAAACCAAGCTCGTGGAGCCTGTTTCAGACCATACAGAGAGCGCTTCAGGAGACAGACGTGCTTAGGACGATTGGCATCAGTAAATCCCGGCGGCTGAAACATGTAGACTGTCTCATTCAGGTGACCATGCAGAAAAGCGTTCTTGACATCGAGCTGATGAATGGCCCATTTGCGCGACAGAGCTAAACTTAATACCACTCGGATAGTGGCAGGCTTGACCACGGGGCTGAAGGTCTCATCACAATCAATACCCACCTGTTGGGACCGACCGTTGACGACAAGACGTGCTTTATAGCGCTCCAACGTCCCATCAGAGCGGAACTTGTGACGGAAGAGCCACATACAGCGAACGACGTTCGCCGCTGGAGGGCGCGGGACAAGAACCCAAGTACCATTCTTTATAAGGGCCCTGTATTCGTCGAGCATAGCCGCCTGCCAATTCGGGTCGAGGAGGGCTGTTTTGTGGGAGGTGGGGATGGGGGAGAGGGAGGGCTGGGAGCCGGGAAGGACGGGGGAGACGGAGGCAGGTGCGGCAGGAGCGGCGGGCGCCGCCAGGAGGGGGTGCGGCGTGGCGGGCGCCGCAAAATAGGTGGCGGCGGGCGCGGTAGGTGGTGCGGCGGGCGCCGCTATGGCTGCGGCGGGCGCCGCCAGGAGGGGGGAACTTGCGGCGGGTGCCGCAGCTGGGGTTGCGGCGGGCGCGGCAGGGGCAGCGGCGGGCGCCGCACGTAGGGGAGGGGATGGTGTTTGATGATGTGATGGACGGTGGATAGCGGGGTGATGGGTGGTGGTCATGGAGACGATCTGACGGGGTCGGAAGACTCCGGAGACGTTGCGGGTGTGTGGTCTTATGGTGGGGGGTGGCGAGGGAGGTGGGGGAGGGGGAGACGCAGGAGCACCGGGAGAGCTCTGGGGAAGAATGAAGTGAGGGAATGGTGACTCAGACTCTGTCGACGACACAGGGGGTGTGGGAGACGCGAAGGGAAATCGCGACTCATCAAAAGTGACATGACGAGACAGAATGATCTTGTGGGTCTTGATATCGAGGCAAATGTAACCGCGATGATCGGACGGGTAGCCTAGGAAGACACAAGGGGTGGAGCGCGGGTGAAGCTTGTGGGGGGCGGTGGATGACTGATTAGGGAAGCACAAGCAACCAAAGGTACGAAGGTGATCATACCTAGGCTCGGCGTGATAAAGTGTCTGAGCTGGCGAGCGATGGTGTAGGGTAGTGGAAGGGAGAATGTTCAGGAGATAACATGTGGTGGATAAGGCGTGAGGCCAATAGGGAAGGGGAATAGATGCGTGGAAGAGGAGAGAGCGCATCATATTGGTAATGGTTCTGATGATTCTTTCTGCCTTGCCATTCTGCTGAGAAGTATAGGGGCAAGACAAGCGATATGAAATCCCATTTGCGGCAAAGAAGGAGTGGAAGTCTTTGTTGTCAAATTCACGACCATTGTCACATTGGAAACATTTGATGGACATGTGGAACTGTGTTTTGATGTAGGCATGGAATCTGGCAAAAATAGGAAACACTTGGGACTTGAAATGCAACGGGAAGACCCATAAGTAATGAGTGTAGTCATCCAGAAATAAGAGGTAGTACTTGTGACCCTCCTTGCTAGGCACGGGAGAGGTCCAAATGTCGCTGTGAATGATATCAAAGGGAGCAAGGGTAGAGGTCAAAGACCGTTGGAACGGCAGTCTGGCATGTTTGCCTAGTTGGCAGGAAGAGCATAAACCAGAGCGTGGGTCTTTGGTACAGGTGACAAGGTTCTGGGAACGGAGGACATCTAGAACGGCAGCGCTGGGATGGCCCAGGCGTGCATGCCACAGGCTGGACGATGATGCCGAGAGGGCGACCGGACACGACTGACTGGACGCAGGAGGTGGTGTGACAGGGTAGAGCTCCCCGGTGCTGTTACATCTCATGCGAGTAACCCCCGTAGTAAGATCGTTCACAGAGAAACCATAGGGATCAAACGTAAGGGAAACGTTGTTGTCAGTAGTGAACCGACGGACAAAGATAAGGTTTTTGACAATCTTTGGGGCAATAAGGACATTGTTCAGGTGTAGTGGATGGGTTGAGGTCTGTAAATTGGCGTGGCCAATTCCCGAAATAGCAAGACGACCACCATTTCCGACGATAATAGAGTGGGCAGGGCCCTTAAAAGAAATAGATGAGAGGTTACCTGATGAGTTCGTCATGTGGGAGGTGGCACCAGTGTCCATGTACCAAGAAGAGTCTGAAGATGTCGGCATCGTAGAGGAGAAGGCGTGATGCAGGTGATCGTAGAAGTCCATGGTAAGAATTGGTTTTTTTTTTTTTTTTTTTTTTTTTTGTATTGGCCACCTAACTTAATAAATAATTAAGTTAGGGTCAGAAACAAAAAATGGGAGAACACAAGGGCTGTTTGTGTAATTTCTTCAAATTGGATTAAAAGAAATCCCTGATTTCTTCTTGCTGGGGCGTGGAAGCGCCGATCTTGGCGGTGGAGTTCGGCGGGAGAGGGAGCGAGGGAAGGTGGCGGAAAGGTGGCCCTTGGGCTCGGAGTGAGGCCGGTGGTGCTCGGATCTGGGGAACGGCGAGGGCGTGGATTCAGCGGGAGAGAGAGGGAGGGACAGCGAGAGTGGGGTGCTCGAGATCTGGGCATGGGGTCGTCGCCGTGGTGGCCGGGGGGTTCAGTTGCGGGTCTGGGTGGAGTTCCGGAGTGCAGGGTCTTTGGTGGCCGGATTAGGGGAGGAGAGGTCGAGGGAAGGCAAGGGACGACGGGATCTGGAGATCGAGCGAGGGCAAGGCAAGAGGCGAGGAAGGAGAGCGAGGCTGAGGAAGGCCGGATCTGGGCCGGAGAGGCGGCGGCGATGAGAAAGGTCGGAGGAAGGGGATGACCGGTGAGACGGGAGGATCAATTTAGGGTTCCGTGAGGAAGAAAAAGCTGTGATACCATGTAGAATAGCGGAATTGATGTAAAGTCCTCCTTGAGGGTTTCCATTCATTGATATAACATATATATAGGTTACAAAGGTATTGGGCCTTAACGGGCTTTCAGCCCACTATACAATAGGAGACCTATGTAATCTATCAGGCGGGACTCAATCATCATATACGATGAAAAGAACATCGAATTGATTCATGTGACCCAATCTACCTCCATCGAAGCGACCATCTAGAATTGTTGCTCATCATGCTGATATTGCTTTAGCAACTAAACTTGTGAGGAACTCGGCTCTATAAAGTATAACCATAAGAATGAGTTGAGCATTTTGGTGCAAGCTACTAATCCCTATCCGTTTCACAAATTCACATGATCACATCCTTAGGAATTAAGATCCTCTTCAAGCCAGACAAAAAAAAAATCATCTTCAACACATCCTTAACAAGATGAGTTGGGCCGAAGCCTAGTTCTTTGATGGGCCAATTGTAGACCAGTTCTAGCATCTGTTTGCCTGATGGTACTGTCAAAAAAAGATCCAAGAAGTAGGAGAGATTAAGCTGATATCGGGACTGAGGTTGCAGGGTGTGTTTTATGTACCTGAAAATGCTTGTCTCACGAACGTGAGTGGACAAATATTGCTGCAGGGCGAAGCCAAAAAGTTTTAAACGGGGGTCACTATAGCAATAGACATTAAAATCGAAAAAAAGATATAAAACGATATTACAAACTACTAAAATCGAAAAAAATTTAGTTGCAGGGTGTGTCTTCGATATTTCAAACTAGTGTCAAACGATATTACAAATTACTAAAAAGATATAAAACGAAAATAAGGATATAAAACACAATAAATAAACATTGTATTCTTAATATGTAATAATGGATAACTAGATATAAAAATTTTAAACTTGCGTAACTTCTTTACCAAATTCTCAAAAAAAGTATTACAACTTTTAGTTTTGAAGCTCTCGAGGTGAATTCTAATATGTGAATGTCAATTTAAGTAAAATATAAAAGTATTATAGTATATTGAAATAAAATTAAAGTGATTAATACATCTATCATTTTCAAACATTAATAATTTTTTACTCAGATGTCGGATTAAGGCGTATTATATATCAAAACAAAGCTATCGACGAAGAGAAAACACCTAGATAATTTTTCGAATGGGGGGTCATGTGACCCCTAGGACCCCCTCTAGCTCTGCCTCTGATTCCAGGGACAGCTATACTCAATTCACTCATAATATTTAGAAAAATAATTTCTTAATTCAACCTCTTAACGTATATATATATATATATATATATCATTAGGTATAAATAAAAAAAATCGAACAAACGAAGAAAATTGCCAAATCTAAGAGCCTAAAGAGACTTTACAAAAAGGGTAATAAACAATTTCAACTTGGTTGGCCTAGATTTCCATTGATAGGAAGTGACAACCAAAATTTAATGGGTCAAACCATACAATAATTCATATTCATACTTCTAACTTAAGAAATCCACCTAATAATTGTAACGGTTGTGAAAGAGACTTAGTATAAAAAATGCACTTTATGATATCATATATAATGACATAATGACAAAGAAACGGTCCATTCCCTCCGATCCCCCAAATGGCGATCGGTTATTGGTGATTGAGCTTTAGGAATAGTTTAAAATATTATTAGAACGGTTTTTCTAACCTATATTTTAGGATATAGGTTAAGAAATAAACTTGGGAAAAGTTATTCACATTTAAATCATTTTAGTTTTTTTTTAATAATGTTTTCTAAATGTCAATAAAGAAAATTTTTCTTGAGGTTTTTAATCTACATTATGGGAGAGTATGTTAAAAAGACCATTTTTTTAATATAAGTAGTTTAAAATATTTATTCACTTACAATTTAAAGTGTTACAAATGGCTTAGATTTTAAACTCGTTTTTTTTACTCTGGGTGTATTTGTTTTGTAGGGTTAACATTTTCTATCAGGATAATAGAAAATCTTGAATAGATATTGCATGTCCTCTATAAAACCATAATTTAATTAAGGTCATGAACAATATTTGTACTTTCTAATTGCATGGATAATCCAAATTACACATTGAAAATAGAGGGAATTTGGTGAAAAAGCCCTTTTAGCATATTTGGTTAGCTAGATAGGCCCATTAATTGTTTTTTTAGTATGCTTAGCCCATTAATTGTTTTTTTAGCTTGCTTAGCCCTCTTGACCGGTCAACGGTCAACGTTGACCGGTCAACCCATTTTGATGCCAACTTTTTTTTTTTTTTTTGATGCCAACTTTTTTCTTTTTTTTTTTCTTGTGATGCCATATTTTACCGTTTTGATGCCAACATTTTGTGGTGACAATTTTATATAATTGATGGCATAAGAGCTTAAAACGTGGAATCAAAATATTGTCACCTTATTGTCACTTTTCTAATGAAATGATTGGATGACTTTTTTTTTTAATGCCACTTTTTTAAAACATTGATGACATTTTTTGTGATGTCATATTTTACCGTTTTGATGCCAAAATTTTATTACATTTTATTTTCAATCTGATGCCACTTTTCTAATTAAATTATTGGATGACACTTTTTTTAAACTTTGATGACATTTTTTGTTTACTCTAATGTCACGTTGACCATTGATGCCATTTTGAAAAATTTGTATCACATTAAAGAAAAAAACGTCATCAAAAATACTACTTTGAAAATATATCATCAAAAATATGGCATCACGGTAAAAAAAATATTATAAAAAAATTGACATAAAAAAGTGGCATCAAAGTGAAAATAAAATATAGTAAAATTTTGGCATCAAAACGGTAAAATATGGCATCACTAAAAAAAAAAGTTGGCATCAAAAAAAAGTTGGCATAAAAAAAAAAAAAAGTTGACATCAAAATGGGTTGACCGTTGACCGGTCAATGGTCAAACGGTTGACCATTGACCAACCCACCCTATTGGGAAAGGGGCTAGGGCAAACTAATTAAATTGATTTATGGGCTAGGTGATTAATTGGATATTTAAAAAAGGCCAAGTACCAAAATCGCCCTTGAAAATATATGCATGTTTACTCTACCACTTAATAAAACTATTTATCTTATACACCATCCGTTTCTTTTTATTGACTTTTACTTTTCACTTAATTTTTTTAATAAAGATAAAAACTATATAAAATGAAATTATTTTTAAATTTTTATTTTTAATTTTATATAGCTTTTATTGTCGTTGAAAAACAAGCATAGTAATAAAAGTCAATTAAAAAAAACGGAGTCCGTATATTATGGTAAAGCCAAGTAACAATCGTTTTTTTTAATGGAAAGCAATTAGAACAATACACCGATCTATAGTTCACCCTAGCTCATCATTTTGGTTTGATGATAACTTTTAATTCCAAATTTGCGATAGAATTGAGAATAGTGGTTGTATAGCCTAAAATGTCAATCTATCTACTTCATGTTAATTTCTCTAAACAAAATCTTATATATGTGTCATTCTATTTGGGGTGAAAATAGATCGATGACGGAAAGGTGGAGCTATTTTTTCCACCCAACACCCACCTCCCTAATGTTTTACCAATCACCAGATTCATGAATCCATCAAGTGAATCAAATAGGTCAGATGGTTAATCAGCTGAACTATATTAAAAGGAGATTATTCATAAGGCAATAAGGCATACTTGAAATACTTAAAAAAACAATCATATTCGATAACTTCATAAACCACATCAACATACAAATCTTACTAAATTGAAAAAAGAGGCATATTCATACACTACAACACTATATATCCTCAACATATAAAATTAGCATTAAAAGTTTAACATCAAACCAATTAAAAGCCAAGAAAATCCCAAAGTCATATTAGGGTAACTTCATAATAATATATTATTAACATCAATTGATTTATAATTATATATTATTGCACTCAATCTTTCTTTTTTAAATCAACTTTTATATTTATTTGTATTTTATACTCCCTCCGATTGGTAATATTTGATTTTTTTTAATTTTTCAACATGTGTTTTTAAAAAACTAAGACACTCTATAAAATATTAGTTTTTATTAAAATTTTAAAATAATTTTATTTCATTACTAATCAGTATGAAATAATTTTAAAAAATTGATTAAAAATTTGATATTTTATAGACTTTTAAATTTTATTAAAAATCATGAGTAATAACAAAAATCAAATATTTTAGATCGGATGTAGTATATAATTACAAGCGGTCGAACTTAGGATGACATCCATAATTGGCAGGGGAACTAGATGCAAGGCCAACGATCCTATCTACAACAGCATTTGATTCATTGAAAACATGCATGACAAATAGCAACATTAGAACTTGGAAAAATCCAATAGAACTTAGGATCTCGTTCTATAAGAATGTTGTTGACTTTAAGTTGCGTAGCTCGAAAGACTCTCTTTCTGAGGGCTAAAGCTTCTGCAAATAGAATGGAGGTATTATTACATGTACCATGACCTAGCGAGATGACGTTTTCATCTGAATTACATAACAAAAATCCATATGCAATTAGCTGAGATGTCGTTTCTCATATATAGATCCGTCAAAATTGAGTTTAACCTATTGTGAAGGAGGTTTTGTCCAACCCTCGATTCTCCTTGCATTATCATTTTTGTTTCTGCATGTGGATGACCCTCTATCACTGGCTAGATTCTTGGCATGAACCTTATTATAGCCCATCAGAACTAGGGAGTTGGACTCGGGGCACGTTTGTTGGTTTGTTAGGAAAAAGATAACTAGGTCTCACATAGAGAACGAATTGATGTGTTGAAATAGACAACCACGAGAGGGCGATGATATACATATTCTTCTTACATGACTGAGAGTAGATATCATTGATCATTCATAAATCTTTTTATTTTTATTTTTTACCTGTAAATTTGTAATTGTTATTAGTTCTTGAACCCACTTGCGTGGCAGCGGTAACAATGTGGTTGATAGGGGGGTGGTGGTTGAGAGGGGCGAGTATTTCAAACTGGAGAGAGAATTCCAAAAATAAACGATTCATGCAGCTGGATGCTAAGCGAGTAATTGTGATCGTATTGAGGTTTTCATCGTTAATGTATGATTTTGGGTATCCGACACGGTTAAACCTGTCGTGTCGAATACCCGGATTTGCACACCTCTAAATTTAGATCACCAAAAATATGAGAGATTGATGATAGAAATAGTGGGTAAGACCATATGAATGTTATCTTCTCTTATGTGCCATTATTCTCTCACATAAATAACCATCAATTTATCATTTATAATATAATTGTTATCCACAATAATCAAAACAAAAAAAATTCAAAATCTAAATTCAAATATTTAAACTTTAATGAAATTAAATTAACAAAATAAAAAAAAAATAGTTTGTTAGGAAAACATGAAATAATAACAAAGCATGGAAAAATAAATACATTAATATAAAAACAAATTGAAACATGAAATAAATTAAAAGTATTAATTAATTTTAATTATAATTAAGGTAGGATCAAATTTAATAAAAAAAAACGTCACATAAGCCTGCGTACAATTAAGGAAAAATTGTCACCTGACATCTCAACAACTATTTTAGTATTATATTAACGATTTTTCTATCATTTGCCCTAAAAGCATCACATAAGATTTTAAATTGGAAAAGATTTACTATAAAAAAAAGGAAGATATTTGGTAAAATGTCCATTTTCATGATTCCATTTTGCTAAATGTCCACCTAATTTCCTATTTTGCAAAATGTCCTTTTTTTTTCAAAATACCCCTTTTGCCCCTGTTGTAATTTAACCGAACCCATTCGGTCTTCCTCTTTTCAGATCCAGATCTATGGATCTCCTTCTTCGATTCAGATCTCCCATGAACTCCAATCCTCATCTCTTCGTCCTCCTCCTCATCCCCTCTCCATCGCATCCACCGACCGCCACTGTCTCTTTCATCTCTCTCCTAATCTCCATCGCCGACCTTGATTTCGCCAAGGACATGCTTGTCACCACCGTCACGCCTCCCTCACCCCGCTTCACTTGCCTCCTATCGAGAAGTCTCGTGAAATTGCCATCATTGTTTTTGACGCCACTGCCAATCTTAGTATGGACTGGCAACACTCTTATTCTACTTGATGGATCTTCCCTGTTCAGATTTCAGATAAGGGCGAGGCTTCTGTTCAAGTATTGCAGTGAAGAATTACTTTCCAATGACCTCTTGCTCTAGCGGTAAGGGTGAGGTATCCCAAATGAGAGGTCTCGGGTTCGAATCTCACTTGGTGCATTTAGGCCATATTAATTCCCACAAGCGCGTACGGCCAAGCGGTGTATACTAATCCGTAGGGCCAAGCCGAAGTGGTGAAGTGGTTCGTGTGCAGGTAGATGAGGTTGCAACCGCTGATCGCACTTTGCGTAAGTGGTACTGAGCTTCCTCAAAAAATCCCGCAAGGGGTTTCTGGGGTATGGGGCCGCAAAGCGGTGGAGCCAGTCATCAGTGGCGGAGCCAGAAAATTTTCGGAGGGGGGGGGGCACCGTCAGAAATGTACGATATTGTTTTGGATTAAATTTACATGAAGAATTATATATAATACGATAATTAATGATGTTATTTTAAGATAAAATATCACCGATTTATGATAAAACGCTATTATTATTTTTTTGCGCCTAAAATAAAGTCGAGTATGAGCTCAATTTCAAATATAGGTTCTAATCGAGCTTGACTTGTTTCTAAATGAGCTAAATATAATCAAATATTAATACTAGACTTGTTTGGCTCAAATAAAAACCCTAGTTAAGTATAATTTATTGTACTCAGAACATATAATATATGTGTAACCAAATATAAAAAATTTAAATTTGCGTAATTTTTTATCTAATTGTCGGAATAATTAGTATAACCTCTTGTTTCGAAGCTCTCGGGATAAATTATAGTATATAAATGTTAATTTAAGTAAAATATAATAACATTATAGCCTATTGAAATAAAATTAAAGTGATTAATATGCCCTGAATTTTTAAATATTCATAACTTTTTACTCAGATGTCGGATTAAGGCGTATTATATATCAAAACGAAGCTACCGACGAGGAGAATACACCTAGGTAGTTCGTCGCGTGAGAGAGGGGGCACGTGCCCCCCTAGTCCCCCCCTCAGCTCCGCCCCTGCCAGTCACTATAAAAAGTTTACCCTACCAAAGTTTTAAAAAGCGGAATGACCGCTCTTTATTTACCAATTCAAGGAGTAGTAGTATTGTTCAGTTTGGAGAATGGTGTTCTGGTTGTGAATTTGATTAAGAGAAAATTAATGCTCGGATGAAGCTGTTGCAGGAGTTTGGGGATGAAGCTGTTCTAGTTGCAAAAGGATTGTAATTAATTATGATGATTGGGTTACAATCCAAATCACCTTTTTGTAATTTCTTGATTACAGTAATATAGTACAGTAAATATACTTTGAAGAATTTTTTGAAATTGCTAACCTGTTGTAATTTTCATTCCAAATCATTACTCCGTAAGATGTTACAGTAAAATGCCATGCCACTTGGTACTGTCAAAGCTTGCTGAGCCTTTTTATTTTTAACAATATTGGTTTACTTTTTGGAATTCATAACAATATTGGTGTGCTTTTGGGATTCATAAAATTTGTTGGTGACACTATTTTTGGTGATATTTAATGTGCACATAATTTAATGTGAATTTGTCACTAAAAATAAGTTGTAAATAGTGTCACCAAACACTAACCTTGTAAAAAATATTAAAAAAAAGGTGGTGACAGTGATAAGGATGGTGATATCGATAAGGGTGATGACAGTGATAACGTGGTGGCAGAGATAAGGGTGGTGACAACGATAAGGGTGGTGACAGTAATCCCATAAAAAAACTCTAAAAACAAATATGTCACAAAAAAAAAGTTGTTATCACAAGTGTCACCACCGACAGTGTCACCACAGTGATCTCATAAAAAAAAACTCTAAAAACAAAGGTGTCACCATAGTGATAAGGGTGGTGACAGTGATAATGATGATGACAATGATAACGGTGGTGACAGAGATAAGGGTGGTGACAATGACCATTGATAAGGGTGGTGACAATGATAAGGGTGGTGACAGTAATTACATTGTTTTTACCTTGGTGATACCACTAGCTAATAACACTTGACCATTGTTTCACTTTGTACATTGGTGATGACAACACTTGTTACACTCGTGATGACACTATTTTTGTGTTGGTGACACTACTATTAACACTTTTAGTCACTCATCTCTTAACGGAGTACTGTTTTACGTTGGTGACAACAGTGGTCACACTTGACCATTGTTTTACTATTGCTTGCAATCTTTATGTTTTTACCTTTGGTGACACCACTAAGAACACTTGGCAATTCTTTCACTTGGTGGTGACACTACTTGTTACACTTGTGGTGACACTGTTTTTGTATTGATGACACCATCATTAACACTTGTCCATTTTTTCCTTTATCCTAAGGTTTTCTTTTGATGACAGCAGTGGACCAATGGTGACACTCATATTTGAAATTTGTGATGTTATATACTAAACACCACATACTCTTTTGCTTAGCATTAGCCCCTTTAGGGTTTGTGCTTCCATTGTCCTAGAGTTTTCTTTTGATGACACTTTTTATAGCTTGGTGACACCGCTAATAACACTTGGTCATTCTTTCACTCGGTACGGGTGGTGACAACGTACACTTGGTGCACTTGTGGTGACAGGATTTTCCTTTGGTGACACAATTAATAAGGCGGTGACACAAATAATAACACTTATCCTAGGGTTTTCCTTTGGTGACAACAATAGTTTTGCTTAGCATTAGGCCCTCTAGTGTTTGTGCTTCCCTTGTCCTAGTATTTTCCTTTGGTGACAACAACAATGTCATTTTTTTAAATTGTGGTGACACCACTAATAACACTTTCCAATGTCGTAAGGTTTTTCTTTGGTGACAACGGTTGTGTTGCTTAAAATTAGCCTCTCTAGGGTTTGTGCTTCTTTTGTTTTCTTTTGGTAACATCAGTGGTGACACTTATATTTGAATTTTGTGATGACATATTCTAAACGCCACATATTCTTTTGCTTAACATTAGCCCCTTAGTGTTTTTGTTTTCCTTGTCCTAGGGTTTTCCTTTGGTGATAGCACTGATTAAACTATTTTTACTTGGTGACACGACTAATAACACTTGACCATTGTTTCTCTTGGTACACTGGTGATTACAACACTTGGTAAACTCGTGGTGACACTGTTTTTGTGTTGGTGACACCACTATTAACACACTTAGTCATTCATCTCTTAACAGAGTACCATTTTCCTTTCGTGACAGCAGTGGATACATTTTTTTTTATTGTGGTGAGTGGTGACACTACTAATAATATTTTCCTTTGTCCTAGAGTTTCCTTCGATGACAATAATGATTACATTTTTAATTTTTTTTTATTGTGGTGACACTACTAATAACATTTTACCTTGTTCTGGGTTTTTTTTTCTTTTGGTTACAGTAGTGATTACTTTTTTTTTTAATTGTGGTGACACTATTTAGAGTGGTTGCTTTTATTTTAATTGTGGTGACACTGCTAATAATATTTTTCCTTGTTATAAAGTTTTGCCTTTGGTGACAACAATGATGACACTATTTTTTTTTTTGTTACACCACTAATAACACTTTTCCATGCAAAGGGACTTTTTTTTTTTTAAAAAAAAAGAAGGATCAATACCATGTATATAGACATCCCTCTGCCCATATCCTCCTTTGAGGATCGACTTTATTGGTGGCCGGATAGAGCAGGCTGGTTTACTACTTCCAGCGCTTATAAGCTACTCACATCACAATCATCTCTCAAATTGGACAAAAATGCCTGGATTTAGAATATTGACGTCCCCCCTAAGATAAAAAACTTCTTATGGAAAGTTGGTCAGGAAGGTCTCCCTACGGCCGCCAAACTTGCCTCTCGTGGAGTTTCAGTTCCTTCATGTTGCAGCCTCTGCGATGGTGCAACTGAAGATGATATTCACCTCTTGTTTGAATGTCCATATGTGCGCTCTCTTTACCGATTTACCCCACGTATAGACTCTACCATATCTAACAAGATACGTCAGTCTCAGAGTATAAAATCTATCCTTTCCTTATTAGGGAATAATCTTAATTCTGCTTCTAAGGTGGAGTTGGCTTTCACCTGGTGGTCGATTTGGTATACTCGGAACCAACATGTTTTTAGGCAGGTTCCCATCCCTCCGAGGGATACTTCCAACCGAATAATTAAAACCCACATGCAAAATTGGAATAAAACATCTCATTTTGAGGATGAGTTAGATGAGGATCCTCCCTTAGCAATACAAAAATCCACCCACCCACATAAGAAGAATAAACACGATAACATTAAATGGCGCAAACCCCCTAAGGGAACTTTTAAGCTAAATTTCGACGACTCTACACTAGTAAGCAATGACAGCTCGGCCGATGCTGTTATTCAGGACTGGGATGGCCGACCAATACGCATCTGTTACCAAAAACTAGGTAAACAAATCCCCATCAAAGCAGAAGTGCTTGCTCTAAAAATGGGAATCCAACAAGCTATTCAACTAGGTATTGATAAAATCCACATTGAAGGTGACTCCGGCATAATAATAAATCATTTAAAGAAAAGCACTAAATGTCCTTGTGAAATTGAGTTAGTTATATCAGAAGTTAAACTTCTGATATCGACTTTGAAAGAAGTTTCCTTCTTTCATGTTCCCCGTTTGGACAATAGAGTGACTGATAGGGTTGCACACATTTGCCACTCTGCCCGAGGTGTAGATATTTACAATGATTCAGGTCTGTCAGATAATGCTATCGGGTAGAGCTCTCTCGCCCGAATTCTTTCCTAATAAAAAAAAATGAAGGGGGGATCAGTAGGTGTGAGACCCACCTAGCCAACCCCACATCATAACCGACACTGATTATTGAAATAGTACATTATATAATTTATATCAACAGAAATCAAACTAAATTCAAGTTCAATTTCAATGGAAGATGGTAGAAATCATAATCATTTGTATAATTAGAGTAGTGCCTCAAGAGCACCAGAATTCAGCCAACCACCGATTGCACCACTTCAAGCCTTCAAAGCAGCTTTGCTTCGGCGGAGATTCTAGAGCTCCGCCTCACTTGCGGGCGGTAAATCAAGGAACACACATCATCTTCTAGCTAGACGGAAGAACCCCAAACCTGTTCATAATTCGACCCCGACGGCGGACAAAACCAATTGAGAGGAACAGAGGCTTGAAGAGCAAGCGCAAGGCGGAAGCCGTGATCGCGCATTTGGAGATCCTTGAAATGCGGTGAAGGTTTGACGCATGTGAGGTGAAATTACAAGGATTTGGAGGCCTTCGGCCTGCGCGCTGCATACGCTCGTCGGAGTGCTGTGCTGAACAGCGCTTGAAATAGATGAAGAAGGGGGATTATAAGAGTAAGGGTAAAAATGTCATATTAGGATATTTTTGCAAAAATGCATTAAAAAATGGACATTTTGCAAAATGCCCTTATGAAAAGGGACACTTACCAAAAAAATCCTTAAAAATATATCTCAACCTTTCAAATGTAATATAAATATCTCGACCTTTATAGGTGATGTTAAAATAATATCTCAAAAAAAATTGTAAAAAAAAAACTAACAGGACATGCATATATGACAAAAAAAAATTAATAAAAAAAACTTTAAAAAATCTATATAAAAAAATTATAGATTTACATATCTTTCGTATTTTATATTTTATACACACTATTTTCTTATAACTCTATATTAAAAACCTTGTTTTATTAAACCACTTTTCTTTCTTTCTTTTTTTATCAAGGGAAAGAAATAAATTAATAAAATATAAATATATATAAAAATGATATATTTACAAGTGTTTAATATTTTATTTAGATTATTTTTGTATTTGAGGGATAACACCCATATTCGTATAATGGACCATTTAACTAATTTCTCATTTTTGATGAAAATTTAAAATATAAAAAAGAATAGTTAGAATTTTAGTAAATAAATTATGTAAAAAAAAATGGGACAATTGAACAAAGAAGAATAATATGGAAAATTGAAATATTAATAAAGTGTCTTGATTTTTTTTTTAAAATAATAAATGAAAAAACTTGTTTTCTTAAACCCTTCTATTAATTTTTTATATATTTTTTTAAAATTTTATTTTTTTATTAAATTAGTTTGCCATATATGTATACCATGTTTTTTTTTTGTAGAGAGTTATTTTATATATTATTTGTACATCACTTATAAAGATTGATATATTTATCTTACATTTGAAAGGTAGGGATATATTTTTAACATATCCTTAAAGGTCGGGATATTTATCTTACATTTGAAAGGTTGAGATATATTTTTAACACACCTTTAAAGGTCGGGTTATTTTAATTAGTTTCGCCTGGTAATATATTACCACAAGTTTTTTCACGAGTAAAAAATGTTGACAAGGCAATTTACGCAGATTTTTTACAAGGGTTTTCTTGAACAATGTCCCTAGGAAAAAAAAAAGAGTTGGATCGGGTTCATACCCAACGCCTTTTCCTCCCTCAAATCTTCTTCCGTGGACCGTGGTCGCCTCTTGAATTTTCTTCCATGTAGCTCATGGTTCCTCTTCAATGTTAGTCTTCCTCCCTCGTGGTGGACTATCTTGAGTTGTCTCTCTCACATCTTCCCCCTTTTGATTCGTTCACATATTTGGGTGGGTAAGTTTTTTTTCCCCTCTATGTTGTTGTTGTTGGTTTAGTTTTGTTGTCGGTTTGATGTTAGGAATAGTCGTGTTGTGTTAATTTGAGGCAATTTTGACCAGATTAATTAGTTGCTTGATTGAATCAATTTCGTTTTTCGGGTTTAATTTGTTATCATTTTATTTTTTTCCTAAGAAAACCGATCAAGAAAATCCAATTTTTGTGCTAATTTGTAAAAAAAGCTTCCACGTATGTTGTCTTGTAAAAAAAATAAGATAAAATCTGCGCCGAAAACACAAATTTTAAGTCAAATTAATTATTTGTCTCCTTAGCTAAAAGGACACGAACTAAAATTGTGCCCCCCCTACCCTAAACCTCGCTCATCAGTTATCCGGAGAAAACAATCGACGCCAGATCTCTGGAAATCCTCCCCCAGATCTCCCTCCTCCTCCATCCTCCCTCGCCGCTACCGCTGCTCTCGGATTCCGCTGCTCCCTCGCCGCTACCGCTCCTCCCTCGCTACTACCGCTGATCTCCCTCCTCCTTCCTCCACCAATCGTCGAGTTCCGACGAATTCTGGGCTTGCTGTCGGCGGATTGGCCTCCTCGTCTTCCACCGACGCCCTCTTGCTGCACGCGAAACGCCGCGGGATCCACCGACGCCCCACCCTCTCCACTCTCTCCTCTGGCGCACTTTTCCGGTCACTCTCTCGATCCCGTCGTCACCTACGTCCGTCGCACTCATCGCCGGCCAGATCTGTTCTTATGGGGTACTGTTCATCATCCCTTACCTTCGTCCGCTCATATCTTGCGTATGTTCAAAGTCTGAAAATCTCAGATCTGTTTTTGTATGTTCAAAGTCTGAAAATCTCAGATCTGAAAATCTCCATCGGTTCTTGCGTCATGATTGTCGCTCTCCGCTGAAATCGCCGGCGTTGCAGGCGACGTTGCTGAAACCGCCGACGTTGGGACTGTAATTGAGAACCTCTGTGACTGTAAATTTGAAGCGATGCTCTTCTCGGATGGGATTTGCTGAAACATTTGAAGATGATGATGAGGAAGATCGACGGTGGCCGGAGATTCGGCCGCACTGCTGCACCATCGTGGCTGCCTTGCGGAAACGCCATTTTGTTGATCCACACATTCCCAAAGATGGTTCTACCTCCCCCAATCTAGTGATGGACAATCTATTGTTTGAAAGTCCAGGTATGCATTTTGCTGTCCTTGATATACATTGAGCATCTGAACTACTAAAGAAATCAATATTACATGCTCTTGGTCTCAAACATCAATAACTCATGGTTACCATAACTCTTACTCTCCATTTTCAATCGTCCTTCATTATGTTTCTGCTGTCACAATGTGTATACAGCAGGTTTTAGCTCTTATCTTAGCATTTGTCGCTCATTAGCATGATAGATTGAACATGCCTGGACATGCCTGCTGCTAGTTGTAATTATAGGTTTCAATGTAGTGGCTGAGGTTCTTCAAAACAACTTGTCATGTTTAATTTATGGGATTTACATTTGACTTCATCTGTTGGTTGTTTTCCTCTTCACCAGCTCACTCTCCTTTGGAAGTAGTCAAATAAGCCTTTAAGTGGCAATTTAATGACCTTGTATTTTTAACTTGTTTTGATGTTGTTATGCAATATATATAATTCTAATGTGTGTCGTATGCTGAAATCAATTCGTATAAAATTGTATGAGGTACTATTTCAACATTTCAGCATTTTAGCATTTTTGAAAAAAAAAACTCCGGTTTCAGCAACTCCGGTGTCGAAGTGGTGACGCGAAAAAAAGACGCAACTCCGGTTTCAACACCTTTGGTATCGAAGTGGTGATCCGGAAAAAAAAGAGGAAAAAAATTAACTCTGGTTTCAGCATCTAAAACCGGGGTTTCAGCATCAACAACTTTGCTGAAATCGGGTTTTCAGCATCAACAACCCTTGTTTCAGCAACACGGTAAAAAAAAACCCATTGAAAACAGCGGTTGCTGAAACAAAATGTGCTGAAACGGGGGTTTCAGCAACTCCGTTTCAGCCAACAACGCGGTAAAAAAAAAACATTGAAACAGGGGTAAAATAAAAAAAAACTGAAACAGGGGTTGCTGAAACTGCATGTGCTGAAACAGGAGTTTCAGCATTAGCACATGCGGTTTCAGCAACGTGAAAAAAAAATTGGAAAAAAAAAACAAAAAAAAACTGAAAAAAGGGGTTGCTGAAACCGTATGTGCTGAAACAGAAGTGTCAGCAATTCTGTTTCAGCAACTTTAGAAACGCGGGGAAAAAAGTGAAAAAAAGAGGCGGGAGGGGGGGCCAAGGGAGCCGGTGGACATTTTGCTAATTTGGAGGAGGTGGGAGCCATTTTCCTAATAAGGTCCAAAAATTAGGACATCCTAGTAATCACCCCCAAAAATAATCCACGTAGACTGTCTTGTCAGCATTTTTGACCCGTAAGAAAACACAGTGTAATATCTTACCACCACCTCAAAGGTTGAGATATTTTTATTACATTTGAAAGTTGAGGATATATTTTTACCACACCCAAAATGTGGGATATTTTAATTAGTTTTTCCAATAAATTAAGAAAGAGAAAAAGAGATGCAAGCTTGGAACTCGAAGGGAGATGCAAGCAACTTCCCTTTTAATAAAAGGTTCCAACCTGTTACCTGATCGATTGTGTTGATTTGCAGTAATCGCGTACTGTATTTTAATCTCACTAACCTATTTTTCATACAAGTACCCTTCCCTTCGCTTTAATTTCATATGTTATTATTCAGTTGACTTGAAAATCAACTCCTGATAATTGGTTTCAGATTTAATTTGTACATTATTATTTGTATTATATTATTTTATTTGTTGTTCACTGTTCAGTGTTCACACATAAATGCCACAAAATTTTGAATATGTTTCAAACGACTGTTAATTTTTCGGATTTGGGAGAGTTGGATATTCTCTGTTTAATTTATACTCCGTATAAAATGATTTCAAACATGAATATATGTGTATTCTAATATTATATATATCTCTAAATAACCAATTCATCCAACTTTTTCGAGTCATTTTTATATGATATCAATTGCTTATAAATTTTCCACTGATCCGACTACAAATTTTATTTTATTTTTTCAATTAGGAAAGCCATTGAAGGACCAGACACATCTGACTTTTCGAGAGGGAGACAAAGTCGCCAGACGATGAACAGGAATACATACAACGGAAATAAAAAGGTCCAACACAAACTGTGGCAAATATACAATTCCAGACGGACAAGCAATCCTAACCCTAACACGCTAGGGACAACATAGAATAAGAACCGAAGTCAAGCACCTCAAAGCAGTGGCACCGCTGACCAACGGTACATCAGGAGTCCCGTGGGCAGTGAAAACGATCCTACAAGGATATATCCGAATCATAGAGTCGCCTCGGTAGACACCGTCTCGTTCCCAGACAGACCCAACTCTGAATGCCTAACCCGAACTAAGGAAAGAATCACCAAGACCCACCTAAATCACAACCAAGAGCCACCCTCGTACGACGCACCTGAAAAATCTTTCAGGATTTTGATAGAGCCCTCTCAAGATTTTGATCAAACCCTATAATTAGGATTTGATTATACCCTTTCGCATGTTTTTGCCAAACAAAGGGAAGTGAAAAGGCAATAAGATTGACGAGGTAATCAACAATCGAGTTTGCCTGACAGAAAATTTGTCGAAATTGAATTTCTCACTCTACCAAGGAAGACATGACCAAAAAAAAAACTAAGCTAAAAAAGGATGAGTAGAGCTAATTAGCTTCTTCAAGACATCCACACTGTATCCAATGAGTCCATCTCAACAACAACAACTCTCCTCAATCAAGCTCCTAAACAAGCTTCAAACCCTGATCAACACCCCATAAGTACTCTGCCTTCTAACTCGAATAAGATCCAAAATTATGGACAAAGCCACTCACCTAACTAGCATGAGCACCTCTCACAACACTCGCCATCATTAGAAATGTACATAGGATTTTAGTTATTTAAAATTATTATTTTTTCTTGTCTAAGGTATCATTATCAAAGTTCCCTTGAATAATATAACAACCAACAATACATGTACGGAGTATATGAGAAATTGACAATGTACATAAACACATGTAAATAAACCCCAGACCGAAGGACAAAAGTGGAAAAGAAGGAGCCGCAGGGAGGAGCTGTCAGCTGTGCCGCGTAACAGGTGGGCCCCACACCTACCCGGCCCCATTGTTTAATATTTAACGCCGGGCGTTACCCCGACCCCACACACTAAACCCCACCTCGCAGACACCGCGTAAAGGGAAACATTTCATTCCCTTGTTGCATATAAAAGGCTCCCTAGATCCCTTCAATTCATCCCCATCATCAATCATCAATCATCATCCCAACTCACTAATCGCATCTCTCATCTTCTTTTTTTTATCAGAAAAACAATTCAATTTCTCGATTTATCAATATTCAATGGGGTACAAGAGAAGCAGGGCAGCGAGCCGGGCATGGAGCATCCTCCGGCTGGCGCTGCTGTGGGCCCGGAAAGGCGGGGTCCTCAAATGCCGCCTGATGTCGGAGCTCAAGGCGCTCCACCGCCACTCCTCCGCCAGAAGCCGCCGCCGCCGCCTCGACGCCGTCCACTACGGCGAGCGGGAGCTCTCCTTCGACGACACCCCCATCATCCGGCTCGGGATGAGCCGCCCCGCCTCGCTCCGCTTCAAGCTGCCCAGCATCATCCCCTGCATCAAGCCGTCCGTCGTTGACTTCGACTACGACTTCGACGGCGACGTTGACATCTACGGGCGCGAAGCTGCGGCGGATGGGGCTGAATCCGAATGCGACGACTGCGAGTACTACCCGCAGCAGTTAGTTGAGGAAGAAGAGGAAGCCGGCATCGATAAGAAGGCGGACGAGTTCATCGCCAGGTTTTATCAGCAGATGAGGATGCAGCGTCAGGTTTCGTATATCGAGTATCAGGAGATGCTCACCCGAGGATCTACCTGATCACTCGGAGTACATCGAACAAGCACCTTTTCAACACATTGTTTCTTGAGGATTTTTGTAAATACCTGAGGATTGTGGCATTTGATTGATTTGTTATACTACATTAATCTACGATGATTATATGATATGATGATTTCGTCTCTAAAAGATGACCCGGTACAAGCAAATTTAAGTGTTGAGAATTCACATTTTGAATGTGAAAGATATCCCACATCGGAAGTGTGATATCACATGGGCTTCCGCAACCGAATATGCGAATAAAAAGGACAAATACAAGCTATGATTGACAAAAGGATAGCTCATAGTGTACCTGAGTTTGATTGGGTAGCTGAATCTGATGAATTATTTATATTAAATATAGGTTAATAAGGTAGTATGATGTTTGAAAAACCTACCTATTAAGGTAACTGATGAAAACTTGTGAATAAAAACTCCTAAGTTGTGAAAAGCTTGGGTGAGTAGGTGATGAAAAATTATGATTTCAAAACCTAATTAAACTAAAATCTTATATTTATGTGATTTAAAACTATATATATAATATCAAAACTACAAGGTCTAAAAAGTTACTTTGCGTGCCAAACAGAGCCTGTAGTGTTTAGAGAATGCCTAATCTTGATCCTTGTCTTGCGGAATAAGAGAACTGACGTTAAATTGTTGCCTATTTTTCCACTGAAGTGTTGATTACGCCTCAAACTAAATGGTGCTTACCTTTCAAGAGCTGTCCTTTTTTCCTAAAAAAACACATTGCTGAATTGACAAGAAACTTGCATTGCACCAAACCACCATCTGGATCTTCAAATAATGATATGACAGGAGGAGCTGTCCTATTGATCCGGAGCCAATGCAAGACCCACACTTGTCGGAAATGCGCGGTATGTGACCCTGACGAAGCTCTAATTCGATCTGAAAGAGAGAAGTTAAGGCAGCAACATTCACTTACACTGAAGAATAAATGTAAATCCAGTTCTTCAGCTTTACACTTATCGCCGGGATTATTAATCGCACGGGACTCGTCTTATAAAGTTCAGCCCATCAAGAACTCTAGCCACTTCGATCTGCCCATCTTTTTCAACAACTACAACTACAACTACAACTTCATTATACTGAGAGTAGCAACACTTGTTTACTTGACACTGGGTTTATATTGTTAGTAGATTTTGTAGTTAATTTTAAAATTAGATTAAGTAGTTAATTAAAAAATGTTTCTATATTATGTTGACATTGTTATTAGCTAATTCAAAAATGTAAAACAGCATCGTACAATATCTCTATTTTTTTAACAAAAGATGAGTAAGAACGCGCTTCACGCGCTGGGAATCTCCTCCTCCAAGAAGCTCTCCTCCAAACCTATCTCCCTCCTGAAAAACCCTACATCTGAAAGATCCCTTCCAAAAAATTGCTCCTTATGTCAAATCAAGATCGAAAATGTTTCCGCCATGGCCAAAAGCTTCAATACTACTGGATTCAAGGTTGGCGGGGCCGAATTTGCCCCCCAATCCGCTAATCGTCCCTTTTGGCAAGATCTCATTGTGCTCGTGTTGGATCTGAACTGGAGATGGAAAACTCAATCGGTCCGATCGATTACTGTCTGTCGGGGAAGGCTTCGTTTGAATAGTCCCCCTCCTTGGAGACTTTGCTTGGGGGAGAGAGAAAGACCCCCTCCATGGCCGCTACGCTGTGGTACGATGCAAGAGCCCGACGTAATCCAAACCGGCGCTCCCTGCTACTCTGGAAAGTTCTGGTCGAGGCTGCCTCCCTGGCGCTGGCTCTGTGTGCTTGGTCGGCTCGAGCAGGGTGAGTTCTGTTCCCAACTTCACCCCATCTCATCTCTTCACTTCTATAAGAACAACGGAAGCGATCCCTCGCTTCTTCACACCACTGCTTCTCTATCTCTTCTCACCTTCTACTATTCTCGAGATATTGATTCTAATCACTCTCTTGTGGTTGTTTTGAGCATGGCATCCTCTTTTCAAAGGAAAGGAAAAAAACCGTGGGGGTATGACTCTCCCATCCCCCAACAAAATGCCCCCTAAAAGGGCCTCCTTCGGGAGAATCTGGGTGAAAACCCTCCAAAGACGTACAACCCCCCTGCTGGAAGCGCCGACGGAAGTAAAGGGAGACCAAGTAATTCCGAAAGAAGCATCAAAGATGAAACCACTGGCGAGAATCCAATACATGAATTCTACCATCAAAAGTTAACGATAACCACTATAAGGGTAAATCCTCACACCTTTCTTCACCTCCTTGTTCTTAGAATCTTCTTCTTCCTCTCATCTTCTAACCATATCTTTTCCATCTTTGTTGAAACGGCTTTGTCCTTGGACAAAGAACAAAAACCTTTGGAGGCCGAGTTATTCGTGCCTCTAGAAACAAACACCCGCAAGGGCCTTAAAACACCTGCTTTTGGCTCTCCTGGTGATGGGATTTCGGTTCCTTCGGAGGTTCTGCCAAAAGTCAGTAAAAACCGGTCAAAGAAATCCAAGATTGATGTCCAGACACTGAAGGAATTTCACTCGGGGACTCAAGTATTTATTTATGCGCTCACGGACTCTTCTCTGTTTGTTGTTCACGTGTGGAGTCCTCAAATGTGTGGTATCATCTTAAGGCTCCCAGTGCATCCCCGCTTAAAGGTAAACCGATTACGATTAACTTATGTCTTGCATCTATATTCTGAATTGTGTGTTTACCTTCGGTTGTGCTTCCCGCGTAAGCCCCTCCATCCTTGTGTCGTGTTATGGGCTACTCCTTGCTGCTATATGCAGGTTATGAGAAATTATTTTTTACTATATCAGAAATGTGCTACTAATTTGAAGTCTACCACTCATACCTTGTATTCAATTGCTACTGTGAATATGAATTGGGTGGAAGGGCCCTTTGATTACCAAAAAATAAACAGGTTTGTGAACGTTCTTGGATGTTTTACTCACTATGAAGTGGATTTGAGTGTTAATTTTTTATATTCGACTAATACTTACTGGGTATATATTAGTTGGAGGTGGTGTCTATGTTTGTTTAAGTGGTGTAATTGGTTGATCGTCTCCCTCTCCTTTGACCTTGTGTCAAACACCTGGCGTATAGATTTGAGTTGGGCTTTCCGAGCCATTTGGAGTCTAATGTTGAGAACAACATCCCTCGCCTGTCTACTGTCTTACATTCCTCGTTTAGGTAGTAACAATTATGTCTATATTGCTATGGCTATGCCTTCCGGACTAAACACTCCTTGTACTGATAGTGTGTTTGGTAATCAATCAAAGAATGAAACTTGGGTGGTCGAATCATATCTTGTACGGTTCGATGTATTTACCAAGGGATGTGGATGCTATGGCCCTCATGAGTATTTGGTTAATAGTCCCAAGAGGTATCGGTGTAATCTTGCTGTAGTTAAGCTAAATATTCAGCATGCTGATGTTGAGATTACTGCTATGGGTGAAACCCCTTTAAATATTAACCCCCCAGGCAAGTACCTTACCTCAAATATCCTCCTAAAACATAATTTTACTTTGAAAGCTCTCGGACTAAAATCTCAACCTAAGCTCTACATATTAGTAGAGTAAAACTTTGTATTGATATGATTATTTTTTCTCACTACCTCCCCACTACCTACTGTGCACCTTCATTAGCTTATAGACTTAGGTCTTCCCTAGTAAATAAACCCTCAAAGGTAGAACGTCACTACTGCTGCTGGAATAATCAAGGTGAATCTCCTAATTGCACTAGCTTACCAACTAGCCTACCTTATCTCTTCAAGCTCAATTATGTTGTTAGGAGCGAAGCCTACTGTGCAAAATCTGGATTAAGTAAATGCATTTGCAATGCTAGTTCCACCAACTTAAATTTTGATGGGATCTTTGTTTGTGTTATTTGTTTACAAGGTTCCCTTTCAAGCGGGTGTATCATATATATTAATCAAGGTGCCTCTTCTCTAGGTCCAACTCAACATTGCAATGTATGTGTAATTTTAGAAAGAGCTAAAATGAAGATTAATGTTAAAACATCTATGACTAAACTCTCTCTTGTGAAACAAATTACAAGTGTCATGGAAAATCACAGAAATACTATTTTAAAAAATAATCATATTTTAGAAAGAGCTAAAATGAAGATTACACAAAAATCCTTTGTGAACTGTATAGATTTTCGGAACCTTTGGACTCATAATCGTCTTTGGAAGCATACACTCCCTCCTAGGTTTAATGCCCAAAAGCAAGAAAAAGTGGGAAAATACAACATCTCTAGAAAAACTCGAAAGGAAAATACACAAAAGTCGCATACGAAACAGAAAAGAACAAACATTAAAAGAGTAATAAATGGGTATGGGAGAGACCACCTTAAGCTCGACCATACTACAAAGAGAAAGTCATGATTATTCGTTTCTGGAACTGTAGAGGTATCGGTAAAACGACATTGTGGACAAATATAAGTGCATGGAACAAGGTGGAACACATTCAAATGGTTATATTGGCAGAAACTAAAACGGATAAGGAACCAAGCGACTCGTTGTGGAAAAATGCGGGATACACTAACGCTTGCTGGTCTCCAGCTGTAGGGAAGTCCGGGGGAATTGGACTCATTTGGAACGAAAACTCTTTAAATAACGAAACAATATCAATCACAACTCATCTACCGAGAATAATTGGTGTGCAGTACTCAAATCTGAAAACAAATTTTGAGTGCAGAATGTTCTTTGTCTATGCCCCCCCTAATGCTAGTGAGAAGGATGTGTTTTGGTATGAACTCTCGGTACTCATTAACCAACAAAGCACACCCTGCTTAATCATGGGAGACCTGAATGAAATAGCACAACCCTCCGACAAGAATGGCGGGGCGGAAACCCTACCATGTAGATTTCAACGGCTTTCAGACTTCAAAAATGCTTGCTCACTAATCGACATTCCATCATTTGGCAACCCATTCACTTGGAGGAAAAAAGCTTCAGGGCCGGATAATATTCATGAAAAAATTAACAGAGTCTTAGTCCATCATGACATTATCCAAGCTTACCCGGATCTCGCAACAAAGAATGGCGCATTCTCCTCATCGGACCACTGCCCAATCACGATCTGCCTCTCACAAAACTCTAGTTTCAAAGCCCCTCCCTTTAAGTTTGAAAATGTTTGGCTTGAAAGAAAGGATTTTAGAAACATTGTTAAGCAATCTTGGAGAACATTGTGTGTCGGGTCAGCCATGTTCCGGTTGGTTCAGAAAACAAAAACCCTTAAGAAAAAGGCGAAGCTATGGAACAAAAAAACCTTTGGAAATATCTTTCGGCAACTACAAGAAGTTGAAGACGCGCTTCTTGAAATACAATCAGCAAATAACTACCCCCGAAATGACAGAGAAAGGACTAAAGAACAAAACTTAATTAAAAAGAAAGAACAGTTGCTCCTGTTTCACAAGACCTTCTGGTTACAACGAGCGAAATCAAAACACCTTAAACTAGCAGACACCAATTCGTCCTACTTTCATAGAGTAGCATCAGGTAGAAGGAATCGAAAAATTATTCAATCAATTACGTCAGTAGAAGGAACACAAATCATCGGGGAAGAAAATGTGAAAGAAGAAATTAAAAAAGACTTTGAAAGAAGATTCTCTAAGGAGCAAACTTACTCAAACAACAGATTAGAAGAGTATATTGCCCTAATAAACCCAGCAATCACAGACGAAGAAAATAAAATGTTAATACAACAACCATCAAATAGTGAAATTAAATCCGCCGTCTTTAGTTTGGGAAATAACAAGTCCCCGGGCCCCGACGGAATGACAGCAGAATTTTATAAAGAATATTGGGATATAATTGGAAAAGATATCATACGAGCAATCAAAGCCTTCTTCCACACTGGAAAACTTCTCAAACAAATAAACCATACATTTATCTCGCTAATCCCAAAAAATGATAACCCTTCTACAACAGCTCATTATAGACCAATAAGCTTATGTTCGACCATCTACAAAATCATCTCAAAAATAATCACTGAACGCCTGAAAACCATAATGGGAAAACTAATTCATCCCCTCCAAGGGGCTTTTGTGTCTGATAGAGCGATTCAAGACAACATACTCATAGCGCATGAAATCTTCCACTCCTTCCGAAACCGTAAGGGTGTCCAGGGGTGGATTGCAATGAAGCTCGACATGGAAAAAGCGTACGACAGAGTAGACTGGAATTACACAAGACAGATACTACAAAAATTTGGCTTCCACCCACATTTAGTAAATATGATTATGGAATGCGTGTCTACTGTCTCCTTCTCTATCTTAGTAAACAATGGCCCTTCAGAACCGTTCATACCCTCGAGAGGGCTACGTCAAGGAGACCCCCTCTCCCCATTCCTATTTCTCCTAGGGGCAGAAGTTCTAGCTCGGAAACGCTCACTAGAAATGAACACTAGTAACAACGGTGTGGGATTCAAATTCGGCAACTCCGGCCCCAGAATTCCTTTTCTAGCATTCGCAGACGACATAATAATCTTTAGCAAAGGAAATAACTCGTCATGCTTAAAAATTAAGGAAATTATTGAAGACTATTGCAGATACTCGGGTCAAAAAGTCAACTATCACAAATCCGCATTTCAAACCACCCCAGGCATCTCTAGGACAAGAGCACGAGAAATTGAAGGCGTCCTCAATATCCCTTTTGAGAAAAGCTTAGAGAAATACCTTGGATGTCCTATCATCAATGGACGCGTATCAAAGGATACCTTTGGTGAATTAATATGCAAATCAAAAGACCAACTAAGTAAATGGCGAGCAAATGAGCTATCTCAACAGGGCAGGGCAACTCTAATAACCTCTAATCTGTCATCAAAACCGCTTTATTCTATGCAGAGTTTCATGCTCCCTGTTTCGATACATAAACAACTTGACCAAATAAACAGAACTTTCTTCTGGAACAAGGATGCACAACATAGCCCACTTATAGGGTGGGATAAAATCTGCAAGTCAAAAGCTGCTGGAGGACTAGGCATACGTAAAACCAAATACATGAATGAAGCACTTCAACTAAAACTTCTGTGGAAAATACTAGCGGAACCAGACAACCCCTGGGTTCAAATTATCCAATATAAATACCTAAAAAATGAACACATTCTTAACTATAAGAAAAAAGGAAACGCTTCTTGGCAATGGACCAAACTACGCTCATTAACAGAAAAATTCAAATCTGGGCTTATATGGTCTGTGGGCAATGGAAAATCTATCAAGTTTTGGAAAGACAACTGGATAACAACCAACTCCATTAACAACATAATGAATATCCAAAACTCTGAAAATGAAACTGTAAGTGATTATATTTTGGGTGGTCAGTGGTGGAAAGAGAAATTAGAATCGGTCTTACCAACAAACATCGTTGAAAATATTATTAAGATTCCACTACCGATTAATAGCTTCGAGGACAGACTCTATTGGTGGCCAGATAACAAGGGATGGTTTTCAACGAGTAGCGCATACAATTTAGTTTCAAACTCAACAAACATAACTACGACAGACTATAACTGGATATGGAAGATTGACGCTTCTCCGAAAGTTAAAAATTTTCTATGGAAAATTAAGCAAAATGGGCTCCCAACGGCTATGCGACTAGCTCAAAAGGGTATAGCAGTACCCACTACATGTACACTCTGTAACCATGGTCAGGAGGACGGCATCCATCTTTTCTTGGAATGCCCCTATAATAACTTTCAAGCACAATTTCCCCAAAATATTGTTCGGGCAATTGACACACTAATATCCCAAAACAGAGATATGGACCAAATCATGCACTTTCTTAGTACCAATCTCTCTAAGGAAAACAAGCAAAATCTAGCCTTCAGGTGGTGGACCATATGGCATACGAGAAATCAAGCAATCTTCAGAAATGTTCCAATTCCGTCCTCGGAAAGTATTAAAAAACTCATCTTAGGAAACGTAGAAAATTGGAAGAGAGCTGACAAACTACATCCACCCAAAAAGAATGCAAACATGCCACAGGAACATAAACAGTTGAGATTCCGGGGAAAAATGCACTTATGGAAAAAACCACCCATTGGCTGGCTTAAATTAAACTTTGATGGCTCATCCATCTCAACCACAAAAAGCTCGACAGGTTTCATATATCGCGCCTGTCTTGGGAACCCTGTCTGCATAGGAGGAAAAATGATGGGCGGCCATACGCCACTAATGGCAGAAGCAATTGCGCTAAGGCAAGGGATCGAAAAGGCAAAGGAACTCAACTTAAACAATCTCATAATTGAAGGTGACTCTAAGATAATCACGGATGCCTTACGAACAAATACCAAATGTCCCTGGGAAATTGAGCTTGTATTGGCTGACATTCGAACCCTTCTTATGGAATTAGAGAACGTACGAATTTCTCACATTCCCCGCATTGGTAACCGAGTGGCAGATAAGGTTGCACACCTTAGCTACTCTACCAGGGGAACTAATTTCTATACCGATACAGGTCTCCTTGACCTCATCCGACAAGATGCTTTCGGGTAGAGGGCTCACTGCCCCATCCGAATTTTTACCTAATCAAAAAAAAGAAAAGAAAAGTAAAACAGCTCTATTATATTGTGTTTACAGAATTACGTTGTTATTTGGAAATTGATAGAATGATGATTTTCAGTCGTAACATTCCCAGCTGAAAAATGTCAATTGGGAAGATATAAAAAATACAAAGCAGCTCCCGTACCAACTAGATGAAAGATGAGGCCCAATGGACTTTGAAAATATGATTTACTTATCAATAGGCCCACTTTTGGCCCAATACTTCACTCGCTTACTGATCAGTTAGGCCCACTATCTCTGTACCGATAAAGTGTAATTCCAACTATGGGTTGCGTGGGTCCAAAATCGGATCGGACGAGGCCTGAACTAGATCGGACTTTGATCTACACCGATTCCCCTATTTTTTTTTATCGGACTTTTCCCTATTTTCTAGGAATTTTTTTACTAAAACCAGTATAAGGATTAGAAAAGCCACCAACAACTCGGCTTTTTTCCTATCACGTCTAAGCGGATGAGAACACAGAGTTCTGGATCAGCAGTGAAGCTATCATTGGCAGGGGAGCTATGAGCCACAGAGCCAGACGAGTAATCCTATTAGTCACAACATTCAAATCTCTGAAAATATGATAAATAAACATTAGAAAATGAGTGAAGAAATATAGAAGCCATTTTAACAACTCTATATGAAGTTGGTTAAATTTTAACTACTCAATTTTTTTAAAAAAAGTTTAGATTTAAATTAGTTTAATAATTTTTTAATTTATTTTTTAGGATCGATATATTGCTATTGGATAATCCTTACCCAACACTAAGGGTATAGGATTAAAACCCGATGGTATATAATTACTAGGGGTGGGCGCGGGACGGGACGGGACGGGACGGGACCGGGACGGGACGGAGGTCGTCCCGCGTAATTTTTGCGGGACAAGACCGGGACCGGGACGGGACCGGGACGGGACGGGCCTTGTCCCTCACATAAAAAAATTATTAAAAAAACTTAATTTTTTCATAAATATATTGCGATTCTCAAAGGTGTAATACATATATATGTATAATTTTTTATATTTTGAAGGTTCTCATATATTCGTACGCATATATTCGTGTGTACATGTACATAAACACCGATGCAGTGTGTATATATATGGCCTTACTGTGGAGGATGTAGTGTGTATCTGTATATGACTAAATTACAGTACGTAGTATATATATATATATATATATATATATATATATATATATTACAGTGTTTACGTATGTAATATATATACAAACTATATATATATATATATATATATTTTGCATACTCTATATCCCAATATTATATATATATAGTATTACATTATTATTATTATAATATTATTATATTATTATTATAATTATATATACACATTATTATTATTATATTATTATTATAATAATAATTATTATATATATAGTATTACATTATTATTATTATTATTATTATTATTATTATTATATCCTAATATTATAATAATAATAATAATAATACAATTAATAATAATAATATTATTATTATTATTATAATACTATTAATAATATTATAATAATAATAATACTAATACTATTAGTAATAATAATAATTATTATTATATGTGTGTGCGGGACGGGATTTGCGGGATCCCGCCGGGTCGTCCCGCGTCCCGTCCCGCATCATTTTTACGGGACGGGTCCGGGATTTGCGGGATTTGTGCCCACCCCTAATAATTAACCCACGTAGTTGCTTGCACATGATATATAGTACTGTCAGAAGTAATCCGTATATAAAACGTGTGAGTGGCCCCCCAGCACAAGTGGGGTCAGTCGGCCAAAAAGGCGGAGAATCGAACAGTAGACGTAAATGGGTTGCCTCAATCTTCTTCTATCATTAGCTGACGTGTTACATTCATCTCTTTGAATGGAGTTTTGGATTCCGAGACCCTTCTTTCCAGGAACTCATTCCCTTTCTTTAAATACCTGGAGAATTAGGAATTCCCCTAATTTCATTCCTTCCTTCCTAATTCCTTCATTCATTTCATTTCATTTCATTTGGCCGCCAAAATCTTTCAGATTCCCTAACCAAGTCCCAAATTCAATCAAAACTTACCAAAATTGAATGGACATCCTCTACTTGAGAACAGGAATCACTCCCACAATTTCCGTCACCAGCAATCTCGATGCGCGCCCAAACCCTTCCCATTTCTCCGCCGGTAGATCACCGGCCGCGGCTGATCATTCCGGCGGCGTGGCCGTCATGAGGACGGCTCTGTCGAGGTTCTCTTTCAAGCATCCGTTCAGATCTCTGTTTCCGGCAGCTAAACAGGGGATTGGGATTAAAGGGGTCGCTCTAGACGACGCCGTTTCGGTGGAGGTCAAGGAGAGCAAGAGCAACAGTTACAAGACCAATGAAGAAGGTAATTTGGCCGATTTCGAAGGGCAAAATGGGAATTGGGTGATGAAGGTCCTCCGCGTGAAGTCTCTTTGGTCAGACAAGCAGGATAATGAATCTCTTCCTTCTGAATCTGCACCTGGTTCTTCAAATTGCGAAGAATCTGAAACTTGTGATTGTAATTATGATGATGATGATGATGGTGATGAAGATAAAGTTGATTTTGATAGGAGTTCGTTCTCTAAGCTTCTCAAGAAGGTTTCGCTCACTGATGCAAAATTGTATGCCCAGCTGTCTCATTTGGGGAGCTTGGCTTATGATATCCCAAACATCAAGGTGATTTCGTCTCTCTAATCTCTTCAATTTGGGGATTTCGATTTCATCTACAATTTTATGGTTTGAATTGAAGATTGACTTGATTCAATCTTTCTTTTATAGTCAGGGAATCTCCTCAAAAGGCACGGCTTTCAGTTTGTGACCTCTTCGATTGAAAAGAGAGAGCAATTGGCGAATGCCGATTCAGATCAGTCACCGAACGTGGCGGAAGAGCAAGAGGCCGGTCCATCGGAGGCACTGGAGTCGGATGATGTTAACAATGGAGGACCTCAGATAAGTGCTGAATCCGCATTTCAGACAGTAGCGTCAGCTGCTGCTTATCTGAACGCTCGTACACGAGGCATGTTCGTGTCATCGAAACACGATGCAGATCTGGAAACCGTCGACGATGACGACAATGAGAGCATTGGTGATATGGCCTCCTTCATGGCTACGACTGACTCAGTCACAGCTGTCGTCGCTGCGAAAGAGGAAGTCAAGCAAGCAGTTGCTGATGATCTCAACTCTGTTAGCTCATCACCATGTGAATGGTACATCTGCGACGATGATCAAACCGCAACTCGATTCTTTGTCATTCAGGTACCTAATAAGCTTGCTCTCTGCGAATTCGTATCATATAACATTTGGATCATACAAGAATTGAAATTGCTTCATCGGATTTGCAGGGATCGGAAACACTGGCTTCATGGCAAGCTAATCTACTCTTCGAGCCTATTCGATTTGAGGTAACTAACTACCCTAACAATGTCGCGGAGATCCTCGATCAAATGCGTCTTCCGTGATTCATTCTTGAGGCAAATCGATCTCGTTTCCTTGACAGGGATTGGATATCATGGTGCACCGAGGAATATATGAAGCAGCCAAGGGAATGTACCAACAGATGCTACCGGAGATCGATGCTCATAGGAAGGCTCATGGTGCGCGTGCAAGACTCCGATTCACTGGCCATTCGCTAGGCGGAAGCTTGTCGCTCCTGATCAATCTCATGCTCTTGATAAGAGGCGAAGCGCCGCTTTCATCCTTGCTTCCCGTCATCACATTTGGCTCCCCTACAATCTTGTGTGGAGGCGACGAGCTGCTTCGCAAGCTGGGCTTGCCGAAAAGCCATGTCCAGGCTGTGACAATGCACCGCGACATTGTTCCTCGCGCCTTCTCTTGTAACTACCCTAACCATGTCGCCGAGATCCTCAAGGCCGTCAATGGCAATTTCCGCAAACACCCTTGCTTGAATAGCATGGTAAATTAGCTTGAGATGTGAAAGGACAAATATCTCGTATTGTCAATTGGTTTTAGGATGGATCTGAACTTGTGGCTTTGTAAACTGTTATGCAGAAATTGTTGTATGCTCCAATGGGAGAGATGATCATCCTCCAGCCGGATGGCGACTACTCTCCGCAGCACCACCTCCTGCCATCGGGGAGCGGCCTCTACCTCTTCACGGGCGATGCTGATCGGAAGCTCATCCGATCAGCAAAGCTAGCGTTCCTCAACTCACCCCATCCACTGGAGATCCTGAGCGACCGATCAGCGTACGGGAACAGCGGCACCATCCAGCGGGACCACGACATGAGCTCCTACCTCAAGTGTGTCCGATCAGTGATCCGCCGGGATCTCAGCCAGCTGAGGAGGGTGAAGAGGGAGAAAAGGCGCCAAGTGTGGTGGGCCCTGGACTTGCCACGGGTCGTTCAAGGGAGCGGGATCGCGGTTGGCGCGGGGAGGGAGTCGGTTAAGAGGCTCGGTAGGCTGGTGGCTTCACACCGCGTCCATTTGCTAGTTCTCATCGGAGCCTACAACGTCCTCGACGGCTTCCTTTTCTGATCGGTAGGCGGCGGCGGCGTTGGGTTGAAAGTTATTCATTCATTTGATGGGAAGACAAAAATTGCAAAAGAATTACATTTTTTAGTTAGGGAAATTGTTTTAGTGAAAATGGAAGTGTCTCGGATAGAATTAAGTAATTGATTCTTTGATGAATGTTGATGTACAGATTTATTTTTAAAGTGTAGTCATAATTACATACTCCGTGTTAGAAAAAATCGATCAAAAAAAAATGTTCACATAAGTGATAGATTAAAAATGCCCAAACATATCTAAATCGTCATGATATAAAAAAAAGAAAAGTCAATTGTCAAATTATATATGAATTGAATAGAAGTTTCAAGTTTTGCAATTGTCTGAAACCCGACAAGACTTGAGAGAAAAATTTCCGTGAGATCGTAAATCTATGAAATTGGCCACTTTCCAGCTGCTTTCCTAATTTGTTCGTTATGGATTCTCTGAAAAAATTTGCCCAACGGACTATTTTTTGGGCCTAAATGAGGGAGTGTCTCCCACCCTTACAAAATTAGGGTTTTGTCCACCAAAAAAATTCTGGACAAAATTACCCCTCTAATCTCATGTATCCATTACCGTTTCAGCGTCACATATCCTCCCGTTTCAGATCTCGTTCGTCGACCCCTCCCTCGCTCTTCCTCTCTCTCTCCTCCTCCTCCAGTCACCAGCCTCGCCTCTTCGTACCCTCACCGCCGGAATCCGGAACTCGGCTCGCCGGAGAAGAACGGAGATTCGGCACAAATCAGAGGAGATCCGGCTCGAATCCGAGATCTGCCTCTCCGTCGTGCTCTCGCTCTCCTGCTCATCCATGGGAGCAACGATCGCCGATCGCGGAGGAAGACGATCTGGCCTGCGAGCCACTGAGCCACCGATTGAAGATCTCAACCTCCGAGCGACCATGGCGGCTCCTTTCTAGGTCTCCTCCGATTCGACGGCGAGAGTTGCTGAAATCCGATCTCCAGGTTCTGTCATGAAACCGCCGAATCAATGGACACGTTGTGCAGATCTCGAAGTCGGCGATGGACGAGAGTTGCTGAAATCGGCGATGGACGATTAGGTTAGAGACGACAGATCTCGAAGTCGGCGGATGATGCTTCCGATCTCCACTCGGAAGCTCTCGCTGCCCCTCCTACTGGCGGAATTCGGCGGCGCCGTTGAAAGGATCTTGTCCATCACCTCTTCTCATGTACTCTCAACAGGTTTTTGCTTCTGTGCGTTGTGTCTGTGGTGGTTGAGCACGATCTATCGAGGTTCGCACTTTATCTCTTCTGAGTTACTCTCTGATCTTTGTATTACTGCGAAATTATTCCCGATGGCATCCAATTTGGTGTATAGGTTCCACACTGCCTCGTCGGTTTTCAGGTCCTTCGTTCTGACTTTCAACTCTTTTCCTGCGTGAAAATTTCCAGGAATCAATTACTCCGTATATTTTGAAACTAGATTCCTAATCAGGGTGACCTGAGCTCTTTGAAGCAACATTTTCCAATTACAAGAGTTGATTAGAATCATATTTAGTTTTAATTACATGAATGAATACAATTTTCAGCACTTAATTTGATAAGTGTACTGGCGTTGTCCCCTTCCTCTCCGGTTTCAGCATCTTCGGTTTCAGCAAACTCTCCGATCTAAGCCTTTGATAAGTGTCTGGTGAGTCTCTTTCTTGCTGAAATTGTAGGATAGAACTTAATTTGTTGTTGTCGAAACCATTAACTACCATGAGATTCTCTCTCCTGCACTTGTCTGATTTTTACATTCCTCCCGTTCAACCTTGTTTGATTTTTGACGATATGCTGAGATTAAGGAGGAGGAGAGCGAGGGTAGAGCGAGGAAGCTAGGAAGAACAGAGAGCACAAAGAATTCCGGTTTCAGCATTTCATCAACGTCCGTAGAACGAGGAAGAACAAAGAGAGCACGGTGAACCTCGGTTTCAGCATGAGCTGGAGAGTGACTGCCTTGTTATTCCCTTCTTGGAGAAAAAGAAACGAAGCAATCGTCTGCCAGGTGCATTTTAGTAGTTTGATGAATTTCAGCATTTCAACAATTGCTGAAATGCTTTACCATTTCAATTTCTTTCTCTTTCATTGATTAATTTATAGATATATAAATTATTGTGAATACAAATGTCTGGTGTATATTGAGTCTTTGTTATCAAATTGAGCCTTTTTCTAGATTTTTTTTTGTTGAAATTGATTCTTATAAAATTTTATGAGCTACTATATCTTACAAGCATATATGACAACATTTCAGCTTTTCTGTTTTCAGTATTTCAGCATTTCAGTAGCTTGTATGTATAACATTTTCAGCAGTGTCAACAATAATCACTTCAACATCAACAACGTTGTTGAAATCGGGGTTTCAGCATCAACAACGTTGCTGAAATCGGGGTTTCAGCATCAACAACGTTGCTGAAATCGGGGTTTCAGCAACTCTGGAAACGCGAAAAAAAAAAACCAAAAAAAAAAACTGCTAAAACAGAGGGTGACACATGGTTTTCAGCAATTCTGGAAACGCAAAAAAAAAAGAAAAAAAAAAGCGAAAAAAAACACTGCTGAAACAGATGGTGGCACAGGGGTTTCAGCAATTCTGTTTCAGCAACTCTGGAAACGCAGGAAAAAAAAAAAAAAAAAACTAAATTTCGTGGGAATTTTTTTTTTTTTTGCTGAAAACAAAAATTTCAGCATGATGAAAAATTTGGTGGAGAAATCCCAAATATGGAGAGGGGGGGATCCTGATTCCTAATATAGGCTAATTTGGTGGCCTGTATGGAAATTGCCCCAATAATATTTGGGTGTAGTCAATGAAATGTATTTTTGTGTCTTATGAATTTTGATTTGTTTTAGATAATCTATACATTATATAACTTTAATTCAGAATACTTTGCTTACGTGTCAACCTTAGAGTCATTTTAGGAATATTGACCATTTTTTCCTTCATTTTTTTATTTCTCCTTTTTCTCTTTTTTCTATTAACAATTAAGCTTAATTCAAAACATTGAATTCAATTTAATATAGTTACTGGGCTTAACTCAAATTTATTTCATTTAATTATTTTTTCTCCTTCTTTTTATCTTTTCAAACCAATTATATATTTTTCAATTTTTATGACATTTACTATATATTCTTAAAATCAAAGAGTTTTAGCTTATATGATATCCCTATTTTTCCTTTAATTTTTATCTCTTTAAATCAGTCTATTTTTTCCTTTAATTTTTCTTCTTCTTCCCTTTAAACCAATCACATTTCTTTTTTATTTTTAATATATTTACTAATTATTAGACTTAATTCAAAATATTAAATCTAATATAATCTAATGCTTACTATTAATCTATATGTAAATATTTATATATTATAAATATATAATCTATGTATACTACATACTCCCTCCGTTCAGCAAAACTTATCGTTTACTATTCACGCACGCTTTTTTAGAATGATAAAAACTATTTAAAATATTTATTTTTTTTTAAAAAAATTAACAAGTTTGTACTTATTAATAATAACTACGAAACTGTTAAAAAAATTATTAAAAAAACAAGATATTTTATATAGTTTTTAGCTTCTAAAAAAGTGTGCGTGAATAGTAAAACGTCAAGTTTTGCCGAATGGAGGGAGTAATATATAAAATCCTTTCTGGAATTTTTCCCCCAAAATATTCACGATTTACAAAATAATTATAAAAGTAAGCATCGATTGAAACTATTTGTCAAAATGTTCAAAATTGTCAAAAGGAACAGAAACCCGCGGGTTGAAATTGCGGTTCTATTTGAAAACTACAGGGAATTTTAAAAAATAAAATACAATAAGGTAAATCGCGGTTTTACCTTTTTATTTTTTATTTTTAAAAATGAATCCCCTATCTCCATTGCAGATTTGCAGGGAGAGAGGAGCAGGCCGGTGGGGGGTGGCGATGACAAGATTGGCATCAAAGAAAAGGTAGGGAGGGAGGTGCGATGGCAGCGAAGGAAGATGCAGTTCGGGTGGGTTGTGGCCTTGCAACGAATAGGCGTCGAAGATGTCACCACTCCACCACTTTCTCCACCGAGAACCGCCGCCTGGATCTCCTCCTCTGTCAATCCACCACCTGGATCTCCTCCTCCGTCAATCCGCCACTTGGATCTCCACCGATAACCGCTCTGGTCCACCACTCATCCACCACTCTCCCTTCGCATGGATCTCCTCTCCCCTCTTTGCTACCATCGCCATTGGCCTCCTCTCTGACTTCCTTTGCACCACCACCGCCCCTATCCCTTCGCTTGACCCGCTCCTCTCTCCCCTGAAATGGGGATTAGTTTTTTTTTTTTAAAGAAGGTAGAACCGCGGTTTGAAATTGCAATTTACCTTATTATTATCATTTTTTAATTTCTTTAAAATTTTCAAAGAAAAACACGGTTTTCTGTTCTCCCTGACAATTTTGAATATTTTGACAAATTGTTTCAATCGATGCCCATTTTTATAATTATTTTTTAAATCGTGAATATTTCGAGAAAAAAATCGCTTTTATGATGATATGGCATAACCAATATCATTTTAGATAACTATTATGCCACATCACATTTTTAAAAAGTTACAATGATATTATTATTTTTACTTAGTGATTTAAATATCTATATTTATGTATTATACAATTTATACTTTTACATGATGTTTTTTTAAAAATAATTTTTTGAGATATTTATAAGATACATTTATGGTAAATATTTTAATGAATTTAATCTTAACTTTTATTAATATTTTATAATATATTTTTTATATTATCAAGATTTTAGTTTAAAAAACCGCGCCATGGCGCGGGAATTGTACTAGTTAAGGTTATTTGTGTAGATTAAACATATATACTCCTCCTTTTATCAAAAATATATATCGTTTTCAACCCTTATTTTAAAAAACTAAAAACTATATAAAATATTAATTTTAAAAAAAATATAATTTAATACTTAATAGTAATAAATGTTAAATTGAAATAAAATTTTAAGAAAAAAATTGGTATTTTATATAATTTTTTAGAATTAAAAAGTCAAATGACATATATTTTGAATCGGATGGAGTAGTTGATTGATAAAGAAAATATCAAATAAAAATAGATTGGAATTGTTATTTACACCCTAAAATTTTACTATTTACACCCAAAAGACAAGTTTTTTTAAAATAAACACTACGCCTTTTGAGTCAAAGGTGTGTGACTCAAGAGACGCAACTATTTTTTTCTATATACATACCCTGCCCCTCTTGAGTCACACGCCTATGACTCAGGAGACGGATGATTTATTTATTTTTAAAAAAAAACTTGGATTTTTAGGTGTAAATAGTAACTTTTGTGGGTGTAAATAACAATACCCAAATAGATCGATGACTCTTAAAAATAATATCTGAAAATTGGCTAAACTAGTGAATTTTGTGGGGGAAAAAAATTCAATTCAATATGTTTAGCCTATATCCTAAGAGTATAGGTTAGAAAGTCAGTTATGTTTTTAAATATTACTATAGTTTGGGAAAATTTTGGTATTTTGAAATCAATGTTGGTTGAAGTTATTTCCAAGCGAATATGTCCCAATTAAGATATTTTATATTTTAAGATTATTTTATATTTTAAGATGGAGATTTAAAAAAGAAAAAGAAAAATTAAACTCAGCATTGCAGAATTAAATTGTGAAATACATGTACTGATGTACATGTTAGGATGAGAAAATTAGGTAGTAATTTCAAAAGGAGTCCAAAATAATAGCAAAACACTATACGGAATAATTATAAAGAATAGTACTAATAATTATAAAGAATATTTCTGTAAAATAAAGACGAAAATAACTATAATTATATCTTTTTTAAAAGAAAACTCACACGTTTAGCTGATATATTAATATTTTCTCAAACAAATGGAGTAATTTTTATTTAAAATTTTTTTAATGATGCATTTATTCCATTTTAGGATTTATGTATTAAAAAAAAAAAAAAGGAGACAAACCTTATGCTCTGAATAATCTGTATATGGGTAGAAACGAAACATGCAGACGTGGAGACACGCAGAACCGGGACTGAATGGTTGATAATCTCCCTCCATGTTACCACGTAGAATTCAATGAATCTTATTGGGTCACTATTATTTGGAAAAGTTGTTGCCAAGTTACAAAATCTTGACTTTTTTTTTACCTTACCCAGCTGGCAACAGCTACGTACTAGATAAATCAGATTGCGTCAATCGATACGATCAACTAGTAGGAAGTAAGGTAAAACTTTGATGGAAATCTCAAGAAAATGGACGGAGACAGGGATCGAACACGTGACCTCCTTCCCACCATATGATTATATGAATCCCAATCAAATCTTGACTCTTTATGAAAACCTTTAAATTACAAATCTGTGGACTTATTTTTACTCTTTCCGATCGGAAATAAACAATGTTTTAGAGATTTGCACAAAGATTAAGAAAAATCACTTCTACTTTTAAATACCCCATCAGAAAACTTTTATCCACGCATCACATTTATTGATGCGGGACCATCTAAGACACTTTCGGACACACTTATACTTGAGGATGGACCTATGATTCGAGCTCACGAGAATGAAGTTATCCTCAAGAGGAAGAAGAAGGTTCCACCATGGGAGAAGGCCCAAATGTGCAAGCTTGATGGTCGTTCGTTATCAGATTCGTTCAGCAGTTTGACAGCTTTTCGACGTCTCAGTAAAATGAGTCGTACGGATTCAATATTAATCGGATTGGATCGTGCCATACCTTGTCGGAACGAGGACGAAGAGATCTACAACTTTGCTGTTGAATGTTTTTCCAGATTCGACCTAGAGCTTGGCCGAAAATCACATTCTTTGCAAGTTGTCACTGTTTTGCGCGGGAGTGCAGGTAGGTGAGCGGGCGCGCGGGCGTGCAGCTCTGGGCTGTTGGATGCTGGCCACCGATCTCACATATGCCGAATTAGGGCTTTCTTAAGTTGTTATTTTAAAGACCTTAATTAATTATGTTATTTTAGTTATTTTAGGATTATTTAATTAATTCCTTTTATTTATTATTTTTATTAGAAATCAGCCTTAGGGTTATAAGTAGACGGTTGATTCCTCCATTGTACTCAGACGTCTCTTTTATGAAAATTTCAGTTTGTGTGAAACACAATTGAGAGAAAGTCAATCGACTCGAAGCGTGGCTCGTCGATTGCAACTATTGGTATAAATCTTGCTTGGTTTGCTTTGAGTTCGTCAACCTCGCGAGAGCTTGGTGATTCAGGTAATCACAAGTCCCCTCCTTGTGCCTCCAAGTTGTCCACTTGGTTGTGTAAGGTTGTAGAGGCGGGCTTTATAGTCGTTGGTATTTGGTTCCTACCCTCTAAGGAGGTCTGGGGTCTTTATCTCGTTCTATTTTAGTTCGAATCAGTCCTTATCGGTCGTGTCTTTGTTATCAATTTCGAGTCTTGCATATTGTTCATCGAGTCTTTGCTTCCGTTCTTGTTAATTCTAGTTTGATTGTCGAAGATCGGGTCATCCTACGGCTAACCCCGTATCATTTATTATGTACAAATGTGATTGGTTAAACAAAAAAAATACAAATTATATTATTATTAGTGCAAAAGTAAAAAATAGTGTAATTATTACTTCTAAAACACCAAATATTGTTCAACAAATTTTACCTTCTAAAACATCAAATATTTTCGATTGGAGGGAGTATTTTTTTACGAGTGTATGGCTCCATATGGGACGGAGTTGAAAAAATGATTGAAATTTAAAAACAGTTGAAATTGAAAAATTGTGTAAAATAAAGGTTGAAAGATTATAGAATAATATAAACTTCGTATGAGGCGAAAAAAAATTATTTATAAAAAGTGGAGTTTATTTTGTTGTTATAAGAGATATAATGATAATTTCAAATCAAATAAACAAAATAAACAGGTGAAAAGATACCACAAATAGGTTTTTTTAGCTTCAAATTTCAACCAAAAATTCTAAATAATTCGCCCTCATACACGGTTAAAAAAATTCCTCATTTTAACAGTTTTAAAACTGTTAAAAAAGTGTCCCATACATGCCCTATGTGTCCAATATATTGAAATAATTTTCTTTATACATACATAAAAAATATTCTAAAAAAATAGCATCATATAGAAATTATTAAGCCTTCAACCAGTTATATAAGGAGTTAAGGACCCAACTTCCCCTTCATCACTAACAAATGTCAAATCTTCAACTAACAACAAGCTCCTCAAACTGAACTAGGTCAACAAGCTCCCATAACTTAACATCCAAAAGATCATCACCTTAACACTTTTGAAACACACATGCCTTAAAAGCGATCATTTTCTAGTATGTGTCCGAACAAGAGGTCACAGACCATGTCAATCTCCCCCAAACATTTGAGCAACATCCTCAGTTCAGCGACATCCTCGTTGTTGCGCACTCCCTTGTGCCAATGCATCCGGAGGCTTTGATGGTCTTTAGGACCGTCCAATAGGCTTTCAACCTTTCGTGTCCCTTCCAGGCACAAACTGAGGGGGTCCACTCTAACACGTTTTATTTTTTTAAAATAAAATAATAGGTAAAAAAATTAAGGAAAATTAATAAAGAATTATTCCTTTATTTATTAAATCAAGGATTTTATTTATAAAAAAAATTATACATACTGTATAAGAAAAGTTTAGTCTACCTAGCCCACTCGAATTTTAATTTTTGGTTCCGTGTCTCAGTGTCTGATCTCTATGTAGATACTTGCCCTACCTCATTGAGTGCTTGATGGTTCAAGCACTCAATGAGTATAGTTTTCACTTTGTCCAAGCTCCTTCACTGTGAAAAGACTTACATTTTTTTAATGAATATAGTTTTCAGTTCCTTAAAAAACGTGTTAAAAAGTTACAACTTATATTTTGAGATGGGAGAGTAATAGTTAACTCCATCTGAGCTTAATTAAGTTTTATGTCTATTTATTATTTTCTTTGCTTATCATCTCTATTTGTTGGGATAAAAAGACATACATCTCATATTGATTGTGGGTGATATAACCATATAAAATATAAGGTTGGATAATAATACTAAGCCCCCGTTTGTTTTTTGGTAGGGAAAAGTAATGATTACCCTCATGAATATAGTCCATATTTAAGTTAAGATTCATTGATCCTTATTCTAATCATTCTCCTCATTCTCTCATTTTCCATACAAATGTGTTACCCTTCTATTCCCTAATTTTGAGGGGGTAACTAATACCTCTAGAATGGGCTAATATTCCCCTCCATCCTCTCCTCCAAGCTCACAAAAATTGGTGATCATATACATTTTATGTGTAAAATTTAATACCTTACCTTTTCTTTCCCTAGTTATCTAAACAAACGAGCCCTAAATCTCATTCAACTATTCAAGCATTGCATAAACGTGAGATTAGCTACAAAGGTCAAGACCGTACTGCGATGACTTTTACAAATCTAAGCTTTAAAAAAAATCAAGAAAAGGAGGACCATTCCGCAATGGAACATCTCACTCTTCAACTTGCTCTTTTTTTTTTTTTTTTTTTTTTTTTGAGGCAAAACTTGCTCCTTTCTTACTTAAGGTGACTAAGAGATCGATCGATGTGAATGGAAAAAAATCCAAAACGTTCCAGGCCGTAGTAAGAGTATAACAAGTTTTATATATAAGTTGGTGGACTAGTGGACTACTTCTACTATTAATTGGTTTTAAGATAAAATCTCATTCGACGGGTGTGTTTGGGTTCCAAGTGATTGATTATTCATTAGAAGTATAATTAATCACTTCAAAAGTGTTGTTTAATATAGTTATAATTTGTTTAAAATATCATAAATTAAAAAAAAAAAACTTGAAGATTGTGTCGCCTAAACACCCATTATGCAATAACGTTTATAATTATATTATAATATTATAAACTTAATGAAAATTATTAATATCATTTATTATTATTTTATTTTAAATTTGCATTATTTTAAAAAAATTATAATTTATGTTAAACAAACCTTTTTAAAGTGATTATAATTCTAATACATAACAGCATGCCCAACAAATGCTCCATTTTGGAAAATTTTGGGCTTTTGGAGAATATTGAGCTTATTTTAAACTCAACAGCTTCTCCAACTCATTCTCCAAAATGGAGACGGATGGTAAAAAATAGGGCGTCTTCCCTCAAAAATTTTGCCGATTACTTTTCTCTAGTGGCGGTGATCGTTGTGCCTTCCACAACCGTGCCGACTTCCACCGCCGTCTCTTCCTCTACCCTTTCTCCATCGCCATCAAGCATTCAAGTGGTCGGAAGCCCGGAATTATGAAAAACTACCTTGAAAGTGTCAGTTCACCCTAGAAAGAAGATACAGGTGAGTTCTTCCTTCATCTTCCGTGTTTGCAATTCCGTTTCCTCCCCTCTCTCTCCCTCTTTCCCTCTCTGTGCAAGGTTTTCGACCCTACAATGGCGGATAAATAGTCTTCAATTCCGTGTTCTTTTCCTGCCTCCGTGGCATGCAAGAGGATTGTGGTCTTTCTGATTTCTTTCTTCCGATTTCCGATCATGAATTTGGATGGGTATGAGATCTTTGTATTTTCTGTAGGATTAATTTTTTATTTCAGGTGCGGCTGGTCTGTGTTAATTGCACCCCTTCATCTAGGGTTCAATCATCCATTAATAAATTTGGTTAATTGATCTTGGGCCACTGTTGCTTGTAAATCGATACGAAATTGAACGTGTTGGGCCACTGTTGCTTGCCACTCCCGAACGTTTGCTTGGCACTCTCAAATAAATCATCCATTAATATATTTGGTTAATTGATTTTGGTTTATTGTTCTTGCAATCAAATGCCAGTGGTGCATTCAGGCATAAATGTAATTTGCTATGGAATGAAGTTAATTTAAAATTAAAAAAAAAATACAATTCTCCAAAATGGAGAAAATGTTGGAATTTACACAAAAAAATTTTAGGGCAGATGAATTTTAATTCCCCATTTTGATAAAAATTTGGGGAAATGGTTGGGCATGCTCTAATGACTTGGAATCCAAACAGTATCTGATATCGATCGTTTGATTTTTATGCTCTAATGACTTTGATAAGTACAATTTTTATAAATTGATTTCATGTAAAGATAATTCTTATGAAATGTGTAATTTAAATGTTTTGGAATTTATGTCTGGCTCAGAATATTTGAAGTATTGTATTTTGTTTAATTATTTAAATCATTAATTATAAACCAAATAAATAAAATCTTACTTATATATATTATCAAGGTAATACAATTCATAAGATTTGTAATTTTTTGTTAACATGCTATCTTTTTAATTTTAAAACGAACAAAACACGAGAAGATAATACAAATCACACGAAACTACACTTCACAAGGAATGAATTAACCACGAAGCAAACAAGGTGTAATACATCTTTACAAATCTCACTCATTACATTTTTTTCCAATGTAAGAATGAAATAAATTGAAATCTCGTGAAATCCTTCATAAATTGACCTACTTAATCTATGGTGGGATATAGATTAGAAAATATTTTTTTTAGTATTATTATTGGGTTAAATTTGATGAATATCTATTTTTCATGACAAAATTAAGTAAATGTCCACTTTTTTACATAATTAAGTAAATGTTCATTTTTTCCAAAAATACCCCTCCTTTCCCATCTCTAACCCTTCCTCCTTCCCTTTTGACCATTTTTAATTTTAACATTGACTAGTCAACATTGACCATTCCGGTCAACGTCTGCATTTTGTGACAATTTTTTTGGTGACAGTTGAGTATATTTTTCTAGTGACAGTTAATTGTGACAATTATTTTGGTGACAATTGATTTTTTGTGACATTTTATTTTTTCCGGTAGCAATTAGGGGAAAATATTTTCTAGTGACAATTGATTTTCTTTTTTTCTTGTGATAATTGTTGGTGACAAAAAAATTTGGGTGACAATTGATTTTCTTCCGGTGACAGTTATCAGTAACACTTTTCCTCGGAGACAAATAAAGTTTTTCTGCAAATAGATGATTTTTCCGATGACAATTGTTGGTGACAACTATTAATGACGAGGTTGATGACAATATATTGTCACCATGATATTGTAACCTTAAAAAAATTGTCACCATAACATTATACATCACCAAGACATTGTCACCAACTACAGTCTACAAAACACTGTTTTCATATTGTTTAATCAATCGTATTGTCACCAACTTATAAAAAACATTGTCACCAACCTCTTTTTAATAATCTATTGACACCAACAATAAAACAGTGTAACCAACCTATTTTCATCAAGCTTTGGTCAATAATCAACTGTCACCAATTACAAAACTTTGTCATCAATCTAGTGTCAACCACCTATTTTTAAAAATTAATTGTCGCCAACGACAAAACAGTGTCACCAACCAATTGTCACAAACTACAAAGCACTTTCATCAAACTAAAATATTTACAATGCTAATGTTATCACATTTGTCATCTAATATTAACACATTTTTATTACAAAACTTAAACCCTAGAACAAGGGGATCATAGACCCAAGAGGGGCTAAACCTGAGCAGATGAAAATTTGATGTATAGTATAGTTTAGGGTTTAGGGTCAAGGCCATAAACCCTAAAACCTAAACCCTAAAATGTGTGTACAATACCAATATTATCAGATTTGTCATATAATATCAACGCATTTTTGTTACGAGACTGAAACCCTAGAACTAGGGAATTTGCATAGACCCTAGAGGGGCTAAACTTGAGCAAACGAATAATTCGATGTACAATACTATAATGGCATCACATTTATCATCTAATATTAACACATTTTTGTTACAATAATAACCCTAAGTAGATGAAATTTGATGTAAAGTTTAACTTTGTAATACTTAATTGTCATATTACATCAACTTGCAAAAAGATCAAAATAAAGGGGAACAGTTGAGACATTCATACTTAACATCCAAAATAGCAAGACCCTCTATAGCCATCCTCTCTCTCTATATATACGCATCCATATACTTGTCGAAATAGCTTCAATACCACCATGAAATGCAAGACCCTCGATATATTTGATGGTATACATACCACAACTTCCGCTACAATTGAACAGAAAGATAATGAAAATTACATTATAGCTAAATGAGATATAAATTCTATTTGTCACCAAACCAGAATATATAACTCTACCAATTGTCACCAATCTAAAAAAAACAACAAAATAACAACATAAATTCCATTTGTCACCAAAACAGAATATATAACCCTACCAATTGTCATCAATCTAAAAATAACAACATAAATTCCATTTGTCACCAAAATAGAATATATATAACTCTACCAATTGTCACCAATTTAAAAATAACAACATAAATTCCATTTGTCACAAAAAAAAATATATACAACTCTACCAATTCCAATTGTCACCAATCTAAAAATAACAACATAAATTCCATTTGTCACAAAAAAAGAATATATAACTCTACCAATTCCAATTGTCACCAATCTAAAAATAACAACATAAATTCCATTTGTCACCAAAACATAATGTATAACTCTACCAATTGTCACAAATCTAAAAAACAACAACAAAATAACAACATAAATTCCATTTGTCATCGAAAGAGAATATATAACTCTACCAATTGTCACCAATCTAAAAAAACAACAAAATAACAACATAAATTCCATTTGTCACCAAAACAGAATATATAACTCTACCAATTGTCACCAATATAAAAATGACAACATAAATTCCATTTGTCACCAAAACAGAATATATAACTCTACCAATTGTCACCAATCTAAAAAAAATAACAAAATAACTACATAAATTATATTTGTCACCAAACAATGAAGCAAACCCCTGATAGTCTCATTTAAATTGATGATATAGAATCAAGCTAAATACTAATTGTCACCAAACAAGCAATTGTCACCAAAACAAATAAGCAATGATAAACACTTGAAATAGAACAACATATAAAGTAAGAACGAATTAGATTCATCAACAAGAACACTAACCTCAATCCAAAAAAAAGAAACCTTTTTTAACCAACTGATACAGACAATTTGAAAGGAAATTATCCACCAAATTTACCAAACAACAACAAAGGCCTCCCTAAAATTAATAAAATACAACCAACTAAAATAAACCAAACCAAGTTGTGAATTGTGAAGAACAATACATGACATAACTTAACATTTCGTTCAAACCCTAGAAGTAAACGCTTTTATGCAGCGAACAAACATCCACACTCCAGCGAACAAACATCCACACTCCAATTCCAAAACGCATCAAATTGATCGACGAAAATCCTAGGCACACCCACGCAAGGAGAAATCCCACACAAAATCAAAGCAACGAAATTCGCCCTGGCCGCCTCTCCCTCTCACTCTCATCTTACCTGTCGGAGCCAACCCTAGCAACCACCGGAGCATCCCCTACCTGAGATCAAAGTCGTCGTCTCCTCCTTGTCTAGTATCGCTCAAGCAGGCCGGGTCTGGAGTTGATATCGGCGGTGGAATCAAAGCCCACACGCAACCGGTGCCCCTTTCCTCCTCCCACCTTAACCATGTGAGATTGAAATCAGAATCCATAGAAAAGGGTTTGGAATCGGAAGTGGAGCTATTTATCGGTGGAATCACGACGGAGATTCAAATTTGGGGGTATGTAATCGGAAGTGTAATGGATTATCGGTGGGGCTGCGGGAGAGAGAGTCGTGAGGAGGCGGTAGATATCTAGTCGTGAGGAGCCCGGAGTTCAATTAGATCTGATTCATCCGAAACAGAGGAAGACCTAAAAATTAAAAGAGGGGTGTTTTGGGTATTATGGAAATATTGTGGACATTTACTTAATTGTCAAATAAAAATGGACATTTACTTAATTACAAATCTTAAATGGATATTTTACCAAATTTTTAAGAAGACATTTTTAAAAATGGGAAATTGCAAGCTTGTACCTTCCTTCCCACTTTATTTTGGCTCTAAATCGGGGAAACAAAGGGGAACATTTCACATACATGAAAACTTATAAATGATTGCTTCAGTCGGGGCAGGTCAGTGGTGTAGAGTAAGGAGTGGTAAGGAGGTCTTGAATTCGATTCCTATATTTAACGGGATGGCTATATGCACCCATGACAGGTGCTATATGCACTACATAGGACGGATCATAGATCCGCCCATTATAACTTTTTTAAAAAATACACGGACGGATCTAGGATCCGTCCTATGTATCATTATATATATAAAAAAAAAAGAGGAGTAAAGCTGCAATGTGCAGCTTTTACTTTTTTCCATAAAGCTGCTTGACAGCTTTTTCTTGTTTCTTTTTTTTTGTATGTATATTACGACCGGATCTAGGATCCGAGAGTGTATTTTTTACAAAAATTATAACAGACGGATCTATAATCTGTCCTTTATAGTGCATTGCATACAACACCTGCTGTTGGTGCATATAGTACAATCTCTATTTAATGTGAGTTACTCGTTATAAAAAAAAATAGAAATGCTTTTGATAAGTCAAGAGTAGTGCAGCTACTAGCTAGCATTTTGTCGGTTAGGCAGTGAAATAAGACTTGCTAGTCACATGTATGTGCTACCGATAGGGATGGAAAAGGGTTAAGTTGCCCCTCCTTCCATCAAAATATAGTTTATCTCTTCCTAGTAATTTCGATTTAATATATTATACGTTTTAATACAATATCTGAATGAAAAATTGATAAGAATTATTCTATCGAAAACGAAGATTATGAATTCAACTATATATGAGTTTGGAGGACATTTAAAGCTTGTAAGGCACCAATAAGTTTAACCTACTTACCTTTTATTTTTTCCCTCCTCACAAGATTTTAACACATCATTATTACATATTTTTTTAAACTTTATTTATACCCCATTATATATTTTTCTACCAATTACAATATATATATATATATATATATATATATATATAGAGAGAGAGAGAGAGAGAGAGAGAGGGGGGGTTGGGTCAGGTGTTTACACCCCTTATTGTGTTTTGTGTTAACAAATATAGGCCATTGATTGATTAGAAATGAATGAGTGAGATTAATTGAGACTTTCCCTTTTTATTTAAAGAAAAAGGAGTAGGTCCCACCACTTTTATAGCCAACTTGCTGAAAGTAAGCGCGTGTTTTTTTTTTGGAGGTAACGTTTTTTTTTCCTGGGTTGTGTGGTGCACTGTTTGAACTATTCGATAAGGTGATAGTAATTATTCGCTCACTTATAGTTATTATTCGCTAGCTTGAAAGTAATTATTCGTTAGGTTGATACTAATATATTATAGTTATTATTCGCTAGTTTGAAAGTTATTATTCGTTAAGTTGATGGTAATTATTCGGTAGTTAATAGTAATTATTCGGTAGTTAATAGTAATTATTCGTTAGGTTAATAGTAATTATTCGTTGGTCAATTACGCAACTATTTGCTAGATTAATAGTAACTATTCGTTAGATTAATAGTAACTATTCGTTAGATTGATAGTAATTGTTCGTTAGGTTGAAAGAGGATGTAAATGTAATGATTGGTTTCCACATCTAATTAATTATATATACAGATGAATAATTCCTTATTATCAACGAATATAAACTCTGACTTGCCGAATAATGGCTCTGAACGTGAAATTAATGAAAAACAAAACTAGAAAAATTCTGATTGGACCACAATTTGCATTTGCAACAAAGATTTCACATTGACAAACACCAAGAACCGAATGATTATTTCATCCCGAATGTTAAATAGTAATTCAATCAAAACCAACTTAATAAACAACAATTCAAGAAATTCCCAAATTGAGTACCAGATTCAAGAAATCCCCAATTGAAGAAATCCCCAATTCAGGAGAGCACTGTCGACTCTTGCGGAACTGAAAGGGGAGGCTCGCGACGCTTGTGGGAACGAGATGGGAGGCGCCGAGATGCGAGAGAGAAGTCCGAGAGAGAGGCAGCCATTGGAGGCGCTCAGGCGAGCTTGATCTTGGGGCGATAGGCGCAGGTGCGAAGAGGAGTACGTGGCCGTCGTTGACCGGTGTCAGATTCGGTGCCATTGGAGGCGCTCCGACGAGCTTGCTCTTGCAGGGGGCTTCGCCTAAGCCATTTACAGAGGAGGAAGGGGATGGAGACGGTGATGAGCGTATGGAGGAAGAAGATGTAGATGGTGGAACCTTTGATAATTAGGGTTTTAACGTGGATGAGTTGTAGGCAGTTACACAATTTGGGTGGGATGTGATTTACACGCCCTGGATTATTGAGGGTGTGATTTATTGTTCACACGGGGCCCACATTATTTTAAAAGAAATTAAATTAATTCTCAATTAATCTCAGCCTTTAATTTTAATTCCATCAATGGCCAATATTTGTTAACACAAAACATATTAAGCATTGTAAACATTTGATCCATACTTTATATATATATATATATATATATATATATATACACTATTTTAAATCAGAAGATTTAGGCTGACGTGTCATTTTTTTCTTGATTTTAGCTGATTCAACTAATTTCTCTTTTCATAGTCTTTTTTTTTTATATAAGACAAAGATTTGGGGGTGGCCAACCACGGTTAATCCACCGCCCAAACACGTCCTAGCGGACGACGTCATCGATCTCAGCCGGAGAACGACCTTTTTCATACTCTTTTATTTTTCCCCTCTCCTACCTTCCCTTCCCTTCAACTAATCTTTTTTTCCTATTTCCCTTTTTTAATTTTTTGCAATTGAATTTCAACTTTGAAATAACCCTGAAATAACCAAGGAGTTTATTTCAAAATATTAAATTAATATTAACCTATAATGAAGTTCATCTTGATTGAGCTTATTATATCTTTCTTTTATGAGTTTATTTGTATAATTTTATTTCAAAACATTAAACTAATATTTTATTTAATTGTATAATATTAATTTATTTATTTTTAAAATTTATTTTTAAAAAATCGCGCCATGGCGCGGAAACTGTACTAGTAATATTTAATCAATAAAATAAAATAAAAATATCTATAGCCCACCTCCCATTAAATAAAAAATTGGATAGAGTAACCCCTCCCCACTAGAGTTACCCTTTCCCCTCTCTCCAATAAGTTTAACTCCACATCCATGACCCTCCGGGAAGAAAGCGGGTGCTAAGGGGAAGACACACCCCCTGAGTAGAGCATTCCCAAGTCCGAACAGATTTTCCATTTTGAGGTTTTTGAGTTTTTTGGATAATTTTAAGGTGTTATTTTTGTTAAACGTTTTTTTTATCTCATTCTTAAAAAATGGAGAAGCAAAAAAAAAAAAAAAGTTTTTCTATATTTGCAACATTCTCCAAAACTAAATAATTTTTCAAAACTTAGAAATGCGAAAGCAGCGGTTGGAATTTAAGAAAAAATAATGTTTAAAAATATATATTTTATTTCTACATTTGGATAAATTTTGGAAAACAAATGATCTACAAAAATTTAGCCCAATAAAAAATATACGGAGTATATCTATCTTATTTCTCACAGTTTGTGCTTCGACTTAGAAGTAAGAAATTTGGCATTTATAAACAGTGAGTAGGCCGGCCCAACGCAGATGAAGGTCCATTACTAAAATGTAGAGAGGCCCAGAGGGGAAAGGCCCAATATAATTTTTAAAAAATATCAAAGATCTTGCACATTAAAGGAAGGTGAAACTAATTAACACTAGTTCTTTTCCCAAACCTTGTTCGGATTTTTTCATAATATTTTCGATCGAACTTGATGTATTAAACAAAATATTCGACACATCAATTTTCTACTGACATATTGTCCATGTTTTTTATCATGTTGTTCTTTGAAATTTTCTTTTCTTGAGATAATCGATACTTCAAATTTGGCAAAGAATAGTAAATCAGCCCATTCCACGGTTGTCCTAACATCCGTCTTGATCGAAGGCAAAGAAAAGAAACCTTATACTTTTTTACTTAAGAAAATTGAGTTTGGATCCTATATGATACTTTATCTATTACACATCATGTTGCACCTTTTAAATTGGTCTAAATTATAAAATGGTTTGATAAAGATACCTTAAGTTTAAACGTATAAACCCTATCTAAAGAATAAAAAAAAATGATATTTAGTGTGTGTGTTTTTATAATGTCTTAGACCCTTAATTAGAAAATTTTACTCTATGTTTAAGTATGAACCCTAAGGGCAATTTTATCGGGCGTGAAATGAGCAGGGGCACTACAAGATTTTAATATAAAAAATGAGAATAGTGCAATTGGGATGCTTGATCAATGCTTTCAAAGCATCACTACCACAGGGAAGAAAGTGGGACCCCAGCCTGGCGCGTCAGAATTTTGCAACAGTGGAGGGGCCATGTGTCGAGCTCTGATTGGGCAGCAGGAAGGGGCGGCAGATGTGGACAACTAGGCAGGAGATGGACGGCTTGGATTTGATGCCGGGGGGGGGGGGGAGGGGATATTTTACACAATAAAAGTAGTTTTTCGGGGAAGAAAATGTAAAAAAAAAATTACCACAATACTAGATTCATTTTTATCTACATGTAGACATCAAATTTGAATATGTTTGACTATATTTTTTTTTCAAAAAATTGTCTTTGATTATAAATACGCAAAATATAATCCGAAAAAATGAATTATAAATATGGAATAATTTGAAATAATAAATAATGTAAGAAATGAAATACATAATTATTAAAAAAATATTTTTTAATTGGAGGAAGTTAATCTAATATTAATATTTTAATAATAATAAATGAACATAATAATATAATCGAGAATGGAAATAATTGTTGAAAATGGGTATATTTGTAAATTGAGTTGATATGAAAAGATGGGTTTTGGGATATTAGAGATGCTATTGATAAAGTGGGAAAAATGAGAATGAGATGCTAGGATGATGTGGCGGAGAGAGAAGAATAAAATATTAGTATTCCTAGTATCCCTAGTATCCATTGATAAACATGGCCTAAGAGGTCAAAACATTAAACTCATCAAATCACAATGATGAGATACTTAGTTGCAATGATTAAACCCGTCAAATCACAATCGAAACCTTCTATTTCACTTGAATAACACCAATATCTTATGATGAAATTTTATCAATAATTTATAATATTCAATTTCACAAATTTCATCAATGGAGTAAACTATTCATTACTATCTAAATATTTTGCACAACAAAAATATATTGGAACCCTTGTCAAACTCCAGGATTAAATATATGATAAGTTGAGCATCGAATATTTTTGGGTTTTTTCCCTATTGTATTTAATATTGAAATTCAATTTTCATAACCATAATCGATTTCACACCATGTTTGTGAAATGGGTTGCAGAAAATGAACGATTTATGTTTTTTTTACTTGTTTTAAGGTCATGTGTATTTTAATTAGAACTCAATTACTCCATTTCCCCCTCTAATAGACTATTCATTTTAGATATTTTTTAAATATTTTTGGTACTTGTTATTCCTATTGCATTTAATATTGGAACCTAATTTTCATTATCATAACATATTTCACACCATGCCCGTGAAAAAAAGCTATAGAAAGCTCGGAAAACCCATATTAAAAATGATTCAACCAACCCTAATCCACTTGAACAACAACCCCACTCTAAAACAAAGTGCCAGCAGACAACCTCCAATCAACTCTAAGCTAAAATTAATGTTCAAGATCAGCCAAAAACATGGAGAAAAAAGCTACAAAATTAGCACCCTTCCATAGAAACAATCCCAGCAAATTCAGCCGCAAACAGATTCAAATAACACACATAAACTGAACTAAAAGATGAATATTGTAGTAGCAAAAAAAAAAACCAAGAGTCATCGTCGTTGCTCAAGAGTTTAAGGCTAGTCCCAAACTCAAACAGCTCCAAAATAACTACTCATATCATCCTGCAAGTCCCATCTAAGAAATCAGCTAAATTGCCCTATAGGAGGCTGGATAATACAATAGAAAATTCAAAAACACTTTATGTAGAAATATCACCTAAAAAAAAGACAATTCCAAGATTAGAACAGCTCTAGAATATCCCCAAATCAGCCTTTTCCGTGAGGCGAAAATGCTGAAAATTCCAAAAACATGTTCTACATTCACAACCCAACATAACCAACAACAATCTGCATCAAAAGTTTCAATAAAATCAGTTGGGCATTGCCACCTTCCAAGCATTCAACAAACAACACAAATCCAAAGAAAACAACCCAAAATAGCCCTCGAATCACCAATACAACAACCCAAAAACTGCCCTTAGGACATCAACCAAATAGCTACCCAAACTGAAAATATTTAGCAACTCAAATAGCTCCCAAAATATATACAAAAAACCTATAAATTATCATTCGAAGTAAAAATCCATCTTTCTCATTTGAGATGGTTGAAAATAATGAAGAAGAACCATAAATTGAAGGGTTGTGAACAACTTTGATAATTATATTCACCATGTATTCACTTGAATCCCTATGGCAGCAGGAAAATTAAATAGAGATATCACGTGGGTGAGATAAAAATCAAACTTGCTAGTAGTTAGTTACCCATTCCTCGCCTCTATAGAAAGCTCGTCATCAATATGGCGACACAAGCCAAAATGTATAAGTACTCGACAAAGAACGAATTTGAAGACTCCTTAGATTCCTTTTCATCATCTTCATAATTTCCTTGAACCAAATATAGCTGAAAAATAGAAGATAAAACCCAACTAGTTCTACAAAAACAGAGTTGAATAAATATAAAAGAGCATTAAATAAATTCATAGTTAGAAGAAGGAATACATATTGTTCAAAAGAGCATTAAAAAGGAAGAACGAAAAAGATTTAAGTAATCAAACCCACCTCAGACCCCCAACACACAAATTCCAAACTTTCAAAGACAATGAATAATACAAAGCAAACATGAACAAATAAAAGTTCTCAAAATTTCATAAAAAAAAAAGTTCTCAAAATTACCACAACTGGGGAATCATTGCATTTGTGAAAGATGAGCTCCGCGTGAGATTCAGATATTAACAAAGGTTATATCCCATTGAAACAATTCGTCGAACACCTCAAAGGCATTAGACTTGGAGGCGACATTGCAATGCTTGATGGGTCTGATAAAGCACAACTACTACAGCGACTCCAAACTCATCACGACTTCTTCCGTTCACACATCCCGACTCAACATCTGAATTGCAAACTAACCCTTCTCTCCACAAATCTGACTCCAAAAAAGGAAATTATATGGTAAAGGAGACTTAAGACATCTTGTATTCCACGAAAACAGATGGAAGGTTGAGGACCAAAATTCTCAACGAAGGTGAGGATTTGCTGCTCAGCAGAGTTTTGATGAAGAGACCGTTGGAGAGGGAAGCCCGTCTCCATGAAGGATAGGAAAACCCAATTTGAATACCTAATCGGTTGTTACCTTCATGTTTGTGAAGAAGGGAGGAAGTCTGCCTCCATGAAAGATAGGAAAACCCAATTTTAGTTGGGATGTATGGTAGGGCAAACACCATAGTAGAGACCATTGGAGAGGGAAGCCCGTACGACGTTTCGTATTAAGGCTTCACATTGCAGAGAGGGGCTTCAAAGCGGTTAGTAATTGAAGAGGATGAAGAACGTGGGTGCTTACAGGGTTGCTCAAAAAAGGTCGCGTGGCTCATTCTTTTCTGAAGAGGATGAAGCGGTTGAAGGAGAAAATCAATTTCAACTTGGAATTGATATTGGGAGCAGTTGAATCCATAGAGAGAACGCGGGTGGGAAGGATGGCTGAAAATTTAGCTTCTTAATTATGCTCAGAGAAGGACACGTGGCGCAATCTTTTACAAAGATATTGCTTCTAAAATTATAAGTATAAGGGGTGGATAACCCAACTTTTGGAGGGGTGGTTGGGTGGGCACAAATCCCGAGCCCATTCTCTATATATATTGTGTGTAATTATATGCATAATATGTCCAATGTGTGTATATATATGTATATATATATATATATAATTATAAAATGTGAAAAAATAATATAAATCTATATATATGTTACGCCTTTGAAAACCACAAATTATATAGGAATTTTAGAATTTTTTTATAATATTTTTTATTTGATGGACAGAGTCCGTCCCATCCTAGTCCCTAGGGCTGTTGTCTGAGCCGAACAGCTCGGGTTTGGCTCGGGCTCAGCTCGAGAAAGCTTGAGCTCGTTTGAAGAGGAAAAATGAGTCGAGCTTGAACATAGTTTTAGGCTCGAACCGAGCCCGAGCCAAGCTCGGTAGAGGAAATTACTACAATACCCTTAGTGTTATTACTTATTAGATAGGAGGAGTTAAGGTCGCCGATCCAAGCATAACAACACAAAGAGTCTTTGTTTTGTAATCCTTGGATTGATGACCTTAAAAGAAGCCAAGATCATACTCTCTCCGTTAATTAAAACATGACATTTTACTATTCACGTACGCTTTTTTAGGTGTTAAAAACTTTATAAAATATTATCTTTTTAAAAATAATTTCATACTTATTATAATTAACTGTGAATTCATAAAAACGAATGTAAAAAAATGTTAATATTTTATATAATTTTTATCATTATAAAAAAATGCCAATGAATAGTAAACGACAAGTTTTAATTAACAAAGAAAGCAATAAATAGGAGTAGTTCATAACTCTCAAGTGTTTACTCATAATATATAAGAGTTTATATAGATATTTAATTAAGCTAGAGTCGGTTGGGTTGTATGACGATTGACGAGTTGAGTGATGAGTCGGATGTACTTCCATGGCTCCAACCATCTGTCCTCACTAATCACATCCGACTCATCACCCATTACACCTATTTTTTTTATCGAACTTTCACGATACATGATAGGATAGATGGCAAAAAAAAAATAAAAAAAAAATAATAGCATGGTATAAACAAAATCAGTATTTGCAGTATCAAATTTATCAATTGTAAATTTGAAACTCAAAATACATGTATATAAATGCACAATTAATTAACTCAACTCATTTTCTCGATTGAATTAACATAGGACTCAAACTACATGTATGACAATTAATTAACATAAGCCAAACTGTTGTCAAAATAAGGAACTTCAGAAACGCTACTTCTACTTTTACCACCAAGAACGGCAACGTCCTGACAAATGATCATGAAATTTCCTATCAGATCACTAAAGAAATGAGGGAGAGATTTATAGCTCAACAGAGACCTCCTATTTCACACGAACAAATAAAGCATATACAAGCTCAAATTACTCCCGGTGACAATTCTACCCTTTTAACCCCTCCCACTAATAAGGAAATAAAAGATGTCCTGAGTAGCATGACGGAAGACAAAACCCCTGGTCCAGATGGTTTCCCTCCGGAATTTTATATCAAATATTGGGCAATCATTGGACCCTCTCTCTGCAAAGCAGTCAAAGCCTTTTTCCACTCAGGGAGCATGCTAACTGAAATAAACCAAACTTTCATAGCTCTTATTCCAAAAATTGAGAACCCCGTGAACATTAATCATTATAGACCTATCAACTTATGTAATACTATTTATAAACTGATAACTAAAATTATAGCCAACAAACTCAAACCAATCCTAAATAAACTAATCAACCCATTCCAAGGTGCTTTTGTAGAAGGAAGATCTATTCATGACAACACTTTGATAGCACATGAAATTTTTCACACATTCCACAAACAAAAAGGAAAAAAAGGATGGATGGATCTCAAGTTAGATATGGAAAAAGCCTACGACAGAATTAGCTGGGATTACATCAGAGCTACCCTCACCAAATTAGGTTTTGCCCCACAATGGATTACATGGGTTATGAACTGTATTACTACAACCACTTTCTCAGTTCTAGTCAATAATCGCCCTGGAACTCAGTTCAAACCTGAAAGAGGCATAAGACAAGGGGACCCTCTTGCCCCCTACATATTCATCCTAGTCATGGAAAATATAGCCAGGGAACTAATTGAAGAAGCAACATACGATGATAATCTCATTGGCATCAAGCTAACCAAAAACGGCACAACAATCCCGTTCTTAACCTTCGCAGATGACACGATCATTTTTTCCAAAGCATCCCACAAGAGCCTCCATACCATACGAAACATTCTCAATAACTTCTCAAATCTTTCCGGGTTAACAATTAACTACAATAAAAGTTCTATCCAATTCTCAGAGAATGTCGGTCCAAATCTGGCCAACTCCCTAGCCCGTGATATGAATATCCCCATCTCAAAAACCATCGAAAAATATTTAGGAATACCTCTTGTAAGGGGCAGAGTAAAAAAATGAAGTTTTTAATGATGCTATACACAGCCTAATAAAACAATTACCCAAATGGAAAGCCTCGTCTCTTAGTCAGGCAGGGCGAATGACGTTGATACAAGCAAACTTAAGCTCCAAAACCAATTATCTAATGCAAAACTTTCTCTTGCCCAAAGGCATCTTAAATCAAATTGACCAAATCCAGAAAAATTTCTTCTGGAATAAGCTAAACTCTGAAAGATACACCCCTTTGATCAGCTGGGACAAAATTTGCAAACCCAAGGAACAAGGAGGACTAGGACTAAAACTTGCTGAAGATATGAATATAAGCCTTCAGTTGAAACTCCTCTGGAAAATCTGTTCAGAACCTAATAACATTTGGGTAAAGGTAATAAAAGAAAAATATTTACAACAGGAATGCCTAATGGAAAGATCAACACAGAACACTTCCTGGCAATTTGGCAGACTCCTTCAATTAAGAGGAAAATTTGTGCAAGGGCTACAATGGATAATAGGAAATGGAGAATCGATCAATGTCTGGAAAGACCCTTGGCTCCCTAACTATGATCTCACGAGTTTTCAAGACTACTTCGATCTTGAACTAAAAGTAAATCAACTTTTCGACTCTAGTAAACAATGGGATACCTCACTTCTCCACGAAATCTTTCCAAATAACATTGTCCAATACATCGTCAAAATCAAAATTCCCTACTGGGATACTCCCGATAAACTTATATGGAAGCTTAACTCGGACGGACAATTCACTACGAAATCTGCCAGACAAATGAATCACGATAATACTAGCACTTCAAGGGATTACAATTGGATATGGAAACTTCATCTTCCCCCTAGAACTAAAAACCTTCTTTGGAAAATAGCCACTGATAGCCTTGCCACTACAGAACGATTAAATAGATACTATAATAGAGTACCATCTAGTTGCTGCTTTTGTAGAAACAATAAGGAAGACAGCAACCACCTTCTTATCCTTTGCCCCTTCACCAGAACTGTCATTGCCGCCTATGAGCAATTGACGGGGAAAAACGTCCCATTAATACCCATAGACTGCAACAACTTCAATGACCTTTTTAATTCAGCCCGTGATAAAAAAGCCATCGAAGAGCTTTGCTTTGTCTGGCAAAAAATCTGGGAAACCAGAAATGAGGTAATCTTTAGGAAGAAAAAATTGGATACCTCTCACCAAATTGCTATTAGAATATTTGGAGATCTCAAGGACTGGAAAAATGTAACGACTACAAAATCCCAATCTCTGAACCATAGTTCGAAGAGGAAGCGTAACTCTAGATGGACCAAACCACCTAGGGCTATCTACAAAATCAATGTAGATGGCTCTCTTAGCCCCATGGGAGATTGCAAAGTGGGTGGGCTTATTAGGGATCATTATGGTTCTGTGATTGATATCTTTCAGTTTGAAACGAATGCTACCTCTCCTCTGCAAACGGAGGCTTCAGCTTTTTGTGCAGGTGTGAACTTAGTTCTATCCAAAGGACTACGTAAAGTTATAGTCGAAGGAGATTGCTTGGAAGTCGTCAAGGCAATCAATGACAGCTCTCATGTCAGATGGGAAATTATGAGGGAAGTGGAACTTATCAGGAATCTTAGATCAAGCTTTGAAATCATCGAATTCAGACACTGCTACAGGGAAACAAACAAGGCAGCTAATTTCATATCTAGGTCTAGGGATACTTGTACGTATTTGAATCTCCCTACTCATAGGGATCTCTGTAACATCATCCGTCTGGATGATCATGGTGGTACCTTACCTTAGTAAGGACCACCTAATTTTTGCCTACTGTAAAAAAAACATAAGCCAAAAATAATAAAAACTAGCAACTCTCTAAGATTGGCTCCAACACAGGACTCCACGGCTGCCCAACCCTCCCCCGCTTGCAACTACCTCCACCACCGCACACCGCTGCCGAACTTTCCACATCAACTCCCTCCGCCTCCGGCAAAACCCTAGAACCGCTCATACGACGCCGTCTCGCCCCCTTACAACAAAATAGTTTCAATAAAATCAGTTGGGCATTGCCACCTTCTAAGCATTCAACAAACAACACAAATCCAAAGAAAACAACCCAAAATAGCCCTCGAATCACCAATACAACAACCCAAAAACTGCCCTTAGGACATCAACCAAATAGCTACCCAAACTGAAAATATTTAGCAACTCAAATAGCTCCCAAAATATATGCAAAAAACCTATAAATTATCATTCGAAGTAAAAATCCATCTTTCTCATTTGAGATGGTTGAAAATAATGAAGAAGAACCATAAATTGAAGGGTTGTGAACAACTTTGATAATTATATTCACCATGTATTCACTTGAATCCCTATGGCAGCAGGAAAATTAAATAGAGATATCACGTGGGTGAGATAAAAATCAAACTTGCTAGTAGTTAGTTACCCATTCCTCGCCTCTATAGAAAGCTCGTCATCAATATGGCGACACAAGCCAAAATGTATAAGTACTCGACAACGAACGAATTTGAAGACTCCTTAGATTCCTTTTCATCATCTTCATAATTTCCTTGAACCGAATATAGCTGAAAAATAGAAGATAAAACCCAACCAGTTCTACAAAAACAGAGTTGAATAAATATAAAAGAGCATTAAATAAATTCATAGTTAGAAGAAGGAATACATATTGTTCAAAAGAGCATTAAAAAGGAAGAACGAAAAAGATTTAAGTAATCAAACCCACCTCAGACCCCCAACACACAAATTCCAAACTTTCAAAGACAATGAATAATACAAAGCAAACATGAACAAATAAAAGCGTCCATGAATAGTAAACGACAAGTTTTAATTAACAAAGAAAGCAATAAATAGGAGTAGTTCATAAGTCTCAAGTGTTTACTCATGATATACACTACTAGAAATTTGTTATTTAACATCAGGTAATAGCCGATGTCTTTCAAAAAAAAATCGATGTCTATGTGGGGGATGTAAAAAGTCAAAAGTTTTTCACATCGGCCAGAACCCGATGTCTTTGTATGTTATAACATCGTTTATATTTTTAAATACGATGTTTTTGTTATCCTATAACATCGATTATAAAATATAACTGATGTTATAACATATAAAGACATCGGGTTCTGGCCGATGTGAAAAACCTTTAACTTTTTACATCCCCCACATAGACATCAATTTTTTTCTTTGAAAGACATCGGCTATTACCCGATGTTAAATGACATATTTGCGATTTTTTTTTAATTTATCTTAGCCTATGCGGGATTTGAACCCGCATTTTTGTATTTGAACACAATGCTCTACCATTTGAGCTAATAGGCTATAAATTAGATAGAATGTTCTTACATAATAGCAAAAAGAGCATGTGAAAATTAAGAAGCAAAGAAACATTGGAAATAAACTAATAGCAAAAGACAATAGTGTGAAGCTTACAAAACTTGCCCTTGTTGGTGCAAGACATATTGAGAATAAACAATTTTATGAAATCTTAAACCAACTACAATAGCAAGCTGACAATCAAAAAGTATTCACTTAATGTCTTAAACTAACTACAAAAGCAAGCAAAAATAAAAGCATTTCAATCCGACCTGAAAACCCCAATTGTATAAAATGAGTCCATATCTAAGTCTGATCACAAACCTATAGTTCTATAATATCTAACTAGTGTAGAAGTGAATGAATGACCAAGTGAAAAGTGAAATCCATAAGTATGCACTAAAGAGTAACATCAGTGGGGGTGAAAAAACACAACCATTCAAAGCAAAGGCTCCATTTTGAATCACAAACCTACAGGCTGAGCAGCTTCACTTTGAATAGCCTGCAAGGCTCCATTTTGAAAAGGCTATGCTGCTGCACTTTGAACAGGCTGTGTGACTGCACTAGGAACGGGCTGTGCAATATGCTGAACAGAAAACAAAAAATAAATACATTACCATAAGCTATTACATCCAAATGTAGAACTGGATTTTCAGTGAGTCTCTTCTGAATTTATCAGAAAACAGAAAATAAATGCATTACCATAAGCAATTACATCAAAATGCAGAAGATATGGAAAAGAAAAACCAAAGGATCTTATCAAAAGGCTTGACTATGAGTACCTTCATCTTCTTTATTATCAACCACCCTCATCAATAAAGCATCATGACGCCATTCAGCTGTCCTCCTATAACCCAAAAAGAATAAGAAAATAACTCCCATGAAACAAAAAGTCAAGCCTTTTTCTTGAAAATATTTGTTACAACTGTCCTCCTATAACCCAAAAAGGATCATGTATATTATTATATACTGAACATAAAGTTAAAGAGTTCAACACTCACAGTTCTGATAAGTACGGTTGTTCAAATAGAAGATTTCAGGTGGAATAGTGATAACATGAACTAACAAATCTGTCAAATTCTTTAGCACAGTAAGCTCTACAGGCATTGCTCCGGATAATTGGTTGGATGAAAGTAATCTGCAGCTCGAAACAGAACGTCAGATGAACCGTTAGTCTAAAATCTGCTATATGAGACGAGCTAGCAGCAAAACAGTGGATCAAGAGTTGTATACCTTAGAAAGGCCACTATTTCTGATATCTCTTCTATATCATGTGAATATTTTTGTTTTTATTCTTTCCTTTTCCTGCAAATATAAGATAAAAAAGAAAAAGCATCAACTCCTTGACCAAGATCTTTTCTCTTAACACTTATACCAGTTCATCAGATTATGTGCAAACAAAACATATCTCCAAATAATATGTCAGTCAATCAGTTGTATAGTTATCAACTACACACAATGCTAGTTGTGACTTATTCAGATTATATCAAACGAAAGCTTTATATTCCTTCTAAAATAGATGCTCATGAAACTGCAATTTCATGATTTTAGGTGGAATTTGATGAACTCGGCCAGACAGAGGAATTAGCACAGAGGATTTGGAGGAGAGTTTGGCAAAATCTCAGGTTATCGATCTTCTCTAAGGGTGAATCCTCAACAAATGCTTCCAGATCTAAGGCAAAGACTAAAAGTGTGCGGCAAAGCGAAATAGGAGAAGAACCCTAATTCCACACCACCAACCATAAATGAACCCTAAATTGAAATTAGAAATCCACAAATTTTAAACCCTAACTCGGATATACTACTACAATAAGAGAAGAACAATTACCTTTCGAGGCCACATCGGCGACGACGCTTGGGTTGGCTCCGTTCTGGCACCGATGACAGCAAGGGGCGGGTTTCAGGCTCTTGGTGTCGGCATCAGAAGGCAGTATTTCGCTAGAGAGCGGAAGCGGAGGGTCGGGGTGAGAGAGAGGGGTGGATTTCTCCGGAGAGCCTACATCCCCACCGGAGAATTTCTAAAGCGCGCCGGCGACATTGGTGGATGAAGGAGCCGGTGGTGAACAGGGAGGAGTTGGAGGAGGAAGGCGATTTCGCTGTAGCGGGAGGCTGCAAAGTCGGGTTTGGAAAGGGAATGAAAAGGGTTTTCTAAATTATAAGTATTGAGAGTGTGTATTTCATATGGGCGGGGGTGTGTATTTCATATAGGCGGGACAAATCCCGCCCTTATTTTCTTTTCAAAACCTATTTTTAACATCAGTTGAAAAATATCGTGGTGTATGTTTTTTTTTAACATCACAAATTTATTAACCGATGTTAAAAAAACTATTTTACATGACAGGTTTTTCTGAACGATGTTAATGAACCGATGTTAAATAGCAGAATTCTAGTAGTGATATAAGAGTTTATATAGATATTTAATTAAGCTAGAGTGGGTTGGGATGTATGACGATTGACGAGTTGAGTGATGAGTCGGATGTACCTCCATGGCTCCAACCATCTATCCTCGCTAATCACATCCGACTCATCACCCATTACACCTATTTTTTATCGAACTTTCACGATACATGATAGGATAGATGGCAAAAAAAAAAAAAAAAAAAAAAGCATGGTATAAACAAAATCAGTATTTGCAGTATCAAATTTATCAATCAAATTTATCAATTGTAAATTTGAAACTCAAACTATAAATGCACAATTAATTAACTCAACTCATTTTCCCGATTGAATTAACATAAGCCAAAAATAATAAAAACTAGCAACTCTCTAAGATTGGCTCCAACACAGGACTCCACGGCCGCCCAACCCTCCCCCGCCGGCAACCGCCTCCACCACCGCACACCGCGGCCGAACTCTCCACATCAACTCCCTCTGCCTCAGGCAAAACCCTAGAACCGCTCATACGACGCCGTCTCGCCCCTTTACTCTTCCCGCCACCGAAAACCGACCGTTCAACCGCCGCCAGCTGGATGTCCGAAACTCTACACCCGACCCTATCAACCGGCACCATCAGGTAAGCCTTCCCGGGAGCCAGAACCTCCTCGGCCTTAACCGCCGCGATCCGGCGCGTGTGGAGTAGCGCATCCACCGGCGCGACGGCGTAGCCTGGGGAGTCGAGCATCAGCTCAGCAGCCGTCACTAGAGCCGAGATCAGCTTCAGCTCGCCGCTGGAGCCGACGATCTTGATCGGCTTCATTGATCCGCTGCAGTTGCCCATATATATGTTGCAAGTGTTGTTAATTATACAATTAAGTGTGCAGGAATCGGAATTAATCAAGAGATTTGATTTGAAGATGACTGAATTAGGGGAATTAATTTAGTATATATAGTGGTGGTGAAATCGCAGTGGGAGTGAAATGAAAGGGGAGGAATTTGGGAAGAGGTTGGAGTTGTCACTTTCAGTGAGTTTCATTCCACCATTACATTCGTGTTTTCGCGTTTCAAACTGCGTTTTTGACTCTTTGTTGTGTGTTAAACTATACTTATATAGTCATAAGTCATAACGAGAGAGACGTTTTTTTTAATTGTATATATATGTGGCGCGTTATTAATTAGAAGCTAATAGTAGTATAGGTATGATGTCAATTTGTTGGTCACTACTCACTAAAATTAAAAGGGTCCATTTGTGGTTATGTTTCATTCCCAAAGTAAAAATATCTCCTGGTTGGAACATTAACATTGATTTTTGGCAATAGGACGGTTTTACCAGGTCAAATTACACTGTTTGGTAGGGTCCTTCAATGGATTTTGGGCCCTTGTTTGGTTATGGTGGGATGGAAAACCTTTTGCTTGTTAGAGATTAAATATATCGACTTTTGTTAGGAGTATTAAAGAATAATATTAAGGGGCCGTTTGGTTGATTGGTGAAAAAGGAAAGGAAACGATTATCCTTCGGAGGAGGAAAAGGAAAGTAAAAGTATCTATCTATTATCTATCTATCTATCTATATGTTAATATTACCAATTCTGCTAGCATTTTTCTGACATGTCACGTCTCCATCTCCTAACATCTACATGAATCCCATTAATCTACAAAATTTATCTCCATCTCATAACATCTAAAAAATCTCATTAATCCACAAAATCTTCATCTGCTGTCAAACATAGCCTTTAACCCTAGCAAATACATCAAAATCTTCTACCCACTAAACACTTGTGGAATTGGTTCCTCAAGTGCTCAACTAAATCATTCTTCAAAAACATCACTTGAAATTGATGATTTTTTAGAAGATTTGGATCAAAAGACATATTTGGAATAGGTGAAGTATTTGACTGACATTCCCAATGGAATGAAAGCTATTGGCAGTAAATGGGTCTATAAGATAAAGTATAGACCAAATGGGACTATTGAAAGATACAAGGCAAGACTAGTTGCAAAAGGATATAATCAGATTAAGGGAAAAGATTATAAACATACTTTCTCTCCAGTAGCCAAATTTGCAACTATAAGAATTCTTATTGTTGTTGCAACTGTCAAGAACTGGTCATTGTACCAACTTGATGTTAATAATGCTTTCTTGCATGGAAAGCTTGAAGAGGAGGTGTATATGACACCTCCTGAAGGTTATCTTGTGCAGAAGCCTGGTCAGGTATGCGGATTGAAGAGGTCCATCTATGGCTTGAAACAAGCCTCTAGACAGTGGAATTCTGAACTTTGCAAGTTCCTGGTGAATCTAGGATTTGTTCAATCCTATGAAGATTACTCTTTATTTGTCAAGCCTGTGCCATCAGGTATTGTTGTGGCCTTGGTATATGTGGATGATCTTTTAATTATAAGAGATGATGCCTCTGTGATACAGCACACAAAGGATTCCTTGCATCAAGCCTTAACCATTAAAGATCTTGTTAAAGCCAGATACTTCCTTGGGTTAGAGATCCTTCATGACAGAAATGGGACTCTCTTACACCAAAGAAAATACATTCTTGATATCTTGGAAGACTGTAAGATGACAGAATGCAAAGCTGCTCTATTTTCTCTAGCAAGAGGATTGAAATTATCAACTGATGTTGGTGTTATTATGTCTGATCCAGAGACATATAGAAGGCTTGTAGGTAGACTTTTGTTTCTCAATTTGCCTAGACCAGACATCTCTTATGTCGTGCAACACCTCAGTCAATTCATGGTTGAGCCAAGGCAACCACATTATGATGTTGCTCTTCATGTTGTAAGGTACCTCAAAGGGACTATATCAGTTGGTCTCTCATATCCAAAAAATTATGTTGCTACTCTTACTGCCTTTTGTGATGCTGATTGGGGTACTTGCCAATTCAGTGCAAGATCATTAACAGGCTATTGTGTGTTCTTTGGACACTCTCTTATATCTTGGAAAACAAAGAAACAGGTCATTGTCTCTAAATCTTCAGCAGAGGCTGAATATAGAAGTATGTCCACCACCACTAGTGAACTTATTTGGTTTGAAGGAGTTATGAACAGATTGAAGATCTCTATTCCCTTACCTATATCTCTCTATTGTGACAACAAATCTGCCATACACATAGCTGAAAATCATGTCTTTCATGAAAGGACGAAGCACCTCAAAATTGACTGTCATTTTGTAAAGGAAAAGTTGCAAGAAGGTTTTGTTATTCCCCAACATGTTCGAACTGGAGTACATATTGCTGATGTTTTGACAAAGCCTCTTGGAGAAAAGCAACACATCTTTTTGTCTCTCAAGTTGGGTCTTGTTGGTTTCTCCCCAAGCCCAACTTGAAGGGGGGGGGGGGGGGGGGGGTATGAAGATTATATGCATATGAAATGCAGCATGTGCTATGCAGCATGTGATGCATATATGCTTGCATATGTGGTCCTCACATTGGACCACATTTCCTTCCTTTCCTCAACTGAATTTGAGCTACATTTCAGCTGCATTTCCTTTACATTTGCAGACCTATTGTCGTCTTCTGTAATAAGGACTCTTGTCCAATTCTAATGCCTCATGTGTTGTGCACATGTTAGTGTATGGATCTACTAAATAAGGTTGCATTCTCCCTTCCCATTTAGTAGGGTTTTGGGGATTGCAGTCGCACTTATGAAGGCTATGACAAGCCATATTTCATTCCCTTCTTAGCTAATGAAACAGTGCCCTGTGATGGCCTGTTCTTTATGTTTTCTGGCTGATTTTGCTTGATTGGTTATTTTTTCATAGCATATTTTCACATATATAATGAAGAATTTTAAAAAAATATATTGAAAAAAACCCATAAATTGTACTATAAATATGATATTTTATTATAAAATTTTATACAATAAATTGTGTGTAGCATGATGAATACAATACTTTTTTGAAAAATATTGAAACAAAATTAAAATTTTTTAAAAAAAATGTCATTTATAAATGGAAAAAAAATGATAGGATTGAAAAGGTGACACAATAACCCATAGATTATGATTTAAATATGACATTAATAGTCAATTTTTTTATAGGAATAAAAATTAGAAGAACTTTTTAAAATATATAAAATTTGATTAAAAATGACATTTATAACAAGAAAATTTTGGTAGGAGTAAAAAGTAAACAATAAAGGTTGAACCCATGACCTCTAAGATTACTTATATTTCCTTTCATTTTTTACTAACTAAGTTAGACAACATTTGTGTATTTTTTTCATTTTTATTTTTTATTTTTTTACCTTTATTTTTTTATTATTATTTTTTAAAATACTACTATTTTTCGACATCGAAGGGAGGGGCGGTTGCACCCCCTGTGGCCGCCCCCATGCGCCACCCTGTGGTCGTCCCTAGTTCGAAAGGCGGCATATGCTCCCAAACTCACAGCTACTCATCTGCCTTTGATGTTGGTAAAATTTTTAACCTAAAAATAGTTTGGCGACACTTCCTTCATTGGTCAACAAAATGCATGTCGATTTTTCCAACACGGAAGTCGAGGCCCGGTGTCGACAAGTTGTTTAGACAAAAAATTACCGAGACCGGAAGTTGGTGAAAAATCGTGCATTTGGTGAATTCATGCATATAACAAGTCGCTGGTTTCAATTGTCAATGGAGTGGGTGGTTTCATTTGTGAATAATTGAGGTCAGAGACAACATTGGTGCGATTTCGTTTCCAAAGACAATTTCCATGCCCCATAGATTCGTGAGAAACCCTCAGGCTTGTGCAGAGGCAAGGCCGAAAGGGTGGAGGGAGTATGAGAGGTCTCCAAATCCTCTGTCCCCCCTCCTATCCCCCAACCCCCCTCCTCTCACAAACTTCAAATAAAAGGAAAAAGAAAAATATATTAAAATTTAAAAAATAGATTAAAAAAATAAAAAAATAATTTTTTGTGAGAGAGGACAGTGTAAGGGGACATAATCGGGGACAAAAGATTCAAACCCGTATGAGAGGGCACATGTCGTCTCTCCTACATCCTACAAATATATATGTTCAATTCATCGATAGTTTCGTTTTGACATATTGTAAGCTTAATCCCGACATCCAAATGAAAAGCTATAAATGTTTCACTATAATTTAACTTGGTAATTAGATAATATAATTTAACTTTGAGAGCTTCAAAACGAGATTTTATAATACTCAATTCGACATTTGAGTAAGACATTATGCTTGTTTAAAGTTTTAGATATCTAGTTACAAAATATTATTTTACATGCTAAAAGAAAAACAAGTTAATTACATGATGACTCATTAGTTTTCAAATTAATGGTGCCTTTTTACCCAAAATAATGCCTTGTAGCCTTGTAGGACAAAATGAAAATGTTTTATTCGCTTAAATATGCAACAATAAACGACGTCGTTTTGAACTTAAACGTTGTCATTTTGATTCGTTAGAATAAAGAAAAACATATACCCTCTTCGATAAAGTTCTGGCGGAAAAATTGGCCATGTAAAAAGTAGCCTAATGCATATGTATTGGATTAAAGATTTAACTTGGAATTAATGTTGCTCTAAAGAGGAAAACCTACAAGCTTCCCTGCCTGAATTGACCAGTACGAAGCAAACGATTGACAGGAAAAATTGAAGAACAATGTATCTCACATGTCATGGCTATGCGTTACAAGAATGAGGCCGCTGATTGGTTCACCACACATCTGATCTGAGTTCTGAAATCACAAGAAAGTTCAACATGTCCCGAGTAAACACTTGATAGTTTTCAAGTTATAGAAATCATAAATAGTTCATACTCTTTTGGACGGTTTCTTCTCCTTGAACCGAATCAATATATTTTATGTATTCTTCATTTATCCTCTCGGATAAGATGGGATGAGAGTGTTTCTATTGAGTTCCTATTTGATGTACTGCGACATCCACTTGAACCCTTCTCCATACCCCATCTTGCGCACGATACTGCACATGAAGACTTCAAGGGGCCTCACATTCGAGTCTGCTAGGTTTACTTTGCCCTTGCCAGTGGTGCAGGAACCAAGACCCAGATTGTAGCAGAGCTCCTCCTCCGAAGCAGCATAAGGGATATCAATCTTGTTCCCCAGGATGAGGAAGGGGACGTTGGCAAGGCCCTCATCAGAGAGAAGCGCGTCCAGCTCCTTCTTTGACTCTGCAAATCTCTCCTTGTCGAAGGCATCCACCAGGTACACCACAGCGTCCACCTACAAAAACACACAACGTGTTCGCAAGTAATAATTTTGTTTACTGAATATCAAATCCAGCTAAGCACCTAATATTTCCCCTTTGGATAATTAGAAGATCAAAACATTGTCAAAATAATCCTTCTGTTTCCTACGATAAGTTCAGATTACTGGTTTATTGACTCCAAAGCACACATCTTGCATCCGTAGATAACAGAATGCACTATAAACATGCCACAGTATCGATATATAAGGATATACAGCAAAAGCTTCTGTTTCCTATGGTAGATTCAGATTACAGATTTATTGACTCAAAAGCATGCATCTTGCATCGGTAATTAACAGATTAAACTATAAACATGCCACAGACAAAAACAAAAAAGGGGAAAGTTTACATCTTCTAAGTGTTGACGGTGAAAGCTATCCTCATTGATATTCCACACCACCACCACCACAGAAAGGGAAAAAAACACATCAATGGGATTAAAATTAGAAAACAGAAAGCAATGAAGAGGGAAAAAGAAGAAGTTAAACATGCTCATTATAATGTACTGCAATTTAGGAGGACTAAAATACGGCAACGCAAATTACCCATCACTAAAAGTACCATTATGGAGGGTATCGGTATGGTTGTTCAAGTGTGGCAATAAGTGCATTATATTCAACAAGAAGACAAGCAATTTGGCAATTTGCAACAACTAGAAAGATAGTATCATAATAGTTATGATCATAAATCACTTTAGACAATGTATAACCGTATAGCTTCACATCAATCCACATAACATAACTGCAGAAGCATTGTATTACCTTGGCATAGTAATCCCTCCAAACCCGACGAGCAATCTGGTGGCCACCCAAATCAAAAGCCTTGAACTTGATCTTGCCAATGCTCAACTCTTCGGAGGTAGGGTGTTGTGTCGGCTGATGTTGAACTAATCTCTGCAACCAACATGATTATCCCATCAAATACATCACAATACGCAGATCAGGCATTCCTTCCTTCCCAGTAACAATTTGCACACGATACAAATATACAATAATGAAATCAGAAGAGACATACACAGTACGGCAATTAGACTAAGATCCTGCAAATTCAACGCGTTTCACTTTCAAATAATAATTAAAAAAAGGCGATAAGGATCTGATTGAACGATCACGATCCCATCATCTACTATCAAATTATCAATCACCATGACCTAAAACAATCTAAATCCTCAATTTCAGGCAAGTATGGATCACGATATCCTGAAATTCAACTGACTGGAGGAAACGAGATGCGATTGTAAGAGAAGAAACAGATCAACAAATGAGAAATTGAGAGAGATTGGAGACCTCATCCTTGAGCATGTGAAGAAGAGTGGTTTTGCCGGCATTGTCGAGGCCCAAAAACAAGATCTTCGCCTCTTTCTGCCATAGGCCAAGAGAGGCCAAGACCCCGTAGAACCAATCCCAGAGAAACATCGTCTTTCAAATTTGCGATAATATCTCGCCGATCTCCCAAGAAAAGGATCAGATTCCGATCCTCCAGAGAACAACACAATCTGACAACCAGATCGTAGCTGCGATTGAAATTCTCAATCTTATGATACACAATTGAACCTCTCCTTCAACCCCAAACTGAACTTCGCCGGAAATTTAAGGAATATCTGCAACCGGAGATTGGAGGGAGGGAGAGAGAGAGAGAGAGAGAGAGTCTAGAACGAATTTGTGGAGCTGACGAAATTGGTTAGGCAGTAAAATAAGCGACTTGTTTCTACTCCCATCTTTTAATTCATGACAAAAGCTACAGCGACGTCGTTTTGGGTCGCTCTGCCCCTGTCATTGATTGAGGGAAGGTCAACCGCGATTGACCCAACGCTCAGTAGCGTCCCAATAGATGAAATCTGCAATCTCGGCCAGAACCCAGTTAGCGATGAAGCACAAGGCCAGACCCAGATGCGCCAGCCAATCTGCCACCCGATTGCCTTCCCTGAAGACGTGCGCGAAGGTGACACAGTCAAAGGAACGACAAAGGTCAAGGGCATCTGAAATAGCCATCTCGATCTCCCACGAGCAATGCCAAAAAGACCCCGTAAAACATTGATGATGGTCGAAGATGTCCCCACAAATTACAAAATTTACAAAAGGGCTAAATGGTCTATTGGGCACTCTCATAATAAGTCATAAATCACAACATATGAACAACACATAAAATAAAAGTAATTTGTAAAATTTTAGCATAGCCAATTCTTTCTATATTTTGGCAATGTGTTGTAATGTTATATGTTTATTTCCCTATGTCTTGCTTTCATATGTGTTACATGTAATATTGTTATGTGCTTGTAATCATGTATGAGTGTATGATGAGTATACATATAACATATATTATATGCTTGGATATACATGGATGCACAATATATGATTAGGCTCGACTGAGTCGTATTGAGTCGAGATCGACTTGATCCTCTAACGAGTCTAGTACATATTTGTGGAGTGATAATGTATAACCTATATTATATATAATATATGTATAATATGTATGACATAAAGATAGAAGGCTTACCCGGATGTGGGCTTTAGGCCCATTCCCAAGCCCATGATCTCGGACGTTGGAGCAAAGCTTGGCGGCCTTTATGTCCAGTTGATGAAGCGCTGCGTTTTGCCTTTGAGATCCGAAGCCCTAGCTATTTAAGCTCGCTAGCAGCTTCTGGATCCTTCAGTTCAGCTCTCTCTCTCCTCCGTCTTCTCTCAAACGCTCTCAAAGGGTTCTAGGGTTTCTAGGGTTTTCTCCTGGCTCCTCCCCAGCGATTATGACGACGAAGGCGTTAGCTGCTCTCGGTGATCTCCTGGTGATGGCGCGGCTAAGCTTCTGGCTTTGGTTGCCGCTTGTCTCACGTCTGGAGATCTAGGGTTTGGGAGTTTCGAAGAGATCTTCGAACTCCGGTCATCCCACACAGAGGGATCTTCTTCTCTTGTGTCTCTGAAACTCGTACATGCTTAGATCTAGGGTTTACTTTTGCATTGCTTGTTTGTAACCCTCTATTGAACATTACCTAGTGGATTCGGCCTGTTCTTGAGGCCCCGAGGACTTAGGCATCTCTTTGCCGAACCTCGTAAAACTCTGGTGTTTGTTCTTGCTCGTGCATGTTTGTTTTTGAGTTTCTTGTTCTTATCTCTCGCTTCCGCATTCAATCACTTTCGTTATCTCGAATCTCGATTCAACACAATGGTCGAAGATGTCCTCACAAATTACAAAATTTTCAAAAGGGCTAATATGGTCTATTGGATAAATTCTGAACCGATAACCGATTAACAACACAACTAATAATTATAGAAAGAAATGATCGTCATATCATTACCAAATGTGAAATGTGATGAAACAGTAAGTGCATATATTAATGGGGAAATGGTGGGTGGAGAAACTAAAAACCGCTCTTCTAGAATCTATTGTCGATGACATTATTGCAATACCACTAACTACAAACACATTTAAAGACAACTTATAGAGTTATAGTGGTGGCTGGACAAAAATAGATGGTTCACAACCGTAAGTGCGGATAAATTTATCACTAAACAAAACAGGGAAGAAATTGATATAAACACCTAGATATGGAAAGTTAATGTCGTGTCAAAAATTAAAAATTTCTTGTAGAAAATATGTCAAAGGGGATTAATTACCAACGAAGACATGTCTAACGCGTAGTAGTTCCAACCGCATGTATGTTATGAAATGGCACCGCTAAAGATGACACGCACATCTTCCTTGAGTATCAACAACACCAACTTGAAGGAGTGTTTAATAGGGAAGACCTACAAGATATACATGAGCTAATACAACAATCATGAGACATTAGACCAATTTTAAATTTACTAGGAAACTGACTAAATAAAGAAGTGTAACAACTCCTAGCATCTATAGGTGGTGGACAACTTGGCTTATTAGAAACCAAATTAATTTTGAAGATGAATCTCTACCCTCACCAACGGACTGCTGAGATTCTAACTTCATCGAAATTTTTATGTTGACAAATAGACAGTTGATATGTTTTTCTTTTTTAAAAAAAAATCTTTTTAATATCGGCGATGTTGAACTTGTGCTGATATTTTTCTACTAACATCTTTAGTATTAATAAAAAGGAACACAATCAAAACGTATTCTTTCAATCTCATAAAATACAAAAAAAAAAGCACAAGTAGTTAACTAGGAGAAATAACAAGTTTGGATGCAATGAAATATAATGTCAAAAATAAAATCTCCCCAAACAAGCTAGTTTAGACGATGGCGTTGACAGCAAAAGTAGTTAATATGGATTGAGTTGAGAAGCAAGTTGACAACACAAAAATTCAGCATGTGGTATCACCCCATCCTGTATACAAACAAAAATACAAAGCTTGTCAACTTCCATTCACTAACAAGCATAGCAACATTCGAAAATGATGTCTAACTTCATTGAAATTTTTATGCTGACAAACGGACTCCTGAGATTCTAACTTCATTGAATTTTTTATGCTAACAAACGGACTGCTGAGATTCTAACTCCAATGAAATTTTTATGCGGACAAATTGACTACTAATATTTTTACTATTATAGAAAATTCAACATCTTTTATGACAAAAAAAAAATCAACATCTCAACATCACTCTCTCTATCTCAGCTAAAGTGAAGAAAAATTAGCATCTCTTATGCCAAAAAAAAATCAACATCTCAATAGCACTCTCTCTGTCTCAGCTAAAGTGAAGAAAATTCAACATTGATAAAATAAAAATCAACATCTCAACATGAACTTTTTTCGTTTAGTTTTTTACAAACTCTTGAACCGCTGAGAATCCCGGGTTACGTGTTGAACCACCAACAAGAATAATTTCTCCTAAGTCATTGTAGAGTCTGTAGGAAAGTTTTACATTTTCCTCAAAGAATTCTCCACAAGAGTACAAAGCCTGAGAAAACAAAAGAAGTTAATATTTAGTCAAAGAAAAGAGCACTCGAATAGATAATTACCATGTCTTAGCATAAAAACAATTTACTTCAAGTCTGCAAATAGAGAACAAGATACCTATCAAGAAGGTCGTTGCATAATTCCTGGAACTTGGCTCTTGTCAAAGTGGTATCTATGTGTTTAGGGCCTTCAGCAGTTGCAGCAATGAAAGGCACACTGAAGCAACAAGAGGCATTCAAGAATTAGAAGCTTGTTGAAGCATAGTGAAGTGCGGAATAGGCAGATAAAAGGTAAAGAAATACTCTAGATGGGGAAAGAATAGAGTATGACAATTTTTCGCAAATGCAGAAACTGTTAAGACCTTACTGCCAGAGGTAAGACCTTATCTGCAAAACAGTAACTAGTTAAGAGCGAAATAACAAATAATAAGCATGAAATAGAAAAACAATAAAGATAAAGAGCGGAAAGAAAAGGACACGAGAATTGTTAACGAGGTTCGGCACAACCGCCTACGTCCCCGCCTAGGGTTATCCAACCCGTAGGATTCAACAACTTTATTTCACTTTATCTTATGAGCCCTAGATACAACCTCTAGAAGACCTTCCCTCTTCTAGACTACTTCTTATCTAGCAACCAAACACACCAGTGAAACAAAACGTATCGATACCGAAGTATCTATACGTTTGGGTAGAGATGTACCCATAGTATAACCCTAAATGAATGATACGAGAAAGCTCAATGTAAACCTCACACTCTCAAAGAAATAAAATGCTCAACCCAAAGAGAGATGCGAGACGATGTTGTTGCAGGAGACGAGAGATTGCTGAAGTCTTTTAAGCGTTGTGTAGATGTGTGTCGACTGCAATCCTCTTCTTCTCCTTATAAAGGCCAGTACGTCCAATTTAAAAATTGAACGTCTATTTTTTTCTCCAAGGTTGTTGAGTAACGTTGCACCAAATCTTGTCTTGGAAAATCTCCAGCCTTTGAAATTCTTTCCAGAAGCTTCGTATGGGTACGTTGGAATCTTGCCTGATCAATTTGAAAGCTTGGCCGTAGAAAACGTGTTCCAACAAGTCCCTCAAAAAATCTCAACAACAAGCTAATTATATATTTGATTTAGATAAGATAGAATGTGAGCAATTAATATCAAATATATATATATCCACCGTAGTATAATGTTGAAGGCTCCTTTAGCCAATCCAAATCCCTGGAATTTCTCACTAGCAAATCCAAATCTATATATATGGTTAACAAAAGATAGACTTTAAAGATCAAACCAAATACATATATACTGTACGGAGTTCAAAACTTGAATTGGCCCATCAAAACCAATTAGGCCCAATAACATATCGCACCAAGTAATGAATACTAATTAATATTATTTTTCTTTCATCATATAAAAATATATCACATATATGCATATCATTAAGGAGTAGAATCAACACGTAGGTTTTGCAAAAAAGAGTCAACAAGTGATCAAAGACAAATAGAAGCATCGTCGTCTCCTCCTCCATGGATCTGCACAACGACCCCGCCATCGGCGGAGCAGTTCGAAGTCCGCCATCGTCTCCTTCTCCTCCTCCATTAGTGAAGTTTAGGAGTTCGAAGTCCACCATCGTCTCCTCCTCCTCCATTACCGAAGTCCGTTAGGACTCGGGATCGGGGGTCGTGTGCACACGTGCGCCCTTGCGCTAATAGTCTAGCACATAAGTCGAGCGGGATTCCATCCTAAAACCAATTAGCTTTAGGTGAGGTAACCCATTGGCTTATATATTAAGGCTAACTTCTTTGTTCATATTGTTGATGTAGGACTCTTTTGGTCTCTTCACATCTTTCATTCTCTCAACACGCCCCTGCAAGTGCAACTAGGGTCATTTTTTGCCTCTAGTTGACACTTGGGCAATTGGTCTAGCATCTCATTCTCTTTTCTAGCTAGCCCAGGATCGAGAGTCGTGCCGTTTGACTTTTTCGCTCTGATGCCATACTGAAGTCTGTTGGGACTCGGAATCGGGGGTCATATGCACACGTGCGCACATGCGCTAATAGCCTAGCACATAAGCCGAGCAGAATTCCATCATAAAACCAATTGGCAATATAAAGAGTAACCCACAACTTATATACTATGGCTTTTTTGTTCATATTGTCGATGTGGGACTCTTTTGGTCTCTTCACATCTTTCATTCTCTCAACATCCATGGATCTGCACAGCGAGCCCGAGGTGGTAGGGATCTGCACAGTGCCATCGTCTTCTCTTCCTCCATGGATTTTCATAGCGACACCGTCATCAACAGAGGAGTTCAAGGTCCGACATCGTCTTCTCCTCCTTCGTGGATCAGCACAGCGAGCCCAATCTTCATCGATCTCGTCATCAATCTGTTATCATCGCCGCTATCATCCATCGTCTTCGTTATCTATCTCGTCTTCGTCTCTACTGCTCAGATCCACAAAAAGTAGGGGAGAAATGGAGGGAGCGAACAAATGGAGAAGAAGATCTAGTAGCCATAAATTGAAGGAGATAACGGACAAATGGAGAGAGCGGTTGATTGAAGAAGACTACTAGGAGAGAACTTTTTTTTTTTTTTGTTTGATTAGGAAATAATTCGGGTGGGCTGGCCCTACCCGGCAGCATCCTTGCGGATGAGGTCAAGAAGACCTGTGTCATTTTTAATATCGACTCTTCGGGCATAGTGGCTAAGGTGTGCAACCTTATCTGCCACTCTGTTGCCCATACGAGGAACATGAAAGAAAACTACTAGGAGAGAACTGATTGCATAAGATAAGGTAGAGAGGATAAATTAGGAGTGAAATAAGAAAGGGCAATTTTATCATTTCAAAAAATAGTGTACTTAAACCTAATTTGGATGAATTTATGAACAATTAGTTAACTGGGGAAAGAAATTGGGCCGGCTCAATTTCCTGAAGAATTATCATATGTAAGCATTCCAAAAACCATTAATACTTTACTTTAGTTTGGCTTTCTAGAGTATAGATTATTATGCTACCGTTATTGCATATACGTACATATATCAATTCATTATATTGTTATTTTTATGCCTCATTATTATGCATTAGTTATGAAAATTACAACAAAATCAATAAATTAGCGAGACATACGTGATCCAAAAAAATAAATAAATAAAAAATTAGGGAGACAACCCTCATTATTCACATGATTGGTTATAATAATTATGAATTAAAAGGGAATATCAACTACACTAATTAGTGAAAACAATATAAAGTTGAATATATGTAATTAAATTTATGCGCATAAATATATGGTTATGACACCCCTTTAATATGAATAGAAAAGACATAGACAAGCTTATAGTTTAGGTTGGTAATATAACTCAACAAATTTGAATCTAAACATTCACACCCGCAACGCACAACGCCACAACCATCCCACTTATATATCCATGAGACAAAAAATTCAACCTTCCCCACTTGTTTTAATTTTCACAAAATCTGGCTTATACGATACCAAATAAATTAATCATATAATTTAATGACATGAATGGTTATTTTATATCGCAAAAATAAACTCTATAATTTTGTATTTGTAGAATAATACGGAAATGCTTAATTAATGGATTAAAAATGAAATTCCGCTTAGTAAATTGTGTTGTGAATGGTAAAAATAATATATCTTTGGTTAAATAAAACAGGTCATATATTTAACTATTTTGTACAATTTTTAAGGAGATTAATAAATAAATCATTATACTCTTATTTATTACTTGAATTTTTTTTCCCACTTTTTAAAACACTAGAGTACAACTAAAAAATCTATTAATCTATTATAGTAATTATAAGAGCAATTGTGTAAAGTATATGGGGGATGATATCTTCACCGCTAATTTTTACTATTTCCACCGCTAATCACCGCATAGGTATGCGGTGGTCTTAATCCACTTTTTTCCAGAACTACCGCATATACATGCGGTGGGTCCGTTGACCGTATACAAACCCACCGCATAGGGGCATAGGTATGCGGTGGGTTATGGCGACAGTATATATGCGGTCAGTTTTTGGGCAATTGAAAACGGTTTGTATGAGTGGTCCAAAACCGTCGCCATAACCCACCACATAGGTATACGTTGGGTTATACCGACGGTTTTGGACCATTATGGCGACGGTTTTGACTGTTATGGCGACGGTTCAAACCCACCGCATAGGTATGTGGTGGGATCGTTGACTGTCATTAAACCTACCGCATACCTATGCGGTGATTAGCGGTGGAAATAGTAAAAATTAGCGGTGGAGATATCGTTTCCGAAAGTAAATATTAAAATATCTAAAACGATACTCTCTCATTGAATTTGGTAAATAAAGAGCGGTCATCCGGGGTTCAAACCGATGACCGTTGGGGTACTACCTACAAGTCCTTTCCGGTTGAACCATTCCGGAATGGTTCTAAAATGATACTCTCCCCGTTTGACAAATTAAACTTGTCACATGTACATTTTATTAAAAAGATAAAAACTGATCGAATAAAAAAAAAGATAAAAACTGTATAAAATATCAATTTTTAAAAGAAAAACTAAATAAAAAGTTGATATTTTATATAATTTTTATTATCATAAAAAGTGTACATAAATAACAAATAACATATTTTGCCAAATAGAGCAGTATACCTGACTTGACAAATTTTAAATCCAATTTCTTTAATTTACATTATTTAGAATCAATGCAATCACAGGTTGTTATTTAGAATTAATGTACATTTCTTGTTTATAAATGGGAGGATAAATCTCTCAAATGATTCATACTCCGTATAATATTACTGTAATATCTAATATGAATTCATATGTAAAGTAATTAAAATCAATATATTGAAGTCACTTAAGATAAAAAAAAAATCAAATATATTTAAGAAATCTAGAGCCTTGCTCAACAATAAACTAGTAACTAGTGATTGGTTGAATTGTGAAGGGAAGAAGTCGTATGTTTTAAAAGTTTAAGTTGTGGAAGAGGTCATATGTGCTACACAACACTAGTACACATAGACTATTAGACTTGGCCTTTATCTTATTAATTTAAATTATTTAATGCTTTTCCATTATATTTCAAAGTAGATGTCTGTGAGGGATGAGGGCATTATTGGAAAATCAACCACAGTTTGAATCTCCTCCTTATAAGTTACAAGGAGGAGGGTGAGGAAGAAACCCCCAAAAAAGAAAGCAAAAACAATTGTGGAAAAATTTCAATTTGCTTTCAGATGGAGAAAGAGACTCTTTTTGTGTCCATTGAAAACCTGCAACCAATTTCATGTTGTAGAATCTGCCTTGAAGAAGAGCTTGAGAGCTCCAACAGATTAGAAGCTCCATGTTCTTGCATTGGTACTGCCCAGGTGAGCTTCAATTTCACTCAACATTAGCAACAATTTCATTTGTTTTTCTTGTTTTGGGTGTGTTTCAATTTCAAATATATATAAATATATGTTTCCAAACTTGTTTTTTTTTTCCCCTAATTTTCTGGGCTACCCCTTTTGCAGTTTGCTCATAGGGAATGTATACAAAGATGGTGTGATGTGAAGGGGAACACCACTTGTGAAATCTGTTTGCAGGTTTGTTTTCTTTGTTTCTGATGTTTTTTTTTTTTTTTTGCTGTTGTTTCTTTGTTTTCCTTTTTCTCCATATTTGAAATTTGTTCCTTTTTCTTTGAGGAATTTGTCATTTTCATGATTTTGTGGTCCATTCATTGAATTTATTAATATAATAATAATAATAATAATCATAGTTGTCTTTTGCAGAATTATGAACCAGGTTACACTGCACCTCCAAAAAAGGCTCGGGTGATGGAGGAAGAAGTGGACACCATTAGGTATTAACACGTTTATGTATATTTAAAAAAAAAAATCAGTAAATGTTACACTTTTTTTTTTAATTTAGTAAGTATTACTGATCCGAAGCTCAGAATACTGATAGTTCATCCTAATTGTTTTCCGTTTTCTAAAAAAAAAAAACACTCTGATTTGAGCACAGTTCAGCATTTGTGTGGATTACAGTGATTTAGCCACTGTTCTTGTTCCAAAAAGTGAAACTGATCAAAGATGTTGTACTGTAGTTTTCCAAGTGGAGAAGGTGAGGAAGACGACGAAGAAGATGATACATTGATGGACACAGATCTATCAGAGTGCTTGTTCCTAACTGTTTCTTGTTGCAAAACAGTGGCTCTCGTTGTAAGTTTTCAGAACACTTCAAACTTGAATCCCCTTCATCTGCTCTGGATCTATCTAATGCTCTACACTTTTATATATGTTTAAAAAAAATGCAAAAGAAAATCATCATTCTTATTTTAGAATTTTGAGTACCGTTGAAGAATTCGTTTTCAAATTCAAGACAAAACTTTATTCATTCGGTCATGACTTTTACTATTTATTCACTTTTTAAAATTTATAAAATTGATATTTTATATAGTTTTTATCATATCTCACAACCTTCAAATTAAAAAAACAAAAACAAACTATTCAAAAAAATTGAAAGTTTTATGAGAGGAAAAAGGAGAGAGGGACAAGATACTTAAATGTTAATTAAGATACATTTTTGAGCTAAAACACACACAAAACAATATGATTTCATGCCCAAGAAATAATTTTTTTTTCACCATCCCTCCAATTGAATTGTTTTGATTGACTTTTTTTTGGCAGTTGACGGCCCTTTTGTTGGTGAGGGAGCTACTTGTTTTATATTGTGAAGCAGCAAACAGCCCCTTTCCTCTCATTCTAACGGTAACCTCATCTCTTTCTTTCATTTGAAAATTTTCAAAAATTTACCTTCAAAAAAAAATTATTTAGTTGATCTTGCAATTGATTTCCCTGGACTATTACCTCAGGTACTTGCTCTTAGATTGTCCGGAATCGTCATCCCGATGTACATAATCATTAAGACGATAACCGGAATCCAGAACAGGATCCGAAGGCGTCTTCAACGTCGTCTAAGGAGACTCAACCGAGACCATTTACGCATCAGCATCGACATTCAATCATGATACCATGGAGATGTTGAATTTGTCTATTATACTCTTTTTATTTTTATTTTTTTAAAGTGTATAGATATATTGGAAGTGGAAACAATACACAAATTGTGGGTGTAATTGGGTAATATATGAGAAACAAAACAAGAAATTGGATGTTTGTTTTGTTTCATTTTGAAGTGCATTCGGCGAGTAGCAAAAAATAATCCAATTTGGTCAAAGACGTTGGTAAAAAAGCAAAATGATGGGATCTTGGGCTACCGAGGACAAAACAAATCCTCTGGTTCTCGAAGCCCATCCTACATAAATATCTGTATACTTTTATATTAATATTAAAAAAACTTTAAAAAATATATTTAACTTCTAAAAGATTATTATAACATATTTTTAAAAAATTAAATCTTAAAAAATCAATTTGCCAAAATTATAATAATTAAAAAGAGATAGAAGATTTTTAAAAGTTACAAAAATATAATGATCAAAGCATGTCAGAAGAGAGAAACTCTCTTTTGTGAATCCCGATTGAATCCCCTATTCCAAATCAATCGAAGTTTTGGCCAAATCAACACCTCCAAACACTATTTTCCAGATCCTTCTCCTTCTAATCGCCTTCCCCTTTAATCTTGTGGTTGGATTCTACAGTTTTTTTTTCCAATCGTTGTCCCTTATGTCGTGTTTCGACTTCTGATTTGGAGCATTTCTCATCCCACATCGTTGTTGGTTTTAGTGTCCCTCTCTCTTGTACCCCTCATTCTCTTCAGGTTGTGCAGATTTGTCGCATAATAGTTCCTGTTAGGGCTTCTGGTCTTCTTTCTCCGCCCGGATTAGGGGTTCGTCTTTTTTTCGATCCAGGGTAGGTGTGTCGGGTTTCCCTTCTTCTATAAAATTAGTTTGGGGCTTTTGTAGTTTGGTGGCTTCCAATTCTCTTCCTTTTAGTCTGATTGCCTTCCTAATCGTTCTCTAGGTGTTTGGTGGTGCTGCACAAGTTTTGGGTGATGCGCTCTCTCCGCCATCTCCTGCTCATCCACCCATTCTCCCTTGTTGTCTTCGCCTTGTCCTGGTGTCACTTGATAGTCCTCATCCTTCGGGCGTTTTGGGTTGTTGGTGCTGTTGGCCTCGGCGGTCGTTGTTGTCGGTGTCCGTCGACTTGCAATTTCCAACTTCGAACATGTCCTTCATTTCCTTGTCGTACATGTGTGTGTGGGATTCTCTTGCGCGCTAAGGGGGGTGTATTCTCATTCTTGCACGACAAGCCTGACAAGGTGTGGAATTAAAAATAAGGAAAACCTTTCTATATACATATACTAGGGTGGCAGACCCGTGCTACGCGCGGGGCATGATTTTATATCAAATAAATGACTTGATATTATAATTGGTGAATAATGCAAAATTAATATGACGTAAATTTTATAATAGGGTAATGAAATATCAATAACTTATTTAGCAAATTTTAAGCATATTTTTTAGCTAATCATTTTTATTAGCATAAGTTACAATTGGTAAAATATTTAGATATATGCACTCTTTTAAACTTATAATATTCTGTTTTAAAATTAAGCACATAAATTTGCTTCAATCGAGAAGTTTCTTATATGGTGAAATTTTATTGCATGTATTTTTTTTATTTAATGATTAATATTTTTATAGGAAGATATTTTAAAAAACTAATAATATTCTAACAATTTTCAAAATAAAAAATATCATCTTAATTTATAACAATTCAAAAAGATCAAAATGCACTCTTTAAATATAAATAACTTTACTTATAAAGAAGTTAATTAAATTATAGCATAAAAACGAATTAATTTTTCTTCCGTCGTCTGAAGACTCTAGGGATGACGTCGATCCGACTCATTAAATATAATTTTACATGTTGCTTATTTTTTAATAAATATTAAAGATTATCAAACTTTTAACACTCATCTGCAATTTCACATTAATTTTAATTTATATTTATATAAGAATATACAATAATACCATTTAACAGGTTTATTTTTAAAATTTATGTTCTTTATTCCTTAAACATTAATGGTGATAATAACTTAATATTGTGATGTAATTAAGGAATGTGATGAAAATCACTACTTGGAATCCAAAGAAGGTGACATTTAATTATTTGTAATATGAAAAGAGAACCGTTTATTTTTTGAATTTAAGGCATTAAATTTAATGCAAAAAATAAATTTAAATTAATAAATAATCATGAGGAAGATGAAAGATAGCTATTATTTTTTTAATTCAATAAAATATAAATTAAACTTTTAAATTGATAAAACACAGGATTTTAGCTAGGCATGTATTTATTAGATTGAACACAACTTTTCTATTATTATTATTATTATTATTATTATTATTATTTATTATTATTATTATTATATTACATATAGATATAGATTGTGTATAGATATTATAAACTCCATGTATAGATCGACAAATAGATGATAGATATAGATTTACAAATTATTTATCGGACTTGTATTTATAGACATGAATGAAATGATTAAATTTATATAAGAGACTCATTATAACATACTACAAATAAATGAACTCGGTTAAAAAATAAAATAGTAATCTGAAAAATAAAATAAAAAGTAATCCTCCAAAATAAAAAATAAAGTAAAAAATAGTAGAAGTTGCATCATCCATGTAAACATATCAATTCTAATAAAAATCATAATAAAACATTTATATATAAAAATTGAAAATGAATTAGAATCATACACTATATATATTTAAAACAAAATATATTAAAGTGTTTCCGAAATTGAATATACATTTTTTATACAACAAATAGACTACAACAATTGTGCCACTAAATTCAATATATATATTTTTCTTGCCCTAAAATGAAGTTACAATCGTAGGTTCATTCAAATATGCAAAAAAAAAAAAAGAATTAAAAAAATAACTATGATGTAGATATAACAATTTTAATTATGATAAAATTAAACAATAAAAAGAATAGATAAGCACATAAAATCCAATGTTAAATAATAGAGCAACAACAAATTGATTAATCAAAGAATGAAAGATTGAAGAGGGTAAAAAATGCTTATGGGTCATCGAATGATCAAGGGATATATAATATAGCTCTCCCCAACTAATCTACAAAATAAAATATAAGAATAAAAATTAGAAAAATAGCTATGATATAGGCATAAAACTTTGAATTGTGATTGATAAACAATAGAAAAAATAGATAAACATATCAAATCGAATGCTACGTATATATAAGAAAGTGTAAGAATATATATGTAAAAAAAAGCAAAAAACAAATGATTAATCAAATTGAAAGATCGAAGAGGGAGTAAAAAAATCGTATGGACTATAGTAGTACTCCCTCCGTTCGGCAAAACTTGTCATTTTAGAGTTTTGTTTTTGTTCAGAAAAACTTGTCATTTTAGGTATTTTTGGTTCTACTTTACTAAAATGTCCTTGATTTGATTGATGTGTTGTGAGTTGTAGTTTTTGATAAAGTAAAAAGTAGAGTAATAAATGAGGGTAAATTAGTAAAAAAGAAGTGTAATTATTAGCTTTATTAAAAAATGTGTGGAGAGTTAAAATGACAAGTTTTGCCGAACGGATGGAGTAATATTTAAAAGCAAACTATATATCTAAACAAAATAACTAATTTGTGATGTGTTACATGATGTTCTCCTCTTAGAAGAAATGCTAACCGAATGAAAATGGGATGAACAATCATGGAGTGGTTTTATAATAGGAAAAATAGGGGTTATAGAATGTGAAAAGGAATTTTTTTTTGAAATATTCACTAAAAAATAAATATTTACAACTTTATTCACAACTTCAAACAATTTACACAAATATTCATTTTTTGCAGGAAAGTCAGATAAGCGCGGGTTGAAACCGCGTTTCATTCATAATTTGATTATTTGAAACCGAGGGGAACTTGAAAAAAAATAAACAAAGAAACGCGGTTTAAAACCGCGTTTTATAATTAAATTTAGATAAAACGCGGTCTAATTATATCAATTTATTTTTTAAACTTAAAATTAAAAAAAAAAACAGAAAAAGTAAAAAAGGAAAAGGGATGAAGCGCGGCTTCAAGCCGCGTTTCATGTGCATCTCCATCGCCATCGACCTCGGCGTTGCAGTCCACCACCGACTCCCCGTGCAGTCCACCGTCGACCCGAGCTCCTCAGCCTTGTCCGCCTGCTCCTCCTCCGATTCGCTCTCCTCCTCCTCCCTCTCCAACCTCCTCGCCGTCGACCTGGAGCCCGGCCTGGAGCGATTAACGGGACTGAATAAAAACCCTAACTCCAGCCGCCACTACTCCCTAACCAGCGCCCCTACCCCGCCGTTGTCCCTCCGGCCACCAGCCGTTCGCCGTTGCCCCTCCTAAAGCTCCGAGATTTTGGTCGGAAACCCATTACCCCTCTTCAATTTGTGGCCGTTTGGATTTTCGGGGTTTAGCTCGTCCCGTTCCGGGATCCGAATCTGAGTTTTCAATTGAGGTGGGCGGCGAGAGGGAGGCTCGGACTGGTGGGTAGCGAGGGGGAGGCTCGGACTGGTGGGCGGCGACTCGGCATGGGCGAGGGAAGGCTCGGAGACGTTCGGCCTGGCTGAAGGAGGCTGGAGGTTGAAGGAGGCTGGGAGCCTACAAATGAAACGCGGTATTAAGCCGCGTTTCATTCAATTTCCTCTTTTTTTTAATATACGTTTTGATTTAAAAATATAAATCGTAAAAAACGCGGTACTCAAAATTAATTATAAGACGCGGTTTCAAACCGCGTTTTTTTGGTATGGTTTTTTCCCACTTTCAGATTTGAATTTAGAAGAATGAAACGCGGTTTAATACCGCGTTTCTCTGCCTTTTCTGCAAAATTTGAATATTTTTTTAAATAATTTCAAAGTGTGAATTTTTTCGTAAATATTTATTTTTAGTGAATATTTTGAAAAAAAATTCTGTGAAAAGCTTTATCAATTAATGTGACAAAGAATACAAAGACAGCCATTTGGTAACCATTATATTGAAACCGTTTGGTTATTATTAACATCAAATGATAGCATATTATGTATAGGAATTTGTAAACTAATTGATGGTGGGAATCAAAGAGGCAAATCGATCAATGTTTTTGCAAAATACAATTTAATGGGAAAATTAAACCAATTGATCTTAAAATAAGACTAAAGGCTGTATATTATAGGCTATTATAATGGGTTCACATTAATGAGGGTGTGCTATTAAATTGGAAGAAAAGGAAAATGTGCGGTTTTAAACATTTGAATATGCATATATTGTAATATAATTGCTATTGAAATTAATGAAAGTTATGAGATCCAAAGCATATGAAGGGTCTAAGACTAAAATATATATATATGACCGGTTATAGATAAATAGATTAGAAGATAGCTAGATGATTTTGTACATATTATGTCTTTAATAGTGAGAATGCAAAAGGTTATAAATTAAAAGGCATATAATAATTTACACAATTAATAGCATAACTGTTTGGAATTCAATGTAGTTGTATACATAATTATCTTGTAGTAATTTAGACAATTAATACCATAACTTTTTATGTATAAAAAATTGCAAAGTATGATCAAAGTGTAACTAATAGGATTCGAACTCAAGACTTTATTCCTACTAAATAACTCTATTAACCATTGCGCTATGAAGATATTTGTGTTCATTTGTGAAATTAAAACAAAAAATATAAAATATGAATAACTAAATAAATGAACATTAAATTGGCCCTGAACACAACTTTGTGAAATTAAAACAAAAAATATAAAATATGAATAACTAAATAAATGAACATTAAATTGGCCCTGAACACAACTTTTCATGTATTATTATTATGAATAACTAAATAAATGAACATTAAATTGGCCCTGAACACAACTTTTCATGTATTATATATATTATAGATGGATTATAGATATAGATTTTTAGTGTATATTCCCGAAAGGGTTTGCCAGATCCCAAAAAGGCTTGAAAAATCCCAAAAGGGTTATTTGGAAATTCCAAAAAAATAAATAATTAAATAATACAAACCTCATGGTAATATTTCGAAAGGGCTATTTGGTGCATTCTGCATGGGCGGTGTGCGACTTTGCTTTTGGTGTGTCGGGGCGATCTTCTTCTTCGTTGGGGCGTCCGGATTCGAGACTGACTGGTGTCGAGGTGGTGTGTATGTGGTGACTCCGTATTGGGGAAGGAGGTTCGTTTTCACTGACCGTAGGTGATTCCTGATGTATCATTGGCCAGCGATGCTACGTCATGGTGAGCTTGACTTCGTTATTAATTTACGTCATCAACTTACTAGTTTTAGGTTTGCTTTGATTCGCTCTGTTGTTGAGTGCATGCCACCTATTTGTTTGCACCATTTTCTTGCTTTCTGTTGTATGTTAGACGATTTTTCATCTACCGACTTGTTGACCATCGAGTTTCAGGTCTGTCTTAACTCGACTTACTCAATAAAAAAAAAACAAGTTACAAAATATGTCATTTTATTATACTCCATCCATTAAGAAAAACATGTCGTTTCATAAGTAAAATCTTGTTAAGAAAAATATGTCATTTTAGGTATTTTGGTATTCACTTTCCAAAATTAACCTTGTAATTATTAGAGATTTGTTAGTTGTAGTTTTCAATAAAGTGAAAAAATAAAGTACTGTAATAATTATGGGTACAAGTGTATTTTTGTTTGATTTTATTTGCTTTTTTAAAAAATGTGCAAATGTCTAAAACGACATGTTTTAATTAACGGAGGGAGTATAATTTTTCAAAATTTTCATAAGTTGATTTTTTGAGATTCTTTTCAAATATCTTATCATAATCATATAGAAACTAAATATTTTTCTAATTCTTTAATATTAATTTAAGTGTATATAGAAATTTTAATTCTTTAATAAAAAACTTCGTCGGCATTTCGGAAAATAAATGTGAAATTATTTTAAGCGAATATAGAAATTTTTATAAATTATAACATAGTTTTTGAGATCGTACAAGTTTAATCTAAATCGAATTTAAATTTATAAAATAATTTTTTTTACAATTCGGGTCTTTATAGCAAAATCTTTCGAATGGTAAGTGTAGTAGACGCTGTCAATGTTCAGTATATGGATCATCTCCGATTCATGAAGAACATGAAAGCATCTCAGTCCACAAGCCATCAGCCAAAGGTGATCCATCTACATGTTGTTGGACATCTTGGCACTTTGTTGCCATGGACTTTGTTGGATTTCATGGTGGACTTTGCTCACTTTTGTTGTTTTTAGGACTGCATTTTTTTTAGTTTTATGACTCGACCCTACAACTTTTGTTGGTTTTAGGTCTCGTACCTTTGTTTGCTTTAATTGTGGACTTTATGGATTTCCTAGCAATTCATATGCATCAAAACATTATGGTTTAATTTTAGGACTCGTACCTTTGTTTGCTTTAATCGTGAACTCCAGGTATGGAGAATCAACATGGCCCTTTCCATTGTACGTTTCCTTTCACTTGGGTAGATCTTCGGATGAGGACCATGGCACCCCCACACAATCAAATTGGAGGTTAATGAGGCAACGTCATTCGGGGGTTGTTGTGAAATCTCATATGAAGATGACCTAACACAACAAAAAACATGAAGTCCTAACTCCTAACACAAACAACAAACAAACACATTCATCCGAAGGGGCTATCCAGAAGCCTCTTTCAATCTGTAGTGGCAAGGACGTCGTCCAAATGGTGAAGGAGCCCCATCTTGGAGAAATTGTTGGTCCTCCCAATCTTTGAGAAATAGTTAGCCCTCTCAATATTAGAGAAAGGGTTGTCCCTTCCAATCTTGCTCGACGGAGTCGGCACGACATTCCCTCGTTTAGTTCTAACCTTGGGTCACTTGTTTTAATTTATTAATGAGATACACTAAGGGTTGTAGGTTGCTAAAACAAGTGTCAGTAATTAGAAAATCCGTGCCAGTAAAGAAAAAATTTTTGACAGAAAAAATGCATGATAGTAACAATTTCGGCCATTCCAAAATCCACCAGTTAATCGAGATTTTTAGTTCGATTCATACACGTTCAGACCTTCAATTTCAACTTCGTCTTCACATCCCCAATGACTTCCATGACCATTTGCACATCACAACTTTATCAATTCCCCAATGATTACTTCCCCCAAACCTTCCAACTCTATCAAAGTTAGGGTTTCAAAAAAAAATTCATCCCGATTTCTCCCTAAACTATCTACAATGGGACAATCTACAACGTTTTCGGGTTCAATAGAGGGAGGGTGAGTACTTACTTGCTTTCTGCGTGGGTTAGGGAATTACTCTTCTTCAACCGCCTCCATTCTAATATCTCTTCCCTTATCTTCCTCTTCATTTTTGAAACTCTTCCTTCCGCGTGTGTCTCCCTCTGCAGAACTCTCTGCGTTCGAATGAGGTTCATCTCTCTCAACCACCTTCAACCCCCCCCCCCCTCTCTCTCTCTCTCGCATGAACGCCGATTACTTCTGCCAATTTTTGGGCCCATTTACTACTTTTGTAAATTCTGGAGGGGGTGTCACTTTCGAGGGGGGCAATTTTTTGGTATATTGAGTATCATTTACTTCACAAAATTAGTACTCCCTCCTATCCAAAATTAGTGTCGTTTTAGCACTTCACATTTTTTTTAACTAAATTATTAATTATCATTGGTTTTATACATTTTTTTTCTAAATCTTACTACTCCCTCCGTCAAAAAATACATGGTCTTTTAGACCTTTGCACGTTAATTAAGAAAACCTATTGATATTTAAATCTCATTATTATTATAAAAGAGGACTCTTAACTTTTACTCACTATTGTACTTTTTTAGGGGTAATAATTATCCTATAAGCCTAAAAACCCATGTATTTTTGACAAAAGTTAAAGGCCTAAAAGACCATTTATTTTAGGACGAAGGGAGTATCATTTACTAATGTTTACCAACTTTTTTAACCAATAAATGGAGAGTTGAAGTCAATAAATACAATTTTCAATAAGAATTATGTAGTACTCCCTCCGTAAAAAAATACATGGACTTTTACTATTCATGCACGCTTTTTTAAGAGCTAAAAACTATATAAAATATTAATTTTTATTTTTTATTTTTTAATAATTACAAACTTATTAAATAGTTTTTACCTTCTTAACAAAACGTGTGTGAATATTAAAATCCATGTATTTTTGGACGAAAGTAGTATTAAATTGCCTAACGTAAATCGATACTTTAATTTGGATCAAATTAAAAATTCGATGACACTTATTTTCGCCGATATTACTCTCCGGCCTCCACCAGCACCTTAGTATAGTTCCCACCGCCCACGACCTTGATCTCCACGGCGATCGACTAACTGCACGGACTTTCTCATCCAGTCTTTACGCCGAGCGGGGAACCCGTCCACTTCGTCTCCCCCGCTATCTCAACTAAGGCTAATTTTTTGTGGCTGTTTTGCGACTCTTGTAGGTTTGCTCTGTAAGTGTTCGACGAAATGCCTGTTTGATATTTCTATTGGTTTTCATCGATAAATCGTATACTTTGTAAAACTCAGATTGTTTACTTTGTTTAGAACAGGAATTAGTGGAATCATTTCATTCTCTACAAATTTGACCGAGATGTTTAGGGTGAAAACAATGTTTTACCTTGTAAGTCTCTCACGCCCAACTGTTTTCATCAACCCAAAATTCGCAAAGTTTAGCTCCCGTTTTTCTTTGAAATGGTAGTTTAATTAGCGCTGCTTTGTCATAGACTGGCAGGATCAATCAGCTTGGGATGATCAGCTCTCAAGCTCCTAAACTGCGTTTTAGTACAGTGCTTCCAGAGAAGGTATGGTTTTATAATGGGTTATCTTTATGATATATGCTAACCGTGACTCTTTGTTTTTCATAATGAATTATGTTAATTCATCGGATGCTTGTTTGTAGAGATCTTGGTATACTCGAATATTATCTTGTAAATGTGTCAATTAAGTTTACAGTTGGAAATTCATGTAGATTTTGTGCAGATGAACTTATTGACAATGAAAGAGCTAAATTAGTTTCAAGTGATTGATTGTAGAAATATTAACCTTCAAAACTGTTCTCCTACTTTAAGCACTCTCTATTTATGGCTGGTGTCTTTCACTGAAATTGAGTGTTGAAATTTTTAGGGCGAACATGTGAATGAAGGGATATCTCATGATAAGGGTTCGGATGGCAATAAAACTTCCGAGCGCCCGATAGGATGGAATATTACAAGAAAAGAGAAGATTCGTTTCCTCACAAAAACTGTGAGCCTTTTATTTTCCTCATTAGAGGTTCCTCTATTTAATGAGTATTTGTTTTCGGCCCATATGTGTTTCAGACAAAGAAAATACACGAAGTTGGTTTATGTGGTACGAAATTAGCCATTAATTTTGCAGTACTGTTCAAATGAGCCCTTTCCCTTTTGTTTAGTGAGGATGGAGATCTGTGATCATCCTTGTATCAATTTGTAATTCTTGCTTCTGGTATCTTTGTTCTTGATAGTAGTTTCATTCTCCCTCTTTTCGCTATTTTTATCAGCTTTATCTTTTGTGATTTGAAATATTCATGAAAGTGTAAAAAAAAGTGACTGAATAAGTGCCAACTTTCGCAGCTTTTGAATCTCGATGATAGCAAAGAAGCTGTCTATGGAACACTTGATTCTTGGGTAGCATGGGAGCAGGACTTTCCAATTGCTGCACTGAAGAATGTGTTGCTTACTCTTGAGAAGGAGCAGCAATGGCACAGGGTTGTGCAGGTATCACTTGTTATTTCTGTTTGTATATGATTGTAACTATGCAAGAATACCTTGATCTGCACCTGATCCAGGGTTAATTTTTCTTTCGTTCGGTTTTGATACGAGAAAGGGCTTTAAAATGAAAAAGCTTATCGAGGATTTTGGGGCTATTGTGTAAAAAATAGAAAATCTTGCCCTAAGATTGTGAATTCCTTGCTGCATTTTGTGTAATAGTGTGTACATGTCCCTCAACCGAAGGAGCTGCTTATCTTTCTTTCCAAATTGCCTATTATTTTTCGTGACAAAATTGTTGGGTGCTAGGTTGTAAAGTGGCTGTTAAGCAAAGGTCAGGGTAACACGATGGGAACATATAGGCAGCTAATTCGTGCTCTGGATATGGACCACAGAGGAGAAGAGGCGCACCAGTTTTGGGTGAGGAAGTTTGGGCATGATATCCAACCTGTGCCATGGCAAATATGTAGTCTCATGATCTCCATTTATTACCGAAATAGCATGTTTGATAACTTAGTCAAGGTACCATTTTTCTGCATCATTTTCAAGCAGAATCTTTGCAGATTTCCCTCCCATTATGAAGAGCCACAGGTTGATGGCTCTAGTCTCAGCCTCTAACGTAATTTTCGTTGATTTGGAAGCTTTTCAAGAGTCTTGAGGCATTTGGTCGTAAACCTCCTGAGAGGTCAATAGTGCTGAAGGTGGTAAACGCGTATGAAATCTTGGGCATGGTAGATGAGAAAGAGAGGGTTATGCAGAAGTACAGCGGCCTCTTAAGCCAGACAAGGAAAGAAGCTGATGAGAAAAAGAAATCCAAGAAGTCGAAGTCTAGCAAGTTCAAATCTTCAGGTAAGCTGTTGGCAGGTTTTCATATGTGCATACAGCCAATTCTTAACTGCATCTTGAATAATTTGTCGGAGAATGAAAAAGGAACGGCTTTGCTTGCAGGGGCGAAGATGAATAATTCAAGCAGTGCAGCTTCTGATGGCCAAAGAAATGCAGCAGAACAATCTTCCCCATGATTGTGCTCTTAACCTGGTTTGAAACCCAACTGCTTTATACAGTGGAACGAAGTAACACAGTTCATAATTGCTGATGGTGGGGGCTGGTTTTGTTGTCTTTGAGTTTGATCCCCGGTTAGAAGGTTGTGTTAAAGAAGGAGATGCATATCAAGCATTGGGTCTTTAATCGGCATAATCATATGGTTGTTCAAGGCATGCTTGTTAGGTACAACATTTACATATATTCGATTTCCGAATAAATTCAGTACTAGTAATATATTTGAGGTGAATATGAGTTTTTCTTTGAGTTTTCTAATCCAAATATAATTCCCATACTAGACAAAGAAGAAATAAGATTAAGAAAGCATTTTAAAAACAACTTGAAGATGCTATATTTGATCGTTTTCCTCCTCGTATCTTTTTAGACATCTCTAACCGCTTCTCTAAAATCTGGAAATAAAAATATATATGTGTCGCTGGCCTACAGTGCTGCTTTAGGGTTGTACTTGCTTCGTCTTTCGTTTACGTCCTCGTCTTGTTCGGTTTAGCTAGGTTTTGTTTCGCCTCTGTAGAATTCTGGTATGTACTTTGCACCATCTTTGTATTTTTATGTTTGTTTAGACGGTTACCCGTCTGTCGATTTGTCGGCCCTCGAGGTTCAAGTATGTCTAACCTCGAATTCTTTCCTAATAAAAAAAAAGAAATAAAAATATATACTTTTTAAATTATTTTTTTCAAACTCGAACAATTTTCTTATTTCGAGAATTATTTAGTTTTGAAGAAAGCTGTAAACTTAGAAAACCTACTAGTGTAATACCCACGGGATTTTGATTTATTTCAAATTGAACATCATTCTATATATCTATATAATATTATATATATATATATATATACTTGTTTACAACAAAAATAATATAAAATATTTTTTATTTTATAAATTAGATGAAAAGAGATAATAGATAGATTTGTAGTCTTGTAATTTAAAAAAATCAACTTTAATTGTGGGCGTGACACGTCAGCAAAATGCTAGCAGAATTAGTAATTTTTTTTTATTTTTTTTTAGTGTTAGATAGATTAGGGAAACTACATTCCCAAAATAGGAAAACCGAAAACTAATGAACTATATTGCCTATTGGGGATGGTCTCTCTCCCCCTCCGTCTCTCCATTGCTGTCTTTCCAGTGGGACATTTTGACCTGCGTTTTCAGTCTTTCGGCTGCAACCACCGCCAAGCTCTCACCTTTAAAGGATCTCTTTGTGCTTCATTGTAAGCAACGGCCAAGTAATACACTACATATTTGAATCTTTTCTATTGATCGCATTTACGACTTATTAAACTGATCGATTGCATGCTTCATTAGGCTGCATATTATCTCTATTCTTTGACTGCCAGTGTCGTCTCTGTTTTCTTATTTATGCAGGTGTTAGGTGTAATGTGTAATGTGAGGTGATTGCCATAAATTCAGCTGTGTTAGGAAGTATATATGTAGTACATTGCTTGTTTACCCCTACCCATGATTTGTGATTGATAGATTACATGTTGTATAGTGGGTCAAAAAGCCCAAATCTCTTGTAACATATATATATATATATATATACATATACGATTATGTTAATTAATGAAACCCTCAAGTAGGACTTCACATCAATTTCATCTCTCTACATTGTATCACAACATTCTTCCCTGGAACCCTAAATTTTTTTCCTCCCCCGCCCTAGCCGCCGCCGGCCTCTCTCTCCCTCTCGCCCCACCGGCCTCTCCCCTCTCTCCTCACCGGCCCACCCACGCCACCCCCTCCCGCCGCCGCCGGCTATCCCCTCCCCCACCTCTCACAATGGCCGATGTTCCCCCTACCAAGCCGCCTTTCCACTCCGCCCTAACGATCTCAAATATAAAAAACTACATCCCGATCATCCTTGATCAAGACTCTAACTCCTACACCACATGGTCTCACCTCTTCAAGACCCATGTGAAGGCTCATAAGGTCCTCCATCATATCGATTCCGCTGTCGATCGTCCCACCACTGAGGACGATGATCTTTTCGCTCAACTAGACAACATTGTTCTTCAATGGATCTTCAACACCATCTCAAAAGATCTATTGACAACCATCATCGACCCTAAAGACAACGCCTTGAGTGCCTGGACCAAGCTTCAGAATCTCTTTCAGGACAACAAGTCCACCAGTGCCTTCTACCTAGAGCACGAATTCTTAAGTTGCAAGCTTGCGTCTTTCCCGTCGATATCCGTCTACTGTCAGCACCTCAAAACCCTGTCTCATCAATTGATCGTCATCGACTCCAAACCTAGCGCTACTCGCCTCGTCCTCCGGGTACTTTCGGGTCTACCCTTTGAATATAATGTTGCTGTCACTCATATTCAGCAGACCGAACCTCTGCCCACCTTCGAGAAAACCCGCTATCAGTTGATCTTGGAGGAGACTCGTCTCTACCGTCAGACTACTGATGCCGCCAAGGACAAAACCGCCCTGGTCTCTTCAAGCGAACTGGACGAAACCAATGCCCCGCAGCGAAGCCGCAACAACGAACAGTCCGCGCAGCGAGGCGACGGTCGCGACCGCAGCATACGTGGGACTCCCCGCGTCCGTCCTGGTCCCCCGTCCCCGGCTTCAACCCACCATGGATGCCCTATGGCTACCCGCCTCCGTCATATCGCCCACCATGCCCGTATCCCAAAAGTCAACAGGGAGCGGGCTTGTTGGGTCCAGCTCCTCGATCCACCAGTCACCAGGCCTATCCGTCTTTAACTGATCAGGGCAACGCTCCGACTAATGTGCATCACGCCTTCTCTTCTCTGCAGCTAACACCTCCCGAGACTCTGCTTGGTACATGGACACTGGTGCGACCTCCCATATGACGAACTCTTCAGGTACTCTTTCTTCCCTTTCTTTTAAGGGTCTTGCACACTCTATTATCGTCGACAATGGTGGTCGCCTTGCTTCTTCGGGTATTGGTCACGCCACATTACAGACCCCAACCCACCCTTTACACCTTAACAATGTTCTCATTGCCCCCAAACTAGTTAAAAACCTTATATCTGTCCGTCGGTTCACCACTGACAATAATGTTTCCCTTGTGTTTGATCCGTTTGGTTTCTCTGTGAAGGATCTTACTACGGGGGTTACTCGTCTGAGATGTAACAGCACTGGGGAGCTCTATCTTGTGTCGTCGCCCTCACCGTCCCGTCCGTCGTGTCCGGCCGCCCTCTCGGCATCGTCGTCCAGTATGTGGCATGCACGCCTTGGCCATCCCAGTGCTGCCGTTTTAGATTTACTTCGTTCTAAGAGTCTAGTCAAATGTAATAAAGAGCCTCGCTCTAGTTTATATTCCTCCTGTTAGTTAGGCAAGCATGCTAGACTGTCGTTTCATCGGTCTTTGAACTCTACTTTTGCACCATTTGATATCACTCATAGTGACATTTGGACCTCTCCTGTGTCTATCAAGGAGGGTCACAAGTACTACCCCTTGTTTCTTGATGATTACAATCATTTCTTATGGGTTTTCCCGTTGCATTTCAAGTCTCAAGTGTTTCCTATCTTTGTCAAATTCCATGCTTACATTAAAACACAATTTCAAACATCCATCAAATGTTTCCAATGTGACAATGGCTGTGAATTTGATAACAAAGACTTTCAGACTTTCTTCACCACAAATAGGGCTGGAAATAACCCGCGGGTACCCGCTCCACCCACTTTACCCGCATTAATTTTGCGGGTGAAAACCCGCAAAAAAGTGGGTGACGGGTGGAGCGGGTGCGGGTGAAGCGGGTGATGGATGGATTATGGGTGAAGATTTTCCACCCATAACCCGCCCCATTAACCCACCCATTAACCCGCCCCGCACACCCGCACCGCAAACCCGCATAAAATCCTAAAATTTATATATGTGTGTAGTTTTACTATTTCTCGGCTTGCTTTTCCACGTTATAGCAAGGGATATACTGGATTAGTATATGATTAGTATAGGGATATATACCCTTCCACATTCAAATTTCAATTAGCTCGTAATTTCAGTGCTTTGCCGATAAAAAATAAAAATAAAAATACATAACCCCACCCCCTTGTAATTTTGAGTTAGAATTGGACTACTTGTGTTAATTTTGATTTATGTTTTGTTTTACCCATTGGGTACCCGCTCCACCCGCATCACCCGCGCGGGTCGGATGCGGGTGAAAAGGTTTGCGGGTGATGGATGGAGCGGGTGAAAGTTTTTACCCGCGGGGCGGGTGATGGAGTGGCTTCATCCACCCATAACCCGCCCCATTTCCACCCCTAACCACAAATGGGATCTCCTATCGGTTGTCTTGCCCCTATACTTTCCAATATAATGGCAAGGCTGAACGAATCATTAGAACTATAACCAACATGATGCACTATCTCCTTTTTCACGCATCCATTCCCCTTGCCTATTGGCCTCACGCCTTATCAACCACATGTTATCTCCTCATCATCCTCTCATCTACTACCCTACACCATCGCTCGCCCACTCAGACACTATATAGCATCCTGCCTAGGTACGATCACCTTCGTAGCTTCGGATGTTCGTGCTTCCCCAACCAGTCCTTCACCGCCCCATCTCTCTACAGTGATTAATTTGTCCCTTGGATTTTAACATTGCTACATCTGAAACCCCCAGCATTACAGATTGCACAAGTTCAACATCATCGATGAACTAGGCTGCTTCAGATTCATTTACCATTTTTTTTTTAAAATTATGTTAACTTAAAATTTGAGAGGTAGTACAGTATAACATTAACATATCCTTTTTGAAAATTACCTTAGACTAAAAAAATATATCCTTTTTGAAACTACTCTGTAAGAAAATAATAATTTAATTTTTCAAAAAGGATATGTTATATTAATAATAATTTAATTCTCCTTTTCTTTCTCATTTGCCATTTATATATATATATAAATAATTATTTAATTTTTCAAAAAGGATATGTTATAGTATGAATTTTTTTTAAATGTAAGGAAATTATTCCTTCCGGATTTGTGATAGGTAGGGGATGAAATTGAAGAGAGATTTTTCCACTGTACGTGTTTCTCATCTTTCAAGTTTGAATCCAGTTTCACCTCCTTCAATTGCATTCAACGCATCCTCCGATTACATTAATTTTGTAAGTTTCCTCCTCCTTGATCGCTCCATTCTCTTACATCAACCTGATTTTCTTTGCAGACGGACAATTTTTTAGTTTAATCGGTGTTTGGAAATTGATTCTCGTTTAGATTGAAATCCAACTGTTTTATACGAGTCTTACAAAGTGGAATGAAGTAACAGAAGACGAAGAAGCATAGTTCATATTTGCTTAGGATGGGGCTGGTTTCGTTCTCCGATTAGAAGGTTGTGTTAAAGAAGGAGATGCATAGTAAGCATTGAGTCTTTAATCTGCATAATGTTCAAGGCATGCTTGTTATGGTACAACATTTAGATGTATTCGATTTCCGAATAATTCAATACTAGTTTTAGCCTATCAGGAACACAGGAATCAATTTCTCTTATTTGGATAAATTAGAGATGAGAATGAAAATTGACTGACTTCAAGCATCATTGACAATCCTATAGAAGTTGCAAGCAAGCAAGATGAAGATGATATCAACCATGGCGGCTCGACCTTTAACTTGGTTAACCCTTTTGGTAACCTCTCTTATTCTCTTTTATTCCATTAATTATATATTGTACCTATTATATGGTTTAGCCATCTTGCAGGGAGTTTTGGTTCTATTTCTTCCAATTTTTAGCTTGTCATATTGGTGCATCTCCAACAAAAACATCGAGCACAAAATCCACATGGATCAACATCAAACTCGATGGAAGATCATGGATGATCTTCATAATGCAATGGAGTTTTTTCTGACTAATGAGTCGAGTATGAGAATCGTCACAATTTTGAATGCAACTCTAAAAGAGAAACCACCACTCAATTTTTCCGTCTTCCAAAATAAGGTATGTAATTTGAATGTAGCCTAAAATGAAAACTATAAATTAAATTTAAAATTATTTAATTAATAATTAATGTGAGTTTTAAAACAGGTTGCCCCTATTCTATTCCAAGCGCTCGTCACAAATCCTAATCTAGCACAGATTTCCTTCGTCGGAATCGATGGCATCGTCTTCTCCTTCTCCGCCGGCGGCGATGGAATCAACGCGCTCTACGCGAACGTCACCTCCGTATCTAGACGCCGCTCCTATTCCACCTACAAATGGTACACTCAATCGGTTTCCGATGCTGGAGAGCTCATCGGAGAAGCCAGGATCACAGCCCCGTCGGCCGTATTGAACACAACGGTGCTGTTGAGCGCGATTAACAGCACAAGCTACTCCAGTGTCGGATCGCGATGGAGCGGTGGATCCGAGCCTCTCTTCCTCAACACCGTCCCCGTCGGCAGATCGATCGGAGTCATTTCTCTCGGGGTTCCGGTGAAGTTGTTCTCCGATTACTTTTCCGCTCAAGTTCCCCAAGGTGGGGGTTTATATGTGGCGACGAACGATGGGGTGATTGTAGCTGCTGCGGGCGTGATTTCGAACACTAGTGCGGCCGCAGCATATCACGATCATCAGAACTTTGCGTTTGGAGGCTTATTGTGCAAACCTGTGGGCAATATCACATTGAATTCGGATCCGTCATCCATGGTGGAGGTTTGGGGGAATAAGTATGACCTCTATTGCTCCACCATAGACCTTGCTGGTGTGCCTTCTGTATGTTCTCTGAGCTCTTTTACCTGTTCTTTGAAGTATTTGTATTGCTATTGCCTATTAGTGTACTGATTGATTTGCAAAGTTATAATTTCTGCCAAACATGTTGCTAACATCTGAAAATTCTTTGAATGATAAATGATTGAGGGCATTGTGTTAAATTTACAAGTTTAATTCTCTTATGACCTATGAATGCATCATCATTTATGACCATTTCATCCAAATAAGGTCTCGGAGTTATTTTTCATGTTCGTGCATTCTAAAAGAAAATCTCTTCATGCTTTTGTGGTTTCAGGTCTATGTACTAGCTTTCCCCTATCATGGACTACTGATAGTGATTCATGAGCGCCATCGGGGTATGTTAATACTTCTAAGTGTGGCGGTTGTTGCTGTGGCCGCCTTTGTTGTATCTTTCATGTCCTTGGCTGTAATGTCTGCAAGAAAGAAGATGAGATTAAATGCACAGTTGATTAAGCAAATGGAAATCACTCAACAAGCTGAAAAGAAGAGCATCAATAAGAGCATGGCTATTGCCACAACCAGCCATGACATACGTGCTGCCTTATCTGCCATTATTGGTTTGATTGACCTTTGTTTTCGTGAAGTTACCCATGGCTCTGAGTTGGAGGAGAGTCTTCAACAGATGAATTATTCTGCCAATGACCTTTTAGGTATATGCTTATCTTACATGGTACGAGATATATTATCATGAATACTTCTAAAGTAGATTAGTTGTACACAATGACTCTTGTTCATCCTTGTTAGGACCCTTGCTACCTTTAGGCTTGTCCATCTTATGAGCAGATGTTAGGCCAGTTGCTGCTTTTAGGCTTAGCTATCTGGTTCCAGCTGTACACTAGCTTCCTACTCACTTTTAAGTCGAATTTTTGCCCTACAGAAGTCCATCCTTGGACATAATACTTTTCGAAATCATGGGACCTTTATGCAGATTTATCTTAGTTGATCTTTATCATTTTCACTTAGTTTTTGTACAACACAATAGAGCTTACGTTTCCGTGACATTTAAATTCAGCCTTATTGAACTCCATCTTAGACACAAGCAAGATTGAAGCAGGAAAGATGCAACTCCAGGAAACTGAATTCAATTTGGAACAACTTCTTGAAGACTTGGCAGATTTGTACCACCCTGTTGCTATGAAGAAAGGTGTGGAGGTGGTGCTTGATCCTTGTGATGGTTCTGTGTATGCATTCTCCAATGTCAGAGGTGATTATGGAAAGCTCAAACAGATACTCTCCAACTTATTGAGCAATGCAGTAAAGTTTACTAAAGTAGGACATGTTTCCATTCGAGCTTGGGCTAAGAAATTCAGCTTTGAAAGCTCAGTCACGGAGGATTCAAGTGGGATCATTAGCGTTTGCTGTTCTTCGCTATGCTTGTTACAGGGTCAAGTCAAGAGGGCCAATGCGGACCTTCAAGATTCAATGAAGACCAAAAAAATGGATCCAAATTGCTTTGAATTTGTGTTTGAAGTTGATGATACAGGGATGGGGATTCCAAAGGAAAAGCGCGAGACTGTGTTTGAAAACTTTGAGCAAGTGAAGGATGCTGCTGCTGAAGTTGGAGGGACTGGATTAGGGCTTGGAATTGTCCGATGTCTCGTACGTAAAGTTTTATCTTTCTCCTCCATTTAAAAGTAACTTCTCATTCAATCAATACCCTCTTCTGTGTATTCAATTTCACATTTCTTTTGCATGTAGGTTCAGTTGATGGGCGGAGATATAGAAATCATTGACAAGTCTAGCAACAGAGGAACTTGCTTCAGGTTCAATATTTTCCTTGTTGCTTGTGATCATCAGATGCGGACATCATCTTTACCGTCATACAACGAGTCAAACCGACTACCCAACATTGCCAAACTACCACCTCATGATTACAGCATGTGCAATGACAGCTTTGGAAGCTCTGGTCGTGCCAAGGTTCCTCCTACTAGCCCGAATAACACTGATGGCTCTTTAGTTGTGCTCTTGATTGGGAATAAAGGTCGGAGAAAAATGATACAGAAGTTCTTGGAGATACAAGGGATAAGAGTGATGGTAGCAAAGGAAGCCAGATTTCTTCCCAGCATTTTGAAGAAGGTGAAGAACAAGCTGATTGGTTCGTCATTTCGCAGCTCCTCAGATATAAGTCCACGTTATTGCTTGAGCAGTTCTTCAAGTACACTTAGAGAAGATAGCAAGAATTTTCCCTTGACTGCTCTTGACGGTGCGAATGATACAGTTTCGGTACTACCGCAGAGACCTAACCTATTAGGTATCAGCTGCATTTTGCTAATTATTGATGCTAATGTTGGTGAGTTCTCTGATTTGAGGAGGAGAGTTTCTGATTTTCAAAAGGAGGTCAGCCAAAGCAAGTGTTGCAAAGTGGTATGGCTGGAGAAGCCTGAGACCCGGAATCTCCATTTCCAGCGGAACAATGATCAGGCTGACGACATTTTCATAAAGCCGCTTCATGGGTCTCGCCTGTTTCAGGTGATTGGGCATTTGCCAGAGTTTGGTGGACAGATAACAAAAGCTTCACCCAAGAGAAGGAGAGACAACACAACAGAGGTGGGCAGTGCTTTGGACCCTGATATGATTGACCAAAAATGGAAGTCTAAAAACTACTCAGTTGCCACTCGAATATTTGGGGAGATTGAAGAGATTGGCAGCTCGAGCAGCGGGAGATCCTCAGCTAGGCAGAGGAGTCCCATTGCTTCACAGATGGCCAACAGAATACCGGTTGATCATAGGCTGATAGGAGATGCTAGTGGCACAAGGATTGGGAGATCTGCAGCTAGCAAGCGGATTGAAACTGCTTCAATCACACAAGGTTCAGGTTCAACATGCTCTGAAAAACCCTTGCTTGGAAAGAAGATTTTGATAGTAGAGGATAATGAAGTGCAGAAACGCGTGGCTGCTAAGAATGTTTCCAGGATGGGTGCTGCATCAGTCGAAACTTGCAAAAATGGGAGAGAAGCACTAGACATTGTGTGTAAAGGATTAAAGGATCAAGCTGTTTGTGGATCTTTAGAGCCTCCTTTTCATTTCATCCTCATGGATTGTCAGGTACACACATTGTGTTATAAGTTGTATGCCTGTAGCTGCAATGTAAATTTTCTGACTTGTTTTGCTAAGCAGATGCCAGAAATGGACGGATTCGAAGCGACCAGAAGGATCAGGAACGAGGAGGCAAAGTATGGTGGTCGCATCCCGATCTTTGCATTGACTGCTCATGACAGCGGGGAGATAAGTGAAAAAATGTTCGAGGCAGGGATGGATGCGCACTTGGAGAGGCCGCTTAGGGAAGATCAGCTCGTTGAAGCAATCAGATCCTCGCAATTGCCGGATGATGGTTAGTTACTTAGTATTGTTGTGTACCTCCACAACAATCAATCCTAAAGGCTCCATAAGAATCTCTTGTATTATGCAGATGCCTAGAAGAAGTAAATTGGTACTATTGAGTTATACAAATATTCAATTTTTTTCCTAGTCTTTTTTTTACAAGATTAGCAATCGGATGGGTTATTACAAATTTGGGTTAATGCCGATTTCGATTACTCATTGAGTCTGGTCGAATTGGTTTGATTCCAATACTCGATTAAATCGGGTTTTAGATGAATCGGATTTCGATGGTATTGATCATCTAAGCCCATTACTCAGTACTCATAACGAATTCCATCTTTGGCCATTTCATTGGTTTTCCGAAGGAGTATTATTCGAAATCAATTCAAAATACGGAGTTCCAAAAAAAGTCCCACTTGGCCGCTTCGTAATCAAATCGACTGAAGCTTCAACCTTGGTGACCTGCGTTTTCAGTCTTTCGGCTGCAACCACCGCCAAGCTCTCACCTTTAAGGAATCCACCTGACAAGTGACAAGCTCTCTGTAATGGCGGCCTAATGCTCATCTTCTTAACAAATCGAGCGAAACCCTCGCTCTCTAATGGCGCCCCCTCCTTCCTCGTACGCTCTATCATTCACCGACAACCACCGCTAGGCGGCGGCGGCGGAGGAGTACGGCGGCGAAGGCAAGTGCGGGCGCCTGGTGGTGGCTGCTTGCCCGTATCTCGTCTGCTTCATTCTGATTTTCAGGTATCATCTCTTCTGTCGTACCCCCTTTCACTCCCTATCCTCTCTCCTCTACAAGAAACACTGTTAGCTTCAGATAGTTTCGCTAATTCTAGTACTAGTGTCGACTACGAGCTCAATTTGCCGGTTTCGAAGCTGCTGAAATCTCAAATTTGTGGTGCTTCGTTGTTTAGAAGGTTTAATTTTGGGGTGGACGGTGAATCTTTGCCGTCTAGGGTTTGGATTAGGGGTTTTTGCAGTGGAAATTTGGAAGATGGTGATGATTGGGAGAAAGGGGATGAAATGGTTGAGGTGGTTCATCAGTCTAGTGCTGATCCTGCTGAGGTAGATCGGGTCTGCAGGGTGATTGAGGAATTGTTCGCTTTCGATCGGAACATGGAAGCTGTTCTTGATGAGTGTGGGATTCATTTGACTTCTGATCTGGTTGTTGACGTCTTGCAAAGGTTTAAGCATGCCAGGAAGCCGGCGTTTCGGTTCTTCTGCTGGGCGGATAGAAGGCCGGGATTCTGCCACGATTCAAGGAGTTTCAATGCGATGATGGCGATCCTAGGGAAAGCTAGGCAGTTTGAAACCATGGTTTCGATGCTCGAGGATATGGGGAAGAGGGGGTTTTTAACAATGGAGACGTTTACCATTGCGATCAGAGCCTTTGCTTCAGCCAGAGAGAGGAAGAAATCCGTTGCTGTATTCGAGCTGATGAAGACGTACAAGTTTGAAGCCGGGGTGGAGACCTTTAACTGTCTGCTTGATTCGTTGGGGAGGGCAAAGCTCGCCAAGGAAGCTCGGGTGTTGTTTGAGAAGGTCCTGGACAGGTTTACGCCGAACTTGCAAACTTACACTGTTTTGCTCAACGGCTGGTGCAAGGCAAAGAATCTGTTAGAGGCTGCGAAGATTTGGAATGAAATGGTAGATCAAGGGTTTAAGCCTGATGTCGTAGCTCACAATATCATGCTTGAAGGCTTGTTGAAGACGACGAAGAAATCGGATGGGATCAAGTTGTTTGAGGTTATGAAAGATAAGGGCCCCGCTCCTAATCTCCGTAGCTACATGATCTTGATAAGAGATTTGTGTAAGCAGGGGAAGATGGTTGAGGCGGTTGCGCACTTTAATGAGATGGCGAGTTGTGGCTTGGAGCCGGATGCTGCTGTGTACACTTGTTTGATCACTGGGTTCGGGAACCAGAAGAACATGGACGAGGTTTACGCGTTGCTTGAGGAAATGAAGGAGAAAGGTTGTCCACCGGATGGAAGGACTTATAACGCGCTGATCAAGCTGTTAACAAACCAGAGGATGCCAGATGATGCGGCCCTTGTGTACGATAAGATGTTAGCGAGCGGTATCCAGCCAACAATCCATACGTACAATATGATGATGAAGGCCTACTTTGCGATGGGAAAATATGAGATGGGTGGCGCATTTTGGGACGAGATGGGTAGGAGGGGGTGCTGCCCGGATGAGAACTCGTACACAGTTCTCATCCGAGCGTTGGTAGCAGAAGGGAGGTCGGAAGCAGCGTGTAAATACGTGGAGGAGATGATCAATAAAGGAATGAGAATCCCACAGATCGATTACTGTAAGTTTGTGGCCGATTTTGCAAGGTATGGGCGGCCTAATGTACTCGAGGAGCTGGCCGAGAAGATGCGAGACTCAGGTAAGGATGAAGTGTCCGAGGTTTTCGCGAGGTGGGCTGACATGGCAAAGAGAGGCGCAAACACAAGGGATCCTCTTCGTGCTCTGTTGTAAGCAACGAGGTACATTATTTGAATCTTTTCTACTGATTGCATTTACGACTTAACCTATCGATGATTTTGTTAAAGGCAAAACATAGGAGCCAACGAGCTAAAGTCAAACATATTAAACTCATCGATTCGAACTCTGGTTATTTTTATAAGATTGCTACGACAAAAAAGAGGAAGAAAATCATCAACAATATCACTTTCGAAAATGGAGAATTGACATCCGGTTACAATATTATTAGCAAGAATTTGAAAAAGAGTTCAAAAACGTATTTCGATCTTCAATTGATCCTAACAGACGTTTCGATGGCGTTATGGATGTCATCACACCGGATATTACTCTAAATGGCAATCTTATGCTCACCAGTACCGTCTCCAATAAGAAAGTTAAGGACGCTGTCTTTTCAAAATTTCACGAAAAAAAAGTAGGAAAATACTCTGCCAAATGATCCAAGCGACGAACATGGTATGTCTGTCTCCCAAGTCACAAGAAAAACTTGAGCCACTTGAGGGATGCCCATAGTGGAAGTAATTGTGTTGATCGAGACATGTGAAGTATTAGGTACGGTGAAGCTTGGAAACTAAACTTGTGCAAATTAACCTTCTGACCAGAAGCTTAACAGAACCTATCAAGGATAGCATAAATAGTACCACAAGCAAACGGAACAGATTTGGTAAAGATAAGAATGTCATCTGCGAAGGCAGGAAAAAGGAATTCTGATACCCGACCTTCTAAAGGACATGCTGACATCTTTGTTTGTATTTGATTCTTTTTGTAAAGTGTGTGCGCGTACTTTAGATGTAAAGATTAACACAAAGGGAGAATGTGATTGGTCAGAAAGAATGTGATTGGTCTGAAATGGGTTTTCAAAACCAAGTATAACTCATATGGTAGTGTTTAATTAGAAGCATAAAGCAAGACTAGTAGCCAAGGGGTATGCACAACAAGAAGGTATAGATTATGAGGAAACCTTCTCTCCTATGAGTAGACTTGAGATTGTCAGAGTTGTGTTGGCTTTAGTTTAGTGAAGATTGCATATCTTTCAACTTGATGTGAAGTCAACTTTTCTAAATGGTAAGTTACAAGGGAAAGTATTTGTGGAGCAACCTCAGGGATTTGTTAAGAGTGGTGAGGAAGGTAAGATGTACAAATTAAAGAAAGCTATGTATGGTTTGAAGAGCTTGGTATAGAAAAATTGACACATTCTTCCTACAAAATCAGTTTGAAAGGAGTGGGAATGAACCAACTTTGTATGTTAAGAAGAGAAGCAAGGGTGAGTTCATTGTTATCTACCTGTATGTAGATGACATTATGTACTTCAGCAATTCACAAGAGATTCTAGATAGTTCAAAGGTGCCACGATGACTAAGTTTGAGTCGATGATTGACTTGAATATGTTGCAGTACTTTCTTGATTTGGAAGTGAAGTAAGGCAAAGATGGTATCTTCTTGTGTCAAGAGAAAGTATGCCAAAGACTTGTTAAAGAAATTCAATACGGAGAAGTGTGAGATTGCTCAGACTCCCATGAATACCAATGAAAAGTTGCAAAAAGTTGATGGCATTGGAAAGGCAAATGAGAAAATGTACTCATATGAGTCTTATGAATATAAATGAAAAGTTGCAAAAAGTTGATGGCACTGGAAAGGCAGATGAGAAAATGTACATGAGCCTGGTTGGTGGCCTAAACTATCTCACACACACAAGGCCTATCATAGCCTATTACGTGAGTATTGTGTTTAGGTGCATGCATGATCCTACAAACCAACACTTAAGTGTTGCTAAAAGGATATTGTGGTATGTTGTTGGAACTTTACAAGTTGGAATTTGGCATGAGAGTCTTGAAGACTTCAAGTTAAAAGGACACACGGATAGTGATTGGAAAGGGTGTAATATAGATGATTGAAAGAGCACCTCAGGATTTGTACTTGGATTGGGTTAAGAAGCAATTACATGGAGCTCCAAGAAGCAGGATTGTCTTGTCCTCTTTAGAAGCTGAATATGTAGCAGCAGGAGCAACTACTCAACAAGCTCTATGGTTAAAGAAGTTGCTGAGAGATTTTGGATATATGCAAGCACAGGGAAGCAATATATTGAGATATAGTGTGACAACAAGTCCGCCATTGCAATGACCAAGAACCCATCCTTTCATGCCAGAACAAAGCACATTGATGTGCATCATCACTTCATCCGAGAGCTTGTGGCAAAGAAAAGAGTTGTGCTCAAGTTTTGTGGACCAAATAAGCTATTAGGGGGCAAAAACTTTTGCAAGTGCTTCGGTCTCTCTTCGATATATTTTTTCCTTAGTTTAGCCGATCAAAACTACAATATTTTAGTTTAAACGACGATATTTTAGCTCATAACAATGTATTTTTAGTTCAAAACAGTGACCTTTTTGTTTAAAACGATAGTGTTTTAGTTCAACACGGACGACGTTTTAGTTCAAAACGTACAACAACATTTTAGTTCAAATATGTGTCATTAACTGTTTTATATTTTTTCTCTTTTAAAAAACAAAAGATGTCATTTTAGTACTTTATAACGACATTGTTTTTGTCTAAAAAGACACCGTTTAAAACCTAATGGTTCAATGTGTAACATATTGTTCTCTTAGCATACAATAGCATCTAACACTTGCAAAATTTCTTATATAATTGATGAATTTAGTAATACTTACGACATCTAGTTTCCAAGCTATTGGGCATAATTATACAATATTACCAAAATGTCAAATTTCGTAAAATATAAAAGCACCGTGGTTTATTAAAAGACATTTCATATAAGTTTCTAGCTCCATCACTTTAGGGTTGGGTAGAAATTTATGAAAAGACATTATACACAATATCTTGGGTTAAAAAAAGATTTTTTTAGCATGAGATGAATGAGTTTAGATTCTCTACTCTATATGTTGCATCTCCTAATTATTTTAGGTATATTTTTTCTTCCAAAAAAATTTAAAAAATATACTTATATACTCCTTTATAAACTTTTATCATAAAAATCTACACATTTTAAAAGTATATATGATTAAAAGATCAATTATATTAAAAAATAATTTTATATTTTTACAAAATATAGTTTTTTATAATAAAAGTTATAAGCATGTAAACATCTTATTTTTGTTGTTAATAATAGTCTTTTTCTATTCTATTATTTGGGACAAACATACATAATTTAAGATCCTAGCAAAGTAGCAAGGGTAAAAAAACATAGATATTTTATTTGAAGGTGGTAAACAATAAACATACACATATCCCCTATTCGATCCATCAAGATCGAGTTCTCCACTTAGTATATATATATAGTACGTTGGACGGGAAGGCTGGTTCAGTCCTCGTAGATGCGGCACTGACCCATGCCGGGGTTCTCCCGGCAGTACTTCTCCAGGGGGTCGGACTCAGCCGTCTCCATCTGGCGGTCCCTGACGTGGCTCGCGGCGGCGCTCAGCTCCTCCACCTCATCCCACGCCGCTACGCACTCTCCGCTCCTCGGGTCCTCCGAGCACTTCTCCTCAGCCGCTTTCACGCTCTCCGCTATCTTCTCTGAAAGCCTCTCCGGTGCAGCCGCCGCCACCACCGCCATCCTCCTCCTCCAAGACACCGCGTTCGGGAGCCGCGATCTCGTGTTCGCCAACGGAGGCTGGCTGCAGGCTGGTGGCGTTGTTAGGCTAGTAAGGAAGATCGTTGCCATGGATTTTTTCCCCCCTTAGTTTTTTGTGTTCATAAGACTGTTGTTAGTTGTATATACTCCGTATTATTGTTGATGAGGATAGAGTTGGGTGAGAAAACGATAGGAAGCTGACCGGATTTTGTGTAGGGTCCACATGTTTCATATTCTTATCCTGTGTTAGCCAATTGTCATATGCCACGTGCTGCTGCATCTTTCGAATTATTGAAATCTACCAAAAATATTATTTTCCATATATTATAGGTAAAAAAATAATAAAAAGTGTAATATGTATATTTTACATACTTATACAATTTTTTTTATATAAAAATCATGTTTTAAAAATATAGATAATTAAAAAATCGTTAACAAATGATTTTTCTATTTTTCTACAATGTGTTTTTAATATAAAATTTTATAAATATATACAAAATAAATATACTTTTTTTTTTAAATTAATGTGTAATTAAATAAAAATAATTACGTGGTGCACTTTGTGTAGTAGAGGATCTCATTTGAAATTATTGGGTATGATTTTATTACTAATAATAAATCTAGATTCGGAACATAAAAAAATATAATATCGCGGAATAAATCAGTCAAAAAATGTTACTCACTCCGTTCTAAAATATAAGTCGTTTGACTTTATAGTACATTTTTTAATGAGCTAAAAACTATATAAAATATTAATTTTTTAATTTTTTTTTAAAATAATATTATACTTATTAATATTAAGTATAATATTATTTTAAAATTTTAATAAAAAAATTAATATTTTATATAGTTTTTAACTCCTTAAAAAATGTGTCAGAAAGTCAAACGACTTATATTTTAGAACGAAGGGAGTACTACATTGCCAGCAAATCTAACTCGAACCCAAAACATGATGTCCCGATCCAATCCATCTAGATCCAATTAATCCAAATATCTGAAAATTTAGTGAAGCACATTATTTGAAAACTGATCCAATCTATTTTTAACCCAACATCCAAATAATCAATAACCAAAACTATCCCAAATCCAAATGAATTAAACTCAATTCAACTGAAAAACCAATAAGACTCAAATCAATAAAACTTATAATAACTCAAACTTTAATGTACATTCTAGTGAAATTTTAAAAACGAATGTTGAAATAATAAAAATCCGAGAAAAGCGAAATCTAAAATAACAGAAACCCAAGACACTAGAAACCCCAAAACAACATTCGAATAACCAAAATCGAGACAATTAACACCCATATTGAACTCAACCCAAGGACAATGGAGTATTGGAGTGTATTACAAATGGGCTAGCTTTTGACATGAAGCAATGCCTACAATGCTTTCAAGTTTCAATACATGTATAAGTGTATAACTAGACGTGTGAAAGTAGAGATGGGTTAACAAAGAGATAGGATTAACTAGACATGTGAAAATCCCACTAAGTGGGATTTGAACCTTGACCTATACAAGGGTCACATCTCCCTTACCACTCATTAGTTTGTTCTAGGTGATGGATCAACTGACACTATCAAAATCCTTTATTTATTTAAAAAAACATGTGAAAAAAAGAACCCAAAAAATCTATATAATATATTAATTTTGAAGATTTTTGATTATGTGTCAACACCTCTTTAATTTAAGGTTTTTCAACTAATCACAATTTTATCATATGATTTTTTTTTCTCTTCATCTCTTTCATACATTTACATTTTTTTCTTTTTATTTTTTTACCCATTTACTAACCATTGCGCTTAATTCAAAACATTGAATTAAATCTAAGCGTACATATACCCATAAACAATGTTATACTTCAAAGACAAAACGCATGAATACTGCTAGGTTAAACTGAGCATGCATTTAGTAAGGTAGTCTATACATAAGTTTATCGAATTCGAATCTTGACAATGCTCAAATTTTCAACCGTGTAAGGGTGGATTTCGTGCTAAAAAGAGATTTGAGATCCTTATGACCAAACAAAAGAAAATGTTCAAGTGCTCACCCGACCAGGCGTGTTAGAATACTTATCAAATGGGTGATAAACACACAACAAAATATAAGAAAAGCTTAAACTTTTGTTAGTAGAGTGAATATCGACCTTATGACCAGAAACAAAATAAACTCAACACGAATCCTATTTGCACATGGCTCAACGGGAGATTTGTGAGCTAGTTTCACTCGCATGGGTCTCTTTTTCTTCACCACATTCAACTTGTATAAGTTATTTACCAACCTAACAAGACTTCTCTTTTCGCTCTTCCCTCAAGCTTCTTGCGAGCGTCTGTCGCCGGTGCGCATGAATCCGGATCCTCCGGTCACACCCTGTGGCCCGATTGGGGACCCCCCGGATGCTAAAAAGACCTGGAAAGATTTGGTGACTGGGGATGGTGGGGCGTGCAGGCCGGTGCTACACCCGGAGTTCCTCACTGGCAAAATCGATATCACTTACTCCAACGGGGGTAGTGGAGACCCTGTCGTCTCAATCAACCAAGAGGTTATTCAAGCCCTGTCTTCGGTCTGGAGTTCATCCCTCATTGTGAAAACTCTTGGAGGCTTCGTTCCGTTCCATATCATGGACAAGAAAATACGAGAGCTCTGGAAACCTGCAGGTAAGATTCTGTTGGCTGACTTACCCAATGGATACTATGTGGTTCGATTCGAGACAGAGCATGACTACATCTATGCGCTAACTGGAGGGCCGTGGACTATCTTCGACCATTATCTCATCATAAAGGCCTGGTCTCCGACCTTCAACCCAGAAACGGACGAGATCACGACCTCTCCGGCGTGGGTCAGAATCACAAGGTTACCAATTATGTTTTATGAGGAGAATGTGTTGTTGAAGTTAGCTGAAGGGTTTGGAAGACCTATCAAGGTTGACACCAAGACGCTGTTTTCCAACCGGTGCAGGTTCGCAAGAGTGTGCGTGGAACTGGATTTGACTAAGCCATTGAAGAGCACGATTACTATCAACGACCAAAGGCTATACCTGGAGTACGAAGGTCTCCATATGATATGCTTCAAGTGCGGACGGTAAGGCCATATCGCCTCAAACTGTTCCCTGACGGGCTCTGCTGGGAGCGCCGGAACTAAAGGCAATGAGACCACTATGGGCGGGAAACCCCAAGGAAGTGGAGAGGAGGCGGAAGCCCAACCTGGAATTGGGGAGGAGATCACTGGGGGCACATACGAACCTTGGATGGAGGTGCCCCGTCGCCGGAGTGGCAATAGAAATAACAAGAAGGGTGATGGGAATCCTCCATCGACCGAAGATGTCAAGGGCAGTAAGGGTTCCGGTAATGGGAAGGCGGCTAACCAGAGCAGCAACGGTAAGGGTGTTGGTGGCGCCGCCAGGCATTCCGTCGTCGACACCGACGAACAATCGGGGAGAAACAATGCCCAGGGCCAAAGGAGCAACGGTAACGAGTCTAGGGAAGGGAAAGCAATTATGAGGGACAGCTTGGAAAAAGGGAAAAAGATTAATGGAGAAAGGAATGATGCTAGGGATGGCGGCTACCCCAATGGCGGCGCCTCGACTTCCACCAAGGGAGCGGTTATAAAAAACCTAGAGTTTACAGTTGGGACGTCAAAAGAGGCCGAGAAAGCTAATACAAAAGGGCAAAAAAAGTCCACAAGCAAGAAGAGTACGAAGAAGGATAATGGGCCGAGCCAAGTGACTAAGAATGGACCCAAGAAACGGGCTAGAAAAGAAGACACCCCTCTCTCCTTTGTGCCCAAAATCCATAATTCATTTAGTATTTTGGATAGGGCCCCGGAGTCTGATGGTCCAATTGGGCCTGAAAGCACTTCTAAGCCCATTCAAATTGATAACAATATGACTAACCCAGACAATCTTATTGTTGTGGTGCAGGGCAGTGAGACTAATGCCGACTCACCGTTGGCGAACGTTAATGAAGCAGTGCCTATGATCGAAGAAGTCGATTCAGAGACGATCATCACCCGATCCTGTGGCGATGGATTTGTTGAGACAGCCAAGTCTAGTGCCGCAGGCAGTTTGGTTTCGGAGGGAGGCTTGGCCTCGGATGGTGCGATTCAGGCGTAGGGTTACTTCAGCTCTCTTCCTTTTGTTTCCAATGAATCTCCTTTTCTGGAATTGTTGCGGAGCCGGTAGGGCTGGTTTCCGTAGATCGATCCGTTATTTGGTTAGACACCATAAGGTTGATATTCTGGCAATCTTTGAGCCGAAGATCTCTGGGAGTCGGGCTGTTGAAGTTTGTGACAGATTAGACTTTACGGACAGATACTTGGTGTAGGCTACCGGTTTTCGTGGTGGTGTGTGGCTCTTCTGGAATAGAGGGCCCGTATCGATCACTGTGTTATCCACTCATGATCGCTTCATTCTTGCCGAGGTGATTGTTAACCACATGAAGTTCCATCTTATTGTGGCTTACGCCCATCCCCAGGAGAATGAGAGGAGGGGGTTCTGGGAGGATATTAGCAGAGTCACCGACAACATCACGGGGCCCCTCTTAATCGGTGGCGATTTTAACAGCACCTTGCATAGCTGGGAACGTGATGGCGACAACGGGCAGCTCTCGTCGGATACTGACAGATTTGCGGACTGGGTCGATAGAGCGGATTTGATCGACCTTGGTTTCTCTGGCCCTACCTTTACTTGGTCTCGCGGTTTGACTGAGCAAACTTATATTGCCAAGAGACTCGACAAAATTCTTATCAATGCTCCTGCTCGGATTGGGTGGCCGGAGGCTTCTGTGCGACATCTCCAAAAATTCGGGTCTAACCACACCCCCCTTCTTGTAGCGCTGGATCCGGATGTCAGATTGAACAGGAAACGTCGCCCGTTCCGGTTTCAGGCTGCGTGGTTGAAGCACCCCCACTTTCAGGGTCTTGTCAGGGAGTCCTGGGACAGACAACACACTACTCCCGCTGCTCTCGAGCACCTTAAGGGCTATCTCCTCAAATGGAACAAGGAGGTGTTTGGTAATATTCTCGAGCGGAAGAACCAATTAGCGGTTGAGCTTGGCAGGGTCCAATGTGAGCTTGAGACTAGGGCCTCCACTGATCTTATTGCCCGGGAAGCGGCTATTCAGAACCAGCTCAATGAGGCGCTGGAACAGGAAGAGCTGTTGTGGTTCCAAAAATCGAGGGAGCTGGGGTTGAAGGCTGGAGATCGCAACACCTCCTTTTTCCACCTCTCTACGATCGTCAAAAGGAAGCGTAATAGAATCGAGCTCCTCACGAAGGCCCATGGTACGGAAGTGGTGGATGGTAATCTTATCGAGGAGCTTGTCACTGAGTTCTTTAAGAACCTTTATACTCTTCCCCCCCTGTGAGGACGTCTCGGTAGTGATGCCCGGCGATGCCTTCCCTAGTATCTCTGGGACGGTGTGGGATGGTATCTCTGGCCCTATTTCTGATAGTGAAATCTTCTCGGCTGTCAAGGAGATGGGTGCGTTTAAAGCCCCCGGTGTCGATGGATTCCAACTTGTCTTCTTTCAAAAATGTTGGGCGACGGTTGGGGAGTCTGTCAAGACCTTTGTCAGAGACTTCTTTGCTTCTTCCTCCTTGCCGATGGGTACTAATGACACACTCATCGTCTTGCTCGCTAAGGTGGCCAAACCGGAAACCATTTCTCAGTACTGGCCCATAAGCCTCTGCAATGTTATCTTCAAGATTATCACCAAGATTATGGTCAACCGTATGAGGCCGCTGCTGTCAAGTCTCATTGGTCCGATGCAAGGAAGTTTCTTGCCTGGGAGACTGATCACGAACAACATCATAGTTATGCAGGAACTTGTCCACTCTATGAAGAAGAAGAGGGGTAGAAAGGGTTGGATGATCCTCAAAATTGATCTTGAGAAGGCCTACGATAGGCTTCGGTGGGACTTCATTAAGGACACAATTAAGGAGGCTGGGTTCCCGGAGTGTTGGGTGAACTGGATTGTCGAGTGCGTTGGCACAGTGAGGTCGCGAGTGCTCATTAATGGGGAGTTGACGGAGATTTTTGTGCCGAGTCAGGGTATTAGACATGGAGATCCCATCTCCCCGTACCTCTTTATCCTTTGTATTGAAAGACTTAGTCATCTGATTCATGAGGCGGTGGATGGGGGCGATTGGAAACCGATAAAAATTTCTAGATCCGACGCGCCCCGAGATCTCGCATGTGATGTTCGCTGATGACCTGATTCTTACTGCCGAAGCTTCTGTTGATCAAATCAGAGTCATAAACAAGATCCTTGAGAAGTTCTGTTTGGCTTTTGGGCAAAAGGTGAATGTTGCGAAGTCAAAACTGTTTGTGTCCACCAATGTCGACAGCTACACTTTAGAGGGGATTAGAAGGGAGTGCGGGTTCGAGGTGACTACGAACCTTGGAAGCTACTTGGGGATGCCCGTCCTGCATAGAAGAGTCGGCAGAGAGACCTTTTCACATGTTGTTGAGAAGGTCAAGAGTAAGCTTGCTGGTTGGAAGAGCAAGAGGTTAAGCTTCGCGGGGCGCGTTACTCTCACCAAGACGGTGCTAAACTCTATCCCGATCTACGCTATGGCTACGGTGGCGCTTCCAAAGACAACATGTGACAAAATCGACAGCCTCTGCAAGAGCTTCGTTTGGGGTGACAGTGACGAGCATATGCGGATGCACATGGTTGCTTGGTTCGAAATCTGCAAGCCGAGGAGGATTGGAGGGCTTGGCTTGCGCTCTATGAGCGAGCTGAACCTTGCTATATTGGGTAAACTCGCCTGGAGGTTTATGTACAGCAAACCCTCTGACATGTGGAGTGCTATTCTGCAGGCCAAGTACACTCGGAATCGGAACTCGTCGAGCATTACTTCCTCGGCGGTGTGGACAGGGCTCGTCAAAGGCCTTAATGCGGTGGTCATTCCGGGTGCTCGCTGGACTCTTGGGGATGGGAGGTCCATCCGTTTCTGGGCCGACAAATGGATTGGGAGTGATAGCCTTGGAGATATGATGACCAGAAATGCGGTTGAAGAAACAGAGAACTGGACTGTCAGGGATTTCTGGATTGACGGCATCGGTTGGGACTGGAATACGATGTCGCCCCTGGTGCCGGCTGGGACTGCCCTGAGGATTGCAGCCACTGCGATCGTGGAAGACGGCTCGGTTCAAGACACCTTGTGTTGGAATGGCTCGAGAGATGGGCAATTTTCTATTAGCAGTGCTTACGAGCGTATTAGCAACATCACTGACTATTGTTGTGTGGATATGCAGGTCTACAGGAAGATATGGAAGTTGAGAGTCACGGAGAGGGTGCGATACTTCGTCTGGAGACTGTTGAAGGGAGCGGTTCTTACAAATGCCGAAAGGCTGCGCAGACATATGGCTACCTGTGGAGATTGCTCGACATGTCAAGGACACTCGGAGACTCTAATCCATCTCTTTCGAGACTGTCCTTGCATACAAGGTTTGTGGATATCCGTTTGTAGGGGAGTTAGTAATTTCTTTTCGACGCCCTTTGCAGATTGGATCAGAAGCAATACGATGAACATCAATTTGGGAAGAGATGGGGTCGATTGGGCAAGTTGGTTTGCGACGGCGCTCTGGTGGATTTGGAAATGGAGAAACGACAGAGTCTTCAACAACAAGGAAGCGTTGAGCGAGAAGGCCAAATTCATTGGTGACAGAGCTAAGGAGTACTGCAATGCCGATGGTACCACGGGGACTGAATCTGGGAGTGCTGGGAGGGCCACGGTGATGGTGAAATGGTCAAAGCCGGACCACGGCTGGGTGAAATTCAACACGGATGGTGCAGTCAATGGTGATGGGCTCGCTTCGACTGGAGGTGCTCTTCGGGACGGCAATGGTGTTTGGCTAAGATGATTCGGGCATAACATTGGGTTGTGCTCAGTTCCCATGGCGGAACTATGGGGTATTCTGGACGCTCTTCGGATAGCATGGGATGGTGGTTTTCGGAGGGTGTTAGTGGAGACGAATTCTGCGCTTGCGGTGTCTCTGATTGAAGGTAGAATCTCCCATGGTCATCCCCTCTTCAGCCTGGTACGGCAGTGCCAAGGCTTCTTCGACCGGGTTTGGGATATCCGAATCCGCCATGTCTTTAGGGAAGCGAACGCTGTCGCCGACTCCCTCGCCGCCCTCGCGCACTCCTTGCCTATCGAGCTGCACTTGTTCTCCTCGCCGCCCGATAGTGTTTCTTGTTTGGTTGATGAAGACTTTAGGGGTAGGGCTACTCCCCGCCTTGTTAATCTCTAGTGTTTCGCTTTATTTTGTAAACTCTTGCGTATTTGGTTTAATCTACCGGTTCGGGGAGCCGTTCCTCCCTGTTTTCCCACCAAAAAAAAAAAAAGGCTGTGTTTGGCTGTCGGGTGTATAAGCTTTGGTGGATGGGGTTTCTGCCTCGGGAAGACCGCTGCGTTGTTTGGGTGCTTGTGTTTATGGTGTTTGCAGTGTGCGATTGATGATGTTTGCTGGATGGAAGTGGATGGGGTTTCCCCCCTCCTCCACCAAGGTTTGGTGGATGGGAAATCCGAAACCCCCCATTTTTCCCTTTCGACTTCCAATCCCTCATAAATACTTCCACTTCTCGTAACTCTTCTCTCACACGATTTCTGGAGAGCGAACAAGGAGACGAAGCGAGCGAAACCCTAATCGCCGACGAGGAACACCACCAGTCCGCCTCCGCCGTCATCATCAGGTATCGGAAAACGCCCTCCACCATTGTTGTCTTCGACTTTTTGTGTCGCAATGTTTTGTTTGTTCTCTTGCACTTGTCGATTTAGGGTTTGTTCTACTGATTTTGGGGATTTTGATTTTCTTCATACATTTTAGGGTTTGTTCATATGATATTGTTGGGATTTTGATTTCAGGGTTTCTGCATTTGGTTAATCGGGTTTGTTCATATTCGCAATTTAGGGGCTTTTCGATGGCCCAATGATGTTTTTAGGGTTTGTTGATATGATGTTTGGGGATTTCATAATTGCTTCCGCCATTTTCGAAAGCTGTTCGTTTGTTCATATGCATGTTTTTGAGTTAGGGTTTGTTCATATATACGAGAGATTTGGGGGTTTTTAATTAAGCCATTTCTTCAGTGTTCTCCTATCTGTGGATTGTTCGGTTTTTGGGGTCATTCATGGGGAACATGTACTTGTTTGTCGTACCCATGCTCGTTCCATTTCCTTTTTTGAATACTTTGCCTGAAGTTTTGTCTTTTACCCAAAAAGCACAACTGATTAAGCACCATCTCCCACTGTCACTTGTTGTCGCTTACCCCTTTGGCTGTGTTCATGACTGTGCAAAGAATTTGTTGCATTTACTGAACTGCTTTCTAACAGAAAAGCAGGTTGTGGTTTCATATATATGTATACAGTGAGGGCCCTATGATGTCTGTGGCTTACCCCTTTGCCTGTTCACATGTTTACAGGAGTTGTATATGGAAGTGAGGGCCCAATGATGACTTCATGTTGCTTTGTGACATTGCTTATTGCACTGGCTGTGAGTTGAGGGCCCTATGATGTGGTCCATGCCCTCCTCTTTCGTTTCCCAGACTCTCAGTTTTGAATTGACACATGAAGTTGTCAGTCATTGCCTCTTCCATCTGTGTTGATCAACTGATATTGGGAAGGTCACCAGTGCCATTACTTATGCGTATTCTGCTTGCATGTTGCATTCTGCTTGCATGTTGTATTGTTTTCATCCATATCCCTGAGGGTCCAATGATGTTTTCATTACCATCCTCATGAGTTGAGGACCCAATGATGCTTCATATTTCTTGCATGTAAATTGAGGGCCCAATGATGCTGTGATTTCATATTTCCTTTCCCTTTCCCTGACTCAGTTTTGTATTGACATGTAAAGTTGGCCTGAAAGCCCCTTCCCCTAATGTTGATCAACTGATTTAAAGGTTTATGAATTGAGGGCCCAATGATGTTTTCATGAAGCCTATTATTATTGCATTTCAACTGTTGCGTGCTGGATGGAATGTGATGAGGGCTCAATGATGTTTTCATGACTTGTATATGCAGCTAGGGTAAATTGTTGTTGCCCTATCTCAGTTTTGCAATGACATGAGAAGCTGGCATTCACTGCCAACCTCTCTTGTTGATCAACTGATGGCAAGGTAACTTACTTTGTAGCTTGAGGGCCCAATGATGCTACCCACCTGTGGGGCTTCCTGAGGGCCCAATGATGCTAAGCACATTTCCCAGCTGCCTGAGGGCCCAATGATGTGTTCATCATCTTGTTTTAGCTGCTATTGTTGGACGACCTCGTTCATTGCAGGTCTGTACATGACATTGGGGGCCCTATCAATGTTGCAAGACAACTTATTTCCGCTTCAGGGTGTATTCAAGTCACCTGTCACATTATTTTTTTCATGTGAATTGCACTTGTTCATTTTGAGTAACTGTTTGGTCATTGCCACTTCACCTCATGTGTGTGGGACGACAGCTGCCTGAAAGGTAACATGTGCATTTCAACTGTTTGGTCATTGATCTGAATGAAGTAGAACTTCCTTGCCTCTTCACCTTGTGTTGATCAACTGATTTTCAACAGATTTGAAGTGAGGGCCCTATGTTGTTGTCTATTATGCATGTTATGATTGTTGTGATTTTATTTCATGGTCATGTAAACTGCTCTTATTAGTTGATTTGTATATGAGCCAAGGGCCTTATGATGCTGTGATTTCATACTACCATTTATACAACATTTGATCAATGCAGACAAATAAGGTTGTAAATGTTGTTGTTAGCCATCATCCTTTTCTTATTAATATTGTCTCTAACACGTTTCTTTTCCCTCAAAGCATGTACCCTTACTCCGACACGGACCCGGACTCTGATGCCAGCTATCAGTCGGGCGACCCTGACAAATATTGGTGGATAAGGGGGGATTACCCTTATGGAGACCCGTGGGCAGACTACGAGGAGGAACTCACTGACGACGACGAGGTGCAGTCTGAAGGCCAAGTAGTCCCTGATCTGAATGAAGAGGTGGACGAGTACCGCGAGCTTGTCAACGATCTCGAAGCTGATGTCGTGGAGCTCCGCGCACAGGTTGCCACACTCCGGGAGCGTGACATTGCCCGAGAGGCTCTTCTCCATATCCAACAGCAGGAACTCCACAGGGTTGATGAGGAGTTAGCCATCACCGAGGCGTCCAAGCTCGAGCTTGCTGAGAAGCTGACCAGGGCTGAGGCCGCGTTGGCCATCTCTGAGACGTCCAAGAAGGACCTTGCTCAGAGGGTGTCAAAACTTGCTGCCTTCCTGTGCGGGACGTGGGCTGATCATGCTTCCGACACCCTTCGCATCAAGCAGCTGCTGCGCGAGAGAGGCATCAATCGCTGGATCATCGTCCTCCTCATGGGTGTCATTGCCAGGCTCGCTGGAGGTAAGTAGGCACGTGTGGTTGTAACCCTTGTTCTTCTAGACTTGTAGCTTGGTTGACGAAACTGTTATCGTGCGCCCCATTTTGTATTTTGCGTGGTGTGGTGACACGACTATATATATGACTGCATTATGATCCCCATCGAGCACCTGGGCAGTATAGGTTGTTTTTTGGGTCGCCAGGTGCTCTTTTGAACCATGTTTATGTAATCGTTGTTGGACCATGACAATGGTGCTATCAAGCACCCCTTGTATGTAGCATCCACTACTCGGGTGCAGGTAGAAGACTCTAACCTTGTATTGCATCTATCAATGTGCATGATGCGTGTTTATAATTATCATTTTGTTTGTGTTATAACTTCAAATAGAGTCGATGAACAGCAATGACAACCATGTTAACATTGGAGGATCACACACACACTTCATAACTGAATTGAACCACACTCACGTACTCGAAACACATGAGCAACTTCTCGACGCCACTGTCGTCCACTCTCCCATTGAAAACAGTCCAACAACATGTGCTGAATGCAACCAACTTAACTAACATTTCACTTGACTTTAAACTTAAACAAAAGCTTGATCACACAATACATTTAACAAACCATAAGAGTCACATCTGCTAAGCACCCATCATGTACAAAACCAAATTGCATCCTACTAGTTTCATGCTTGCACCCATCATGTACAAAAAAAGGTTGCATCCTAATCCTTTCGTGCATTCGTCGAACACATAAGGTCATATGTCCCTAGTTCTTTCCAACAGTTGTAATAAGCTTTCATATCTCGAGTGCGATTCTTAAGAGTGTTGGTGTTGCACTTTTTGCCCGTCAAATCCTCGAACTGAGCAGTAAGGGGAGCCCGAAGGAAGGCCTGCACAACAACAGTGGAATTATCGAAGCCAAATTAATATTCCATTCAACTTCAATCGAAACGAAAACAGTGGACACAAAACCAAGAAATTGAGGAATCATAACTCAACAAAACCCAACTGAACCGCCCTCAACAATCATGCCCCTCAATTTCAGGATGTCTCAATTCAATTCATGAGGTGGGTTGCCCTTCAATTTCCGCCCTCAACTATCATCGCCTCATGAACAATCGACTCAGATTTCCCCCAATCAATTCACACTAACACATGCAAATCCCCAGAAAATCAGACACAAATTTCCCCCATTTCAATCCGACCTAACCCTAACAATTTCATCTTATTTCGATTCGAGCTCCTAAAGTGGAAAAAGGGGACAACTTACATGGAAGGCGACCAGTTCTTGTTCTTCGTCGGGTGAGGGCGCTCAACTGTGCACTTTTCCGGCGCCGATTGTTGGCTGGAGTCCTTCTTCGACCGTTGGGGCCTGCTATCGCCAAGGAGGAGCTCGGACTCAGACGCCGGACTTCACAGGGGTCCCAAACAAACTCCACTGTGGAGTATCGGCATGATTGAAAAGAAAGGGAGGAGGGGTATGGGTGGGGGGCAATTTGGTCATTTGATGTGGATAAGTGGGGGTAATTCGGTCTTTGCCCGTCACTCCATCCACCAAAAAATAAAAATACAACCAAACACAAAACTCAAAAATTTGGGTGTTGAGTTTTCATCTTTTACATCCCAAAAATCCATCCACATCTACCACATCCCCTAAAATCCCACAAATCCCCAAAAATCCATCCAGTTCCCAAACACAGCCTAAGTTAGGTTTTAGATGTCTTGTAGAACCTTTCATTATGCTAACTTGAGTGTAATTGATGTCAAAACTGTATCCTCTTGAAGCTCGGTACCATCCTATTACGGGCCCTTTAGTTTAGCCGAAATAGACCCAAAAACCTGATCAATTCATCAATACCCTTTCCCTGCAATGAAGCCAGGCTAACAGCTGATTGCAGCCTAAAGCATCAGAGCCCTGTTAGGCTGTTCATTCTTGAATGTGTCAGCCTGATCAATTCATAAATTAGATTTAAGGAAGCATATCCAAAAAGAGAGTTCAAGATTGCAGCCATTGGTCATTGGCGCCTTCATGGTGGTCCGGATGCATGGACCGAGTTGCTGTACGAGTCTAGGCACATGCTGTCAAAGCAAGAAACCAATATGTGTACCAGGTAGCTTGTAAGAGAGATGACACAGTTGACCATTGTTTCGGCAACAGAACTTTGCCACTGCCCAGATCGGCTACATGGATCAATTTGGAATCTCAACATAAAACAGAGTTTGCAAAATAGTGATATGCTATTTACATCAAGTGCAATACAGAATGCAATGTGCTATAAAAAAAACACTGTACGAGTATGAGACTGAAATCATGAAGAAATCAGTTTTTTGTCCTCTAATGTGAAGCGGAGAGGTTTAATCTTGTTCCTTTATCTGTTCTAGAAACTGAAAATGTCTTCCTTTATGCGGTATCCTTAAGCATTCTCCTATGCTGTTCAGGGTCGTATGACCCTTTATTTCCAACAAGTTCACTTATTTTCAAATGGTAGCGGCCCAGGACCGCGTAAAACAGGGGGCATTTGTGTAGGAGTCGTAGAATTTTACCATGTGAATTGTCAAGCAGCTTGATTTTTTTTGGCGCGGCCTTTTGAAGTTGATGGGTCATCTTTCTTAGCCTTCTTTGGGTCTCGCGCCCACAACGGTCCTGTGTTACCATACGAATAATCATAGAACAACTCTTGTTTAGCTGGAATACGCTCCTTCGCAAAGATTCCAACTCTATGTTCACCTCCTACTCTCAGTATCTGCACATCAACATAGTTTGGATTAGAGCATGCTCTTTTTTTATGTTGCAAGTTGAAACCTAAAATTCTCATTTCAGACATCTTGTTTCCTCTTTTGTTAACTGGGGAGGGGAAATGGAATGCAGTACACGTGCTTAGGGGTACACACAAATCCAATAAATAAATAATCATCGTACCTGACAGTGACAATTCGGCTTTAATGAGTGATTCGCAAACTTCAATTTATCTCCTTTACGGCAAGCATCAATGCACCACTGTAATGAAGGGATCTCGTTTCAGAACCTTGGTCAGTATACATGCATGTTGGACCATTAAGAACTCATTCAGTAAGCATACTTGCCTGATCATTAACGTTGAAAAGAAACGAAGAGTCTAGCCGGTCATATATTTTTCCACGCCTTTCGGCTTCATCTTGGGAAATCAATTCACCAGTATATTCTCCAAGATAATCATTTTTGTTGACAGAATGCTGAATACAGTTGCACATATCATAAGTAAAAAGCCATAGTTGCGCGAGGAAACAAGCATACTTCTAGGACGTGATCCTTCTTACCTGAATAAAGGCTCCCCAACCAGTAACATCAGATCTTGACAGAAGAATCTGCAAGGAGTAACAACAATGAGGGTGCACCTTTTAAAATTATAAGAATAAAAAGATTAGATGAGAAGTTTGCATAATTTACCCGCTGCTGGTGCCTTAAAAGGATCCTCATGTTACCACATAGCCCATCACCTTGCTTTGGTGGTTCACCTAATGAACCACCCCCACAACTGCAAAACAAGAAATCTCCGACAGCATTACAAGCTTTATTTCATGAATATATGACAAGAGAATTACGTCATGACTGGATATAAAATGCTACAGTATTCCTTTTTTTCTGGTAAACAGAAAAATGCTATTCTTGGAACATGGAACAGACTTTGAATTTTGAGATTAGGCTAGCAGCATAGATCATTAAAATACATCCATGAAGTTGGCAGGAGGGTTCTATAATATACTAGTTAGTTGCTTGGAGACAGTGCTTATTCTAACAATCAACAGATGATGATGGCTACGCAATCTGAAAAAGCCAGTTGTGATGCAATAAGACATAATTATAGCCACAACTCATAAGTGATTTGATGTTAACAATTACCTAACCCAGCAATTCCGGCAAATATCTGGATCACATTCACGGCTGGAAGCAAAGCAAGGGCATTTCTGGGTTCTGCATTGACTCTTTGCACAGTGGCATCCTCTGAACCGATTTTTGCAACTCCTTGAGCACCTGGATTCAAGTTGTGCTATTTAAGTGTCTAACCTTTCAGCATCAGGGAGTATAGCAAAAAAATGTAACAATCTTTAGGGCGTTCTAACTAGTCGAGTTTAACAAAGACATTCTCCTTTTATTATTTGTTTTGCCTAAATGTGTGGCTAGGATGCTCTTAGGGAAAAAGCATATTCTCGGATATAACCAAAGACCTAGAAGTGTTTCCTGATGGACTCATCAATCAGAGACAAGATTTTAACATACCCACAATATTTCTCACAACAGTTATCAATCTCTAGGCATGGACAATCCTTTCCACATGTAGGTTGACAGGAACATGGTGTATATTGTTTGCGATCCAGACCATTGTTATTCCTTTTCTTGGAAGCAGTTGATTTTAGTGAATATTTGCGCCTCTGGGCTTTACCCCTTTTTCGAGTTGGCCTCGATCTTGATGGTATCTGTTGCTCCTACAATTTATAAAGATATGTAGGAGATGGGATCAGCATACTAGCAGCCACATACAGCCAAAGTAAATTCAGAATAGTCATAATATTTTGCAGACCTTGTTGTGTGGACTAGATCCATGGTTATCTTTAGAAGGTGAATTTTCTACAACATCCAATTCACAAGCTGTGAAAGCCAGGTGGCTATGTAAATAATCATATACCTCCAGGCAAGTCTTTAAACCAGATAATAAGTTTCGCGCTATGATGCAACTGCAAACACACATCATCATGAAAAACTTCCTTGAAAACCTTATTATTGCATTTGAACAGGTAAGTAATTCGATATGGCAGATATAGACCACCCGGAAAATCATCAAAAGTGTTTTTACATCAAAAACATGTGAGCAGGTGAGAAAGTGAATTTTACGGTCCCTCTCACTGAATTTACTTATTTTAATATAAATAGAGGAGATATTGACAATCACACCTCAATTTGCATGAAAATAAAAATGCATAAAGATGAGGGAAAACGATATTAGCTTCTACAACCACAGGCTGCCCACATAACTCAAGCTCTATTTTATCTAAAGGTGTCAAGATATGAGAAGCTAAGATCTCCACACCTGTCTTTTCCAAATATTTCTAACCCCTTGAAGAGCAAATCCTTCTCAAGAGACTTCCAGTTGCATCCACCACCGATTTCGTTCATTTGTTTCTGGAGAGAAATTATTTGTTAATGAAACATTACCATAATAGATCAAATACGGGAGACATCAATATATCTGAAGAATTTGAAGTGAAATTATCTATGACTGCTAAATTCAAGCAATATATTTTAATCTAAATCAAGGACCTCCTAGACAGTAAACTGACAGCTAGTTCTAAACTTTTTTCCATTTTAGTCCTAACTAACCGTGATTAGCTCAACATGGAAGGTGCACAAATTTCTCCAAGTTACATGAAGACATCAAATACTACATATACACCAAAAAGAACATACCTTAAGATAGCAATTGTCATTACAAGGTGTGTTGCCAGCGTCTGGTTCAAACCAAATAGGTTGTTTGTCATTCTGATAAAAGACCAATCAGATCCAAATTGTGAACAAAAGATTAATTTTAAACGGTAACAAAAATAAAATCATGCAGTACCGGAAAAATAAGTGGTTGACAACAGCCATGCAGCCGACAATCAAAAACCTGAGGCAGGTTCCCAGAAGAAGGCAAATTTGCTAAGCTGATGAAAACTGGGAATTGTACAAATTTAATGTGTACAAGATAGTAATGTGTTAAAGCAGCACAGCAGAAGAATAATGTCAACCAAATGTAATACAAATCTTGTTTTTTTTGTACATTGTTTATGTACCCGTGCATTCCTTTGAAAAATCTATTTTCAAAATGTTGTAGTTTACATACCAAGCAGCGACGACAAAAAAGTGTATCAAAAGAATCCAAAGCATCACTCAGGCTCTTCTCCAAGAACATGTCAGAGAAGTTTTTCTGATGACTTCCCAGGAGTTTCTCCTTTAGTTCTTTGTATCTTTCCTGCAAACCTCAAAAATAAAGAGACGGTGAGATGACATCTAATCTTCCAGAGAATCAGAAAGGTGAGTCTGGTGTCACATAAAACAATAGCTAGAAACTTGTATTTACCTGCATTTCAAAAGAGGTGCCCCCAACAAATTTTGTGACTACTTCTATAACTTCATCATTCACTCCATACTCCTCAAAGGCCAACCTAAACAAGAAAATGTTCTTACATTCTTGAAAATATTATTTTACAATTAAAAGAACATAGCACTTGCAGTGAGAGGGAGTTTCTGTTCTGTTGGGGGAGTTTTGGTTGGGAACATAACGATGCAGTTCCATGCACATTTGAATCTTTCAATAGAATACATTAGCACTCAGTAACTTGTGCTACCAATTTTAGCACTTTTACTAGTTTTTTTCACATCTGTTTCAGAAAGCAGCAAAGACTTTGGCATTCATGCAATAAGCATTTAGATTGCTAGTGCCCAAAAAAATTGAAGAAAAAGAGGCCAAATTTGTGGCTTGCTAAATATGAGAGTGCTCATCATTACAATCACGGAGGAAAAGTGGAGATAACTTGTATTAGCTACTCAATAAGGACTACTCTCTATGCTTCTGAGTAAGGAACTTCAATTGGAATTACAAAACTACACCATGTCTTCTTTATTTGATCTTACATACCATAAAATACGATCTTCACCTTCAGAAAACTCATACTTCTCCTCTTCTTGCTCAGAGTTATCTTCTTCACTATCACTGCAAATCAAAGTTTCATTTCCATGCTCCTCGTAATAGATATGTCTTTTCCCCACGACTGATTGATCTTCAGTCATTCTTTGGTTTCTGTTTTACACGTGAAAATATATCAGAAATCGTAACTTGGAGCAGAGAAATAAGACAAGGCAAAACATGTGCATTGGGAGAACAAATTCATCAAATGGAATTTAACAGCCAACTAAGACAGCTAAAAGCAGATGTTTAACAAACAGGATACGGTATAGAAGCAATAAACAGAATGCTTAAGGTGAATGAAGAAAGTGGAAATACTTTGGGCATCAGAGGTGTCAGTATTTTTCTTCAAAACTGAAACAAGGCTACCTGTAAAAAATAAGGTGTTCAAGTGGTTCAACCAAGAAGATAGAGAAAAAAGAGACAGATGGCTGAAGGTGAAAAACAGACTAATAGGTTTTCGTGTAGAAAAGCCAAGTTAATCTACAAAACAGATGAAAAATGAAAAGAAACAGCATTATAGCAAACATGCATGTCCAATGCAATCAAGTAAAACTTTGCAAACAACAATTGCCAAATTGACAACAGCTGTTTGGTAGGATATGATTCAAGGTTAAGTTAGCAATTTTAATAGGGTTTCCCTCATGTAAAATGAGAAAATACACACATGTTGAAACATTAGCTGTATCAGATCTCCGTCTCCTCCTGCAAGTTAGGAAATAGATTGGTACAGTGTAAAATGAGAATAATAGAAGCCAATGGCATTGCCTTAACAACAACAACAACAACATATATAACTGAACAAGATAAGAAAATTAAAAATACTTCCAGACCTTTGAAGGAAAATCCAACTTATATAACGAGGGATCTTTTCGATATGTGGGAGCTTTGTACTTGATGAGAACACTTCCTCAAGGTTCTTTTCTCGGTCTTTATCTGCCGTTCTTGGAGAATATCCATTGATCATGCATTTAGCAGTTTCACCACTTAGACAAATAATTTCACAGGTTTTATAACCTGATGCTGAAGGATCCCTAATGTTTGCAGCATATATCATGCCATCTATATGACTCTCAAGCTTCTTTGCATTTTTTGCTACTCTTCCCTGAATGAAAAGACAAAATCTAGGTCAACAAAAACATCATAAGTTGCAGAGATATTGTGACAAAAGAAATTAGCATAGAGGAATCTACACAAACTTCAGAAATTGTGTCATCAGGTGGCAAAATGGAAACCATAAATTAATATGATAAGAAAATCTATACACAAATTACCTCAATGTCCATGATCCTTTCAAACTGAATCTGCTCTTTGAGTGCAGTGATACTGGAAATCAAGGAGTCATGACCCCTAAAAGCTGGTCTGTCCTGCAACTTCCATCAATGTGCAAGGATATTGAAAATATCACAAAAGAAACCTTATTTAAGGATATCAAATATTTTTTTTTTTTGAAGATTGCAGCCATGCAGATGAACCTAAGACTTTTTTTTAAAAAAAAAAAGTCTGTTTGTAGTCTGAGAAAAAAAATATCCAACTGAGATTCATGAACACAGCTGCATGGTTCAACAAGAAAAATGGATAATGGACAGGATCATTGTATGCTGATATCGGTAGAATTGCTGAAGAGGGGCTTAAAAAATATTTATTTCCAATTAACCAAGCATCGTTTGGAAAATGCTTTTATTTTCTCCAGACACATAGAAAACTACAATCCTGCTCTTTTAAAGCTTATCATTTCCAGATGGTACATAGTTGAATATCCTCCCAACTGTTGGATTTCGAGCTTTACAAACTCAGCTTGAGGGGGAGTGTTGGATAAATTGGTTTTACTTTTATGTCACAAGTTAGTTGGGTGTTGCATTTAATGTGTTGCTTTAGTTTTAACTTTCTAGCTGGAGGTTTATATTTCCTAAGCTGTCTTTACTAGAGTTATTATGTCTTTTGTAGCTTTACTTTTCAGACTTTGTAGCTTCTCTTGTAAGCTTCAAAGGTCATCCCTTGTCTTTAAATAGTTGTTTTTCCCTTGAATAATATTATAAGACAATATGGAGAAGATGTTAAACTTCTCTTTGTTCTTCCTCAAGATCCTCCCAAGATTTGTTGTTTCCGCTGCTATGATTTCAGTTTAGAAATCTAACATGGTATCAGAGCAGTTAGCCTAACGGCCCGTGTCGATCCTAGTCTGGGTTACCCAGTTGTCCAAGTCTCAACTAGATGGTCATTCCTAGTTGGACTTGCGGGAGCGTGTTAAGATGTGAAAGGATAAAGTGTCCCACATCAAAAGTTGAGCACAACAAGCCCTAGTATATGAGTCGGTGGGCTACTCCTTCTATGGCCAATTGGTTTTAGAATGGAACCTCACCCGGCTTGTGTGCTAGGCTACTAGCACATGTGCGCCCGTGCACACGACCCCCAGTCATCGGTCCGAGTCAGACTTTGATATGGTATCAGAGCGGTTAGCCTAACGGCCCGTGTCGATCCTAGTCTGGGTTACCCAGTTGTCCAAGTCTCAACTAGATGGTCATTCCTAATTGGACTTGCGGGGGCGTGTTAAGATGTGAAAGGATAAAGTGTCCCACATCGAAAGTTGAGCACAACAAGCCCTAGTATATGAGTCGGTGGGCTACTCCTTCTATGGCCAATTGGTTTTGAGATGGAACCCCGTTCGGGTTTATGTGTTGTTCGAGTCTCCCGTATGTGGGCCCGCACACACGACCTCCCTCCAGCGTCTTGACCCGCATCAGGACCAACACCAACCTCTATATTTTGCAGTCTATAAATGGAACACCAACCAGGAAATAGTCTCTCTACTACTACACCTAAGTAGACCCTACGATCAAGCATTAAAAAGATGAGATGACATTAATAGCCAATTTTAATTTAGATCTTTTCTTAATATAAAAAGCTAACCATTCTTGTAATCTCTTTAATGTCAGCAGCTTGGATTCTTGAAACATTTTGAGATGAAAATGACGAGAAAAGGTATGCGAAAGAATGGAAAGATGATGAAATACGATGCAACCACACGATTAAGCCTCGAGTTCAACCATGTGATGCAATTAGATCATTTCAAGTTCCATGACTGGGAAACTTGTAATAGAAGAACCAGAAATCAGAAAGATTCACATAGTGCCAGTTTGAAACACATTAAATCCACCATCAGCATGAAATCTTAATTCAGCTTCATTAGAATACCCTAAAGTCCATTTTGGGTAAAATCTTATCATCACAATCTAGAAAAAACATTAGAAAAATCCATAAAAAGTAAAGTGCAATACAGATTGTAAATCGTTCTAATCGAACAAAATCAAGTGTCTAGGCATGCAACTTCTAAGTGCTTGTTCATATGTATGCCTGGCTATGTGTGAAAGTCAAAGAAAGAGAAACTAACTTTAAGTTCTGATGAAGGATCGCTTGCATTTGATGTCATATTTCCTTTCTGCTCTTCAAATCAAGTGAGAATGAAATCAGGAAAAATACAGTGGGAAATGGTATAGAGCGATAGACGCATGTAGAATGGTGAATTTACCTGAACAGCAAGTTTTATGCTTCAAGCCAAGGAAATAGGGATGATCTAGGGTCTTACGAGACTATTGCCCAGAGATAGATGCTTATATCAGAAACAGAAAGGAAAATCAATATTATCTTATAAATTTTGCTCTCAGAGCGAGATTTTGAAATCTCAAAACCCTTGAAAAACTTTTCTGGCTGTTCCAAAAAACTTGTTTTTTCACTATGACAAAAGTAGAAGATGTCCCCACTCTAAATACCTGCACTTCCCATACTGAGCATTAGCAAAAAAAAGGAAACAGACATGTACATGGACATTTTGCCACAAGGTATTTTGAACATATTGATATTACGCAAGGGAAAATAAAGTGCTGCGCAATGCAAGAAATATTCGACCATAAGTATTTACAGATTTGACAACTGGAAAGCAAAAACTCTACACATATTTCTAATGATGTACATCACATCATCACTTCTTTTTTATTAGTAGATCATGGACAAACCTGCGGTTTAGAGAAACAAACAACTCATGGGAATTCCTAAAAGATCAATGGCATGGAAAGTAGATACCAAAGGATCTAATCATCATAAATTAGATTATATAAATGAAATAAGTAGATTTAAGCACATTTTTTTCAATAGAGGCTTGAACTTGAGCAACCTAAACAACAAGATCAACTTGTGATAACTTTCAAGCAAGATGCTTTAACATTTATACAATTACTTTTGTCAGTCACCCATAAGGGAAGGCACAAAGTGTAATTGGCCATTGATGACAACCATTTAAAGTTCGACTCCTGTTGGCTCGTGTTTTGTGTCCCTCATTGGTGATGTAAGTCCCGGTGCAAATCTCAAAGAGTATTTTGTTTATGTGGATTTTTTTTTCCAGAAAACTTAGAAGCAAGTCCCGGTGCAAATATCAAAGAGTTCTAAAGGCTCTCTTGGGGATGGGGATACCTTATATCCCTCCTACCTCTAAACTTTATTTGACCCAAAAAAAAACAGCTTTGCTCATTCTGTTCATTTGAATTTCTAGATTCTAATTGATCTTTCTAACATATATTGCCTCCAACATTTAGGATCAAACAAAGTGAAACCTATAGCTAGATGCCTTCAATAATACCGGCAACATCCCCCCCCCCCCCACCCCCACCCCCAAAAAAAAAGGAACCATCCTTCATACATAAACATTAAAAATTTCAGTGCTACTCCTACTATTATCAACTAATAAAAACATTTTTTTAGGACCAGTCACACAATGTGAAGCAATTGCATGTATATAGAAGAAAGAATAATCACATAACTGTAAAGCAGAAATAAGATGCTGAATGTAACACCAGTTACCTAGATCTGATCTCTCTCTTCTTTTTTCTTTTTTTATATCTTTTTTTTGGGGGGATACTGATGTTCAGGCAAGTCTTTGAACTCAGTCTATAAAAAGAAAGAAAAGAACATACGATTATACGAACTATATCTAGATTCTCCAGCATTCAATTATGCAACACATTTCATGGAAGCAAAGAACATAGAGCAAAGTTTATAAACCCAATTGAATACCAATATACCATACACCAAGAAAACCACAGCAGGTCGCAAGTTGCAATGAATACCCTTAAGACTTTTCAACAGTAAACTATCAGTATCAATCTCAAATACTAGGAAAAATTAACCAATTTAATATAAAATTCCAAATAAGGGGATGTATTTATGTTGCTTTATAACTCTATTGGCAACAGCAAGAATTCATTTACCAAAACACCAAGAAAATGTATTGAAGGAATCAAATCAGACTAACTCCCTTAATTCAGAAATATAAAACCCCAATAACAATCCAATCCCAGCGAAATTCCAACTTGAAGGCATTCCCTTTATAGTTCACAATTTCATCAAAATCAACTCTGAGCATTTCAAATACACAATCTAAAACTTGAATAAAGTAATTTCCGTTTGAGACCACCAACAAATAAGAAATAACCGCAATTGCTCATTTTCAAAACAAAAAGAGAAGGATCAATCAAAGGACGATTTTTGAGATGTACTATTGAGCGAGACAGGGAAAGAGAAACAGGTGGAAGAATCAACAAGCACCGTATCGATCGCATATGATCGGACATCTGATTCCACCAAATTGCTCCAGTGTTTTCACCTATGATCAAAATTCATCAACAGAAAAGAGAGTGGAAAGGGGGAAAAGGCATCTGAACAATAACTAAACATAAAAATTCAATCCATATGCAATATCATAGCAATTGCAATCATCAACACGGTGACGGGGAGATTGAGAGTGAGAGATAGAGACTAACTCTGGGATCCGACGAAGAATCAGCAGCTTTGATCATAACCATGGCTTCCTCTCTGTAGGCTTCCAAGCGAGAGAGTGGAAACTTTTAGGCAAGTGACTGAAAGACGGGTGAGTGGCCCACTTACGTGGCCTTCGTGCAACGGTGAGAGGGGAAAGATCCGGTACGATGAAGACCATGGGAGGATTCAGTGTACTCCTCTCCTGTTCCCAATCCCAAGCAAGCAAAATCAACTCAAATCCAAAATCCAAATGAACCAAATTGGAATGGTCGGGACTGGGACGGTACCTCCATTTAGACCTGAGCAAAGGTGGATCAACTCACCCGGCCCGTTCAACCCATCCGAAAAAATATGCGGGTTTGGATAGAGCAATTGGTCCAAGCTGTCCGACGGGCCCGGCTCGATAAGCTCAACGGGCCGGGCTTGGGTAGAGGGTGAAGTTCAAGCGGGCCGACTGGCCCGACCCAGTTTTATATTAATATTATATATAATTATAATTATATAAGTTATATATAGTATTATACTCCCTCCGTGATGAAATAATTGGTCTTTTTGCCAATTTTTCATATAACAAAATATTTGTCCCTTTGTACAATATTAATGACAAAAATTTCTAATTTTATCAATTCATCTCGTGAATTAGATGAATTATATTTGATTTCCAAGACACTCTATTAATGCCCCAACTTCTAATACTATTCTTTTTTCTTGCATTGGTCCATTTTTTCACATTATTTATTTGCTAAAATTTAACTATTATTCTTTCTATTTTTAACTTTCTTAAAAAGTGTGAAATTGGTCAAAAAGGTCAATTATTATGTTACGGAAGGAGTATATATTATGAGAGAATTATAGTAACTAACCCACTATCTGAAATAGTTTGCACGCATTAACCCCCTATCCGAAAAAATTGCATAGCCTAACCTCTTCCCCTCAAAATTCCCCGGTAACTCACAAGTTCAACCGATAGAGAGAGGGGTTTGGTGCCTTTATCCTTCGCCTTCGTTCCGGTGGGTGCAGAACGGGGCTCGGCGGTGCAGAACGGAAGGTTTCTGGTGTCGTCCTCTCTAGTGGAATTGTCCCTCTCCTCTTCTTCGCTGTCTTTCTTCCCCTTCCCACGCTCGGCCTCTCTCTTCATTAGCGACGCTCGCCCTCTTCGACAGCAGCAATCCGCTTTCATTCTCTCGTCGATTGGCTCTGACTTTGAGCAATTGAAACAGAGAAGGGCGAACTTTGACAATCCGAGACGAGCCAAAGACACTCCGATCGAAGGTCCCCATAACTAGGTACGTTCTAGGGTTTTTTCAAACCAAACCATTCCAAAATGGAATTTGATTTTGTGATTACATTAAATTGGAATATTTAGTTTAGGGCTAGAGACTGAAATTTTGAATTTCGGAATTGAAATGGTTTGGTTTGAAATTTCCAATTCGGTTAGGGTTGGGGTTTTGGGGCTTTCGATGTTGCCACACGTGGCCTTATGCCTTTGAGATTTTTGTAATACCTGGTCTTGGTCTTGTGTCTCCAAACTCCAATTCCCCATATTAGTTCACCCCACTTGTGAAGTGCTCACCTGTTGGCTGCATTTGTAGTTTCAATTTGAATACATTACATTTATACTGTCAACCTTTGTTGTCTGTCATGTCTGAATGAAGTGCTCACCTGTTGGCTGCATTTGTAGTTTCGAAATGGGTTGAGAATGAAAATGAAATGCTACAAGTCAGCAACTTTGATGTCTGTCATGTCTGAATAAACCGGTGACATTTTGATCTTTGTATGTGTCATGTAGTAAGTGAAACTGGCGGAATGAACACAACTCCATGTTTTTTGTGTGTTTAGAAATTATAGCTTTATGTGCATTCATTATTTATATGAGTAATGTGATAGTTGATAAGTATAGTTTCGAAATGGGTTGAGAATTAAAAGGAATTGTTGCAACTTTGTTGTCTGTCATGTCTGAATAAACAGGTGACATGTTGAAACGTGGTGTTGTCATGTAGAAATGGAAAATTAAGGGTTGAATATGTGGAACTTTACTTGTAGGTTTTTCAGGAATAGGGTGATCGTAGATATGTTTAGCTTTGAAAATCGTTCGACCATTGAATTTGATTGCTGCAACTTTACTTGTAGGTTTTTCAGGAATAGGTATGTTTGCAGCTTTCTGATGTATTGCCTCCTAAATTGCAGGGCATCCAACGACGCAGATAATGTCTCACCCATCCGTGAAGAAGATTCTTCATACACGGACCACAAGCGCGGTATGGTTTGCTTAGTGTTGAAAAAGGAAAGTTGTTACTGTCGATGAACGTGTCTAAGTGAAATGGATCATGGATTTCATGGATTTTCAGTTGCTTCATTACTGTGTAATGGCTCAAGAATATTGTCTATTAAATTCCATGTGAATTTTTCCCTTTCTTTCCAAGTGGTTTTTGTGTAATGGCTCAAGAAATGAAATGGGATTTTAATCATTTGCAAATTGTTGGCAGAAGAGAAAACGATAGCGGTAACAGGCAAGGTTCAGTTGCAGAAGCATAGGCTGGAACAAAGGTTGGAACAATGGCATCGAAAGCTAAACTAGATTTGATTGTTTGCATGACAAAAGGAATCCCTCAGCGAACGCACGATACCTTATGTTTAATTAATAGAAAGTAGCTCCGTTCGTGTCCCTCGTGTTTACTTACATCTACCGATCTAATTTAGAATCACATTTGAGTTTTCTGCATTTTGTCTCATTGCAACTTATTTGCTCGTCTTCAAAGCAAAACTTCAATTACAAGGTATACATTTTCGAATTAGAACAATAAACAAGGGGAAAATGCACGCGAATTATCTAATTAATTGACTACAAATAAAAGAAATATAATATCATATATCCATATTTTACACCCCTAGGTAAAATCTTGTAAAAAAAATATCGATATCTAATGGAAGTGGGTAAATCTCACACATGCCATGTAAAACAATTCACCCGTCATATCGATATCATATGTTCTGATCTCTGCCTTGTAAGATTACTCATCTGTCATGTAATTTATTTTGTCCATCATGTAACATATTATAGGCGTCATGTTAATTAGTAATGTCTATGGATATGTTCATGACGCCAGGAAGGACAAGGAGGACACAACGATGACCGAGTTTGGGGACACTAGGATGGATAAAGGGGTACGTCGGATGCACCTCCCCTAAGAAAACCGGAGAGGTAATTAGGGTCTCTCTGGCTGTCATGTCAACTACAGTATGTAACATGTAACTAATTGATAACTGCCATGTAAGATGAAATATTCTTTGTGGTGTACTGGTTACATGACAAATTGCTCCATTTGAAAGCTTGCAATCCATTTTCTCGAATTGCTATGTTTCTAGCTAACTATAACTACCTCGATACAAACTCATCCGGTTGACAGATTACAATAATGCCAAAACAGTTGTATTTGTCTAAATAGTTGATAGTTGTATTTGTCTAAATAGTTGACAGATTACAATAAAGAAGAATGAACTATGATGAATTATTGAATTAGAAAGCAACAAAAAAAAACTGTAACTTGCAATCACCAATTAGATAGAACAAACTTTGTGTTCATTTACACGACAATAAAAGGAGTACACAACGACTTCTTATAAACCGAGTTTTTTACACACAACTTGTTCATAGGGAACATACACAACTCGTTGAACGTTGCTGATCTCGAGAGCTCCTCGTAGCGACTTTGGCGAGCATCTTCCTGAAACTGCACAGAGCTACTCATACCTACACAAATCAACATGTCACCTGCTTATTCAGACGTGACAGACAACAAAATTGTAGCAATTCAGTTTGTACATAGTTACAACTTCGATCTGTAACACAAAAGCCCCAAAAAATATACAAATCATAACCCTAGAACTTACGAACAAAAAATGAATCAAGCAATTAAACGCTCAATTAAATTGGAGGAGGAGGAGGAGGTGAGAAAAAATGCAAAATTTAGATCTAGTATTGCCCGAAGTCACAACCCAAATCAGCCAGAATCCCTAATTGTGAAATTGGGTTTCTGTAGTTCAAAATCAGTCAAAACCCAAATCCAATTAAACATGGCAGAATCAAACTCAAACCCCTATTACCCACAATCTCAAACTACGACTCAAATTGGGGGAAACAAAAATTAATCAAATTGAAGCACTCAAATAGAGAGAGAAGGCAAACCTCAAATCCCTATTTGACAGTGGCTACTGGCTAGGGTTTCAGTGGAGAAGGTGGAGACGAGCAAGGTGGGCGACGGGATTCGGGAGTCGGCGAAGTTTATGGCGGTTGTTACTGGCTCCGGCGAGGAAGTGGCCCAGGGCAACAACAAGCCTGCTGGCGGAGGAGATAAATAGACGGCCTTAGGGTTCTCGTGAGGCTTGATAGCAAACAAGGCTTCGATCGTGAGTCATAAAACCCTAGGACCAGGATCGACCAAGGCTCGAGCTTTCAAACACTCTTTTTGTAGGACTAATTTTTGTGGCTTATGAAAACTGAAAAGAAGGGATACGTGGAGCAAGATTCGCAGGCCTCTCACCCCGGAATCCCCTACACTCGATCTCAATCCTCTCAGAATTGCACTCCGAGAATCTCGACCCTTTGACACATTCGCCTCTCACTAGGGTGTCACCCTCGACCTCTCACCAACGGTTCGCTCTTAGCCTCTCACCAAGAACTCGATCCTTAACCCGGAATTACATGAAGCTATTAGTGGCTTAACCTTTAACTCAACTCAACTTGACTTCATTAAAATGATGTTCTTACAAGAAATATATAGAGTGAAAATGTAGCCCCTAAGCATAATCGATGTGAGATTTATTTTAATAGAAATAAGAGCATGAAAAAACGTCCAGATTTGAGTTGTTGGAAAGAATGTTGAATTCGAGCATCTTCGAGGCTGATTTAGGAGAAGTGTCCTTCATCGAAGTTGTATCCACTTAAAATAACTTTCCAACAAGTGCTCATTGGCTTCCATTGGAATTTTTTGCAGCCCAAAAGAGCCAAAATACCACGGTGTCGCCATGGTGTTTTCTCAAACGAGAGTTGATATTCGGCTCTAGTGACAAAGCTTTCTAAGATAAATGAGTCGAGCTCATTGATCACTAGGATCACATCATCCTCCTATCCTTGAAAAGGGTTCGTCCTTGAATCCGTGATGGAAACGAGCGACTTCTTCGAACATGCTTCTTCTTCCTTGAACGGATCTTGAATCCCCACTTCTTTTTGAATTGTGAAAGGCAAGCAAGATGGAATGAACGGGGTCACATCCAACCACTTAGTCGACATGGAATTCAGAAAGATAGGTACCTCTTTTGGCGTTCGTTTCTCCTTCATGGAAAGCGCAACATTAGGAAGTTGGATGATTTCCTCATCTTTCTTTCACCATATTCCCGTCCCAGAATATATAAAATGATAGAATAAGGAGTTGAAATAGGTATAAAAACACGGTGAGGATCCTCTGGTCCGTAATCGTGGTCCCTTTTATAGTTCACCTTCTCTCATTGGTTGAAGGCAATTATACAACTACCCTATTTATTAGAATAAATAATAAAATAACTCAGTATATCCAATCAAGCGATACGGACCACAATATTGGACCACAATTGTGAACTAGATGATCTCCACCGATAAAAACATGACATAAAACATGGACATCAGTCATCGGTAAGACTTTTGTTTTAATAGTTAGTAATAGATAGATAGATAATATATGTTTATTTTAAAACTACTAAAATTGTAATTTAGGCTAAAGTGATTGGTTAAAAGGTCTAGAATTAAAGGGAGGGCATCACGTCATCGGTAAGACTTTTGTTTTTATAGTTAGTAATATATTGTTTTTTTTAACTACTAAAATTGTAATTTAGGCTAAGGTGATTGGTTAAAATGCCTAGGATTAAGGGGAGGGCGTCACGTTATCGGTAAGACTTTTGTTTTAATAGTTAGTAATAGTAATAGATAATAGATAGATATATATAGATTGAGTATACCTTAATTTTGGTTTGTACATTTAAAAAATTGAACAAGATTTATATTCAAATTTTAGGAAGTCAAGTTATTTTAGTAGAATATAATTAAGCAACTAATTTTCTAACAGGATGAAATTTAGCCGCAAAACTTAGTCGATTAATCTTTTGTTTGAAGGGTTTCAAAAGATTGTTTAGTTTGACTCATTGCTAAACAAGTAACCTGATTTTTATCAATGTAAAAAAATGAAAATATTACAATTTTTGGAGTAGTAGCATACATTATGGAGAAAATTAAGAGTACTAAGAAGGTTAGATCAAATTCACATATAAGTAATTAAAATGGATGATATTTGTATCATTAATTTGCCGAGGATTTATATATGAGACATCGTGAGAAATTGATTCATAATGTATTTTTCAAAAGATGGACACAAATAATTACTTAAAGTATAGCACTTGTAATAGTTTGAAAACATTACAACTGTCACATAAGTAACATGTTCGGAATTTGCCCAATTTGCACTTTTGGGAGAATTGCAATATAATATATATATAGTTCCTCATGTAAGAGGAAAAACACATAAAACACATACCTTTATTTCTTCATGCACTTTCCCCATGGCATTTTCTTATTTTAGCTTATTCCTTTTGTAAACTACCCAACTAAATCATATCTAAAACTTAATTATCCCTAATAAACCATTCAAACCTTATAATCAATCAAAACTGTTGTGGAAATAATTGAAACCACTTATCACTACTTATGGTACTTCTTTCTCTTCCTCTTTCTTTTCTTCCTTTTCCTCTCTCTTTTCGGTTTTGGAAATGTCGGCTAAGGCCTCATTTGAAGGCTTCTCATCAACTTCGTCCTTCAACTCGGTTGCCTTGTCCTTGTCCTCGTCCTCCTTTTGGGGTGTGTCCTTCTCGGCGTCATTCTCATCCTTCTCCTCTTTCGCCATGTCCTTATCCTCATCCTCTTTCTCGGGGGTGTCCTTCACGGCATCGTCCTCATCCTTGTTCTCCTTCTCCTTGTCTTTCTCCTCATCCTCCTCTCGCGGGGTGTCCTTCTGCTCATCGTTTGCATCCTGTGTCTCTTTCTTTGCGTCCTCTTTCTCGTCTTGCGTTTCCTCCTTCGCTTCCTTCTTCTTTTCCTTCTCTAGCTTCTTCTGTTCCTTTTCCTCGTCCTTCTTCTTCTGTTTTTCCTCCTTTATTTCCTCTTTCTCCGTCTGCTTTTCTTCTTTCTCCGCCTCCTTTCTTATCTTCTTTTGTTCCTCTATTTTCTGCTTCTCTTCGTCCTTGGTCGCTTCATTCTCCGTCTCTTCCTTCACCGGTTCGGGTTCCTTTGGCGGGTTTTTTGGCAGAACATTGGATGGCAGAACGCTGTCCAGGTTTTTCTCCGTCTCTTCCTGCATCGGTTCAGATACCTTTGGCGGGTTTTTGGGCAGAACATTGGCTGGCATAGCGTTGGCCGGGTTTTGTGGCAGATCATTGGCCGGTGTTGCTTCTTTCACCCCAGCGTTCGCCTCATCGGTAACTTCCTCCGCTAAGTGTCTTTCATGGGACATTTCGAAATCCATGAGTTTTCTCGATGCTGCAATATTGCTCTCATGGTTGGAGGCTGACTGCCTCACAAGTAGGAAGACAACTAAAGAGAACAATGTAAAGATTTGAGGCTTAAACTTCAAGAATGCCATAGTTTCTTTTTTCTTTTTCCTTTTTTTTTCCCTTTTTTGTTTGTTATTTGATTGGTATACAAAGAGGGCTTTTACAAATGAAGAAGATTTCATCTGTATTTATAGATTAAGGGAAACTGTTTTGTTCAAACACTACTTCATTTCAGTGAAACTATTATTAGAAGGTTTTAATTTGGACCTAGTAAATAGGATGTGTTTCTAAAAATAAACAAGTTCAACTTTGAACATGTGTAATTGGTTTTTACTATATCCAAGTGTCAAGTTAAACTATAAATATGGAGTTTTAATTTGAACCTTCTACACATCCGTAAAGTAGGGTGGATTAATTTGACCAATTAACGGCAAAACATTACAGTATATATATTTACTTGTTTGATAAAAACCACTAGCTTCAATGTATAAATAGTGATATGTGTGTGTCAATTTATAATTAAAAGGGAAAACGACTAAAAATAATACTCGTATGAACTATCAACGGTGAACCAAAAATAATGTGAATTTTCTGATAAAAAAAATAATGTGATTTTTTAAAATTACAAATTTATATACAAACTATAATATATTAAACCAAAATTAATGCAATGTCCAAAATTTGAAAACAAATAAGTAATTTAGACCAAAAAAATAATTCAGAAAAAATTTTGATAAAACTTTGTAAAATCAAGAGGAATCACTATTAAACTCGCATCATAAAATCAAGAGGAGTCACTTGATTTCGAAGGCTGTTGACCGACGCGGTGCATATCGCCACTGTACACGGTGACACAACATGGAATTTGGTGGTCAGTGAGCTTGAAGATGGCGGAGAAGGCACAACTAGTTCTTTAGAACTGGGATTCGGTGGAGGTTTGATGGGCGGCAAGATTGAAGAGGGCGATGGTTACTCCATATATTGAATTGTCACCATAGGGCAAAAGGTTATTGTGGCGGTGATGCACGCTAATGTCTGATTCCAGGAATTGAACTCACTCACCATTGACAAACGACGGTCGACAATTGTGAGTGGTGACGGTGTTGCCATTGTTGAAGCGGGGAAGGCCAGAAGGGTTTGGGTTTGGGCAGATGAACATTAAATTTCAATTTTATAAATTTTTACCAAACTTTCTTCTTAATTTTTTTTTAGTCTAAATTAGTTTTTTATTTTCAATTTATGGTCGTTGTATTAATTTTGGTTTAATGTGTTATAGTTTGTAGATGAATTTGTAGTTTTTAAAGTTCGTATTATTTTTGGTTCACCGTCGATAGTTCATATTATTTTTAGTCATTTTTCCTAATTAAAACGCTATAAAATTATTAGATGATAAATATATAACATCAATTTCCCACAAAAGGATGAACTTAATTAGGGTCATTTTTCAATTTAGGTAAAAGTTATCGTTTTATATTCACATCTTTTTAAATTTATGTTATTTTTAATTCTCTAATGTTTTTTTGGTATATATTTATTCTGTTTGATAAAAATATGTTATTTATTATTAGAAAAACTAATTACAATACCCCCATCTTTGAGGGTATTGTAATATATATCATCAACTTTCAAATGTAATAAAAATATCCCGACATTTGATGGTAGTGGTAATATATCGCCCTGGGTCAATTCTCACTCACGGCCGCGAGTTCTGACTTGAGGCGGCGAGTCGGGACTCGGAGCTACTGATTTAAGCTCTTTATGCCTTCTCCCATCGTTTTTATCTCTTCCTACTTTTCCCGACTCTTACCCTGGCCTACAGGAACATGTTAGACTACCCTTTACACGTGAAGAATGAGAGAGAGAAGGATTGTTCACCCAAACTTTGTCTTCTTCATCGGAATGGCTCGGGAGGAGATTTTTGGCTCGACCACAGCTGGATCTTCGAGTTAGGGAGGCTGGGAGAACAGTAGGGGGGTTAAAGGAAGGAGCTTTGAAGATTCAGAGGTGAAAGGAAGAGGAGTCGAGCTCTTTACCTCTAGAAGGTCGAATATGGTGCGGTGGGGACGTCGAGGGTTGTTGGACGGACTCCGGGCTACTGGGTGGCTCAGTTGGTTCTTCTTGGCTCTGGTGAATGGTGGTGTTTTTGGAGGGTCTTGCTCGCAAGGAGGAGGAGAAAAGAACTGATGGGGGTGGTGGTGTGGGCTCTCGGCAAAGATGGAAAAAGGAGGAAGAGGGATGGCAATGGTGGAGTGTTGGTGGCGGTATGGTGGTCGGAGGTGGGGGTGTGGTGGTGCCGTCAAGATGAGGGAGTGAGATATATTTAGGGTTTCTTAGGTGTCTCACACTGGATAAGGTTTTCTAGGGTTTGCGTGTTTAGGTTTTGTGTTTGAATGAGATGGAATGAGTCCAAGCTTGATCTCTTAAGGAGATAAGATTGATGGCAGAGATGTGGATGGATAAGAATGGGGTTGTCTCCTTCTCAAATAGGGGTGTTGTACAAGAGATGAAGAGAGGAAAAGGTGTTTGTGGGTGTCTCACCCAAATGAGGTAAGGAGTCTTTGACTTGGTTTCAAATTGTCTCATGGCTCCAATTTTTTGCTCCAACATGGGTTAGATTTTGTGGGAATTTTCGGCTAGGGTATGGGAGAGTGAGGGCGGGAGTCTTCAATCCCGACACGTGAATTCGAATTCCGAAATTAGTCCCGAGAGTTAGTTTTCCCAATCCCCGCTCTCTCGATTTAGATTTTGAAAAATCTAAGGAAGATGTCACCATTCCAAGTTAGTTACCAAAATTTGTTTTTTTTTGTTGGAAATCCGCTCCTTGAGTTTTGAAGTCAATTGGTTAGGTTGAGGACGGGTTTTCCTTGAAATATCCGATTTAAATTCGTCTTAAATTCCTTTATCTGAAAATTATGATTTGATAACCGAGGCCTTTACGATTTTTCAGTTATTACTTTCACCCAAACATTATTTGGTTCAGCAATAATTTTCCATAGCAATTTCATTTGCAACGCAATGTTCATTGTCTCAGCTTTATACAAACCCATGCCTCCTCTAACGTATCTGTACAAATCTTATCCCAACTAATTAGGGAGGTGGACATTGTCTGTTTGTTCCAGAAGAACAACTGGCAAACTTTATCCAAATCGTTAAGGATCGATACAGGTAGCATAAAGGATTTCATAAGAAATAGAGGTTGGGCACCTAAATTTGATTTAATAAGAACGTACTTTCCGTCCTTCTGCAAACAAATTCGAAAGCTTTCCATTTAGCCATTTATTTTTTTAGCTTTTAGTACTACCTGCGCGAAAGTCTCTTTATTGACGCGACCATTTATTACCAGACAACCCAAATATTTCTCAATTGCATTTGTGTGCACTATTCCCAGTGAAGCTGTGAGTGTAAAGATAACCGTTTGGCTTATGTATTGGACGAAACTTGAAAATTAGATTTATGAAAATTTATTATTTGTCCTGAAATGCGACAGCAATCGAGAATATTGAATACCTTACGGGCCGCTGTATTTGTAGCCTTAGCAAAAATATTATTGTCGTCGGCTAAAGCTAGGAATGAAATTTTCATACCTTTGGTCGAGAAAGTTATCCCTAGGTCCTTATGAATGATCGCTTTCCATTACAAGTTCCTTGCCAAAATTTCTGAGCAAAGAATGAAAGAATGAATAGAAGCGAGGACAAAGGGTTCCCTTGTCGTAATCCCTTCTGGGGAAAGAACGGATCAGTTGGGTCATCGTTAACTAAAACGGAGAACGACACAGTAGAAACACATTCTACTATCCAACTGGTAAACTTTGGGTCGAACCCAAATTTATCAAGTATCTTGTATAAAAAAAGAGAATTCAATCATATCATAGGATTTTTCCATATCAAGTTTGATAGTCATCAAACCCCCTTTACCCTTTTTAATTCTAAAGGAATGAAATGTCTCGTGAGCGATAAGGATATTACCATGTATAGATCTACCCTTAGTGAAAGCACCTTGTAAAGGATGTACAAGCTTATCTACTAGTGGACCCATTCGTAGGGCTAGAATCTTTGCTATAATTTTATAAATTGTTGAACACAAACTGATGAATCGATAATGATTGATTGATGATGGATCATAAATCTTTGGTAGTAAGGTGATGAACGTATCAAAAACTTACCATAGAAGAAGAAGCTCTTAACTTCTTTTATAACTAATGGTCCTACAATGTGCCAGTATTTCTGGTAGAAACTAGTTGGCATACCATTTGAGATATCCCTTATGATAATTACTTGATTTACTTCTCAGTCTGGTTCCATATTAACTGAGTTTGTTCCTTATGACCGGAATTTGTTCCATAACTCATGATAAGGCCATTGTCGGTTATATGCAATCCATCAGAAGTTTGCTTTAATAACTTTCATGTTCCTCTTTATCGAAGTTATTATATGGCAATAGCCAGAATTAATATCACACAATTTAGCATGCTTGACCTTATACCTTTGGCTCCAATAGGTACGCTGAAAATCTAGAAGACGTTGACATTTTTCCAATAACTGCTTTTGAAGTTTGAAATTTGTTGTTGAACCATTAGTAAGTAATTTTTTTAAAATAAAAGTAACAAGTTGCTGTTAGAGTCTTTTATCTGCTTTAAAATATTTCCAAATGTGCACTTATGCCATTTCGTTGTCAAAACCTTTAGCATTTTCATTTTCTATACTAGTTTGAACATAAAAGATCTTGTAGGATTTAACTGTTATGCATGTTTGACAATGTTTTCAAAATCCCGTCTTTCAGTCCAAGCTAATTTAAATTTGAACGGGTGATTGTTAACATTTATAGAGTGTCTGAAATCCACCGAGATAGGGCAATGGTCAAATGATGTGAACCCATGGTTTTTGACAAATAAATTATCAAGCTACGGGAGGGTGTCATTCTGAACGAGACACCTATCAAGTTTTTCCATATTATTATCAGTGCTCGATGGATGTTTCCACCGAGTGTAGGCTCCACTAACCGTAGGTAGATATGCTTGCTTTCATATATGATTGCATGTAATTAATATTGTTATGTGCTTGTATCATGTATATGTGTATTATGAGTATACATATAACATATATAATACTCCCTCAGTTAATTAAAACTTGACGTTTTACTATTCACGCACGCATTTTTAGGTGTTAAAAACTATATAAAATATTAACTTTTTAAATAATTTTTTTAAATAATATCATACTTATTACTATTAAGTATTAGTTTATAAAAACAAATGTAAAAAAAAGTTAATATTTTATATAGTTTTTATCGTTCTAAAAAAGTGTGCATGAATAGTAAACGACAAGTTTTAATTAACAGAGGGAGTATATACTTAGGTAGACATGGATGCACGGTTGTAGCTAAGCTCGACTGAGTCGTATTGAGTCGAGAAATCGACTTGATCCTCTAACGAGCTTAATGGACAATAGTGGAGTATAGTGTATAACCTATAGTATGTTATATATGTATAATATGTATGATAATATGCAAGAAGAAGAAATATGTGTGGGCTAATAGGCCCATATCCGAGACTAATCTCCAGAAGCTAGAGCGAGCCTTTAGTAGCCCATTCCCCGGTTGAGTTGAAGCGATGCGTTTTGCCTGGCTTCAATTGAGATCCGGTGACCTATCTATATAAGCTCGCAACAACTCCTTGGTTGATTAGATCAACTATCTCTCTCTCTCCTCCGTCTTTGCACAAATGCTCTCAAAGGGTTCTAGGATTTTCTAGGGTTTGGTCTTAATCTCTGATTTCCTCCCCGACGACTGTGAAGACGAAGGTGTTGGTTGATCTCGGAGATCTCTTGGTGGTGGCGCAGTGTAGCTCCTGTCTTGGGTGGGTGCTTCCTCCGCGTCTAGAGATCTAGGGTTTAGGAGAATCGAAGTGTTCTTCGATCTCCGGTTATCCCACACAGAGGGATCTTCTTCTTCCCTTATCTCTGATACTCATACATGCTAGATCTAGGGTTTCTCTTTGCATGCATGCTTGATTGTACCCTCTATTGAACGATTACTTAGTGGATTCAGCCGATTATTGAGGCCCCGAGGACGTAGGCAATTTTTGTCGAACCTCGTAAAATCTTGGTGTTCGTTCTTGCATGTTTGTTGAGTATCTCGCTTCTATATCACTCGCTTCCGCTCAAATCATTTTCGTTACCTTCGAATCTAGGTTCTCAACAGGTAGATTAGTAATCACATAACAGAGACAACGAAACCTAGTCGAAGATGGAGCTAAACCCCTAGCCTTTTCAGAAGGATCCATTAAGTCATTCAAATCACCCATTTCTTTTTATTTCGTCAAAAATTAAAAATATTTATAATCAAAATGAAACCTAATGCATTTTACTTTTAAGTTTTAAAGAATACATATTCTTGAAACAATTGTATAAAATGTTACATATCAGAACATTATAAGGAGTTGTTTCGAATATCATACTCCTATTCTTTTTTTCTTTTTCTTTTTTTTTGCAAATCTTATCTCTAACTCAATATTTCTTATATAAAGAGAGAAAAATGAAAATAGATAAATGATGATAGTTCACCAACAATTTTTATATTATACAAATTAATCTTCATTATAGCAAAAAAAAAAAGAGAATCTAATTCTACTACAAGCTTGAGATTCCATCTAGTTCATTCATCGGTATTGAAATGCATAGCTGCATCTCCCAAGCTTATGGCATTAGCTGCGAGTTTAGAGAGCACCTTGTTGGCTCGTCCAAGATCTGAGGTGGAGTCTTTTCCAATGCCATTCTCACAAGTGTCCATGTTGGTGACAACCGTGCTGAGCTTTAAGCTAGTCATGTATTTATCTTTCTCTTTGAAAGCTTTCATGGCACCCTTTGATGCACTTATGGAATCCTTGTACATCTTCTCACAATCACTAGCGTCCTTTGGGCTTATATCCGAGTTCGGGTTTTGAGCCAATGTCTTAGATACATTGAGGGCTTTGGTTAAAGCTTTAACGGATGTCTCAAATATGCTTGAAGCGTCAAACTTTTTAGCATCCTTCTCACTAGAGAGCAAGGTCGCTTCACATTCAGGGGGGAAATCAGCTTTCTTGCAACCTTGTACGATTGAGAGAGGAATAGTAGGATTCTTTTTTAGTGAATCTGTGAGGGATAAAAGTGATTCAACGGAGTTAAATGAATCAGAAGAGGAAGAATGTTTTTTTTCTTTAGCCTTCTCCTCGTCTTTTGTCTCCTTTTGCATCCCTGTATCATGAAACTCTTCATCTTTCTTCTTCTTCTTCTCCTTTCCATTCTCATCAAACTTCTCATACCTGGTTTGTTCCCCATCTTTCTTTTTCTTCTTTCCATTTTCATCGAACTTCTCATATGCCTCATTCTCATCATCTTTCTCACCCGCTTTCTTCTTTATTCCATTTTCATCAAACTCCTCGTACGCCTCATTCTCATCCTCTTTTTTAACCTTCTTCCCCTTTATCCCTTTTTCACCTTTTCCAATATCATCGTCTTTTACCTTCTTCTTTTCGTTCTCATCAAACTCCTCGTGCGCTGTATTTTCCTCATCTTTATTAGCCTTGTTATTTTTTTTCTTATTTTTACCACTTTCAATTTCATCCTCTTCATCTTTCGTTTCTTCTTTTATCTCCTCTTTACCCTCATTTTCCCTATCCTCATCCTTTACATTTTCCTTCTTTTTAATATTAGAGGGAGAGTCAGAGCTTCCTATTTCATCTTGTTCTTCCTCTTGAACCACTCCAGTGTCGGGAACCAATAGTTTTGAATCTTTAAGCGATCGGGAAGGAACATTGTTATGCTCAGAGATAGATTGTTCAAGGAGGAGAAGGGAAATAAAAAAGAAGAATGTGATAATATGAGGATTTAATTTGAAAAGTACCATTTTGATCTTGGTCGAGGTAGAGATCAAACTCAACCGAAAGAATCTTGAAATATGTAGAAATGGATGAAAAATATATTTCAATTCAACACCAACTGTTCTTTTTTTAGTCAAAGAGTTATGGAAATCCTTGATAACAGGAAGTTCCCTAAAATCATGTAAGCCATCCATAATAATAATTAAAAAAAGATTAAACTTGTCCTTTTAAAATATCATTTTTTTTTTAAGAAAAAATTGATATAGACATGAATATAAACTTGTCAATATTGTTAATTTGTCATGGTCCTAAAATCTAGATTTCAACATCCAAGGAGCATGGGTAAGGGCGTAAGGCAACGTTAGTTGGTTGGGCCAATCTCTTTTCACTTGTCTAGATATTTGTATTCAAATTCTGAAAAATGAATACAATAACTTTTACATGTAATGAATCACTTTATTATTATCTGTTTTTGTTATTAGCTCAATCTTCATTACCGGCAAAGTAAAATATTTACATTTTACGAAGGAATCGACTTCTATCCATTTAGCGTGTGTTCGGTAGGGGATTGTGGGGGTTTTTGGGAGATTGCTCTGAAATACAAATTAGATTTTAGGGGTTGCGATGGTGTTCGGCGGGGGGATTGTGCAAAATCTGGATTGGGGATTATGGGGTTTTTGGGAGATTCTTTCACAATCTTGGGACCCCAAGATTGTGCAGATTGTGGGGGGATTTCGGTATATGAGATCCAATTTTGCCCTCTTCTCCTCTACGATTCCATTTCAGATTTGGGACTGGGAGAGCGCAAGAAGAGAGAGAGGAGAGCCTCCGCGCCTGAGATATCGGCACTTCGCCACCACCGCCACCAAGGCTCCGGCCACCTCACCTCGGCCTCGGCCGCCTCAATCTGGCTTTGGCCGTCTCCGATCTGGCATCTATTTGTCATCGCTTACCAATCCGACGCCTCTGGCCTCTTGATTTGGTCTCTCTTCCGGTGAGGTTCTCGCTGGCCTCGACCTTGTTTCGCCTCCCTCTGTATCTGTTCGACCAACTGTTGTGTTATCCAGTGGTCGCCATCTCCGGCTCTGCTCGGCCCCCTCCCTCCTACTGTTTCGAGTTCACTTTTGGGGTGAGCCTTCTTCATCCCGATTTTGTCAAATTAATTTAGGGTTCCCCTCTGTCTTCGCGGGTTTCTTGTCGGAGTGCCCTCTTTTCCCGACTTCTCTCGTGTAGCACCCAAATCAACTCGGGTTCCGGCCCTGGGTTCAATCCTCGTCCCTTTTGGTTTGGCCTTGTTCCTCGGCGAGGACGTTCTCAAGCCGTTGGGGTGTCGTGTGGGAGCCGACGAATGTGAACTCTGATTATTCGCAGTGTTGGGTTTGGGAGGAAGGAGGAGGGGTATGAGGTTTTTTTTAGGGGCAATTCCGACCTTTTGTTACTTTATAATACACCAAAATCTCATACCAACCAAACACCTTTTACGAGATTTCCGACCTCCATAATCTCAATCCCCACAATCCCATTAATCTACCAAAATAATCTCCATCTCCTAACATCTACTGAAATCCCCATAATCCCTATAATCTCCATCTAGTGCCAAACACAGCATTAATATAGTAACTGGGCCTTACAGTTGAGCAATCTCCCACCATTCGATAAAATCAATGGATAATATTAGTTTCTATTTTTTTTTAAAAAAAAAGGAAGTCTGACTCCTCCCTACCAACTCCTCTCCCACCAATCCATCTTTCCCCAAATTTGAAGGTGATGGGAGGAAATCGTTGTTGTTCCTATCAAAATATAACTCAAAACTACAAACTAGTATAGCAAGTAAGTAAGAGGTCGATCCCACATAGAATCAAGTATTCCGATGTAATGTATATTTACCAATTAGTCGAAAGGGGGTTTTGATTATTGAGAATAGAAAGAAAATAAAATAAACTATAAACAAATGATGCAAAACACAATTTAGATAGAATAGTTCCATCTACAACTATCCACTTTATTTGGTTAAGTTAATGTTGTAACTTTCTCTTGTCCTTTTTGTGTTCCTATGAATGTCCTTGTCCCGACCTAATTTAGTTACTAGTTCAACCAGTCCTAAAAACCCTTATTTCATGAACAGTCCCTAAAGAAGGATTTAACTCAATCAACAGCTTTAAGTTCAGAGATTAACCAATGTATCTGCAGCAGTCCCTAAAGAGGGATTTAACAACACATCCAACTTCCTACCCATCCAATTAGTTCAACCAGCCCTAAAGGGGTAAGTTTGCTACTTGGGTTAAGTTTCACAACCATGAATCTACAAAAACCCTAGCAATTGAATTGATTCTAACTAGTTGTGCGGGCTAGATAGAATAAAACAATCAAGCAATAAAGCACAAATATGTCGAAACATTCAATATAGGAAATAAGGAACAAGATTCAGAAACTCACAAGTCGATCCAAACAAAGCTTCAAATTGCAAGTAGAACGAAGAGAGTTTAGTCGCTCATGGCGAACATCGCTCTCAATCTAAACCAAATTGTCTTTATCTCTAATCTAATGTTAAGTGAATATTGAATGTTAGATCGATTGAAGTAGGGCTAATCCCCTCTTAAGTAATGTTGCAAGTCAGCAAAACCAATAGATAAAAATAGGGTTTGGATAGATAAAAATCGTCGCCGCATAAAAAAAACTAAACACGTCGCTCTGGGCAACTGCCACGACCGCTGCATCTGTCACTCACGAAAAATACATATGGAATCAGCTCTCGATGTCAACATGAAAGTTGTAGATCTCTGAAAGAGCTTTACAACGCATAGTCAAAATAATCAATCGGACAACCAAGGCATCCAGAAAGTGCAAACACAAGTTCAGCTTGTCTGGCGACAACTTCTGCAGACTTGTTCTTCGCTTAGGCTCTCTTCTTCTTCTCAGGACCTCTTTAGATCTTCATTTAAGCTTCTTTGATCAACTTTACTTTCTCAAACAATGTGTCATCAACCCATGTCTCATCCTCGAATCCACATTTACTTGAAATAATCAATAAAAACATGTAGATTCTGACTCCACCAACATAGAGAGCAAATATGCAAATTATACTTAATCATTCATGTTATGCATCTTAACTAAGTTAAATGCAACCTATTATACCTACCTAAATGTGTGCTATCAAAAGGCATCCTTCCCAATTCATCCAATCCAATTTGAAAGTGTCCAAGGCAATTCATCTTAGTTAATTAAGAAGGCAACACCGATGTTGACGTGTTATGCAGGGGAGAACAACGGTATCATGTATGTTTATTGGCTATAGGGTTGGAAATAACCCGGGGGTACCCGTTCCACCCTCTTTACCCGCATTAATTTTGCGGGTGAAAACCCGCAAAAAAGTGGGTGACGTGTGGAGTGGGTGCGGGTGATGGATGGATTATGGGTGAAGATTTTTCACCCATAACCCGCTCCGCACACCCGCCCCACAAATCCGCATAAAATCCTTAAATTTACATATATAATGTGTGTGATTTTACTATTTTACCTTATTCAAGTTTAACTTCTATAAACTCTAATCCTTGATTAGTGGCTAGTGCTTTGCCCACCAAATTTCAATTAGAATGGATATGGTATGGGCTTGCTCTTCCACGTTATAACAAGGGATATATTGGATTAGTATATGATTAGTATAGCGATATATACCCTTCCACTTTCAGATTTCAATGAGCTTTTTGTTTTAGTGCTTTGCCGACCAAAAATATAAATACATAGACCCACCCGTTGATAATTTTGAGTTAGAATTGGACTACTAGCTATTTATGTTGATTTGATTTTTTCTTTTGTTTCACCCAATGGGTACCCGCTCCACCCGCATCACCCGCGCGGGTCGGGTGCGGATGAAAAGGTTTGCGGGTGATGGATGGAGCAGGTGAAGTTTTTTACCCGCGGGACGGGTGATGGAGTGACTTCATCCACCCACAACCCGCCCCATTTCCACCCCTAATTGGCTACCATCTCCCTTAGATGTATATTGACTTGGAAACATTCATCTGCATTTGTCCAAATATATGGAGTAAAACTAGTATAGGCCTTAGGTTGTGGATCTTTATAAAAAAAATCATTATTTTACTCAGCCGTAAGTAATACTGATATCAAATCAGAATACTTTGTAAAACCCCTCTCTCTATATTGTTGTTGCAATAGAACATTTTATTTGTTCCATTTGGGGGGAAATTTTTCATTTTGTCTCGTGTTTCATTTTTTGTTCGATCTTATATATTGATTCAATTTATCATCTTCATTTATTTTTGTGTTTCGTAGGCTTTTCCCACTTATTTTCTCTCTTGGAACCCACTCATATGGATGTCAATGGTCCAAGTGGTAGGTGAATGTGCCCCCATTCACTCGATCCACCACAATGAGGACCATCATCCCACCTGAACTAGCATCCATATCCAATTCGAGTAGTGGATCGGAGGAGTGTTATGCGAGTCGACGAACACTATAGTAGTGTGCATATGTTTTTTGCATCATGCTTTCATGCTAACACAACTTGCTTACGTGCATCCTATATTTTAGATTCTATAGTGTGTGTATGTGTGTGTGTTATCTCCTCAGTGAGTCCCAAAACGGCCAGGTTTTGTCTAATCACCTCATCCCAACTCTTCGTTTGGGCAACCTCTGTCCCGACAGACACTTACGATATCCGAGTTGTCATATTTACTCACCGACGCACTTGGATCTCCTATGAACATGTCCATACAATCATAGTCTCGATTCTCGCAACTTAGCTTGAACACTAGTCACCCCTAATCTTTCTCGCACTACAAGAAAAAACATTTTGGGCGACAAAAATATTAGTCGCCAAAAGGCCTAATTTTGTCGCCCAAACAGTACCGTGACGAACATAATGTCGTCACACGTTTGTCGCACCTTCCCCGTTGCCCAAAGTCTTGCGTGACAAAACTTTTTTTCGTCACTCTATATTATGATTTGTGACGAAATCATTTTTTGATGCCCAAATCTTTCAATGACGAATATATGACTTTGTCACCCTAACACTTCAGTGACAAATATTATGAATTGTTGCCCAAACTCTTTGGTGACAAATAACTTGCTTAGTCGCACAAAAACTTTCGCAACAAATAGCCTTGTTTGTAGCCCAAATTATATAGTGACAAATGCATTATTCATAGCCCAAAGTCTACGGTGACAAATACACTATTTCGTCACCCAAAGTCTACGGTGACAAATACACTATTTCGTCACCCAAAGTATTTGGTGACAAATGATTTAATTCGTAGCCCAAGCTCTATGATGACAAATAGGCTATTTTCTCACCCAAACTCTTCAGTGACGTTTACTCTATTTGGTTGCCCATATTCATTGGTGATAAATTCTCTCATTCGTCATTCAAACTCGTTGGCAACCAAACTTCGCTTTTGTCGCCCAAAACATGATCGAATTGCTAGTTATATGTTTGGTGACAATTTGTAGGATTTGTCGCCCCTTTCTTTTGGTGACAAACCATAATTTTCGTAGCCCTAATCTATCATGATGAAATTACATATTTTGTCACCCAAAATTTTAAGGACCAAATATCATACAAAATGACCATTTTGTCATATTTATACCGCAATCGACACCTATTTAAAATCGAATACATGAAAGAAACACATATCAAACTTGTATTTAGAGAAAAGTAGAAGTCGAAATAACATAAAATAACTTCAATATCTAGTTGAAACCATAAAGGTGTACGACTAACGTAGTTTTACGAATATACTTCCAAAACTTGTGTCCATCACAAGTTAAACTACCAAAAATAAAAACAAGAATGATATGAATTCATCTAATATTTCTAGGTTCATTAGGAAAACATACTAATTAACTTCATAGTAAAAAGCCAGCAAATGGTCTTCATTCCCCGTAACAGTAAATTGCAGACTAGCAAACAATCAACAGTTTAATCCAGCTCGTAAACCCCCCGGCAGCATTATCTACATTGGCAAAATCAAGAAAATATTAGAATAGTAATGCATAAAAACACATAATATCATTATATATGTCAATGTTATATGGTTACCCATCCCTGTCCAAACAAAAAATGCATCAAAATGAGCATCCTTACCCAACCAAACAGAGCATCAAAATGAGCATCCCTATCCAACCACTTATATTGTAAAAATAGTTCAACCAAAAACATGATCTATCTCGATGTAGAAGAGACCCAATAACATAATCTAGATCGCAAGTACCCAAGAACATAAGAAAGAAAGCTAAATCAAACTTATTAGGTGAAAGTATCTTAAACGGAAAGCTAAATATATTTATGTACCTCATTTCTGGTGCTGGAAGTTCCCAGATGTGATTGAACGCACTTGCTCTTGCATCATTTGAAGAACATAATCCTTCATTTTCTCCTCTCGCTCTTTAATGTCAGCCTCCATTTTTTCCTCTCGCTCTTTCATTCTTTCTTCTCTGGTTGCTGCATCTTGTTTCATCTTTTCCATCTCTTCCATCATCACAACTTTATTTTGTTGAAGCGCTTCAATTTGCTCTTTCAGTTGAATTTCTCTCTCTCTTGAATGCCTTTCCAGTTGATCAAATTGCTCTGCCATTTGAGTTGCAATATGTGCATCACCTTCACCATACGCCGATGTCCTATCCCTCATGGACTTGGGTGGTTTAGGTCCAGCTCCTAAACCCTTTATATAGCCCGAGCTTGATCCTAACACTCGCAGATATGCTTCTTCAACTGTTAGGTTATCAGCACCATATAATTCGAGTTGCTCCTCATGGAGTTGTTTAAATTCTTCTAATTTCTCCTCAGCAAACTTGTCCATTGACTTATCTTTATGCCTAATTTAAATACAATAAAATAGATTCTAAGCATAAATTTTGATGATATTAATTATTTTCCGGTAAAATATACTTTTAAGGTAAAGATATGATACCTTTTGGTCACTTCCCACAATCTAACATACTCAGGTTCAAGTAATGGAGGTGGTGGTGGTGGTTCACTAGCTCCTTCAGTGGCTTCTATGGATCCATCAGTTCCTACTTCAGGATTTTGTGTGGCTGGTGCTTGCGACACAGTGGTATGAAATAGATTTTTTTCGCTGCAAAGTAAAAAGACTTAATAATGCTTAAACTTTAATTTGTTTTTGGCATGAAAGATTGAAAGTGTGGCAACATAAGAAATGGAACTCTAAGTAGGTGGGAACTAACATCAAACAAAACAACAACATAAAGTGTTAACTTACCAGACAATCAAGAATTCTAGCTGTTGACTTAGACCCTTGAATAGACATCACCTTTTGCTTGGACCTATTGGATCGATTTGCTTCACTAACATGCTATAACTCACCATAACCATAAATTTCCAAACATTATAGTCAGTTAAGAGGAAATCATATAAAGTAATTATATTGCAATCCATCAAAGAAACAATTAAGGTGAGAAAAGTTGTAATGCTTGACAAACCTTTTGCTTCTCAGACCCCCAATACTTCTCTACGACCCATTTCCAATCTTCAGAATTAACATCAGCAGGGCAATTCTTCAATGCATCAGCAATGGAAAACCCATCAAAAAACTTTTCTTTAAGTCGGTATCGCCATTGTCGGTAAAGTATCATGCACTGGTTCTCTATAGCATTATCAACAGTAGCTCCTTCCGGCAAATTCCATTCAGCCTGTATTTATAATAAATTCAACAAACATTATTATTAGATTATATTATGTTTTTATAGTAAGCATATTTTACCTTGATCTTCTTGATTAATCTCTCTTTACGTGTCTTGTCCATATCTTTCCATCTCCTACATATAGTTAGGATAAAGTAAAAATATGTAAGATATAGTATTATACAATGAATAGAGATAATAATTGAATCAAAGAACATGTCAAAGAGCAACAACAATTTCAAATTGAAGTGCTGACTTTTGACTAAAACTAAACCAAATAAGTCAAAATGTGATGAACTACTGATGTGTACATTTAATAGATTTGACAACATTTTTTTGACATGTGTTTTCATACCTGCAACGTAATGGTAACAAATTCCGCACCCAAGTACCTAGTTCAGTGATAAACTGATCTGACTTCTCACCAATAAATCTATTCATATCCATAGTTATACGACATGATGGCTTAACTCCAGGAGTGCGGTTCCGCTCATTCTGCCACTTAATACCTCGAGTATTCCCACGTTTCTTCTTTCCTTTATTTTTCCAAATCACATCAATGGTTAAGCACTTAAATTATTACCAATAAAAGAATACATGTAATCAATTAGCTTTAACAAACCATTCGATTGTTGTGACTGCTGTAATCTGCGTTTTTTGCGATATGAAAGGTTCTCTTGCTGAGAATTCGTAGTATGTCCAGGTTGCTGCTGCTGATGAGTTGATTGCTCTAGTGAAAAACTCATATCCCTGCAAATAGAAGATAATGATGAGAACAAAGAGCACCAAAAATCCATTTAGATTGTAGAGCTATCTATTAATCAAGACATAATAAAACCATAGAAACTAAAACATATAATCTTAAAGGACTAACAATATACACCTCAATGATAATCACCACTTTCAATATTCCTCTATACAACTCAACGATAATCACCAGTTTCAAATTTACTTTATTCCACAAACAAAGACACACAAATCTCAGCAACATAAAGGACTGAGAAAAAGCTTGCAGTTCTAGAAAAGCATCATAATCATAATAGAATGAGAGGGCATTTACACACCAGTTGTTCATCAATCCTAAAAAACTAAAGTGTAGTTAAAAAACCTAAAGGTAACAGTAACTTATTTCCCATTTGTCTCAAATACATGTGACTCAACTTACATATTGAAACGGTATCCAGAATCATGATACAACAGCCATATGTAAGTTGCAATGATAAATTTGTCAAACTATTAACTATATGTCCCTTACCTTAACTATATCATCATCCCCAACATTTAAATCATTGTCTTCTTCAATTTCGTCTTCCTCATCTAACTCATCATCCCATTGTTGCTCCTCCTCTTCCTCGGTCTCCTCCTCGTCCTCCTCGTCCTCCTCATCGTGTTCATTTTCATCACCTTGATGTCCCACCAAATTAACCTCATCAATACTAGTGATATCTGGTTCCACGTCATTTCTAACAATAGAAATCAAATCATCACTCCCTTCAGTGACCTCGTTAATGATAGGAATTTCATCTTGCCATGGCCGCGGATGTGTTTCAGCATCCTCTTTCTTTTCATCACTAGCTGGAATATCGAAACAGCTACGAGGATTTGTCTTGATAACTATTCTCCATTGTGCTTCTTTATGTGTATTGACATAGAATACTTGGCCAACTTGTGCTGCTAAACAAAATGGCTCATTTGTTTGTAATCTCCTACTAACATTGACGAGAACACTTCCAAATTTATCCTTCTTGATCCCTCTTCCATCATTATATACATCGAACCAATTACATCTGAACACCACCACTTTAGGGATCCTTTTATTAGATAAAGGAGCATACTCTAGAATGACAACCTCAACCAAAACTCCATAAAAATCTCTATCTCCGCTATTTGCATCTCCAGTAACAACTACACCACTATTTTGTTTTTTTCTCCTTCTTTGTCTCTTTTTAGTATGAAACCTAAAGCCATTAATCACATAACCACTATAAACCGTTACGCTTTTCATTGGACCTTGTGCTAAACAAAACAACTCTTCAATAACACTTCCATCTCTTTCCATCCAAAGGTGATTTATCTAATATACACAAAAACAACAAAACCCAATTAAATTTTTTTCAATTAAAAAATATATGAAATATTAATGGAATCACAATTTTGTGTTTTTGTGGATAGTTTGTCTCACTCTTTTCTCAAACCAAACGCTGAACTCTAGACCATGGTCATCTGAATTTTCATACTCTCTGTAAACCACAAAAATAGAGTTATAGTTTTGTATTCACATTGTTTATACGAACTAATATCTTATTTATTGATGAGCTTACAGTAAAAACGGATCTACTTCTGGGCAGTTTTGCAACACATAAGATTGTGCTTGCTTTGACTCATCAAAACTTAACTCCTTATATGATGCCTTTCCTAGTGGCTTACCGGTCTTCGAGAATACAGACAAGTCAAAATGGTGCAGATCACCGGGGTCATCGTTTCTTTTTAAACGATTAAACTGAGTATCTGTCTTGGTCAAATATCTAGAACAAAATGTTAGACATTCATCTGCAATATAAGCCTCTGCTATTGACCCTTCTGGTCTAGCTTTATTGCGTACATATGATTTGAACGTATGCATTGCCCTACGACATTAAAATATGTGATTATATTTCTTGAATATGGATTTTAGCAAATATGTAATGAGTTACTTATATCGTAGTTAGTATACCTCTCCAAGGGATACATCCATCGATAATGTACCGGTCCTGCTAGTTTAGCTTCAGTAGCTAAGTGTATAACAAGGTGAATCATTACATCAAAAAATGCAGGAATGAAGATTCTTTGTAGCTTGCTTAGGGTGATTGCTATGTTTTTTTCCATTTGTTCAAGCAAATCAAGGGTTAAAGTTCTTGAGCAAAGTTGTTTAAAGTATAAGCTCATCTCTGCTAATGGCTCTAAGACGATATCACCCACAACACCACGGAAAGCTGGAACAAGCAAATCTTGCATGAAGACATGACAGTCGTGACTTTTCATTCCTGATAACTTTCCATCCTCTATGGTAGCACATCTTGCAATATTTGAGGAATAACCATCTGGAAGTGTTAACTTTGACACCAGCTCAGCTACTTGTCGCCTTTCCCCTAAGGTTAAATTGTAGGGAGCCTTTGGAACTTGATACTTATCACCCACTTTCTTAGCTTGTAATGTGCCATGCATTTTCATGATAACAAGGTCGAGCCGCGCATTTAATGAGTCCTTATTTTTCCCAGGAATATTAAGCAAAGTACCCAAAATGTTATCACAACAGTTTTTCTCTATATGCATCACATCCAAGTTGTGTCGAATCTTCAAATGTTTCCAATAAGGTAGTTGGAAAAAAACACTTAACTTCTTCCATTGTGGGACCAAGTACCTATCCCCCTTCTTTCTTTTTCTGCATTTCTTCCCAAAAGTGACATTGCATATGGCACTTAAAGTTTCAACAATTGCGTCTCCTTTAAGTGATGCGGGAGCTGTCCTCTTCTCAATATTGCCAAAATGTTTCTTGTCATTCCTCCATTTGTGGCCCGCGGGAAGGAATCTACGACTGCCCATATAACAATACTTATGACCCTTCTGTAGCCATACAGAATTTGTATCCTTGTGACAATTAGGACAAGCTAGAGCACCTTTGGTACTCCAACCGGATAGATTAGCATAAGCTGGAAAGTCGCTGATTGTCCACATCAAGACTGCATGCATATTAAAAGTTCTTTTACTATATGCATCATAAGTACGAACCCCAACTTCCCATAGCTCTTTTAACTCATCAATTAAGGGTTGTAGGAATACATCTATGTCATTTCCTGGAGATCTAGGGCCTGGAATCAACAAGGACAATATCATATTTGACCTTTTCATACACATCCATGGAGGCAAGTTGTAAGGAACGAGAATTACTGGCCAAATGCTATATTTGCTACTGAACAAAGCTCCAGGACTAAAACCATCAGTAGATAAGGCCAATCTAACATTTCTCGAATCCGCAGCAAAGTTAGGGAAACATTCATCAACAAACTTCCAAGCCTGTGAATCTGCTGGATGCTTTAAAGTACCATCACCGAGGTCTTTTTGTTTATGCCAACGCATATATTCGGCCAGTTTTGAGGACATGTACAATCTTTGAAGCCTAGGAATAAGTGGAAAATGACGTAGGACAAGCTGAGGAATTCTGTCTCCCTTTTCCAACCCCTCACCGTCACTATCACTATCATCATGTTCGTCGGTGTTCTCTTTCCATCTAGAACAACCACAAGTAGGACAGACATCACAATTTGCATACTCTTTCTGAAATAAAACACAATGGTTTATACATGCATCAATCTTTACGTAGTTCAGACCCAAATCTCTGGTGTACTTCTTTGCCTCATATGAGCTCTTCGGAAAAGTATCATCAAAACCAAAGGCTCTATGTAATGCATTCAACAACATCGAAAATGACTTGTCACTCCATTTGTGACTGACTTTTATATGACGTAAAGTTATAATAAACTCCAACTTCGAAAATGTCTTGCACCCTGGATACAAATCTTCTTCTGCACTTCTCAACAATCTAATAAAATTTTCCGACATCTCCAAATTTTCTGCTGGCATCTCCAAATCTTCTGTTGGCATCTCCAACTCTTCTGTTGGCATCTCCAACTCTTCTGCTGGCAACGACCCATTGTATTCAACTCCCATATTTGAATTCTTATTCTCTAAGCTAGCCGGAAGTTGTACATTCATTGCCTCATGTAACAAAGGTGTCATGTCATCTCTCATCGTATCATCAACAACATTTACCTCATCTCCTCTATATCCATCATCACTTCCTCTATTTTGAAGAGGATCTTCTCCATGAAACTCCCAAGGATTATAGCTATTCATAATTCCATATAGCATCAAGTGGTCCCACATTTTTTCTCGATCATAAAAATAAGTCATCAAACAACTCATACAAGGACACCGTAACACAACATCTTTATCTTTGCCCTTAAATGCAAATTCTAAAAAATTAAGCACCCCTTCTACATATTCTGGTTTCCTCCTATCAGATGCACTTCTATTGATCATCCACTTTCGATCGTTAACCATGCTTCAAATGTAGATAAAAAGGAAAATTCAGGTAAATTTATAAACCATAAGATTTGATAGGCAACTAGCACCAAGAACAAAGATCAGCAAGGAGAATTTCATTCATTTCAGGCCATCCACAACTAAAACTAACATACTAGGCATTTAAAATATTTATGTTGCAAACTAAGAAAATTGAAGAAATCTAGCAGTATCCACATCATACCAAAAGATTTGAATTGATCATGCTAGAGCATGTCCTCCAAACTCTCTTATGAAATGAAATAAAAAACATACCTGTTCAAGCAACCTTGTAATCACAGTGAAGATGCCCAACTGATTTCCAGTGAGAGAAAGGAAAATGCCTTGCAAAACCAGAAACGAAAATCACATAAATTTACACTGAATACAAATGATTTATGTAAATCCACGTAATACCAAATGATAGAATAAGTGAATTTGGGAAAGAAAAAAAATCTAAGAAGAAATAAATTTCTTATTCATTCCTTAAAAATAGCAGCTTTCTTCTTTTTGTGGGAAAGACGGGTAAGTTAGTGAACTTGATAATCGATAGAATAAGTTAACTTTAATTACTTTCTGATAGATTTACCTACATCTCTTAACAACGGGTTTGAAATTGTAAAGATCAACAACCAAATTGTGATTGAAAACCTGAGCAATCAAGCTATTTTTAGAGACATACCTAATGAAGCGACCTTGCAAGCGAATACGATGATGCCCCCAATCAAAGACGATGGTTCCTGATTAAAAGAAATTGTGATAAGTATGTCGGTTAATTGATGCGAGTAGATCAATTGGTATTCATATAACAACTACATAGTATATATAAACATATATTCTTATAATAGCTATATAAATATATGGATATATAATAGTAGCATATAAATATATGTAATTAAAAATAAAGCTACCCCTACCCCAACTACGTACAGCACATACACAATTAGTAAAATACTACCCACACACCAACCTAAATTGCCTACACATAGTGAACAAAAGGTGCTACATCCTGATGACTAAATATCACCTAAAATAACACACTACAGATGACACGGTAGATGGTACTCTACAAAACACCACCGGTAAGTTTAGCTCCACCGATATCGCCAATAACCGGCCAGACCGAGCGCAAAACGCTGGCATTTGAACCAACTACGACTGAATTTAAAACATTTGGAAGCAAATTCCTTCCATTCACAGTTCACAATACTCAAGGTCCATGCCAATAACAGTAGGAATAGAAATGCATGCATTGATAATTTCACTTCTTTCAGTCAATTTATAAGTTATTTCTATAGTAATCGAACAAGTACCTATCAATTTGACCAAATCATGTGACTATGAAGAACTTTCTTTCGAATTAACTCAAAAATATGAACAGCTAGGTTAAAATTCCAAATAAAAATAAATTATGATGGGAAAACTCAAGAAGCGATTGTTACTTGATGTGAGCTTGAAATAGAAGATCGACGAAGATTATTAACTCAGAATCATACCTTGATCAAGTGACCTTGCAATCGAAGACGAAAATTTCTGCACAATATTGAAGGAGAGAAACGAAGATGCCGAGCAAAACCGTAAAGGAAATCGATCAACTGGAGAGATTTTCTGGTTACCAAAATCATGTTGAGAGGATTGATTTACCCTAAAATCGCGTTTAATTTGGAATTGAAAAATTCCCGGAAAACTTCCCATTTGTGTCCCGCCTTCTAGCACATTTGGGGTGACAAACACAGATTTAGGCATCCTAAATGTCAATGGGCAACAAACGTGTCAAGTTGTCACCCTAGCAAAAGGTTTTGTGGTAATTTGAGATATACTTAATTATTACTCGATCATTTTAATCTAAAATATATGTCTAATTATTACTCATTTCAATCTAAAATATATGTCGTTTCACTTTTCAGCACGTATTTTTAAAAGTTAAAAACTTAATAAAATATTTTAAAAAATTATTAATTTTTTATAACTTAATATTTGTTAGTAATGAGTAATAAATAGTAAAAAAATAATTAATAATAAAAAAGTTAATATACTATATAGTTTTTAGCTCCTTAAAATACGTGTTAAAAGTCAAACAACATGTATTATGGATCAGAGGGGATTAATTTTTTTAATTTGGTCATTCAATTCGGATCATTTGAGTTTCAGATAAATAGGATTTCAGATCAATTGGGTTTTAGATAGAGTTACACCAAGTTTTGTTCTGGTCGATCCAACGAGAAAAAAACAAACACTTTATAAGGACTTTGTAAGAATATTAAAACATAATTAAAATTAAATTATAATATGATGAAATAAAATCAAACTAATCTAAGGAATTTAAGGATTAACACGATAAAAATATCTTAAATAAACCACATATATATAGATTTGTAGATCCCTTCGAGGATTCCGGGTTAGAGTTGTATGATTTTGAGTCCACGTCAACTTCTTCGCTCGATTTTTCTATATTTTAGGTCGAATTTTCCAAAAATGTTCAACATCAAAGTTGTATATCTTTCAATAAGCTTTTCAACAAGCTATAAAACGAATCGATCCGATTTTTTTAGGGCTCAAATGACTCATTTTACCTAGACATCACCAAGCATGAATTGTATGGAAAACATCGACTCGACAATAAGCTCTTCTTAGATTGATTCTTATTACATGGGACCGCTATGCAAGACGTTTCCAGCGTCTGTGAAGACCTCGAACTTGTTTTTATGAATCTTATTTCATCATGATTTCAAAATTAATTACATCAAACAACAGCTCCAAATTACCTAAAAAGACATAAAACGTACACAAGTGTAAACATCTATTCTAAAAACAAAATCAAAAACTATATTGACATACAAAACATATAAAAATGACTTAATACCGACTATAAATTATATCCTATAAAATGTAGAATATGATGATAATGGATCTTGGTCTAAAACACCGGGTTGAATCCCATAAATTTACGGGCATTCGGACCGGTCAGGTACGTTTTCCGAGTCAGGTCACGTTAATTTTGATAAATCTAGTAAATAAATATGGTAACTTTAATTAATTAAACTCCCACCGTTCTGAAAATATATATTATTTACTAGTTATGCACATTTTAAATAATTAATTAGTTACGTTATTCATTTTTTCATTAAAAAAAACTCGTTTTTTTCCTCATAATTACTATATATACACACTAACACGGAAGCTCTGGACAACAAATAAGATATTACGTAATAGTTTTGGGCAAGGTGTCATATAAAACCTTAATCTAAGGGTGACAAACATTAATTTGTCGCACAAAACCCTTCAAATATGGTGACAAACACGTAATTGTCGCACAAAGACTTTCCATTAGAGCAACAAATGTGATTTTATTGCACAAAACCTGTAGGGCGACAAAACAGCTATTTGTCACACTAGGACCCTTCTATAGGATGACAAATATATATTTGTTGCACAATATGTTCTTTAAGGGCGACAAATATGTATTTGTCGCAAAACCCTTTCAATTAAGGCGACAAGTTTGCTGTTGTCGCACAATGCTTGTTTTCAGCGACTAAAATGTAATTGTCGCTCAAAAGAAAATTGCTTGTGCGACAAAAAACAAATTTTATCACAAAAAGTAAACTACAAAGGCGACAACCCATCATTTTGTCGCCAATGCGTGCAATGGGCAATGAAAAATTTTTCTTGTCGCCATACACTATTATTGTGCGACTAATCGTATTTTTGTCACGCAATTCTAGCTTTTGGCGACAAAAATTGTAATGTCGCCCTAGATATTTGATTTTGTCGCCCAAGCCCTCTTTTCTTGTAGTGTCGGATAATCTAGTTTCTGATTTTGTTGTGTTAAGGTAAACCCACATATCCACCTGAGTATCCTCATCTCAGCCACCATTTTATGTTCTTCTGCCTTTTTGACACCCAATACTCTAGCTCGTATGTGATTATGATTCCCGAGTTACGTTTCGAGGGATAAAACCCCTCGTTAGGATCTTGCACTCCGAGTATATGTTGAAGGTTGTAAATTGAAGATTTGTAGTTTAAAGCGGGATTTCGCACCCAAATCCGGAAGGTCCATTGGAAACCCCGAGATAAACCCCTGTACCTGTCCTAAGTCTACAACGCGGAAACCTTTTTAATGCAAATGAAATAAGTTCTAAAAACGATACAACGGGCACCACGACAGAGCCGGGTCAAAACAGAGTATAAGTAGGGAGAAATCCCAAAAGCATGAATCTGGTGAAGTCAGGTTTCAAACACTCACTCTCCGCCATATGAATGAACCCCGTCATAACAGCACCAAAATCAAGTAGTGTATCTGACCGCGCTGAGGACATATAATATGCTTATACAGTATAAGCATATTATACAGTATAAGCATATTATATTTCTTGTAAAGTATAATTATTTATTATTATTATTATTCTTGTAAAGTATACTTATTTTATAATAATAAAAATAAAAATAAGTAATAATAATAATAATATTATTATTATTATGATTATTATTCTTGTAAGGTATACTTATTTTTTATTATTATTATTATTATTATTATTATTATTATTATTATTATTATTATACTCATTTAGAGCTACAAGAGGCAAATAGCTAAATACGGTATTCTTCCCAACTATTAATCGATAATGAGACAGTATTTGGCAAATCTCGTCTCGATCCTTTTCCGTCCTGATCTAGTAAGATAATGTAGCCAAATATGTTAAACATTATAATTAATTATACAATCATTGTATGAATTAATAATAGTATTATAATAATAATAATAATAATATTGAATAATATAGTTGAGAAGAATATCGTATTCAACATATTATACAAATTAATGAATTATGAAAGTATTTTTCATTTTGCAAATTTATATAATATTTTATTATTTTTATTTGCGGGACAATGCCCGTCCCGTCCCGATCCCGTCCCGTCCAGACACCATCCCGTCCCGATCCCGTCCCGAAAAAAAAGTGTCAATCCCGTCCAGTAAAAAATTCGCAGGACGAGTCCCGTCCCGGCTCAATCCCGTCCCGTGCCCACCCCTAGTCAGAAACGTTTCTGAGGTGTTTCTGCGGAGTTTCGGAGTTTCTTCATATCCAGAAACGGGAAACCGCTATGAGATGGAGTTTCAGGGTATCATAGAGTTATACCTAGAATAAAGGATGCTCTAATGCAGTGCTGTAATTTAACTCACACAAGCATGCTGACAGTTTATATATATGCAGAAAACGATTAAACTGGTCCACATATAATGCCAAGTGGCATATCCCAGATCTCCAACTACATCATACATGTCCGTACCACAACCGAGGTAGGACGCACAGTCATGCCGAACCAGGTATAATCAACCATTCATACCCATACCACAGCCAAGGTAGGACGCTTGGTCGTGTCGCACCATAAATATATAAATCAATCAAACTCTAACAGGGAAAAACCGATGATGTTGTGTTGTCCTATGACCCTAGCAATGACTATATGACTCACAGATAACGGCCGTTCTGTATTCAAACGCATACAGAATAAGAATGATCATTCATAAGTGCAAGTCCTAAGCATGACACTACGTTGCATGCTTTTATGCATGCATATGCAACACCTACATACTATATGACACATCAGGCAGGAGGTAATGGTTACTGTGTAAGCCCCGGAGGTACTTACCTGGCTAGCAGATCAACAAAAGAAGAATCCAGCCCACAATAGTCACGATCACAGAGTATCACCTAAGTACATAACGATAATACACTGAGTATACGTCTCTAGCCACTCTGATCACATATATCACACATTCATACAAACAGATAATTAACAAGCTCGCATCAACATTACTTTCAGTTTCAGTTCATCACGATCAACCATCCCTTATCTCATATCATTCATCATAACTTGCCAACTCATGAGCTTAAAATAACCTCTCTATCATACTTAGCCAAATTCGCATATAACTATTTCATACTCATACTTTTCATAAGGATATATATATCATTATCATCATAAGTATCGAACATTTAATCACTTCTAATAATCACTATAATATCATGCTATTAGTCACACATATCATGTCGTTAGTCAAACGGTCATATTATCATGCTAGTTAGTCATCGAATACGTCTTATTCCCAAGTTAGCTTCAAAACCGTTTCAAATCCGAATTAAACAATTAAGAATTCCGACCCCTTGAAAATACTCGCTAAATTTCTTTTTAAATTTATTTATTAGATTACTTTCCAACCTTGAAATTCTTTTCCAAGTTCTTTGTAAATCTTTAAGTGCCAATAATATATATTTATAACCCCCAATAACATTATATTTTATTTTAAATACCATTAAATAATTAAATAAGCGGATAAACCCGAACCGAACCGAACCCATATTATAAATTCCAAACCGGTTAATATAAATAAAATAAACTTAAGGAGGTGGCCCCACACATGCCACATCGACTTCATCTTCTTCCCAATTCAAACGGAGGATTCGCGCCTCACCCGTCGGCGCCGCCTTGCTCCTGCCCAAACTCTCTCGGACTCGGACTCCTACCTCCCACGCTCCTTCTCGCTGCTCGGCCCTCGCTCATGACGTCCCTCGCAGCTCACTCCCCCGCGCTCTCACCCTCTCCTCTCGCGCGCTCAACTCGCTCGCTCGCACCCACCAGTTCGCCGGAGCTCGACCAAGCTCCCGCATTCGACCCTCACTCACTCTCGACTAATTCGAATCGAGGAAGGAAGAAAAGTTCGGAGCTCACCGAGTTGATTTCGCGGACGTCGGAGCTTCGATCGGAGTTTTGGGCGTCGTCAGTGGCTCGCGATGGCTCGTCGGACCTGCGTCGAACATGGGGAGGATGATTGTGGAGCTCGAGGACGATTCCGATAAAAAAAACGAAGGAGAACAGCTTACCGAAACCTTATTCGCGCTTAAACAAGGGAGGTGGAGCTCTGGTGGTGCTGGAGGGCTCCTGGGCGGCGTCATGGCGGCGGAGGGCGTCGGAGGAGGTGTGGGTGGATGCTACTGCTGCTGCTCTTCGAGAAAGGAGAAGGGAGGGGGTGTGTGTGGTGGTTTGAAGGTGCGACGTCGGAGGTGGTTGCTGAAATGGAGAACGGTGATGGGAGGTGGAGATGGCGACGTGAGGTGTTGTGAGCCTATTTCTCCATGTTTTCTACTTACTTTTATATCGATTTATGCCTGCATTTCATACACTTGGGCTAGAATAGTACAGAATCTATGTAGTTTATGCTTATTTGCCAAATTATGGAGTCTACAATAGTTTCTGTTTAATTTCGCAAAAATCGAGGCATTTGACAGCAATTTAGAGAAAGGACGGAAAGTTCAAAGTTAACTACAGAAAGTCCAAGGTCAAGGAGCAGCGGAAGCAGGACAAATCGAGCAGAAACAAGGAAAGAGCAACACGACAAGTCTGGTCGATATCGACCACTTTTACTCGATATCGAGTTACTCCCGAGCCCAGTAGTACACAAAGTCGAGCAAGATCACTCGAGCAGAACAACTCTACTCGACGTCGAGGAGTCTGGTCGACATCGAGTACACATGCCGAGTCCAGATGATGCCCGAGCTCGAGTACAATCCGAGGGGAGAAAATGCTAGTCGACGTCGAGCACTTCTACTCGACGTCGAGGACAATCCAGACGAGTTCGAGTCCGAGATCGGATTGTGTCCAAGAAGATAGAGTTACTTGAAAGCCAAGAGATGTGGAATTCTATCCATCCACATGAAGATTTATCAAGTCAAGAAGGATTTATCCACAAATAGCTTTATTTCCTTATAGATTAAAATTGTTTTATTTCCAAGTTTTATCTTACTGTATTAGATAGGAAAGTTTTAGATATAGATATATAGTTGTTCTTTCCTAGATTAGCAGGGAATGAACACTATAAATAAAGCCTTAGAGGCTGAGTTTTAGGCATTCTCATTAAGTTACAATTCCACACATAGCGAGTAGGAGTAGAAAGAGAAAGTGGAGGCCGAGAGAGGTTGGAGAAAGTGAGAGCGGGATTTGGCTTCGATCGGTTGTAAGCTTTCTTTTAGTTTATCAATTCAATTTATTTTCCAGAAATTATTAATGTGTTTATTCATGATGAGAAGCGAGTAGTCACCCAACTTCTAGGGTCGGGGTGAGTCCGACGATAGCCATGTAAGGTGATGCGATAAAGGTACAATCTTTTGATGCGATCTCGTCTTCTATCCTTATGAGCATGATTCGTTTGTGAAAGTTGAAGGTAATCCTTGTTTGTGTTTTTGAAGCAAAAGTGATCTTAATACAACTTGGATTAATGATGTGAAAAAGGGTTAGTAACAATTAGGGTTTATGTGAAAGCCTTTATTTTCCTATTTGTTAATAACGAGAGTTATTTGATGAAAAGGCATGATCTTTTATACCTTATGCATTATTTTACATGGTTATCGTTGTGGTGTTGATACCCTGATCTTGGAAGTATTTTAGTTCATTGATTTTATTCCCAACAATTTCGTGTTTGCATTCGTTTTCGTTCGAAAAGGTAAGATTTTTGGTTATGCGCACTCGAGATCGACAACACTTGGTCGACGTCGAGTAAGTTTGGTCGACGTCAAGTACAGCTCCTCGAGATCGACTACTTTCTCTTTGTTTTCGTTTTCTGTTTACTGTTTTAGTCGACAGTGTGGTTGAAGTCGAGTACCTTACTCGAAGTCGGGTACGCTTCTGGGAGTTCGGGCTGATTTTTGGAACTGAAAAGGCGAGCGCTGACACGCTTCCTCGTGGATCGATCCTGACTGTCTTCTACTACAACGGGAGGAAGTCTTGTATTTATTTGCTGAGACATGAGTCGGTTTGATTTTATTTAGTTATATATATATATTTCTTTCATACTTGACCATCTTCTTGCAACATCATGAGGGTGAGAGGTGGTGGTGGCGGCGTGAGCAGGAGGGAGGAAAAGGGATGAAGAAGGAAGGAGGGAGGTGATTGTGATGGTGAAGAGGAGATGGAGATGAGTGGTGAGCGGGGATGGTGATCCTCACAAATGGGGATGGAGGGAGATTGATGAATTTGAAAGGGTATGGGGGAGGTGAGGGAGTGGGTGAGGAATTGTGTGTTGAATTGGATAACCAATACCCGGAGATAAATTTCGAATACGCGAATTTCGAACTCCAAAATTAGTTCCTGAATGTTAGTTTCCCCGACTTTCGCTTTCTCGATCAATTAGATTTTTAAAATCGAAAAGGATATCGCCATCCGATGATTATTTTGAATTTCCGAGGAAAAAGGACGGAAATCGTTCGTCAAATTTTATATCCCGGTCGGAATCCGCTAAACGAGTTTTAAAACCGAATTACTTTCATTTTTAATTATCTTTTTCCGAAAAATTAGGATTTGAAAATCCGAGCCTTTACACATATAATAAACCTATTCTTACCACCACTCTATAGAACTTGCCCTTGAGCTTAAGTGAAATTTTTCTATCACATAATATTCATGACGTAGTCCTCCACTTTGCCAACCTACTTGGAGTCGGTGCTTGACATCTATGTCTACACCTCCATCGCTCTCCATCGTAGACCCAGCTGGATACTTGAAACTGTCTTTCTTCGGACAATGCCCCCACCCATCTCGCCCCCCTCTTCCTCCTCGCCCAAATTGAATTCCATATAATCTGTCTTCATCCTGCTCAATCGGAAGCCCTTTTTCTCAGGCTTATTCCTCCAAGAATCTAACTTGCTACCAACCCCTTCTCTCGTCTCATTAATCGGAACAACATCATCCGTAAAATGCATGCACCGCAGGATCCCACCTTGGATATTTCCTGACACCACATCCATTACTACTGTAAAGAGGAATAAGCTCAAAGTCGAGCCCTGGTGCAAGCCTTCGGCTTACAGCCGTGGCAAACTCGTAGCCACGCCAATTTTGGTGCGAAATCTATCCCGCCAAAATTTGGGCGCCAAAATTTTCGCCACGCCAACTACCGTGGCAAGACCAGAATATGGCGCCAAAAATTTTCCCGCCTTCAATTTCACTAGCGACGGCATACAACCGTCGCATATTGGTCGTCATTTTGAACTAGGGTCGCTTGCCGTCGCTTTTGCCGTGGCTAACATACTTGCCACGGCTAGTACCCGACGCTAGTATAATTTGCCACCACCCGGTTCGCCACCCCCCATTTTCCGTCGTTGTGCCGAAGCTACACCCCTTTTGCCACCACAAACACCCCTGTTGCCACGGCATTTTGCCGAGGCAAATTTAATTTTTTTTTTGTAGTGACGCATTCCCATATAAGATCATTTGACACTCTATCTTATGTCTTCACCAAATCAAAGAATACCATATATAGTTTTTTTTTTCTTCTTACGTTCCTTGTATTTCTCAACCAAGTGCCTCATAAAATGAATAACCTCTATAGTTGACCTTCCTGACATAAAATCGAACTGATTCTCAGATATGCTAACTAAGGGTGGACACAAATCCCGTAAATCCCGATCCCGTCCCAATCCCGGTGGGATTTAGGACAAAATAGCGAATCCCGTCCCGATCCCGTCCCGCAAAAATTATGCGGGACGAAACGCGGGACGATCCCGGTGGGATCCCGCATATTATAATAATAATAATAATAATAATAATAATAATAATAATAATAATAATAATAATAATAATAATAATAATAATTTTTATAATAATAATATTATAGAATAATAATAATATATTATTAGTATTATTATTTTGAGCAAAGATTATAATTATAATTATAATCATAATCATCCATTTATAATAATAATAATAATATTTTTTTATAATAATAATATTATTATTATTTGAGCAAATACTATTTATAATTATAATAACTAGTTCTTTTCCCGAACCTTGTTCGGAGTTTTTCATAATATTTTTGGTCGAGTTTGATGTACGTATTAAACAAAATATTCGACGCATTAATTTTCTACTAACATATTGCCCACACTTCTTGTTATGTTGTTCTTTAAAATTTTCTTTTCTTGAGATGATCAATACTTCAAATTTGACAAAGAATAGTAAATCGGTCGCTTCCACACTTTTCCTAACACCCGTCCTAATTGAAGGCAAAGAAAAGAAACCTTATAGTTTTTTGCTTAAGAAAATTGAGTTTGAACTCTCTATGATGCTTTAGAGCATCCCCAACAGCTTTTCTAAAAATTCTCTAAAATAGAGGGAAAAAATACCAAAATCTTTAAAAATTTTATACTCTAACCCCAACAGCTCCTCTATTTTACAAATTTGTGCATTTATTATATGCTATAAATACTACATATTTCAAGCAACTTTACTGTTAATTTTGTTAAAATTTATGTAAATTATTAAACAAAAATGTAATGGGCACTTAGCAAAATGACAGCAATCTTCAATTTGATGTTTCATGTTTCAACTTTCAAATGTAATGGACACTTAGCATTAGCAAAATGACAGCAAGGTTCTCTTCAACCTTCATTTCACTGTTTCAAAAGTAAAGGACATTTAGCAAAATTACATTTGAAACAGAAAAATGACATTATTCAAGTTGACTTGCACCAATCTTCAATCTTAGCTCAGTAGCAAGTTGCAACAATGGGTTCTTCTAGTCCTTCACCCAACTCAATCAATACTTTGCTATCACCACTCATTCTGAATGCCCAAGCAGAAGCAAGGTTGTTTGAGAGTTTTAATTACCCATAAAATTATTTAGCATATAGTGATAATATAACAATCTTACTGTCATCACTTATCCTGTTGTGCTCCTTGAAGGCTCTATGTTTGCTAGTCTCAATGGCCAAATTTGACTCTTTCCTAGTCAAAGACAACTGAAAGCAATAGATGCAGAAAATAATCTAATCGAATGAACACAATAGCAAAGCAAGAAAATCGAATTGGACAAAACCCTAGAAAATCGAATTAGGAACAAACCCTTTCTCTCGAGTCTCAACACGAGCTTCTTTGACACTGTTGTTTCCAGTTCCTCCGTCAGATCCTCCTTTTGCAGAGCTCGTCTCTGACGTCATCCGTACGACAAAGAGGAAGATGAGCGAGCGAGCGAGAGAGGTAGAAGACGAATCCAGAAGTGAGGGATACTGACGTTTGGAACTTTGGGTGGTTGACACGCTTACGAATCGATCATCATAGCCTCAACAATCAGATCCACAGAGTGCTCAATCCAGTAATTCTTCTAAACCTCATGCTCTTCTTCTCCTCCAACTTCACCAAATCATCCATATGGAGAAAAAAAAGGAGAAAATCAATATGCTTCATAAATTTAACTTACTAAGTGGTTGAGAATACATATGGAGGAAAAAATAGAGGTAAAGAGAATTGAACTTTGTTTGAGAATAGGTGAAATGAGTATTTACACCATAATACTCCTTCAACTTATGAATTAATAAAAGGGAGGAAAATGAAGAAAAATATCACAAATGACTAATAGGAATGGAGTATATATTTCACTCTCTAAGTAGACAAAACATAAATAATCAACAGGCTCACGAATTTGGATAGGGCCTAAAACCCCTCTTTGAGAAAAAAGTACGCGCTGGGGCCTAATGCCCCACGCGCCCCCCAAACAAGGAGGTCCTCTCCCTCCGGTGAGCCTCCGTCGTCAACTCCCTACCTCAATCTTGTTTCTTTTTGAACATCCACCCTCGCACAGTGTTTCCGACCACCCATGGACCCTCCTCTGTGAATTTTGTTCCGGTGTCTCCTTCCCTTGCTCCCCTATTTTGGTTCTCCTTGGCGTCGCCGGCGCCCGTGCTCCCCCCGTTTGGTTATCCTTGGCGCCGCCGAGTCCGTCTCCGGTGTCGATGCGCCTCTCTCTGTAACCGTCTATTCTTAGATCTGGTCCATCCCCCTTCCCATACTCCGGGGTGGTGCTTGCCGGTGGTCCGGCTTCCTCCCTTCGGATTCGGTTTGTTTGTCCATCCCCCCGCCCCACCTTCTCCTCTTCCTCCCTCCTCGGAGTCCGTTTGGTTTCCGATTTGGGTGGTGTGGATCTGGTCCACTCAGTGTCGCTATTGTTGATCCCGGCCTCCTCCTTCGGAGATCCGTATCATCATCTGTCACATCCCTCCTCCTCCTTTCTTCTCCCTCTTTGTGTTGGGAGGTTTTGGTTCGGATCTGGTACCTCCTTTCCGTCAGCCCCTGGATCGCCCTTGCCGGAGGCCGTCGGGATTCGGCGTCTTCCGGCTGTGCCTTCCCAGCCTAGGTCTTGCCGTTTCAGCATCCCCAATTCCCCAAAGCTCTTTCCTTGGGCCCAAAGGATTCTTCTTGGACCCGGGAAAGCCCGAAGGCAGCCCGTATTTTCTGTGGGTTTGTCGGCGTCGATGGCCGCCGGGTCTATTCTGTTGGTTAGGGTTTTGCCGGCGTGTGTTGTCTACTTGGTCCTTCTTTTGGCCCGTTGGTGGCCCGGAAGTTTGGATTGAGCCTGTTGGTGGTCCTTTCCTTGGGCCCCAAAAAACTGTCAGAGTAAAAAGGACTGAAAAAAGAGAAAAAAGGAAGGTTCCTTGCCTTGCAAGGATTAGGGAGGAAAATTATTAAAATTATATCTTTTTTGTGCTTGCCTTGCAAGAATTGGCATGTGGAGTGGATTGGTATGCCGAGTTACGTGTGGTATGGTGTGGCTTTGGGGCTAGCAGTTTTGGAGCGGTGTTCTTCTCTTTTGTCGACGTGCGAGAGGTCGTGGACGTGATCGAAACCTGAAGGCTCGTTGATCTCTGAGTCCATATCTGAGGTTTCCACTTAGTTCCCCAGGGATTCCCTGCGTGCCTCTACCAACTGGCAGACGAGTTATTGCACTGCACTCCCGTTCTTTCATCGATTGTACTAGCTGCATCTCTTACTATACTTCTGTAATTTGGTTTTTCTGCTCTGGTTGTTATGTCTTTGTTTTTAGCTTGTATTGACGGATTATCCGTCGCCGATTTTTTCGGCCTATCGACCTGCCGGGCTTGTCCGGTACGTCGAATTTTTATCTAATTAAAAAAAAAAAAAATCAACAATCTACAACATATGAAAATTAATGTTATAAAAAATTTAGCATTTGTCTGGGAGCCACCAACAAAAATGACAATTGTTATAATCAGCGAATTTATCAGCAAGCACTTACTATGTACCTGAGGCTACTTCCATGCTTTATCTGAACGATTTAGCTGCCATAAGCGAGGTAATGTCGTTCGTACAACTCCAGCTACTTCCATGCTTTATCTGAACGATTGAGCTGCCATAAGCGAGGTAATGTCGTTCGTACAACTCCAGCTTTTTGTTCCCTATACTTGATAATAATTATTGATATGATATTTTAGAGTGAATACTATAAATCACAGTTAACCCATCCAAATGTCGGAATTGATGTTGTACTCGTTAATGAAAAAAAAAATGATGTTCTTGACAGTAAACCTCAAAAGCATGTTATTGCAGGTTGATGTGAATCTCCTTACAGGGGAAACCACAATATTGAGGTCGGATATTATATACGACTGTGGCCAATCTCTGAATCCCACGTGATCTTGGACATGTTGGTCTTCTTGTTAGGTGGATTTATCATTCTGAAACAGATTTCTAGACTGATTGCCGTCTAGTTCGAGGGCCTGAGCAAAAACAAAAAATTTGATATCATTGTTACAGATTGAAGGAGCTTTTTTTCAAGGAATCAGATTCTTCATGATGGAAGAGTATCTAACCGATTCGAATGGGATGGTGGCCACTAATAGCACGTGGACGATCCCGACAATCGATACCATTCCTAAACAGCTGAATGTTGAGATACTCAACAACGAACACCACCAGAAATGTGTTCTTTCCTCTAAAGGTACACAAACAGCACAAGATTAGATCTCGTTAACTTACCGATCCAACTCGTTGAACAACTTGCTCTTGTGCAGCTTATGGGGAGCCGCCATTGCTGTTAGCGGCTTCAGCTCACTGCACCAAGAGCAGCAATCAAAGAAGCAAGAAGGCAGCTGAGAGCTTGGGGAGGCTTGGAAGGGTCTGATTCTTAATCTCTTTTCCAGTTGAGTGTGCCTGCTACCATGCCTGCCGTGAAGGAGCTTTGTGGAATTGACATTGTCGAGATGTACCTCAAGCATAAGCTCGCCTGTGGTGGCCAAGATATCAAATAACAGACCAAGAAGAGAGCAATGTAAGCTTGCTTGTAATGTGTTTTGGTCGATCAGTTTCAAGTTTCCTCTTTTGCAATAAATGGTTTGTTGTGCTTCTTGGTCACAAATGAAGATACATTGCCTGACTCCCGTTAAATGATATTGCAGGTACCAATAGGTTGCATTAAAGCACTAGTATATGAAAAATTACTTGGATTAAATGCCTCACCTTGCCACAACCTGATGGTGTTTGCACTCTCTCGGCATTGAACCATAATGCAAAGCCATGTTAGCGCTGTCATAGCTGCATTAAAAGGCAAGCTTGGGCTTAGAATCCCAATTAGGCATATACATACCAGCTGGGACACAAACTAAAAATTTATCCTCACCCATTAACCCAAGTCAATTATGTAGAAATGTCAGTTATGAAGCAAAGCTAAGAGAGTTAAAGCTGCCTTATCCCATTTGGTTTGGAGGATGTAATGTAAAGGGGAGGGGAAAGGAAACCAATGAGTCTGATTCTAGATTAGGATTCATTAACCATAATTCTAGATTATTCACAACAATCCATTTGGCACATGAACACTTTCTCTCGAAATGAGTCAATTGACAACTCATTTAATAAAAATGAAAAAACAGAAGCTCAATTTAGTGATTCCGCCTTGTAAAATTGCCAGGTATCATAAACTCACTGAAAGGTCAATTTAGTTACCCAGAATCAGCAGAGTACCTGAATCTAAAATGAAACATCAAAATCACCCATTAGAAGACCGAAAATTTAGAAAAAAACACGAACTCCAACTCGCGGCTCACCTTTTAAGCCACCAACGGAATCCTCTGTACCAAGGGACTGGCATTCGTAGCCGCCATGATCGCTAGATTAAACCTAAAACCATGAATCAGAAGAACTTTTGTGCTGAAATTGAATCTAAATTCCCCAAATTGAATCCCCTAAACCTTAATTTTTATTATAAAAAAAAAGACATCTTTAAATCAAACACATACTTGTGGATGGAGATCCAGTCAGGGAAGATGGAGATCCAGTCGTTCTCGTCCTGCTGCTATACTTCAATGCCTTGTCAAGAGTCAATTCAACTTGAATATCAGCATATAGAGTATTTTATTTCTTCCAAAAATAAAGCCAAATAAAACCAGTCCTTGAATATCAGCATATAGAATCAATTGGTAGAGTATTTTAGCTCTCCATATAAATAAAAGCAGATCACCTATTATGAGACAGAAATGTAATTTTTCAGTTGCAGCTGCTAACTCTTTCTTCACCACAACTGAAGGGGAGTAGGCACAAGAGCAGAAAAATAGTTCAATCAATATTGTAAAAAAAGAATCGTGAATTCGTATTAAGAGGGTGAAATCTACCATTATTCGGCTCCAACTCTAAAGCCCTCGAGAAGCTTTCAACAGCCACATCTATCTCATTGAGTGCCATGAGAGCCTGCTCAAAAGCAAACAATCAAAGACAAGTTATAAATTGAGTAGCAGTTTTTCAATCCTTAGTGATGTATGTAACCAAGACCTATGAAATTGTTAATGACCAGCTTATCATGCAAGGTAATACCAACTTGCCCCTTGCGAAAATGAGCCTTCACAAGGCAATACCAGTTTCATACAAGGGGTCACACTTTTGAAAGAGATAACAGATGCCACTCACTGAACAATTCGTATAAATCTGAGCCCTTGTCTTCCTGAGAGATACGTAGTTCTCTGTGTATATCCAATTCCAAAGAGAAATTAGGTTTGCTAAGCAGAACAATAGGATGTCAAGTTTTAGACATCTGATGAAATGGTTACCTGCATCAATTCCTTCTGTTTCCCAACAAATATCCAAGTAGCGCATAGCCTTCCAATATTTCCAAAGTGCCATCTTATAGTCACATTTCTGCATACAATCAAACATTAGTTGTGTGATTTGCAGGTAGATAAAATTCAGTTAACATATTCTTCTAAAAAATAAAACACCTTAAATCTTTCATTCCCAAATGCCTTAATGCATTCTACTGCAGAGATCCACCAAGATAGCTCCTCTGACTTCACATCAAGGTCAGCTGGCCAGTCGGGATAGGTTTCACCGTCCTTGAAAAAATTTGATACTCCATCATCTGCACCTTCTGGGATTTCTCCACAATCAGCAATAACCATATCAGGTAAAGGAGATTCATTTGCAGCATGCTCCATGCAGCGGATCATACCTAACCCCTTGGTTACTCTCCCAAACACAACATTCTTCCCATCCAGGTGATGTGCTTGTGTTGTGGTGATATAAAACTGCGACCCATTGGTGTTGGGACCTGAATTAACCATCGCCAGGATCCCTTTCCTCTCATGCTTCAACTGAAAATTCTCATCTTCAAAGGTCAAGCCGTAGATGGATTCGCCCCCAGTGCCATCTCCACAAGTTATGTCACCCCCTATTATCATAGGACCTTTCAGTATCTCATGGAAGCGAACACCCTGTACATTGAGTATTCATTAGCACTATTTTGTGCTAGAAAATACAAGACTACATGGACATAGAGCAGCTGAAGACTATAGAAAATGATAAGACAAGAGGTCACAGATTCACATAAAACTTCTTGAAAGGGATTTGGGGAGTTGGTAATCAGATTACCAAATACTTCTCATATGAAAATAGATGGGTCACAATCATACCTAGAATCCCTAGATACTACCTTTGTTACCCAATATTAGTCATTTCCATGTCTTGTACCTTTCCTGGTCCTCATTCCACAAAAATTCCATGATGGATAAAGAATGTATTATCAGAGTAGACAACAAGGAACTCTGAATCATTTATTAGAATTTTTTTCCCAAGGTTTGGAGAATCGCAGCAGTATCATCTAAGCCAATGTAACAGTAAGCAATCAATGTTACAGAATATAATAAGATGAATAGTGCAACTCCACATTTTGGTCGGTGGTGAAAGAAGCTAAAGCAATATTGCGTCTGATTTAGGATGAGAATGTCCAACAATAACATCATCACCTCCTAGAAAACGAAGGCCGAATTCCACAATCCACACTGCTGACTTTGACCAGACCTTTGCCTTGCACCACTAAAACTTTCATCACTATGCCAGTACCTTTCGCTCGTCCATCAACCGTTGAAGGTGTATCACCAGAAATGCGGTCACATGAAGAAAGCTTATCCCCAACCTAAAATATTTATGCAACAGAAGGTTCATTATAAGTTACTTAGCAATCAGACCTAAGGATTCAGTGGCGTAAATATACTCCAACCAAAAGCAAAACAAACTGATAGAGAACAGGAGAGAATGAAGATAGCTGAGAGACAAAAAAATCAGATTTTGATACTTCTAGATGAAAAAAACCCTAATTTTGATGTCAAACTCCCACGACGGCTTATTCATTCCAAAAAACTGAAATTGAATCTAAATTCCACAAATTGAATCCCCTAAACCTTAATTTTAACCGAGAAAATCAAACCCAAAACCCTGAATCAGAAGGTTGAATCTAAATTCCCCAAATTGAATCCTCTAAACCCTAATTTTTTATAGGGACAAACCTCATTTCTAGGGTATGGCTGAAGCAATCGATGGCTCGGAGTAGTCATGACCCTAAGAGCGAAAAATTGGTTCACATTCGAATCTGAAATCCCCAAATCTGCAAAAACTTAAGTGCTTGGCATCAAACAATCGATCAAAAGCAAAGCTTTCAAGGACCTCATGCGTGGAAATCAATGTCTGACATTTTAAATAATCTCATCGTCGAAGTAGTACTAATACTATCAGAACTTGTGCCAATGTGAACAAAGAGATTCTTGGTGAGAAGCACAGATCAGGCAGGAACAGGTGCAGCCAAAAGAGAAAGTTACCTAAAGCACAGATCAATATACTCAGGAGCCTTCCTGAGTTGCCTTCTTCCTTCGATTGCGTCGCCTCCACCCAAGTCGCCAAACAACTGAACTGCCTCCCGCGTCACCACCCTCGTCTGCCCAGCCGCCTCCAACCGTCGCCACTCTCGTCTGTCCCGGCGTCAAGAAGGCTCCTGCAAACAAATCGGTATAGGGAGTCAAGGGAGAACGTGACAGTTCATAGGATTATGAGGAAGAAGATGATTTGTGAGCAAGAAGGTAAGCGTGTTGAGAAAATAAATTTCAGTTTTTGGTATCGCCAGTCAAGTGAACGTGGGTCAGAAAGAACGTGGGTTAGGGAGGGAAACTGCTTCTTCATTTTGCTCATAGAAGGAGACGTGGCTCAATTTTTTACAAAGGCTTTGCTTCTAAAATAATAAGTATAATGGGTGGATAATTTTCAATTTATAATAATAATTGATTATAATAATAATATTATTATTATATAATATTATAATATAATTTAATAATAATAATACTTTATAATAAAATTATTATTATTATTATTACTACTATTATTATACTATATTATATTATATTATTATATCATATTATTATTTTTTCTGGTAAAGTATATTTATTTTATAATAATAAAAATAAAAATAAGTATTATTATTATTTTATTTTATTTTTTAATTATCACACGGCATTATTATTATTATTATTATTATAAATAAAACTTTATTATGATGAAAAAAGATTTACATAAAGTTAGTTGGAAGCCTCGTAACAAATTGAGCTCCAACTCCTTTTTGAATAGTGAAACCAACTCTATGGAATATGAAATCAGCATTATCAGACACTGCACCATGACTTTTCGTAACCAATTGAACCCACTTCATAAAACCAATAGCATCATCCCCCAGTTCTCCAAAAATAGAGAGCGCAAATGCGAGGAAACAATATCCCTTATCTGCACAAATATCTGCGTACTTCTTCTCTTTTCTTTCAGTGGCTTGAGAGACTACCTTGTCGGGTACAAAGGAATCATTGACTCTAGTTGTGAACGGTGAAGCCACAACCACATCCACACAAGTGTCTCTACCCTTGTCCCACCCATAAACCAACAAATCTCCTGGCCTCAACTCAACACCATCCTCATTGCTCATACCCGTATGTGCTTCCTTCTGAACTGCGATACCCGCTTTGTAACAAATGTCAGCTAAAACATCTCGGACCATGTTGTTTCGGTGCTTCGTCCCGATGCCTCAACTGCAATGCAGAGCGTGATCTCCAAATGGGTCCATCCTATCAAGCTCACAACTAGGACAGGTCGGATATCCATTAAACATAGGGATCGAAAGACGGTATTGGAGGACAGAACGAAACCGGCGAGACGGCATGGTTTGAGCTAGACCCTCAATGGGAGTAGTCAACAAAAAATCATGTGCTCTATCTCCTCTCACCGCTTGCAAAACATGCAGCTGTCTTGGAGTCGGATTGAGTGTGGACACTAAGTTGTCATCAATGAACTTGAAGTATCGATCCGCCAATACTGACATGATTTTTTTGGGGACGGGGGATACAAACAAGTCATCAATATCCGAACCAACACAGGCGACATACCTTGAGATAGATTGGGTGAGGACGTTGTTAGGGAAACTGTCCGGACGTCCAGAAGGTGAAGATGATGCCTTACATCATCTTCACCGAAAGCACCCCAAACCCACCAACTTTTCAAGGAAGGGTCGCTTGACGCCACTGCCACTGACTAAACCTTGGGCCTTCTGCGGTAATAGCTTGCTCAAGGGAGGCCCGGAGCTCATCATCAAAACACCTTATAGCGTCAAGGAGGGCATGAAGGGGACACGTTCGAAGAGCAAACATCAATCTCGACACCCCGATACAATTTCGCAGAAGGGGCAATTCGCACTAGGGATCTTCTAGCCTCCTAACCGCCTTAAGAGCCTCTATCAATTTGTCAACCCTCTTCATAATCAAGCTATTGCAGTATCTGGTGAATCTCGTCTCAATCCCTTTCAGTCCTGATCTCGTAAGATAATGTAGCCAAATATGTTGGACATTATAATTAATTATACAATCATTGTATGAAGGTCTTGTATGCATTAATAATAGTATAATAATAATAATAATAATAATAATAATAATAATAATATTGAATAATATAGTTGAGAAGAATACTGTATTCAACATATTATACAAATTAATGAATTATGAAAGCATTTTTCACTTTGCAAATTTATATAATAATTTATTATTTTTATTTGCGGGACAAGGCCCGTCCCGTCCCGTCCAGACACCATTCCGTCCCGATCCCGTCCCGTAAAAATTTCGCGGGACGAGTCCCGTCCCGGCTCAATCACGTCCCGTGCCCACCCCTAATGCTAACCAACCTTCTCAACCATCGTTCAATAACTTTCTTCCATATTTTCATTATAAAATATATTTTTTTTAATATAATTTCACACTTATTAGTAAAAACACTCTATAAAAAGTAGATATAATTGATGTTTTATTTATTTTAAAAAGTATATTTTATAAAAAAAACATCAATTATATCTACTTTTTATATAGTGTTTTTACTAATAAGTGTGAAATTATATATATAAAAATATATTTTATAAAAAAATACTTTTGAAAAATATGTTAAAAAGGTAAAAAATAATTAATATTGATTGGATAAAGTAAAATAATAATAAAACAAGTGATGTAATTGATTTTTCACGCACTTTAATATTCAATTAACGGAAATTTGGTGATATGTGTTACTTTGCAAAGAAAACGGTTTTAAATAGTGGTTTTCTATAATTTTTATTTTAAGGGATGGTTTCACGCAAAATACCCTGTGATTTTCTGCAATTTTGCCTTTTTAGAATTGCAAATGCCTAACTAGACCTATTGGGCCCAGACAGTGATAACGGGTAGCCCACTATTCGAACAAACCGGGTCGTACCCGTATTAAAAGGATCGGATCACCGCCATCTCCCCCATTACATTCCGAGCTAAAAATAACACGAATCCCAAATCTCTCCCTTCTCTGCTGCGTTGTGTGCACTGAGGAATTCTAGGGTTTGGTTTTGGTATTGCCTGGTAAGCAGATTGAGAGAGAAACCATGTCGAAGAGGAAATTCGGCTTCGAAGGATTCGGAATCAACCGCCAACAGACCTACAGCTTCGAGCGATCTCAGCCTCCGCAGCTACTCTCCTTCGTCCCGCCTTCGTCTTCCTCTTCTCGCTCACACGACCACTTCGAGGACAACGATTTGGACAACATCGACTACGACGACGCCGAAAACGACAACGGTGTTGATCCGGCTGAGGACAGGGCCGACGACGATTCGGGCGCCGGCGCTGGTGGAGCTGATGATGACGGCGAGATTGATCCACTTGACGCCTTCATGGAAGGGATACATGAGGAGATGAAGGCAGCGCCGCCGCCTAAGCCGAAGGAGAAGCTGGATAAGTACAAGGATGATGAGGACGATGATCCTATGGAGAGCTTTCTCAGAGCGAAGAAGGATTTAGGGTTAACGTTGGCTTCTGACGTGCTCCACGCGGGGTACGATTCCGATGAGGAGGTGTATGCGGCCGCCAAGGCAGTGGATGCTGGGATGCTTGAGTATGATTCGGACGATAATCCGATTGTTCTTGACAAGAAGAAGATTGAGCCTATTCCAGCTTTGGATCATAGTGAGATTGATTATGAGCCTTTCAGTAAGGATTTCTATGAGGAGAAGCCTTCAATTTCAGGTATGTCCTATGTAAAGCTTGCTAATTTATGTATCTATTATGTGCAAGGGAGGTGCTCTGGTGATGATTTTGGTTAACTGAAATGAACATTGAATCAGGAGATTTTGTTGGCTGTTGAAATAGAATATTTATATCAAATCTAATTTAATTTATTGAACTTGAATCCAAAATTCTTATTGATAAATGGGCAGTGTAGAGACTTGGGTTTACTTTGCTCATAAACTCCAGATTTGCCTGCCAAATTATGCTTCTAGTTGTTTTTCTTCGGCATAGTAGATTTTTCATCAAGTTTAGGTTGTTGAAGGGAGTTGTGTAAACATAAGGCGGAACTTCTGATCATGAAAAACAAAAGACGTAATGCAAATATATGAGGGGGTTTGTAGTCTCATCTTGTGCTATAGAAAATCATATATTTGCTAGGAGTCAAATAGCTCTTCAGTTTTTATGATATTGCACTAACTACGGCTACGTAAACTGATCATTTTCTCCTGATAAGTACTAGGGTTACTTACACACTAATAACATGGAAAATAATCTGTATGAATGGCAGTAGCAGTATTCTAGCTATTGACCTTGGGTAGTTATGGATATGTTGCGGGGATGAGCAGTACTAGTCTTTCATTCGGATAGCATGTTGGATATGAGAACTGGGTGAGAACAATATAAGATATATTATGATTTATGTTTGAAAATGGGACATCTAAGTTACGAGGACATAAGAAGCATTTGAGATGCAAAACCCTAGATGAACAATTCACTGATTGTTAAATGTATTTAGTTGAATTACATAGCTGAGCCAGTGAAGAAAGAAGTGACGCATATATGTGGCTTTTTCACTTAAAGCAAGGGGCAGTAAATCCAATAATGAGCTCGCTTTCAGCAGGCCTAAAGCAAGAAATGTCCGTGAAGCATGGCCTTCACTTCATGAACCAAAAACGAACTTTATTATTTTTTGTGCTATAAAATCATGTTAGTAGTTATCCTGTTGTCTTCATTGTATATTTTAGCAGAGCCATAGAGCCATCTATTTTCACTTGATAAGTATTAGGGTCACTTACACTTAATAAGTATTCAGCTTTTTTAATATTGATCACTTCTTAGCTGAATTTTATGTACTAGGTTGGTTTGGTGGACTATGCTATATCATCTTATCTTGTATTTTCGTAATCTATAATGTAATCATTTGCTATAATAGATTAATGACAACGAAAGTACTTACATGCGTGGTAGTTTCCCTACTTTGCAACAAATGGCATTTCAATACAAAATTTTATTTTTTGTGTTTTGAATATGTGTGTACATTAATGTTGTAAATGCTAGTCTCTCCTCATTGCAATTTATTGTGTTGCTAGTCTATGATACTACCATTACTACATATAAATGTGTTCTAGGAACAGAAAATGTATTTTGTGGAAGTGTACACATCGAGTCCCTCAAGAGCATGATTCTCTTAGTGCGTAAATCTAGTTGTATAGAAGCCCTCCCAACTTTTTCTTGTGATCTGTTTCCACTATTATAGAAAGCTCCATTATTTTTTCTGTGCTTCATCACAATATTTCCATTCATTAATCATCATTTGTGTGGCATCCATTGTTCGTTTGATTGCTTGCTTGCCTAAATGGCTACTATATGTGACTTTTGATTTGATATACTATATTGTCTGAAATTCTTGGGTCTGCATTCCTGAATCAGTCTGCTCACATCATGATTCTATCATCCTGTTTTCAGTCTCCAATAATATGCAAATTGTTATTGTCTTGGTTTCCTTTTCCAGGTATGAGTGAGCAAGATGTTGCTGATTATAGGAAAAACTTGGCCATTCGCGTTACAGGCTTTGATGTTCCAAGGCCAGTGAAAACATTTGATGAATGTGGTTTCCCTACACAATTGATGAGTGCCATTGCAAAGCAAGGGTATGAGAAGCCCACCACGATACAGTGCCAAGCCTTACCAATTGTGCTCTCTGGTAGAGATATAATCGGCATAGCAAAGACTGGATCAGGGAAGACGGCTAGTTTTGTTCTTCCTCTTATTGTACATATCATGGATCAACCTGAACTTGCCAAAGAAGAGGGTCCTATCGGAGTGATATGTGCACCAACCAGAGAGTTGGCACATCAAATATATTTGGAGGCCAAGAAGTTTGCAAAGCCTTTTGGTCTACGTGTCTCTGCAGTCTATGGTGGAATGTCCAAGCTGGAGCAGTTCAAAGAGCTAAAGGCAGGAGTTGAAATTGTTGTTGCTACCCCTGGTAGACTGATTGATATGCTGAAGATGAAGGCATCGACAATGATGAGAGCAACTTATCTTGTTTTGGATGAAGCTGATCGAATGTTTGATCTAGGATTTGAGCCCCAAGTGCGGTCAATTGTTGGTCAAATAAGACCAGATCGTCAGACATTGCTCTTTTCAGCTACAATGCCCCGAAAAGTTGAAAAGCTAGCCAGGGAAATTCTTTCTGATCCCGTGAGAGTTACAGTTGGAGAAGTGGGCATGGCAAACGAAGATATCACTCAGATTGTTCAAGTCATTCCCTCTGATGCTGAAAAATTGCCTTGGCTATTGGAAAAGCTACCAGCAATGATTGATGAAGGTGATGTGCTGATATTTGCTTCCAAAAAAGCCACAGTAGATGAAATTGAATCCCAACTCGCGCAAAAAACTTTCAAGGTGGCAGCACTTCATGGAGACAAGGATCAATCATCTCGTATGGAAATTTTACAGAAATTTAAATCTGGAACTTATCATGTTCTTATTGCAACTGATGTTGCTGCACGAGGTCTTGACATTAAATCAATCAAGTCAGTGGTAAATTTTGACATTGCGAAAGACATGGATATGCATGTACATCGTATTGGTAGAACTGGTCGTGCTGGTGACAAAGATGGTGTTGCACACACCCTTATTACACAGAAAGAAGCAAGGTTTGCTGGTGATTTAGTGAATAGCTTGATTGCTGCTGGCCAGAATGTGCCCGAGGAGCTGATGGATCTTGCAATGAAGGTAAGATATTCTCTATCTCATGCTTGCTTTGATAGAATACTCCTTCCAGAGATCCTTTGTCTCCTACATGGATCACCTATACCTAGATTTTTTACTGTTATTTGAACTGGCAACTGCTGACTAAATGAACATTTGACCTATCAATCCTGCTGGATTATCGATTTTCAATTAAATCCACTTCATATACAACTTATTAAAGAAGAATGTCATGTGAGCTAGCTTTAGTTTCTGAGCTTTCCCAAGTGGACCATGGTAAGCATGGTTTCTACCTTATTTCTCGTGTCTTGGGCCTTAATTACAGCAGCTCTACCTTTTTATTATTATCAGGGAAAGAGCATGAAGCTGATTATGTTTGTTAAATACTCCGTATATAGTTTTGCTGAATATAATTGGTAATAATACAGTAGGGTTTTGCAGCAGCAGAAATAGAATAGGACTAGTTAAATTATAGCAGCCTAGCAGAGATTGTCTATTATCATAATTAGGTCAAATTGTTTTCATTTAGTTTAAGTAAGGGGAGATATTTTAGCTGATAATCTGCATGCAAAAAAATTCCATTCTATGATGAACAGAAACAAGATACCACATTCCATGGTGGCTTACAAATTTCAGTATTGCATCTGTTGAACTCTTTTTGAGGCCATGTCCAACTATTGCTTTTGCTTGAATATTATCCTTCTTGATAACATCTATGCTATTATTGTTTAGGATGGGAGATTCAGGTCTAAGCGTGATGCAAGGAAAGGAGGAGGTATGAATTTAATACTTGATTACACTTGTCATGGATTCTGGTGACTATTTACTCAATTGGGTTGCCTGATTACTTAGAGAATGTTATTATAGGCATCTTTTCAAATAACACTTCATTAAAAGTGGATACCTTGAGTAGCGCTCCGTAGGCATAATTTGTATGATCTCATTCTAGTTCACTGTTGTAACTTCATACAAGCGGTTTAATTCTTATGCAGGTGGAAAGAAGGGCAAAGGCAGGGGCCGAGGTGTTCGTGGTGTTGATTTTGGTTTGGGCATTGGATATAATTCAGAGTCCACTAATGCCCCATCTCAGACACCTGGTCGATCAGCTGCCATTAACTCAATCAAGACAGGAATGATGGCTCAATTCAAAAATAGTTTCGTTGCTGCTGCTGCTTCGAATTCCCAGAGCTCAACTACAAATGCCAGCATGAAACCAGCAATACGTGGTTTCATATCTGGCGGTACTATTGGGGGAGATGCACGCCGAGCTCAGCCAACCAATACTAGTTATGCTCCAGTTGCTGGTCAGAATTCAGCAGGAAATGCTGGCAAGCCGAACAGTGAAAGGTAATCTACGTACCTTGGCTCACTGCATGCTTTTGATTGGACACATCCCCTTACAGCTTAGTTGTTAGTTACTTCTTGTTACTACGAGTATGATATAAAATGACTTCAGCACTTTCCTGTGCTCTGTAGCTTTGAATTTTCGATAGTTTGAATAAACGGAAGTTATCTACATCTTTGAAGTTATTTTGCGTAATGATAACTTCATTTTCTGAAGTATTATCTGAAAACCTGGTTTTTTTCTTCATTCCCTTGCACTGTATGATTCATTCGATGTTAAAACTATAACATGATCTTTCTGATGAAATTGTTCTACAGTTCTGGAGATAGACCAAGAGAGAGGAAGAGACGTTCGGGCTGGGACCGGTAGCAATATATTGAGCAGGTAAATATTGTTTGGAATCGATCAATGCTTATATCTTTGACGATATGGTCCTGCTCGGTTGTATCTATGTTCATACACTGGGTTCACTTACCTGGCTTCTTTAAGTCCCATGTATCATTTCACTGTTTTTGTTATGGTTCTGTCCTGCTGTAGAGCTACGCCAATCTATATTTGTTAGTGATGATGGCTACTTTCAGCTATATATTTTCCGAGACCAAAATACTGGGTTCTTCATTCTTATAGCAGGTGGTTCAGTGGTTTTATGTCGTGAGGATGATACTTAACTTTGATGAAGGTATGTTGCACTTTGTCTGGCCAAATGGCCCAAATGTGACGATTCAGTGGAGTTTCTGGCATATCAGTTTCGTGGAATACGAAATTTTCTTCAAAGAATTTTCTTAATGCAATTTCCGGGAGGGCTTGGAACTGTTGTTTGCTTGCGCAATCTCATCTTGAACTTGACCCTGCACCTTTGATCTATTTTGCTTCCGAACTGTCTAATGTTTACAGAGAAGTTGTTGCAACTTTGTAATTTGTAAAGCAATTTACCACTTAGGCACCTCAGTTTAAATGGCAAGTTATCCAACACTTAGGGTTTGAGTATCCATCATTATATTGTTGAACATGAAAAACACTGGTCAGGTAGCTTTATTGACAAGGGGTTGTAAAACTAGGAGCCTAGTTCTAGTTTCCTACTTTATGAATGCTTGCTTTTTGTGGAATGAGAAACAATCTAAATTTTCATTTTTCAAGCAACGGGTTTTCTAACATATATTTTTGACCATAGGTTCAAATTTCTTATTTTGCAAAGATTTCACTAAATTAAAATTATAAATATTTTTTAAGATTTATCTATTTCTTTTCTAAATATTTCTTTTCAAGCGACGATTTTTAGATATTTTTTTAAGGGTTTTTTTTTTCTTTCTAAATAAAATAGACATATGTAAGGGTATAGACCGGAGAAACCGTTATTTAGAATTACTATCAATTTTTGTTTCATTAAGAAAGTTTCCTAGCTGCATTATTTTTATAATTAGGAATTTCTCATCGAGCCAAAGAAGCTAGAATCCATATAGATGGCACAATTCTAGGGTGCCATTTGCTAATAATATTTTAGAAAAGGGATGGGGAATAAATATAACTAGTATCGTGGCCCGCGACTTTGCGCGGTTGCTTAAAAAAGGATATTTTATTACTTCATTAATTTATTATTAAACTATTAATTTTAAAAAAAAATTATAAAGATAACATTATTTAAATGAATCTTTATTCTGTAAGTTTTCAATTAATCATAAACTTTTTCAATTAATCATAAACTAAACTAACCTTGTTTCATTTAAAATCAATATATGGTTAGCATATCATTTTTAAATTATAATAAGGTTATCTTCCATTCAAATTCTATCATTTTAATGAAATATTAAATAAATTTAAAAAATATATATATACTATTGACTTCTTTTGCTTCCAAATTAAAAAAAATCCCCGACTTGTTTACATCAATTCGCTATGATATTATTATGATATGTCTTGTTAAGAGTCTTAAAGTTATTCAAGTGATTATTTTAAATTTTCCTATCATAATGATAATTTTACTATCAATCATAATATTCCATTTTGAAGCCCAATTTTCACCGCTTTTCTATCATATACTATATTAATATACGGTATTCAATTGATTATTTTCTTAAAGAGGATTAAACGGTTTTGATTATTATTTTTTTTTATAAGATTTCACCGTTTTAATAAGTAACACTTATCATTGTATATATATTTCTTTTTAATAAAATGTCATTATTGATAGTAAAATTAATCTAACATTTTTAATATAAATTAATTTAGCCTTTCAAATATTTAGAGCATTTAGAAGATGATTTTTATAAAATTAATTTTAAGTTCTATAATGCAGTTTTGAAAATATGAGATTATTTTGTACGTGTGTAGTGACCAAGGAACGTACGGGTGGCTCTCAAATATTTCTTTTTAATTGAATCAATTTTCGATATTGATAGTAAAACTTATTTAGTAAGGTTAGTTATAATTTTTTAGGTAAAATATTTATAAAATAAATAAAGGTAAAATGATTAGTTTTGTAACCATTTAAGTTATAAAATTTAATTAATTAATGGGACACATAAAATGACATGTAGATAAAAATTAATTAGATTTATTCCAATAATAAGTTACAAAATCTTATCGAAATATAATCTTATCAATTGGTTAACTTAAAATTGTGAAGAATTTATTTTAGATAAATGTGCAAAGTACGAACTCTTTTTTTTGAATTGATGGAATGGAAGGTCAATTGCTCCAAATTATATATAGATTTATTTCATTATTTTAGTATGACATGTGATATCAATCTTAAAAAAAAAACTAATGGAATTGAGTAAATTAATAAATTATCAAATAAAATCTTCCCTCAATCTCTCTTTTCACCTCTTCAGTAAAAACCCGGATGCTTGCACCAAAAAAAAAAAGTAAACACCTGGAGGCCCAAAAACATTGCAGATCTTCCATTGACCATTGTCATGCATCCACCCTAAGACCGACCTCATCAAATTAATTGTATACTACGTATAAGAGATTATATGTGGGATCTTTGAGATTAATCAAAGATATTAATTGAGAAAATAATAAGCTTTGAGATTATATATAATCCAAAGATCCCACGTATAAAGTAAATACAATCACCGTTAATGGGTTAAGGTACAAAAATTTGATTTATTTACGGGTAATTATATATAGATTTTATATAGATTTCTTTAATTTGTAATATAATCCTAATTAATTTCATTGATGTAGAAAGATAAATTTTTAGAAAGATAATTTTTTTACCTAATTATAATGACTTATTAATTGATGTGACCCAAAAATATAATACCACTTTAATCCAGAAAATGTCACGCGAGCAGAAATAATCCCGCTTTAATCCAGAAAATTTTGTGGCATCGAGATCGCGCCAGCGGTCTCAGTTTTACTATTGCTTTACCTGGTAAATGTGGTGATCATGTAAAAACTTATTACTATTGCTTTACCGTATATATTTGCTAGGTACGTAGAGGTTACAATTGAATTAGTTAGATTTATTAATTATTAATAATACATAATCCAGAATTTACCGTATATATTTGTTAGGTAGAGATGTGTGATTTTTTAAATATCAATTCTATCCCCGTCCATATGGTTTATTTAACTAATCAAATTTTTTTAGACAAGCTTTGCCGTGGATAAAATATTTTCAAAATAAACCACTTTAAGGTAATTTTAAATTATAATAAATTAAAATATAAGCTATAAGGTTATATTGAATAGATTATGTAAAAAGATAAATTTTTAGCTAAATATATTCGTTTATTAATTGGTGTGGGCCAGAAATTTAATACCAGTTTAATCCAGAAAATGCCACGTAAGCGAAAATAATCCCGTTTAATTCAGAAAATTCCGCGCCAGCGAGGTCGCTCCAGCGGTCTCTGCTTTAGTATTTTAGTAGTATCGTGGCCCGCGACTTTGCGCGGTTTCTTAAAAAATTATATTTTATTACTTCATTAATTAATTTTTAAACTATTCTTTTTTATTAAATTAAAAGTTTAACAATATTTCAATGAATCTTTATCTAACATTCTTGTCATTTAAAATCAATATATGGTTAGCATGTATAACTAAATTACTTCGTAACAACTTAAAAAAAGAAAAGATAAATATTTATCATAATACCATGTATGATAAAGGGTAAAATGATAAATCTATGTAGTAAAAATTATTAGAGATATAATTTATATTATGTTTTAATCATATGCATGTATATTACAAAAAAAAAACATTAATTTTAAATTATATTACCATCTTCTTCATTTTATTTCTTTCAAAAGATATTTATTTCTATCTTAGAATTTTCATAATTATCTTTTATTTCTAATAAAGAGCCATCAACATTTGCAAAATGAACTAAAAAAAATCTTCCGACTAATTTGATATATATACTCTATATATAAATATGTTTATCATTAGCTTGATAAAAAAATAGATTAATATTCATTAGTATAAATATTTTACTAAAGTAAGTTTTCTAAAATATGAACCAATATATTAATATTGATTCTGTTGTACTGTAAATTATACCGTTGCATTGAAACGATTCGGAGTACTAAATATTCAGATAGGTGGTGCCGTGGTAGCTAGTGATAAATATTTGGTCAAATTAATATAAAAAGCTAATCATGATATATTTCAAACCTATATGGCTATATCTAGATAATACTATACCAAACTACGTATTACGGTTTATCAATCATGATATATTTCAATTCACTATTGGTTTGAAATAAATTAATTAAATTTAGTTTCATACTCCGTAAATGGTAGTAATATAATATAGTGTACGTTATTTATAAAATAATTATGTGTACATAGTTTTTATCTCCATGAATAATTATTACCCGCGTCTTTGTTTAACATTAAATTATGGATAACATTTTTTACCTCGTACAAAGATGGTATATATTAATTTAATACTACGTATTAGATAGATTTATCTAAAACGATAAGTTTTCTACCTAATTAATATATAAGATTGAAAATTTATTTTAAAAAAATTAATTAAGATATAAAGTTATATTGGATAGATTATTTGACCCAAAAAGATAAGTTTTCTACCTAAATATATTGACTTATTAATTGATGTGGCCCACAAATATAATACCACTTTAATCCAGAGAATGTCACGCAGGAAAAAATAATCCCGTTTAATCCAGAAAATTCCGTGCCCGTGAGGTCGCTTCAGCGGTCTCTGCTTTAGTATTTTATATAGATATAGATAGATAGATATAGATATAGATTTGATGGGTTATTAGTACTCCGTATTTAATTGATTGAAGGTACTATAAAAAAAAAAATCATTATTTGAAGTATTGATTAGATAGTGGGTAATGGATGTATGGAATTTCAATCATAACACTAACTCAAAAGAAAGGAAGGGTACTACGTAGTGATAGTGCACAGTTTTAGCATTTCCCCTTCCATTACTGGTTAAAAGAAAAAAGAGTGATTTATTCTCTCTTGTTGCCTATTTACTGAACTTTGATTTACGATCCCAAAATCTCCTACACCATGATTATGATTGCATTAGTATTTTGGGGTAAGCAACGTGAAATAATGCAAGATTTTGGTTGTGCACGTTGAATCAAATTACAAAATTCTACCAAAACTAATTCCCAAACATTTAGAATGTCGCGAGCCACGAGCGAGTACATGCCTCTCAAGATACTCATCCTATCTTTGTCTGGTAATGGCATAAGTTCACAACCAAATCAAAACATAATGGTTTTGTATGGCCTTCTTGTTGTAGAGTAGAGAAAAGTTCTATATAGTAAATTATTTTTTCTCTAGCAAAATAAAATACCGTAAAAAAATATTGTAGTTAGCTACATGGTTGGGTTAAACTAAAAGAGTTTCAAATCACGTGTCTTCAACCTTGTTCTATCCTCCTATTTCTCAACCCCATCTTCTAACGAGAGGGGTTTTGTCCTCCTATTTGAACAAACTCGGGGATAGAGAATTTTGACCAGTAAAGGAGGAGTTAAGATCTAAATGTTAATTTTTATTTTCAATTTCGCATTAATTTTTTCAAATTTTCAAAGTGTTGTATCTAATCTTGTATTTCAATAGTCAATTTTATCACAGATTTTATCAAACAAAAAAATTCTCATCCCCTAATCACTTTTAATTATTTTTTATAAATAGATAGTTTGTTGCAATCCATATAACTTAGGGTTCGTTTGGTTACCAACTGAAAAACCCAGGAAGTCGAAAAACCCAGGAAGTAGATGAAATATATGTGTTTGGTTGGAGTTTTAGTCACCTCCATTTCACGGGAATTTAACTTACCTACTTCCCCCTAGGTAAGTTCCAATTCCACCTTTTATAAAAAGAAATTTCCAATTTTCCTATTTTAATTCCTACCATTTAAAATCTAACCAAACATATTTTTTCAATTTCCGGGAAGTGCAATATGTGGGAATTGAATTCCCGGGAAGTAACTTCCTGGGAATTGTAATTCCCGTGTTAAACCAAACGAACCCTTAGACTTGTGAGTTGCGGGGTAATGATCGCAGATTTGTATGTGCGTAAGCCAACTTTTTTGTTCCGTAAAGCTTGAAAGTTTCCGTTTCTTGAATTTGATAAATAAAGAGCGGTCATCGGTTCGAACCGAGAACCTTTGGTACTAGTCCTTTTCGGTTGAACCAAATACCATAATGGTGAAAATTTCAGTTTCAGTTACACTCGGTGCACCACTGAACAAATTTCAACGGGGAAAATCATGTACTCCGTAAATTTGAGCTCTCAAAATTGTTTACTCCCTTTATTACTCCATAATAGTTTATCCCCACCCTTTGATTTCTTGTTTTCAGTAACAAAGTTTCCAAACTCAACTCCCCCAAATAGGAAGTTTCCAGAGATTCCCAAATTAAATAAAACAAAAATGAAAAAGGATCAAAGGAAAAGCGAGGCAGAGGCAGGCAGGAATCAAGGAAGAGGAGGAGAAAAGCAATCAACAAGGCATCTTGAAGCGGCAGAAAGGGCAAAAGTGCGTTCTCTGCAGCCACTCCGCAATGCACCTGCAATGGTAGAGATGCCCGCACGGCATCCTCGCCGCCTCCGCCCCCTCCCTCAGCTCCTCCAAGCATATCGCGCACTCCCTCCCACCACCGACCTCATCCCCCACCCTCACCTTCTCCAGCGCCTCGATCGACGACCTCCTCGCCGGCACCGCCTCCTCTTCGGCCCCCTCCCACCTCCGCCTCGGCGCCGCAGCGTCCGCAGCCCTCGCCGACTCCATCCTGGCGCGGACGCCCCCGGCCGCGCCCGGCGACATCACTTTCTCATCCAGTCGCACCGAGACAGGGATCTCTCTCCCCCGGCCGCCGCTGACTCTCCTCGCCAGCCGCTCGGAGTAGAACTTGAAGTGCTCCGCCATCTGGTCGCCGATCCGCCGCGGAACCTCGAACTCCGCGAGGATCTGCGACATCAGCGCGGCGCTGCGGTCGAGCGCATTGAGTGGGAGATCGAGCGACTGCTCCGTCGCGGCCACGGGCCGGCGGATCGGCGCCTCGAACTTCCGGTATCGAATTACAATGCGGAAAATTGGATAGGATTCGGAATCCGGGCGGTAATCGCAAATGGAATCGACATGATCGGTGTTCCTTGAGCCTCCCTGTTCGACGGTGAATTCGTACAAAACGTTTCCGTTCAAGAGTTTCATCGCGGAAAAAATCAGAGGAAACTGGAAAAATTAACCGAAATCGATTCGCTATGAGAGATGATAGCGGCGATCTTCGACGGTGATGATGGTGGCGCGCATGGTGGCGGCGGGGAGAATGAAGCGAGGGTTTTTGATTGGGAGAGAGAGACGAGAGAGTCGATGGATTGCAGCGTTCTATTGGTGGTATTTTAAAGCTAACCTTGGTCGGCTTATGTGCAAAAATAAATTATCACAAATTATAAATTTACAACCGTTTTATCAAAAATAATATTGTTAGTGTGTGTTGTGGTTGATTTTAGGATAATAAATTCGTCGAAAAAATATTAAAATAATACATTGTCATATTTTATAGAAATTTATAATAAGTCACAATTTATCTATAAATATTAGTTTTTATTCAAAAAATCTATATATTAATTGATAAAAAAAAAATATAAATAAAAATTATTTCATAGTCATACTTATCAAATATATTACTCCCTCCGTTAATTAAAACTTGACGTTTTACTATTCACGCACGCATTTTTAGGTGTTAAAAACTATATAAAATATTAACTTTTTTAATAATTTTTTTAAATAATATCATACTTATTACTATTAAGTATGAATTTATAAAAATAAATTTAAAAAAAAGTTAATATTTTATATAGTTTTTATCGTTCTAAAAAAGCGTGCATGAATAGTAAACGACAAGTTTTAATTAACAGAGGGAGTAATAAATAAATATTTGACATGTGTTATTTTATTTATATCTAGATTAATTTTTGATAGAAAATTTATTTATATCAACATTAATTATTTGATAGTTGTTATTTTATTTATATCTTCTTAAGAAAACTATTTTATGTATTGTGGAATTAATAGTTTCTTATGATTGAGTTTTTTTTTATGATAAAACTACCAAGGGTTAGCAACGTGCAACATATATGTTGTTATGGGTTAATAACATTCCTATTATTTTATTTTATTTTTATACATGCGAGAATTTGTAGGGTGTCAGTCACAGTTATAGAAAAAATCACCCATTTTATTATTATTATTATTATTTTACAGTAGGCGAGAAGTATGATCATCTCAATTGATAATGTTACATAGTTCCTGATTGATCGGGAATGTATCCATATTACAAAATCACAATAGCTTTTGCTATAAAATCATATTTAATTTTTGGTCACTTTGTATTGTCGCCCGCCACCGGTCTAACTTATAGAAGATGGCGATGGCGAGCAGCTGGGGTAGAGGAGCGACAATCAAGGTGGTGAAGTCGGATGCATCTGATAAGAGAAGCTTGCGAGAGAGAGAATTTGTTAGGCTCATATGCGCATCTCCTAGAGTTGATTTAATTGTATAAGTTCTTAAACCGAATATCAACACAAGATCAATTGAGCACATTACCTCCTTGAGAATTGCTTCATTCGCAACTCACTTTTTTTTTTTATTCGCATTCGCAACTCACTTTTGAAAACATGATGCTTTCTTTTTTTTTTGGTGAAAAAACATGATGCTTTCTAAATGCTCTTGCTTGCAAACATAAGTGGGATCTTCTTGCTTAATTTTTTTCTTACAAAATACGGAGTACATCGGTTTTTTCTATCCTATACCCTTGGAGATAGGATAAGAGAGAATTTCACTATTGCAGATATTCAGTCAATTTTTTTATTTTTTATTTTTAGATTTGGCTAAAGAGAGAATTTCTTTGTTGAAATTACAACAACGAGGTGGACCAGCAGTTCCTGCATACATGTGATCACTACATAGTTTTCCACGGCAAAAGATACACATTGCGATGGGATCAAATACAAAAGATAAGGTTGCAATTTCATATATTCATTTTTGCCCCTTTTTTCCATAAAATTTGATGAAATTACAATTATATTTCTCATAACCCAATGCCTACCTAGAAGACGCAAGTATAAAATTACTTATATTTCTAAACAAACTTTAGAAGATAGTAATAGTTATGCATTACTGGTAGATTGATAGGAGTCTTTGACATTAAAATTTTAAAAAGAAATTATTTTCAAAATATTAGAATAACTACTTATATGAATTTATGCATCCTTGAATAATCAATTTAATATTCAAACTTCCAACATAAATATATCAATGAAATAGTTTCAAGTTTCTAGATAAGCCAAAAACTGATATGATCAAAAAGATAAACTGAAAACTAAAATTCTGTATTTTGTTGATAATGGAACAGTACAAAACAAGCTCAAACATTTTTCTATTTCCACACCACAAAGAGTCTATTTGCTAAGGATATTAAACGCAGATAACCTCTGTATAATGTAAATGAGTGGCGATTACCTTCACTTCTCCAGTCTAGCACTTGACAAGGGTTTCCTAACTTCTCTTAGTACCACCACAGTATCATTACATGCCAGGGGCATGGTTCACTTTGCTAATCATCGGATCAAACGCCTTTTGCTGAAGAGAAACGCGGTTTCTGAGTAAAATCACGAGCTGGCATTAGATTGTATGCTCAAGTGCTACGTCGAGAACTGGTATGGGAGACTTTGGCTTAGAGTTTTCGTCGGTATCAACCTCTTCTATTTCCTGGGGAAGCAGAAAGCATACAGAAATGTTAAGCAGAGTTGGATTGGGATTGGTAAAGGACGGGCAACGAAATTGACAGAAACTTAAAAGTCTAAATGATCTTAGTGTCATTTCCTAGGTAACAACTTCGTGAATAAGTAAGGATAACAGGCGAGAAATCACTTGGTATGGGAATAAGTCGGCCTGCAGACCTTAGTCCTTGGACAATACAAAAGACGAACAAATTCTTGTAGGTAGAAAATATTTAAGATGTTCTTTAATACCTGAACAACTTCAACTCCCTTGACAACTTGACCAAAGACAATGAGCTTTTCATTTAGATCGGGAATGGGTGCAGTTGTTATGTAAAGCTCAAATACTTTAGCATCATGCTTTTTCTTGGAGGTCCCGAGCATAAAAGCCTCATGCTTCATACTGCAGAAGAGTAGAATTTTCAGATTACGAAAGAAAAAGATGTCAACCACTGAATATAAGTAACTTAAGCTATAACCTTTTTTCGACATCACTGTACTGCTTCGTTCTGGAAGTCCAGTCCTCTTCAGTTCCAAGGCTATGGGCGTCCCCTACTTGTACGACAAAGTTCTTTATTATACGGTGAAATTGCTTACCCTTGAAATGTCCTTTTTCACTGTAAAACAAGTATGTTCAAGGAATGTAAGACCTTCATAAACCGCTGGCCTAGATGTTGCAAACTAAAATACTAATTCTGGTTCGTGGGTATAGCAGTATAGGACACAGCTCAAATCTGAAAGATATCAGCAAAAGCAATACAAAATAGCAAGTTCAAGTAAAAATCATATTACATGGTTTAGTATTTCAGTGGCTCATAAGGTAGACAGCAAAAGGTTCCAAGTAAATCAAGAGCTCCACGCTCTATTTTATAGTATGGAGTCAACCCAGCAAATTCTACGAATATAAACTATCCCAAATATGTCAAGAATATAATTTAATACATAGCTGCAAAATGCATAAATTGTACTTGAGGTGCTTTTTACACTCACCATAGACCAATGAATTCATCCACAATTTCAGGAGCATTGTCTTTGAATAGTTCCACAGTTATCATGCCCTTCGATGTTTTAAGAATCTAGGCACAAAAAGAAACAAGAATAAGGAAGTAAATACTGCCGATGATCCAAAGACGGATAATTATAAAAGAAAAACCCAAAACTGCACATCTAGCAGGATTAGATTTACATATTATATCACCCCTTATTCTTATATAGAACCAGTAAACAACCTTTTTTTTTCTTCAGCTTCTTTGTGAAGGGTTCATTTGTCACAGGCAATTTATGCATAATAAGCTCCTTACAACTACCAGACCAAATAAGCACATTATCACATCCTTGTGAGCAATTAGCATATCACGTCAAACAAAGACCTTAATATGATGGTTATGATGGCTATTCTCTTAGCAATAAACTCTCATCTCTACATACTTCAAAAAAAAAAAAAAAAAAAAAAACTCTCATCTCTACAAAGCATATATCATTATGAGAGTAACTTAGCAATTCTAAAAATAACTACTTACCGCGTATCTGGGTACGTCTGGATTCATCAGATTACCAAGACCCTGCAAATAGATTAAAATGTAATTTGCAGTACATTAGCAAATGGCAAAGAAGAAATGATAACACAGAGAAATTCATCGAGCAGTTTGAACCTGATGCATACCGGAAACTTGACACAGGAAAGAACAAGCAAAGAAACTATATAGTTCTATAATTGTATCATTATGCTATCCGGAATCAGAATGAAAAATGTAAACTAGAAGACAAGTATCATCGTATCCAGAGTCAGAACAAGCAAAAAAGTTCAAATTGTATACAAGCTTTTTACCTTGCGCCCAACATTATAGACAGTCTGATCTCCTTGAGTTACTGACCTACTCATAAAAAGTCGAAAATGTCAACAAGGAATCAAGATTGTAGAGCCTCAAGAAATTATTTCTCGGTTTCCTTACAAATAACACAAGATAGATCAGATCACAAGCTCTAAAATCATCCTTCATTCATCAATAACATACCAAATATGGATGAATCATAAATTGGGGGAAAAAAATGCAAAATTTCACAAAATGCATCTGGACAGTGAAAGAGGAAATAACTCTGTCAAGAGTACTGAAGCCCATCCCGAAGACCTTAACATAAATTTCATTCTTACAAACATCTCCAACTACGCCAAATTTTCAGAAAAATTAAACCTAACACACAGTGGAAAAATAAATACATAAAAAATGGCACTGAAATCAGACGCACCTGTTGGAGAAATATCTGAAGGTGGAGAACAAGCAAAATAGCACCAGCAAAATAATCAAGCTGAAGAAGACGATCGTTGTGAGGCTGATACGATTGGGGGACTTCTTCTTCTTGCTCTGTTGCAGCAAAGCCTGAGGCTTGATTTTCGCCATCCCTTACTGATACTTGAACGATTCGATCAACCTCGCCTGAATAATCGTGGAACCGAAAATCAAACTAACCCTCACGCCCTGATTTGGTAAGTTGAATTGAGACACAAACTGCAAGAAATATACATGAAACCGTAGAATTTGAACTTCAGTGGAGAATTACAAAGGGTGTATCAGACAGATTTGCAGTTACAAATGGGGGAGAAAACATTGGGATTGGGATTCGGGAGGGTTGGAAACCTACAGTGTGATGTCGTCTTTTGGTCGTTGGATGGGTGTTGATAAATCGTCGCTCGCTCCTTCGCTACGAAGACGAGATCGGAATCTCGATTGGCTTCTTCATCTCTCGTTTCGGGTAACCGGTTCTGGTTAATTGGGTACGGGTCGGGTACCTCCCAAGTTTTGGGTAAATTCATAGAGCTCTTCCGGGTCGGGTACCTCAAATTATATGCAAATCAACCAGTTTCTCAATCAACAACATTACAACAGAAACATGAATGAATAATCATATGTAAGAAATATGAAGCATCATTGGGTCCTCAACTCATGACGATGGTAATGAAAACATCATTGGGCCCTCAGAGATATTGATGAAAACAATACAAGATGCAAGCAGAATACGCATAAGTAAAGGCACAGGTTACCTTGGAAATCAGTTGATCAACACAGTTGGAAGAGGCAATGACTGCCAACTTCATGTGTCAATTCAAAACTGAGAGTCAGGGAAACCAAAGGGGAGGTAATAATTGACAACATCATAGGGCCCTCAACTCACATCCAATGCAATAAGCAATTGCAAGCATCATTGGGTCCTCATGTCAGATATAAGAAGCGAAAACATGTATAGAGGAAAAGAGGTAAACGACAAGCATCATTGGGCCTTAAAATCAACCAGTTTTTCAAGGACAATGTCCAGGGCCGTTCCGTTAGGATTTGAGGCCTTGTGCAACTTACATGTTGAGGCATTTTTTTTAATTAATTCAAAAGGAAAAAATAATTCACCAAATCCACTAACATACAAAAGAGATGTTCTCGTAGATGTAAAGTCATTACAAAGAATTATTAACTAAAACTAAACTTTTACCGGAGAGCATGATAATCTAGCACTCTCATCCTCCTTATGTATCGACTCATTTGGTTGTAGGACTACAAACTTGCTAATAGCTTCTTTTTTACTTTCAACCAATTTTCTATCTCTCTTTTCTTTTGCGCTTGGCATGACCACTTTCGAATCTTGTAGGAGGCATTCTATCTTTTTAAATCCGAACTTAGTGATTTCTAAGGTAGAAAGGTTCAAAACAATAACAAAAAAATATGATCATCTAAGAAATTAAAAAGTAAAAACTAACAAAATAATATAGTTAAAATTTGAGACTACCTATCGAAATCGTTGAGTTTGAAGAGACGATTGCAATGGTTGAATGAGTTGAATTGATTTGACCTATATTAGGGTTTCTTTGTAAATTGTTAGGGCAAAAAAAAAAAAAAGACCACTTGTGTAATTTTTTAGGGAAGAAAGAAACGAAATGGGTTGGGCCTAAAAATATGAGAATGGGTTGTCCCTGCTGTACTGTTTTTATATAAAAAAAAAGTTCCAGCATTTGCTGCCGCAGGAATTCGAACCCACGCCCTTCCCGTCACAAGCAAGTCCTTCTACCAACTGCTCTACCACACCAACATGTTACACTACGCAATTTACTTGTACATATATATACATATATATTATAATACCTATACGAGGCCCCCAAAATTTTGAGGCCCTGTGCGGTTGCACCCTTCGCACTCCCCATGGTCCGGCCATGACAATGTCACAAACAACATGAAATCGTCATTGGGCCCTCACTTCCATATACAAGTCCTGAAAACATGTGAACAGGTAAAGGGGTAAGCGACAGACATCATATGGCCCTCACTGTATGCATATATATGAAACCACAACCTGCATTTCTGTTACAAAGCAGTTCAGTAAAGGCAAAAAATTCTTTGCACATTCATGAACAAAGCCAAAGGGGTAAGCGACAGAGTGACAGTGGGAGATGGTGTGCATTCAGTTGTGCTTTTTTGGTAAAAGACAAAACTTCAGGCAAAGTATTCAAAAGAGGAAATCTTGGACACGAGCATGGGTACGAGATACAAGTACATGTTCCCCATCAATGACCCCAAAAACAGAACACTCCACATTTAGGACAACACATTAGGACCCCAAAAATCAAAAATCCCCAAATCTCGTATGAACAAACCCTAAATCGAAAAATGCATATGAACAACCGAACGGAGGCTTTCGAAAATGGCGGAAGGAAATATGAAATCCCCAAACATCATATCAACAAACCCTAAAAAGTCATAAGGACATCGAAAATCCCCACAAGTGCGATGATGAAGAAGCCCGAAATAGCAAATGAAGAAACCCTAAAATCAAAATCCCCAAAATATCATATGAACAAACCCTAAAATGTATGAAGAAAATCAAAATCCCCAAAATCAGTAGAACAAACCCTAAATCGAAAAGTGCAAGAGAACAAAGAAAACATCTGTACACATAGTCGAAGAGAACAATTGGTGGATGGTGTTTTCCGATACCTGATGATGACGGCGGAGGCGGACTGGTGGTCTGGATCGTCGGCGGTCTAGGGTATTGCTCGCTTCGTCGGGTTTTTCGCTCTCCGGAAATCGTGTGAGAGAAGAGTGAAGAGAGTGGAAGTATTTATGAGGCCTTTGAAGACGAAGTGGCATTTTGGGGGGTTTCGGATTTCCCATCCACCAAACCTTGGTGGAGGAGGGGGGAAACCGCATCCCATTCCATCCAGCAAACCCCATCATTCGAACACTGCAAATCCCTTAAACACCAACACCCAAACACGGCGGCGGGATTCCCGAGGCAAAAACCCCATCTTCCAAACCCCCTAAACACTACACCCAAACACGCCCTAGATGGAGTCAATTTGGGTTAAAACGAGTTGATTGGGACTAAGGAAATCTAAAGATATGAATGAAGCTTTTCAAATGAAACTATTGTGAAAAACGCAATCATAACTAGATAACTACTGGGTAAAGATTATAAGATACAAATATATGAAGGAAACTGGCATTCTAAACTATAAGCGGAAAGGCAATACCTCCTGACAGTGGAGTAATAGATAAATTCAAATCAAGTCTCATTAAGAGTATAGGTGATAGAAAAGCTATTAGATTTTGGGATGACAAATGAATCTCGCTAAAACCTTTATAAAAAAAATCAACTCAAACCAGCAAATCTTGACAGAGAGGCTGAAGAAAGTTGTAGGGAAACTAATCCACCCCCTTTAAGGTGCCTTCGTTTCTGATAGATCAATCCAAGACAATGTGCTTATTGCACATGAGATTTTTCATTCTTTCAATAACAGAAGGGGTGCTGATGGGTGGGTGGTAGTAAAACTCGATATGGAAAAAGCTTACGATAGGGTAAACTGGAGTTTCATCAAATTAGTGTTAGGAAAGTTCGGGTTCCATCAAACCTTTGTCTCATGGATTATGGAGTGTATATCTACGATATCTTTGTCGATCCTTGTTAACAATGACCCTGCAGATGTTTTCCACTTTTCCATCCATCGCGGGGTATCCGTTAGGGACTTAGGGTGACCCGTTATTACCATTCTTATTCATTCTTGGGGCTGAAGTACTAGCTAGAAAACTGTCACACGAATCGAATGTTGGGAAAGAAGTAGGTTTTAGATTCGGAAATGGTGGACCTTGTATTCCATTTTCTCCTTTGCTGATGATATCACTATCTTCACGAAAGGGAGTGTATCAGCGTGCCAAACTGTTAAAAAAGTTGTAGATGAGTATTGCAAAGTCTCGGGCCAAAAGGTCAACTTTCACAAATCGGCCTTTCAAACCACGGGTGGTATAAATAGAAATCGAATAGCAGAAATTGAAATATGCTTGGGTATTTCCAACGAAAGATCTCTTGAAAAGTATCTTGGTTGCCCGATCATTAATAGTCGCGTGAACAAGGAAACCTTTGATGATATCGTCTGAATCCAAATATAAGTTAACCAAATGGAGGGCAAATGCGTTATCATAACAAGGTCGTGCGATTCTTATTGGTTCTAATTTGTCTGCTAAACCTTTATATACATTGCAAAGCTTCATGCTTCCGACTGTTATTCATAAAGAACTTGACCAAAATAATAGAAGTTTCTTCTGGAATAAATATATTCAACACCAACCCCTTATTGGTTGGGACATGATATGTAAACCTAAGAAAAAAGGTGGATTAGGAATTCGCAAAGCATGCGAGATGAACGAGGCTCTTCAAATAAAACTCTTATGGAAAATACTAGCTGAACCCTACAATATGTGGGTTAAGCTTATTAACCACAAATATCTCAAGGGATCAGACATCCTCAACTACAAAGGAAGGGTGGAAGCTCCTAGCAATGGTCGAATTCATACCCGCGCGCGGGTGAAAAAATTCATAACCGGGTTGATTTGGTCTGTTGGTAACGGTAAAACAATCAAGTTTTGGGAGGACAATTGGGTCGATACGATTCCTTTGTCTTCTCGAAGCTACTGTCCTCACATTGTTAATCGGGAAGAAACGATTAGTGAGTACATAATTGTGGGGGGGGGGGGGATTCCATCAAACCTTTGTCTTGAAAACTCTTCCAAAATCTTTGGTTGATGATATTATCACAATACCACTTCCAACCAACTTTTTCGAGGACATGCTTTATTGGTGGCCTGACAGGAATGGATGGTTTACCACATCAAGCATATATAATTTAATCTCTCGAAATAGGTTTGAGGGGTGGGGAGGGGGGTGTGAAATAAATTACTGGATTTGAAAATTATATATACTCAACCAAATGTTGCAAATTTTATGTGGAAACTTTGTCAAATCGGCCTCCCTACGAAGGCCAGAGTGGCTTCTCGGGGAGTGTCGGTGCAAAATACATGCGTGTTTTGTAATGATGCAACCGAGGACGGCACTCACTTGTTCCTAGAATGTCAAGCACATACCACTATACGGATACTTACACGAACTGATCAATAAGTTATCCAAGCATTTATCCACCAATCTAGAGATATCATGCCAATTTTGAAGTTTATTGGCAACAAATTAAACAATACAAATAAGAGTCTCTTGGCGACTAGGTGGTGGACCACATGGTTTATCAGGATCAATATTACATTCTCTAATGCAACAATCCCAACCAAATCAGATTTCAATAAGATAGTTAAAATCATCTGTCGACAGTTGCGAGCATGTAATTTCAATGAAAACTTGGACCTCGGCTCCCAAAACCGCTACTCGACAAGGTTGGAGAATAGAAAAAGTAATAACAAAAGGATATCAAAATGGAAAAAACCACATGTGGACACCGTCAAATTGAATTTCGATGGTTCCACGATCGCTAACCAAGACAGTTCATGTGGCTACATCGTTAGGGACTAGGTTGGTCACCCAATTGCTTTGGGTTGCCAAAATGTGGGAAAACAGAATCCTATCAAGGCTGAAGCCCTAGCTCCATTGCTAAGGAAGTAATGGGGCATAAAGTAGTGCAACTTCATATTTCAAACCTCGTAATAGAAGGGGACTCTCAAATAATTATCAGACACATGCGAGATAATACCCGTTGCCCGTGGAAAATTGAACTTCTAATGTCGGATATTAAACTGCTTCTTCAAAGTATTGAGAAAATTTCTTCTCTCATGTGCCCCGATATGGCAACAAAGTGGTCGATAAGGTTGCACACCTTATTCACTTTGCCATGGGGCGAGAGGTCTTCAATGATCCAGGTCTTCAAGAACTCGTCCGAAAGGATGTTATCGGGTAGGCTTGTTCTACCCGAATTTTTACCTAATAAAAAAAAGAGTCGATGAGTACATAATGGGGGGGGGGGGGGAAGTGGTGGAAAAAAAAAACTAGAACAAGACCAGGCCACAAACATTGTAAATGAAATAATGAACATACCACTGTCAATCAACCCAATTTCGAACAAACTATACTGGTAGCCTAACAATAGTAGATGATTTACAACGACAAGCATGATGAAAAACATAATAAATCCAGACAGAGAAGCAGATGACCCAAACTACTGGGTTTGGAAACTAAACACTATAGCAAAAGTTGCTAACTTTTATGTGAAAACTCTATCAAAATAGACTTCCAACAAATGAAAGGTTAAATAAAAGGGGGTACCTATCCCAAATGATTGTCCTTTTTGTGACGCACAACCGGAAGATGAGGCACACCTATTCATCAAGTATGAATTCATTAAAAGATCTTGTCTTCACTATCAGAAGGTGAGAGATATTACGAATCCCATTGTAAAGACAACAAGGGATATTAAAGAGATAATGAGAGCATTGGAGCGAAAGCTTAACAAATAAGGAAAGGAATAACTAGTTGTAAACCGGTGGCTTACATGGTCTTTCATAAATCAAGTAACATTTAGGGACAATAGAATTCCTTCGCTTCAGGAAATAGAGGGAAAAGCAAAAGCTACTCGGGAAAATTGGCAAAACGCAAACCTAAAGGAAGATAACAACGATTCTGATCGGTTACACAAGACAAGTTCGCGAAAAATTGGTAGGAAGAATATTATGGAAGAAACCAGAAAACGAATTCATGACACCAAACTTTGATGGAGTAGTATCTTCGGAGGAGGTGAGTAGCGGAGGATACATTATTCGAGACTGGAGCGATATCTAGATCAATCTTGGATATAAAATATTTGGTAAATAGACTCCTATTATGATAAGGGATATGGTTTTAAATGGAGGACTACTGCAAGCAAGCCAACTAAATATCCGCAACCTAATCATTGAAGGTGACTCCCTTCCAACTATTCAAAACTTAAACAGCTATTCAAATGGATAACTAAATTAATATTTTCTTAGAACTAAAAATTCTTTTGGGCTTGCATTGATATCGAATAAAAATCTTCGGAAATTTCGTCTGGTAACCCTGAGGTTTTGCGTATACCTATACTTGCTCTTGTATGTTGATTGCTACGGAGTATTTATGATGTTCGATCTTGAGAGACGTGGCTTGAATTAGGATTTATCAAAAAGAGCTCCATAAATGGGAATTCGGTGTATCAAAAAGAATCGAGACTCTCATTTCAATATTACAAATCGCCGACAGTCTCACTTTCTTCTTCTTAAAGAAATCCAATAATTTTTCAATATTACAAAATACCACCCTATCAAAGTTAAAACTCTTATTTCTCAACCAAAACAAAAGTTTTGGGTACGAGACAAAACATCTCGAAACCCCAGGGTTATCCGGCGAAATATCTGAAATATTTGTTTACCACGCGAAATACACAAAGCCTCAGGGTTACCAGGCGAAATTTCCGAAAAATCTTATTGATCTCATCTGAAAGAATACTATCGACTTACTCTATCAAAAAAAAAAAAATGAGTTGATTTGAGTTAGGTTTTATATGTCAACTTGGGTTGAGCGGAGTTTTGAATCATGAATTTTGATAAGGTTTCGAATTAGGGGCAGATTTTAGAACTCAAAATAAATTGAGTAAAAAATAACTAATGAGAAATTTTAGTGGTCGAGAGATTGACTTTTTCGAGTATTGTCCCAAATGCTTTAATTGTTTTTTTATTAGACAAGATAGTATTTTTTTTTAAAAAAAAAAACTAGCCGTTTAATTCACTTCATATCGAGTATACCCAATAAGGGAGTTCAATTGCTCACTCACACACAAAAAAAAAAGTACGTCATTCCCATAATTTGAATACCAAATCACATGTTAAGAGCGAAGAGTTTTCAACTAACTCACCACGCTTCTTGTGGATAGACTACAACCTATCTATAGTACTCTAGAGCATCTTAGTTTAAAATTTTTTGCTTACTAACCATGGCATTTTGACAAAAACTTGTTAACGTCAATTTCTATTAGACTATATTTATCAATGGATGCTATAGATAATATAAATACTAATTTTTTATTCTTCTCTCTGTCATACCATCATAGCATCTCATCTTTTTGTTTTTCAATTTAGCAATAGCATCTCAAACTCACTTTTTCCTGTCAATTCAATTTACAAAAATAATCCTCTTTAATAATTATTTCAATTCGAAAATTATATTATTATATTCATTTTAGCAAAATATTATTACTAAATTTATTTATAAAATAATTAAAACCAACTATATAACCCAATATTTAATACTTACTATTGAAAAATAATTTTGTGGGGATTATTGTACATAATTGTATTCAAAGAAACTATTTTTTAAAAATATAGTCAAACATATTCAAAATTGATGTGAGAAAAAGTGCATACATTCCAACTCCCTAGACATGGCTCTTGTTGTTATTGTTGTATTGTCTCTGGGGCTGTTATATGAACTGAACAACTCGGGATCGGCTAAAAAAAACTCGGTTCGAGCTCGTTCATTTCCTAGACAAGCAAAGCTTTAACAAAATAAAAGACTCGTTTAAAAATTAGGCTCGACTCGGTTCGAGCTCGTTTAACAAATGAATCAAGCTTGAACATGTCAAACTCGGCTCTTTTGGCTCGAATAACAACCCTAATTTCCTGTAGCATGCCCTCCACCTTACCGATAAAATTACCCTTAGAAGTTGTGGTATATTACCTAATACAACCCATAACTACAAATCAGACCAATTCTCACAAGTTCATCTCTCAAGTTCTCAAAAGTATGAATTATACCTTTCAAGTTGGCATAGTTTGAGTAACAATATTGTCATACAGATATCCTACATTTTATTTATTTACAAGACATTACCATCACATCCCTTGTTCCAATTAATTTCCAAGCTGTGTTGTCAACATACCTTGTGAAATGCTGTCAAGATATACCTAACAATTAAACTCACAAAATACAATTGAAACATCATATCCTATTGGAACATATCCTTTGATTTACCTCCAAAAAGTCCTGCGATTGGTTGTCGACGCTCCGGATTGAATGCTGTCCAAAACAATATATCTTCATCTTCGAAAATAAAGCAACCATTCTCATCAACATCAATCTCATTCGTACAAATCAGACAACAAAAAAGAGTGAGCAATGTAGATAAGAAATAATTCCAACAATCACTACCTAGCTCCTAACAAAATCATCTCTTTGTCACTCTATTGTGCAAAATATACCCTCTGTCCAACGACAAGAATATTTGAAGAACAGAAATAGGCCCAAATGGGAAAACAAATGTTACAACAATACAAGAGGGAGCCTCTTTCCTACAGATCATTCATGGGAGTGAAGGGCACACCCTGGTTTCTCGACACCCGCAACCCTACGAACACAGATACACAGAAGGCAACCACCGACAAGAGGAGACTGAAGGCGACGGCAGCGTCCCAGGGGCTTCCTTTTGCTGCAGTGGATGAAGAGCCCAACCCACCTGAGTTGAAGTTGAGAGTTAGCCAGTCACAACTGACGGTAAAGTGACCGAATCCGTGCCACGGGTTTCCATCCACTGGGTACCAGAAGGCTGCTGAGAACTTGCTTGACACTCCAATCTGGAACTGGGCATCCTGCGAGCAAGGGACCAAAAATTGTTTCCGCTACACTAATCATACAAAAAAAAACCCCTTCTTTTTGGGGTTGAGAAGCTAAAATTAGCGGGGGTATTTTTTCGGCTAATGCAGATTTGTCCCCTGATTCCCTGAACCCTGCTAATGCTGAAAGTTTATAGTGGCTGTTTTGAAAGGCTTCCTGGAGCTAAATACTAGTATGGAACTAGGTTTAGCGCATAATTGAAATGCTCAAGACCAAAGCAGATTTAGCTTATCAAATCCGAAACAAATATTTAGCTTAATATGTAAAGGAAAAGTACCTCTTGAAAACGATCCATTGTTCTCAAGGGTCTTGAAAATTCAAAGTAATAGGTGCCCTTTGAACCTTTTGATGCATACGGACTATCTCCCTCAACAAAGCCTGTCAGAACAAGCCACTAAAGCCTTTTAGATAGATGTACAAGATGAGATGAAATAAGAAGCATGGGAACAGCTACATCAGATGAACATAAAGCACCATAAATCACAGAAATGAATGAGAGACGCTAGCAGAGAATCAGTTCATTACCTGAGTGGATAGAAAGGCTGCTATGCCACCATGCTCCTTTCCAGTCATTTTGTGCACCCGTATCGTTTGCAGTATTTCCTGAAGGTTAATCAGCAGCATTAGAAGCACTCCCGTAAACAAAAATCGAATCTTCATAACAAACATCTTCCTATCTACATGATAAATAAAACCTGAAATCCAGTAACTCCATGAAGAAGGAAAAAACCCAAGTATACATTAGCTCAAACCTGAAGGTCCACGGCCATCAAGGTATCGGCAATGAGGATTCCAGGAATAAATATCAACCAAATGTCCAAACCTGCTCAAAGAAAAGAATCCAATCATTAAGTAGGTGATGATATTGTATGAGCTTCACATTAAAAGATTACTTGCCATGCACAAGCAGGAGATATTTTTTCAAACCACGTACCTATCACCTCCGTATCCTACATCTAGTGGATTGCCACCATATAGTCGCCCCGGTATGGCATTCCCTAATGAGAAGTGCATAAGATCAACTTCATGACCTTGACAGGTTTTGTTTGTGCAAGTACCCGTCAATTCCTTGCAGCCACCCATCTTAGGAGAAACAATACATCTCAGTAATAATTTCACAAAGTATTGCATAATATTACACACAAAATATACTAGTAAAGAAGGAGGAAAAATAGAAGGCAAAAGGTGGGTAGAAAATAAGGTCACATGTATATATGAATCTTACACTGTGATAAGTGGCTTTGTCACCAATCTGAAACATGAGAGAAACCGAAGGGCATTTGCTATTCTCGCTGCATTAGTAAATGGCACTATCAGACAGACTTATAATTAAGGCCACTCAGTCATTTGATGGAAGAACTTGAAAGTAGACATCATTGGCGTTTCATAGTATCAACCCTAAATTTACATCAATCCATTCAATTGCACCAAAATATTTGCCAAAAACACCAGCTTATATCCATTTCCAGCCCAAATAATAAGCTCTCTATAAGCTCCTTATATGGAATCAGTAAATGAACCCTAAACCTTTGATAACAGCTATAAACAGCCCCAACTTAGCAGGTATAACTCATAATAAGCATAGAAATTCCACCAATTGATCAATTGCCAAACCTGAATGCGGTGATGCCGGAACATAACCAGCAAATACATTCTCTATTCTCTATCAAATCAAACTTTCACTCCAGTAATAAATCTTACTCCCATCACAGCAAGTGTAAGCTAAAGAAAGATCCAATCAATCAACACATACCCTTGGGAGTAAGCATAATCACCATCAACCTGCAACAAGAAAAACACATCCTTGCCATCGTGCAACGCCTACAACGCCAACAACAACCACAACCAAAAAACCCTATATCAATCTCCATTAGAAGCGAGGGGGTGAATCAAAATTCGCTATAGAGTTGAAAAACCGGGGTCAAATCAAAACCTTGACAGTCATCTTTCCGCCGGTGTAGGCATCATCTTCATGAGGGTCGAGAGCAGGAAGGAGAGGGAATTCGAGGCCGTCAACCGACTTCCAATCGTCGGCGTGGCCATCGAGGGTGATGATTCCTGGTCTGAACTCGGCGGCGATCTGGGCGTCCGAGTTGGACTCGCAGCTCCACTCGCCCGATTCGTTGTGCGATTGGACAAAGACGGCGAGCGAAATCAGCGAAAAGGCCAGGAAAAGGAGGCGAGAAGAGACAATGGAGCTCTTTTTCGCCATGATGGTGGAGCGAATCTGGGCTCCGGTAAGTGGGAGAGGAGTCAGCAGGGTCCGCTTTGGAAGGATGAGGCCGCAAAGCTAAGCATCACCATTTTAAGCGAAGTTGCCAGGAATTTGTTTGGGAAATTGCTTTGCAACGTAGGCCAAATTTGCAAAGCACAAACGGGCTGAACCGGCCCGAACCTAACCACCCGTAATTTTCGAAGCGTCGAACCGAACACTCAGTTTCGGCCCGACTTGCAATTTCTTTGTTTAGGTCTGCAAATAATTGTTTTACAAATCTGAATAATTGCTTTATAAGCATGAAATTACAGGTATGAAATAACAGATTAATGATAAAAACAAGTAAATTAACACTCGGGAAAGCTGAAATTTTTGGGGGAAAAAAAATTTCAAACATGCCTTGGGTGAGGACGGGGCTGGGCTGCGGGACCGTGAGAGGCTGGGAGAGAGCGGCGCGTCTGGGCTGGGCGAGTGTGTGCTGTCGGCGGGGCTCCTCGGGTGTCTAGACAGTGTGAAGTTCAAACATTACATGTTTACAGTGTGAACGAACGGGAAGTGCCGAATGAAGGGGAAAGGGTGTGTTTGGATTCCATTGCATTTTTATTATAATGCAATTATTTTACCTCATTTTATGTGTCCGTTTGGTTTTAAAAATAAAAATCTCGTAAAAAACGAGGTAAAATCGTAATTTAACTAAATAATCACATAAATCGAAATAAAATAATTGCATTTTAATTAATATAATGTGGAATTAAAAAATATCACAATTAAAACGCCTTAAAATTTCGGTTAACCAAACAACGCCTTATCGTTTTGCATTATAATGATAATGCATTTGGAATCCAAACACACCCAAAGTGAACAAAGAATGAGGGAGGGCCTACCTACTGACTGACCTACTCCCACATACGGAGTATTATATTAGGTTTTATTTTTATTTCTTCTCTTAAAAAAAACGGTTTTCGGTTCGGTTCCAGTTTTAGGACCGAAACCGAAATTTTAAGCAACCCTATTAGTTGAATAAACTAATACATAATATAATTTTTGTTGACCAAATTTTTTTTTATAAACAACTAACACTCGCAAAGTCTTTCTTTCTTGTCAGACAGCCTACTAGTGAATTCATAGTTTCGTAGGTTTGTTTTTCTCATTTTACTTGATCGATTGGTCCATGGAATATGGTTTGTTGTGTTTTTAGTTGTATCAGGAAGGTTTGTTCGTCTGACGATCTTTGCGTCTTATCGATTTACCAAACTTCTGTCTGATATTTTTAAATTTTTACTTGTTCAAAAAAAAAATCACAATTCTCGCACCATTGCACGATTATAAATTTTTTATTTTTTTTAAAATCTCATTTCAAGTAGCATACATAAATATATATATTTTAAATCACTCAGTAGTAGTAGTAGTAGTAATAATAATAATAATAATAATAATAAATTGGGGCCAAGCACCGACACAACATGGTCCGAGATGTTTTGGCAGACATATGCTATAAAGCAGGCATTGCAGTTCAAAAGGAAGCGCATACAGGTATGAGCAGCGACGATGGTGTTGAGCTGAGGCCGGGTGATCTATTGGTTTATGGGTGGGATAGGGGTAGAGACACTTGTGTTGACGTAGTTGGGGCTTCGCCGTTCACAACTAGAGCCAATAACTCCTTTTTACCAAGCAAGGCAGTCTCTCAAGCCACGGAAAGGAAGGAGAAGAAGTATGCAGATATTTGTGCTGCTAAAGGGTATTGCTTCATGGCATTTGCGTTTTCTACTTTGGGGGAATTGGGAGATAAGGCTATTGGTTTTTTGAAGCGGGTTCAGTTGGTTACGAAAAGTCATGGTACGGGGTTTGTTAACGGCGATTTTGTTTTTCATAGAGTTGGTTTCACTATTCAAAAAGGCGTTGGAGCTCAATTTGTTACGAGGCTTCCAACCAACTTTATGTAAGCCATCTTTATAATATAAGAAAAAAAAAATAAAAAAAAATAATAATAATAATAATAATAATAATGAAACTTTATTTAAATGTGATGTGTCATAATCAATATCTAAAACATATTAATAACCTCTTCTCGTTTTTGAAGGCTCCTATCCACTAGCATTGACTTGCTTTCTCCAAGCAGGTAGGGAAGATGGATAGGCATTGGCTACCCATAGACAATTTCATAAGGTGTGGCCTTGATAGCAAATTAAAATGTGGTATTGTACCACCACTCAGTTAGAGGGAGCCATTTAGACCATGTCCGAGGCACCTCGGAAGTCATGCAACAAAGGTAAGACTCGGGCATTCCATATAACTTGAATACATGATAGAGTTGAGCAACATCTAATGCGGTATAAGGGTCGGACAGTGAGAGGAAGTGAGCATATTTGCTCAGGCGATCTACAACAACCAGGATAGTGTTCTTCTCTGAAGACGGTGGGAGACCCTCAATGAAATCCATAATGATGGATTCCTAGACACCTTTTGGAACCTGTAGCGACTGCAACAACTCTAAAGATGCTATATTTTTTTATCTTGTTGCGTTGACAAGTATGACAGTTCCTCCCATATTGCTGCATTTCCTTGTTAATTCCTTTCCAGAAAAACAGATACTTCACTCTGTGAAGAGTAGAATCTTGACCGGAATGACCCCTTAGAGTTGAATCATGTAGCCACGGAAGAATGTGAGTCTTTACTGATGCATCATTGCCAATGACCAATTTCCCTCTACGTCGAAGCTCTTCACTCACAAAAGTAAACTTCGGATGTGTCTTGGCATCAGTTTTGAGATCGTTGATTATGGCAGACAGATGAGGAACAGAGCTCCACATGCTCTTAATAGATTCATAAAGACCCTGATGAGTATTGGTCAGCATAATATGGAGAAGTTGGGCCCCTTCCATTCGCGTCTGCAACCACATTATCCGCCTCCTTCTTGTAATGGATTTCATAGTTGTAGCTTGTAACCTAATAGCTTGGAGAGAAAAGGGAGTTGTTACCTTCTACTCAAGAAGGTTTTGAGACTCTTCTAGTCGGTCTTTATCACAAACAAACGATGCGCCAAGTAAGAACTCCATGATTCCACAACGTATACGATAACCATGAGCTCCTTCTCGTACACGGACATAGGTTGATGTCGAGGGATCAAGACCCGACCGATGTATCAAATGGGGTGATGCTACTGCATAAGGACTACCCCTATACCTGTGCTAGAAGCATCAATCTCGACCACAAAGGTTTTCTCAAAATCAGGCAGTGCTAGAACCGAGACCGAAGACAAGGCTAGTTTAAGCTTTGAAAACGCGTCAGTTGCAGCACCATCCTAGGAGAAGCCCTCCTTCTTGAGGAGCAGGGTGAGAGGTCTAGCGATTGAGCTGTAACCACAGATAGATCAGCGATAATAATTGGCCAAACCAAGAAAGCTACAAAGTTGCTTCTAATTAGATAGAGTTGACCACTCAATAACAGCTTGAATTTTCTTTGGATTTGTGCGCACTCCCTGGGAAGAAATAAAATGGCGAAGATATTCGATGACTGTTACCCAAAATGTGCATTTGGAAGGCTTCGGGAACAATTGTTGTTCCCTCAAAATATTGAATACACTGTGCGGGTGGCATATGTGATCATCCTAGTACTTGCTATAGAAAAAAATGTCATCAAAGAAGACGAGTACGAACTGCCTTGCAACATCTCGGAATATATGGTTCATTAGAGACTGAAACGTGCAGGGAGGCATTAGTGAGGCCGAAAGGCATCACCAAATATTCATAGTGGCCCGAGTGCATTTTAAATGCAATTTTATAAACGTTTGCGGGCTCTATTCGCAACTGATGGAGCCCATCACGAAGATCTAGCTTGGAGAAATAACAATAGCCTCCAAGTTCATCCAGTAGATCCTTAAATAGGGGGATGGGGTATTTATCTTTGATGGTTTGCTGGTTCAACCCTCGATAGTCAACACATAGACGCCAAGCACCATCTTTCTTCTTGACTAGAACCACCGGGTAAGCATAGGGGCTTGAACTATACTATGATCCCTTGATCAAAGCATGTTCTGCACTAACTTCTCACTTGCATTTTTCTGAAGCACGGAATAATGGTAGGGACGTTTGCTGGCTGAAAGAGAACAAGGGTTCAAGGGAACCTGGTGATTAAATCTATCACGGAAGGAAGGTAGGGAAGTGGGTTCAGTAAACATATCAGAGTAATCACTCAACAATTTTTTCATCTGCTCATTCGAAATGGTCCCCCGACTCTGTACAACAATGTGGTTTTGGTGGGTGCTCTCCATATCAGTCACATGGTTGTTGGGCAGATTTGAAGAAGGGCTATTTGGGGATTTCCCATAAATATTATATTCAATTAGTTGTTCCCCTTAACCACCTTATAGCTGGAATTACCGATACATCTCAGAATATGCTTCCTTCCCTCAATGCCGAATTCCATCCGCATTTTAGTAAACTCCCAAATGATGGGAGCAAGAGTGGTGAGCAATTGGATCCCCAAAACCATATCGCAACAACCCATGGGTAGTGTCATGACGTCTGTGGCAAACTAGTACCCCTGCAAATGCCATGAAAACTAAACACACTTGATATTAGTCGCGCGACATCTGATAACCCCCATCAACGCTTACCGTTTGTGATGGAATTTCAATGAGCTTACAACCCAAATTCTTAGCTATATTCACATTTGTGAAATTGTGCGAACTTCCCGGGTCAATAAGAATATGTAGTTTCCGTTTATGAGCTTGACCCACAACTCACATACAATTATACCCGCTTGCACTGGTCAGAGCATTTAATGACAACAGGGGGTGGCTGGGGTATCCTCTTCCTTACGAGATTCCTCGATGAGCTCCTTTAACTGCTCTGTTTCGGCCGAGCTAGACTCATCCTCCCCCCCCCCCCCCCCCCAATGAGATAAATTTGAGCACGTTTATGCTTGAGGTGATGACCCAGGGTGTAGGTCTCATCACAAAACATACAAAGGCCCTTGTTCCGCCTTTCCTGCATCTCTTTTTGCATGAATTTATGGGCAGGCTTATCAAGTAGTAACTTATGTGGTGTTTTGGTTGGGGGGTTGAAGGAAGCCTTGTTTTGAGGATTTTTTGTGGAGTCAGGGGATGAGGATGGTGAGGTTGTGTTTGGTTTGAAGGGTAGGTATGGTTTTGACTGAGAACCCTTTTGAGGGTTAAGTTGGAAGGATGACTCATACAATTGAGCTAGACGAGCCGCTTCACCCAAAGTAGTTGGGTTGAATTGTCCAACATGCATTTGGATATGAGGGTAAAGATTAGTCAGAAAGATGCTTAATTGATATTCCTTCGTCAAAGTTAATCGGGTAAGGGCCACCTCAAATTTGTCTAGAAGTTCTAGAACAGGTTTAGACTGCTTTAAATTGACCAGATCGGCAGTGGGTCATCAAACAAGCGGCCAAAACGAGCCGAAACATCAATTACATAATCAGACCAATTAGGGTAATCACCGTACCTTCCCCGGATGTAGTTATGATGCCACTACAACACTTTTCCCTCCAAGTGTAAGGAGGCCGATCTGACCTTAATCTCTGGCGCCATCCCATCGAGGAAGAGGAATTGCTCACAACGAGCAATCCATTCTCGTGTAAGAGTGTCGTTAAACTTTGGAAACTCGACCTTCGATAACCGAGTAGCCAGGCTACCTTGAATTCGTGGGCTGCTCCCCAGAGGGCGAACGGGGAGCTCTGATATTACCTTCGACCCCTGGATCCGGAGGATCTGATGAAGTGGTGAACTTAGACCCGTTGTCGCTAGGAGAAACACCCGAATCCGGTGTTGACTCGGGGGTCTGAACTCCTCCATCCTTCCCACCATGCGCCTGAGTTCATCGTTACTTCCATGAACTTCACCGAAGCTCGACGACAAGGTTTCGAACTGCTTGACAAGTCCTGCAGCGACTGTTGGTGCGTATTGTCACCATGGATCGTAGGTGCTCTGATACCAATTGAGCAATTTAGAAAGAGTAATGAGATAACCTCTGCTTAGAAACCCACCAAGATGAGTTCAAAGGAGAGAATCATAGACCTAGAAACCAACCAAGATATAGAATGGCCGATTTGAAAGGACCAATGTTCTAAAAGGCGCTAGGTGGCCGCTAGGCGGTGGGTGGCCGCCTAGCGCCTAGGTGGGTAGGCGGGTGATTAGGCGGCGTCTAGGCGGACTTAGAACAAACTTGATTATTTCCTTATATTTTGACGAATAACACTTGTCAGTTGTCAATAATTCATATAATGTAATAACAATCCATAATATCACTCATAAACCCAAATTTGTAGTAGTTAACTAACACTAAAGTAAATAAACGCAAAATTACATGTCTGACTAACAACTCTAAACCTCCTAAAATCCAAAACTATAAGTTCGACTGAAAAGCAAATGTATCCCGACATGGTGGATAAAAAAACCCTAAGTCAACTAATCATATGCTTAGAAGCTCAAATTGAATAATCGTTGACTAGGCGGTGCCTAGGCGGGACCAGTCGGGCCCAGACGGCGCATAGGCGGGACCAGGCGGTGCATAGGCGGTTCTTGGACGAATTTCCGCCTAGAGGTCTGCCTATAGGCTTAAAAATTCCTAGGTCCCGTCCCGCCTAGCGCCTAGGCGGCGCCTAGGCGCGATTTTTAGAACACTGAAAAGGACTGAGATTAGGGCTGTATATAGAGAGAGTGGGATTGGAGTGTTTTTGTATAATATTCTGATTGAATTGCAAATGTGCCTCAATGGCAATACATAAAGGAGAGAGACAATGAATCATTTGCTCCGAATAACTAAACGAGTGGGCTTATAAAGCCAAGTAACGAGAGTGGGCTAAACATAAGACCCAATACGCAAAATAGAAGTCTTTCAACTAATAGTCCAGTACATACTTATTATTTAAAACATAATAAACCGAGAACCCTATAGCACAACTTTCCTTTGATGTTCTAATTTTTTTAGCTCTTTTTTTTCCCTTTCAAACAAATCGGTCTCCATGAAAGCCCTATATGGAGCGGATGAACAAGAGATTGAAGAAGAAGGTAGTGTACTGCCTCTTGAAGAAGGTAGTGTACTGCCTCTTTCCCTCTTTTACAACCTTCTTTTCTTTTTCTTTTTTCTTTTTTTATTTTTATTAAATGCTATTTAAAAAATAAGAAAAAAATGGCAATTTTTTAAATTTAACAGAATTTGGACGAAAAATTTTAAAAGGGTGATTGATCGCTAACGATAATGTTATTAAGGGTGGTTTTTGGTAAATAGGCATATAAGGTGGGTTTTGAACAATACGACATAGGTGGTTTTATGCCATTCCAGGGTTCGAATAGGTCCCCGATTCAAACCTCGAAATGACCGCTCTTTATTTATCAATTCAAGAAAAGGGGCGAGATGGTCTGCATTGCAGAAACAAAAACGCAAAAGATTAGAGGGCCGGCCCACGAAAAGAGTGAGGCCCAAATACGCAATGTCGGCGTTGTCATCCCGCATTCTATAGCCTCTCAAGCTCAAATCACCTAAATTAGGGCAGGAACCCTCACAACGCCCAAAATCACGACACATTGTCCCTGGAATTCATTATCAATCGAGCGAATTGCTTGGGATCCCGGATTCTGGGCTCCAACAACCGTAGCTAGGGTTTGTTCTCGGGGGAGATTCGGATGGCTACAGAGAGGAAGAGGAAGGTGAGCTTGTTCGACGTCGTTGACGACACCTCCGTCTCCGCCAAGCTTTCGAAGGTTAACGGCCTTGGAGCGATGATGAACCCTAACAACGGCTCTGCTGCATCGCCCTCGGTTAATAGGTGGAACGGGAAGCTGTATTCTCCCAAGTACTATGAGATCCTCGAGAAGAGGAAGTCCTTGCCTGTTTGGCAGCAGAAAGAGGAGTTCTTTCAGGTCCTCAAGGATAATCAAATCATCATTCTGGTTGGAGAAACTGGAAGTGGTAAAACCACCCAGGTTTGTATCTGCTCCCTTTTTTTCTATGGTGTTTTTGAGAATTTGGTGTTTGGTTGATTGGGCGCTGCATAAAGTTTTTCTATTCCTTGTCAATGCCAAAGTTAGACAGTTTCTGCCCTATTGATTTTCTTGAATGGGGACGAATGAATGATGTTATGTTATTGGTGAAGCAGCTTAAATATTCTCAAATTTGCAAATAGAATATAAGAAGTGGTGCAATATTGTATATGCCTACCTCCTCTTGATAATGGGGGTATAAAACTGTGACTTGAGTTATTGGCAGTTGATATGTAATATAGTTAAATTGGCACTTTTAATAAATGACAATTCAACCTAAACTAATAGCTCAGTTTTGCAAATGCAGATAGTTTAGCAAGATTCTCTATTTTATATTTGTAACTTCCGTTGTGATTTATTTACATGTGCCTTTTTCTATTGGTAATCGACAATTAATGTTGAAGGTATCAGATATGTGGTGCCTTATGCCGGGGACTATCTTATCTTTGTTACGGAAGTGCTTTGATATCATATGTGTTCAGAAGTGCTTTGGCAGTTGGTATTTCATTTAGTTTAAATTGGCACTCTCTAACAAATGGCATGCCACCCCAAACAAGAATCCCCTCTGTTTTATATTTGTAACTGCTGTTGGGATTAATTTTCATGTGCCTTTTTCTGTTGTTAATTGGTAATTAATGCTGAAGATGTGTTTTAGTTTACACCGGTCGCTGATGACTATCTTATCTTTGTTATGGGAGTGCTTTGTCTAATGGTACATATTTGGGTCTTGTATACAGATACCACAGTTTGTGTTGGAAGCTGTTGAAATGGAGACTGCAGATAAGCGGAAGAAGATGATGGTTGCTTGTACACAGCCACGTAGAGTGGCAGCGATGTCAGTCTCCCGTAGGGTTGCAGAAGAAATGGATGTAACCCTTGGAGAAGAAGTGGGTTACACCATTCGATTTGAGGACTGTAGCAGTGGTAGAACTATTTTGAAGTACTGCTCCCTTGCTCTTTTTTTCCTTGACTATGTCATTGTTATTGCTATTAGATTTGTAATTTGATTTTGGCTTTCTGCTTGATATTCAGGTATCTGACTGATGGTATGCTGTTGAGGGAGGCTATGACTGATCCTCTTTTGGAGAGGTATAAGGTTGTGATTCTTGACGAAGCTCACGAAAGAACCTTGGCTACAGATGTTCTTTTTGGACTTTTGAAGGAAGTATTGAGGAACAGACCTGATCTTAAGCTAGTGGTTATGAGTGCTACTCTTGAGGCTGAAAAGTTTCAGAACTATTTTAATGGTGCACCTCTAATGAAGGTTCCCGGAAGACTTCATCCAGTAGAAATATTCTATACCCAAGAACCTGAAAGAGACTACTTGGAGGCTGCCATTCGTACTCTTGTACAGATACACCTTCTCGAAGGTCCTGGTGACATTCTTGTTTTTCTCACTGGAGAAGAGGAGATAGAGGATGCATGTCGAAAATTAACAAAAGAAGTCGCAAATCTAGGAGATCAAGCTGGCCCTGTGAAAGTGGTTCCGCTTTATTCAACTCTTCCTCCGGCTATGCAGCAGAAAATATTTGATCAAGCTCCAGAGCCTTTGACAGAGGGTGGTCCTCCTGGAAGGAAAATTGTTGTGTCCACAAATATTGCAGAAACTTCGTTGACTATAGATGGCATAGTGTACGTCATTGATCCTGGTTTTGCCAAGCAAAAGGTGTATAATCCACGAATCCGTGTGGAATCCTTATTGGTTTCCCCTATATCTAGGGCCAGTGCACATCAAAGAGCTGGTCGTGCAGGAAGAACGCAGCCCGGAAAATGTTTCAGGCTCTATACAGAAAAAAGTTTTGAGAATGATCTTCAGCCGCAAACATATCCTGAGATTTTAAGGTCAAATCTTGCTAATACAGTTCTGACGCTGAAGAAGCTTGGAATAGATGATCTTGTACATTTTGATTTCATGGACCCCCCTGCCCCTGAGACTCTTATGCGAGCACTGGAAGTGCTTAATTATCTTGGAGCACTGGATGATGAGGGCAATTTGACAAACCTGGGGCAGATGATGAGTGAGTTCCCACTGGACCCACAGATGTCAAAAATGCTTGTTGTTAGTCCTGATTTCAATTGCTCGAATGAGATTCTTTCCATCTCTGCAATGCTTTCAGGTAAATTGCTTTTCTGCCTTGTGATTTTTGATATGCGACAATAGTTTAGTTTTCATTCAGCTACATTTTTCGTTCTTGATGATAAGTCAACATAAGATTGCACGGGCATGGTTCGTAGTTGCTAGCTTATCTATACATTTATGTTTTGAGTCTTTAGGCTGTCATCAGCAACTCGTCTAGTCTGGGTTCAATGCTTGTATTGGCATGCACCATAGATTTCTAAGCAACTGCTGATGCAGATAGATCCAAATTTCTCAGTATTCTATTATTCTCTCATGAAGCAAATGGTACACTCGCCTCTAATGCATCTGCTGACCTTCCCCATTGGGCCTCGTCTGTGGTAACAATTTCTTTATATAGTACCCAATTGCTTTGTGCGGCCTAGAGAGGCCCAGAAAGCAGCAGATGAAGCTAAAGCCAGGTTTGGACACATTGATGGGGATCACCTCACGCTCTTGAATGTGTATCATGCATACAAACAAAACAGTAAGTATTATTTTTGCTTCTTTTCTTTCTCCTCTCTTCCATCTCATCTATTTTTTTTTTTGCCACAATCTTTTACCTGATGTGCATCATCTACAAAAATCGTTTTGCAGATGAGGACCCTTCATGGTGTTATGAGAACTTCATCAATGGTAGAACATTGAAGTCTGCTGATAATGTGAGGAACCAACTTGTGCGTATCATGTCAAGATTCCAACTCAAGTTGTGTAGTACGGATTTTAGCAGCAGGAATTATTACGTCAACATTAGGAAGGCAATGTTGGCTGGTTACTTTATGCAAGTGGCTCATTTAGAACGCACCGGGCAGTACTTGACTGTAAAGGATAACCAGGTGAGTAGGATAACACTGTTGGTGCATTTGTCGACATTTGAGCTCCGTATTCACTGCTTCTCACTTCTTTTTCTTCTTTGTTGTCTTTTGTCAGGTTGTTCACTTGCATCCATCCAATTGTCTGGACCACAAACCAGAGTGGGTTATATACAACGAGTATGTGCTTACTAGCAGGAATTTCATCCGTACAGTCACAGATATCAAAGGGGAATGGTAAGTTATTGTGCAGTTGCTCTTTACTTGATTTCTTAAACAATTCCACAGTTTCCATATTTGTTCTTTGCTTCATGTGCTTTCTCCTGTTATATGCAAACCAACAGGCTCATCGACGTAGCAGAATCCTACTATGACCTGTCGAACTTCCCCAACTGTGAGGCTAAGCGTGTTCTTGATAGGCTTTACAAGAAACGAGAAAGGGAAAGGGAGGAGAACAAGGGCAAGAGATAAAACACTAGAATTGTGCTTGGAGACCCTTCGACGGATTTCTCCAGGTGCACAAGACCGTATGATCATTTTGATCCTCTCCAATACTAAAGCGCAATCGTCATTGTAATGGTAAAAATGCTCCAAATCTATTTCACATTTCTTTAGATAATGATAGTTGTAGAAGTTCGAAATACCAGAGTAACTTCCATCCAGATCTCATGTTTTGTGACCATGTTTGTATTTATACTCTTTTTATGAAACTTTTTTCTTTTCTTTTCTTGAATCTGTTGCCCTCGAGTGTTTTAATTAACTTGATAAATGGAAGAGGTAAAGAGAGAAAATAGTCATGTGACCTGCTGGCCTGTGTTGTGCAAATAGTGTTTTAGTACACTGTTTTTCCCTAATTTTAGTCAATTCTGAGAAAAGTTAGTTGTTACCATTGGTTATATAATTTTAATGGACACCGACAATGAAGAAAGAAACGACGCAGCATCCCAATATGCTAGGTGAACGAGCAGCCATTGTCCAAGAACAATGTTTGATCATAGTTGTGAATCTTGAGAGTTTCAGCCAGAGAACAAGAGAGCTGGTTTGGTTTTGCAGTGTCTTATTATGGGAGCTTTGGAGGGAGGGATGTCGATGGCGAACGGATTTCCCATTTGTGAGTGCAGTTTCAGTGAACCATTCTAGTAGAAACTGTGAAAGCAATAAAGTATCATCTTGTTGCAATCACCTGTTTAAACGTCCTGCTGAAAACCAGTGATATAAGAGTGTGTAAAGTTGCAAGTCGTGATACAAATGAAGTGAAAATTTGCCTTGCAACTGTAAGCCAAACAAGGCATTTTTTTCTCTTTGGAACAAGGGTGGAAATGGAACCCTGACTCGCAAATGTGTCCCAAAGTGTCCGATTAGGCTCACGCTCCTGGACCATCTCTCAGCTGTGTTCCTTGTGTCTCTGGATGCACCCAGGCGCCCAACATGACATGTCATATGGCACGTACCCGAGGAGTTCATGCTCCCCATCGGTGTCTTCTTATAGGAGCATCAAGATTCAGCTGCCAGGATCTACTGGGAATTTAGTTTTAACTGATCCAGCAACCGGCTTTCTGTTTCTTGGCTCGCCTCTCTGTCATCGTACTTCTCAACTCGATAACGTTAGTCCACATCTCCTTTTCTCCAAGCATCTTCGAAAGAACGGAGTATATAGACGGATGATCCCTCTCTAAACCGTTGATGGCCTCTGCAGCAGATCGCCCAAGCTCCATCTCGGAGTGCAAGCCACACGCTCCAAGGAGCGCACCCCATATGACCACGTCGGGTTCACATGCCATTCCCTTGATCAATCTCTCCGCTTTCCCAAGCTGGCCTGCTTTACCATAGAGATCCACCATACAAGCATAGTGCTCCACATCAGCTTTAACTCCATACACCTCTTCCATGGAGCCGAAGATCATTTCTCCCTTGTCGACAAACCCTCCGTGCACACACGACGATAGCACATTCACCAGTGTGATCCGGTCAGGATTAACACCACTGCTTGTCATCCTCTCGAACTCACCTAAAGCTTTGGTGGCTAGCCCATGCCTTGCGTAACCACCAATCATCGAATTCCATGACGACAGGCTCTTATTTGATAGGGTGTCGAATATGTAACCCGCTGCTTCAATGTCTCCGCCTTTTGAATACATGTCGATGATTGCAGACGACAAGATTGCATCAACTGGAGTGCCATGCTTTATGATGCTGGCATGGACTTGCTCGCCCGTGAGGAGTGAAGAGAAGCCGGCACAGGCATCCAGAATACTCGAAAATGTAAACTGGCTTGGCTGACACCCGGATTCCATCATCGAACAGAACAATTCGAGGGCTTCAGAGTAGCAGCCAATCTGAACATACCCAGAAATCATAACAGTCCAAGAAACTACATTCCTTTCGTTCATCTGATCAAATACAGACCTAGCGTGTTCGATCTGTTGATTCATCAAATACCCATTGACCATGGTGGTCCAAGAGACGACGTTCTTATCGGGCATTTCGACAAACACCCTCCGAGCCTCGCATGTTTTCCCCAACTCCATACAACCCAAAATCAATGCATTCCAAGAGCTCACATCCTTGTCTAGTATATCATCAAACACTCCACATAAAGAGTGAAAATCCCCCAAATTTGAGTAACCTCTCATCAAGGCAGACCCAACAAACACACTCGAATCAAGGCCAATTCGGAGCGATTGGGCGTGCAACTGAGGAACCAAAATTTTGAATTCACTTCCCAAAATCGCGGTAATTAGAATAGAGAATGTATATTCGGTCGGTTGAAGCCTGGATCTCCTCAGCTTGAGATAAAAACAGTAAGCTTGCTGTGGGCATTGGCTCTTTTGAAACCCAGAAAGCAAGGTATTCCAAGAAACAATATCTCTCACTGGCATTTCATCGAACACCTGGTGGGCGAGGTGGAACTGGTTGGATTTAACATACCCACCGATGATTGCATTCCATGAACGAACGTCCCGCGATGTGGGATTATCGTCGAACAGTTGGCGGGCAGCTTGCAGTTGGCCCCGTTGCAAGGAACCGTTGATCAAGGTGTTCAGGGCGGCGGTGGAGAGGGTCGATATGGGGCGAAAACCGGAGGAACGGAGATATCCGGTTAATCTGTGTATTGACATCGATGGTTCAGATGGATCTAACGGGTGTTGCTGGAGTGTGTTTGATCATCCGATCGTGGATGGCCATGGCAGATCGAAATACAAGTAGAGGCGTAAGATATTCAAACGCGGGCAACCATTTTGGTAGCCGTTGTGAATTTGTAATTGAAATTCAAATTTGATTGGCATTACTCAAACATTCATCCAAGTGTTGTAAAGTGGCAACTGGTAAGAGTGAGGTGCCCAACTTCTATTATTCCAACTGATATATTTTTTTGATTAGGAGCAGGAGTACTTGCAAATTTTATTTTATTTCAAAAAAAAAATTCAACAATCAACTCAAATATAATCTAAGATAAAAGAATGTATGTGATTGTTTGTGAATCAGGGTTATTATTCTAGCTGAATGAGCCGATAATTAATATCTCATATTCAACATATTCATGAACAAACTAAGCATAAAATTGTGTTCATAACTGACTCGTTTAGTAAATGAACAAGCTCGAGAAAATCTCAATCGGGATTTTTTCGAGCTTTGAACCACTCATTAGATAGGAGCCATGTATGAGCGTAAAGACTCGAACTCGTATAACAACCCTAATGGGAATAGATATTAGATATACAATAATCTTCTACAAAAATCTCCACAAGAATCTTGTTTCCACACACTGCCATGTGGTGTATTCCAACTTCCTAAAATCCTTTTTTTTTGGTGTAAACTTCAGCCAAAAAAAGATTGAAGATTAAAGATTGTTCCAACAGAGAGAAATGTCAAATCTGCACTAGCCCATTTGGATAAAAATAGCAGCTCAAGTTTGTCAGTAGTCAGAAAAACATATGCACTCTTTCTTATTGTTAACCATATAAACTTAAGCAAGGAGAGTACATGCTAATATGTTATACATTGTACATTACAGCTAAACCCCAAAAGTAAGAGGGCAGAGGAGTTCTTCTACACTGTCAACAAAAGGACCCAAGTTAAATTTCTGGGATGCACCTGATAGGTACAGGTGTGCAGCTCCTTGCTCAGATTAACGTCTCCAGAACGAACCTATGTTTAGTATAATTAGCCGAGAACAGGAACATCTTACCGATATGCCTCCAGGAAACGATACACACAAAATCTGAAGGACGTGGAGCATCTAGGAATCTGTTGTTGACATGAATCCAACTATACAGCAGGACTGGGATTCATCGCCTTGTCTTTGATTTTTGGGAACCTGACTTCAGCGTTGCAGCTAGTAGAACAGAAAAAGAAACATGTCAAGATGACGAGATTTCATCCATACATATTCAAGATTGGTTCGAAATTTCCAGGAAAAGTCACTAAAACTACAACTAGATGCAAATGTTCTTCGCTGCAGAATATATATCATCATCTGATAAGATGATTGGTGAATGATGCATTTCTTATGTCCATAAGGCTAAAACTATCACATAGCAACAAAAAAAATCATGTATCAGGCATGAATTGAAATTTCAAACCAATCTTGAATCAAAACCCCCAATCATTTCCTGCCACTTTCAAGGGGAAAACAAAGGACCAACCTTTACTGCCATTGCTGCTGCTACTGCTGCTTCTCTGGTTTCTCTCTTTTTCATCCGTCGACTTCTTGCTGCGAAACAGTCAAAGATTAATTCCTGGCATATCCAAAACAGCAATAACCCATTGTATTGTATTGCAAGCACAATCTAATTATTATTACATTTCTCATCAGTCATCAGCAACTGTCTTTGAACTATCCATTCTGTAGTCCTCAAAAAAGGACCACTTTCACAGTCAGATCCTCGATTTAGCACGGCTAAAGCGAAAAAATCAAGCAAGCAAGGTTGATATAAAACAAAAACTAAATCGGATGATCAAAACCAAGTCAAAGAAAGTCCAAAACAAAGCAAATTGATACAGTAATTTTTTCCATCAAACTCGGACAGATTCTATAGAGTCACAATCTGCAGTGTCTATCTTCAAATTCAATCAAAATCAGTACCAATTACATCCCCCAATCATGATTTTCCAGGTCTAAACCTAGTCAGTCGAATAACTAATTAGAATCAAAATCAATGAACAAGCAACGATATTTTAAACATTCCAGGTGATGAACAAAGAGATTTCAAAATCCAATATACCTAGATTCTTGCTCGTCAGCGAGAGGCGGGACCCACTCGCCGTGCACCCACTCCCTGTGCAACCTAAGCTCGTCCTCATTGAACTGGATCTGCTCATGGGAGCAACGGAAGAAGACGGAGTACCTAGAGCCTTCCAGGACCTCAGTGACGACTCCCTCCCACCAGCCGTCGTTGTGGAAGGCGTCGACCTCATCGCTGAGCGCGAACCTTACGGAACCAGGCGGCTCGCGCGGCGGAGCGGGGCGGAGGAGGATCCAGTCGACGAACTCGCGGAGAGGCTTGGTCCCCTCCTCGTCGGCCATCAATCGGTGGTACTCGACGAAGATCTTCTTGCTCCTGCGGGAGCGGGCGCGGAGGACGGTGGCGGTGTACCAGGAGCCGCGGAGGCCTTCGTCGTCGGAGCTCACCTCCACATTCGAACCTTTCTTCAGAGGGTCCTGGTTACCGTCCGCCATTAATAAAGTGAAGAGCTTTTTGGTGTGGAGGAAAGGGGAAGTGGGAGACAGATTCCAGGTGGGCGAGCGGGAGAACAGTATTCAGTAGAGAGGACCGCAGTGCGGATCATATGCATATGCGTCCCTGCCCCTGTCATAAAATTATAGTCTCTCTCTGTTACTGAAAAATATAGAGAGTAATTAAACCGGGAATTCTAACAATAGGACGGGTTTCGTCTATTGATAAGATGAAGTTTATGTAATTATACTTGAGTGTAACGTCGGAAAGGTTCGGCAAGCAAACTCTATATATTGCATAACCTCGGTCAATTTCTACGAGCTTATTGGGTAACCTAGGCCAATTTCTACGAGCCTATTGCATAACCTCGTCCAATTTCTACGAGTCTTCACATTTTTCAATTTTGAAAGGCAAGAGGCCAACAACTACCTACGCGCAGTTCGACCTAGTTGGCCGAGTATATTCTATATGCTCGGCTATAATCGCTAAGTTCAAGTGCCTTCCTTGGCCCAAGTTGCGAAGTATGTCTCATCACGACACTCTTACAAAACAACCCCATATCACGACGACAACAACAAAGCACAAAGAAACCTAACAAAACAGCACAAAATCGAGGGCATATGCTGGATTTTCAAAATTTCGCCCAACATTCAAAACCCCCAATTTCTATGCCGAATCACCCGAAATCAATGAGGGTGGTAGATGAATGGGGCTGCAAGGAGTGCTATCAGAAGGAGGATCCGAAGCACGCGTTGTTCGCTTGCAATGAAGCCAGAAGGTGGTGGAGAGTTGAGAATCAGGATTTACAGAAAATCACCAGCAAAAAGCTTGTGAGTAGTGACTTTTTCCCTGATATGTGACAGCAAAATTTTGCAAGCTCCATCCAAAACCACAGTAAAGCTAACACTACAACAAATATATCACTACAAATTACCTTCATCTAACTTCCATGGCCCAGAAGTTAATCAACTGAATCGGACACCACGGATCGATACTTTTTTCCGATATGGATAGTGGTCAGCTACTATACATTTACCAAAATGCCGAAAACCTTCACCATGGCGCGGTGGCTACCTTCTCAAACTCTGTCTGTGCAGCCTCAAAGCCGCTCTTGATGCATTCTATTCTTGACTTCAACTCTTCTATCTCATACTCCTGCACCTCAATCTGCGACACAGCCATTGCTCGCTTCTCCTTCAGCTCTGTTATCCTCTTGTCTATCTCGTTTATCTCCTCCCCGATTCCCGCTCTTTGTCTTTGTCGCTCTTCAATCTGGCTGGCCACCTCCTCGGATATGGTCTGAGAGTGCTCATGCCGGCTTTTGATGGACATGAGATCTTCTATCCGAGACATTATTGGCTGTACGTTGAATCCTTGTCTTCCCAATTCCAAGAGTGTCTCCAAGCTGTCGTCTAAGACGCTCTTGGTGTCACTGAAGTGGAACTTGGAGATCTTCTCTACCAAACCTGAATAGGTTACCATGCAACCTATGGCTAATCCCTCGCGGCAATCTTCCTTTGCCTCGTACAAAGGTTTGAAGTGTGGATTTTGGGGGATCCGTCTAAAGACTTCCATTGCTTCGATCATTTTCCATATCGGAGAGGTCTTTGTGAACGGCAAGTTTATCGTGGGCAGATAGAAACTTATCTCGGAAACTCCTTGCCCAGTATCATCCTCAGATTGATTGGCATTTTCATCTGCATCCGCATCATTTAATCTTGTTGAGAGATCATTGTGTTCAAGAGTTTCCTTCAAAACATGATTTCTTCCATCACTCTCTGCAATATATATTTTCCTTCTCAAATCCAGCTTTGCTTATCAATTAAATAAAATTAAACACCAAAAAAAAAGATAGTAATGAGCTCACGTGTGCCATCCACCATAGGAGGGGAGTGTGAATCACCAAGCTGGCTTGATAGAGTCCTGTCATCAGATATGTTACCAGAATCCTCATTAGAAACTGGTTCCGAATTTTGCGCCATCCTGTTTCTGAAAAGAGCTTCAGCTTTTCGTTTCCGACTTTTTTCAAATTCTGCTAAGAAACCAAAATGGTACAATAAGGAAAAACTTGACCTGCTTTTGATGATTGTGCTGAAGCCTAAAGAACACCAAAACTGAGATTTCTCTTTGAAAATAAGGAAAAAGATTTCCCAGCTGCTTTATTCCACATATACTGTTTGTTCAAGAAGAAAATAATCTGCATGCATTTATTTTGAGGATAAAATCCCTCTAAGTTACCCAAACTTTGGAGAAAGTCGCAAAAGTTAATTTAAGCCCTTGAACTTTGGCCAAAAATGAGTCAGTAAATTAAATGAACTATAGGATTTTTCGTCATTTATTTTGAGAGAAGAACTATATTGACATCAAATTTCATAGTTCAAGAACTTTAGTTGACCAAAATTGCATTGAAAGACCCTTTTGAAACTTACTCCAAAAATTTAGGGAGCATAGATGATAGATGGATTTTACTCTTTATTTTGACTTAAACAACAACAACAACAACTTACCTTGGGTAGAAGATAAAATCTCTGTTGTCATCCTCATTTTCCTTTTCATGGGCTTACGTGAAAGCTTAAGTGATCCATAAACGGTTTTCCTTTCTCTTGTTGATCTCCTTAGCGTTCCTTCCCCATCAATAATCGGAATAATTTCTTTGGTCTTATCTGAATTAGTCCCACCTATAGATTGAAATCAAAATTTCAGCTAGTACTATTACTGCAAAACAAGTGCATACTCATGTCATAAGCTAAAGTTGATCGATCCAAGAGCTACAGCTTCAGCTACATAGTGCACATACCATGTGTCCCATCAATAGTTTGAAGAGCTTCTTTGGTCTTGTCTAGATTAGTCCTACCTATGGATTGAAAATCGCAACAAGTATTACATAACAAGCACCTAATCATTTCCTAGGCTACAGTTGATCAATCCAAGAGCTGCAACTTGGGTTATATATACCTTTCTTTGTCAAGTTACCATATGGTGTGGTTCTCTTTCTTTTCAGGCTACCTTCATCTGTGAAATCCTCACGCTCCTGAAGGAAGGGGGAAAGGAAGGAGAAAATGGTGAAGTAAGCCTTAGGGTGCATACATGACATCAATCTGAAGTTGTAGTATGAATTACCATCATTTCATTTAAATTACTTACATGGTCGCTGTCATTGGCAGTATTTACACGGATGCCATGATTAAAAGCACACTCGAGCGTATTTTTCTTCCCCAGCTTGTCTATCACTGCTTACATTGAAACCCGGTTAGCACTTTCAGCTAGCATGTGGTTGCATAGACTATATCATATAGACATATAGTAAGCTAATAAGTACATAACTACTCCTTTTGCTAAAAGACCAAGCACACGATACTTGACAAGTTTTCATTAGGAAGCAAATTCATGCATTGGGCGAACTGCAGTGCAACTGTCGAGAAAACAATATATTACTCACAAAATGAAAGCATGTATATACCAGCATCTGAGAGCATTGGGGTTCTAGATTCTGATGCCAGCGCCAGTGTTATTCTATGTGCTGTTCCTTTCCGTCTGCTATTTGGATTTCTCTTTTTTGAATACTTCAATAAATCACCTTGAGCTTCCTACATGAACAAGCCAGATTAGTAAAAAAAATTATGCCTATCGTAGTAGTGCACACAAAGGCTAAAGAAAGCATAGCAGAGAGCATTATTCATTCTCATAATAATTGAATGAAAGTAGATTTATCACACCAGAAAGTTAAAGGTAAGATCATCTTCAGCAAGAAGTAATATCTAGGCGAAAATTTAAAGCAGTTTAACAGCTTGCATGTGTAAAACCAGACAAGTCCTCCCTTTTGCTGATTTAAAACAATTAGATTGTCCAGAATCAACATGCCAATTCAACCTATTATACTCTTAGGCAAGCGAGATGCAATCAACCTAAACAAGCAATGCCATCTGAGGTTATCCTCCAAATTCAAACTCGAAATCTTGAAACCCAATCCTAAGACTATGATACATGGCTTGCACCCTTGATCAAGTCCAAGTCCAAATCAAACTCCATATTGAACTTTAAGCCACCAAGTTAAACTAGTTTCGTATTGGTGGACGCCCCTTCAAAATTGCCTTGTCCCCAATGCGAATTTCAAGGCACTTATTTCTCATCTATGTGCCAACACCTACAGTATTCTGTTGGTCCTGTCCAGCGCATTTGCTATCCACCCACTACCCCAGGTGAACTTTTCAGAAATTGTGGTTTTGGGTGGTTGTGTTCTTCACACATGAAGCCTACATTCCGCCCATCAAAAGTTCTCTCCACTTTCTTCTTCCCTGAACAATTCAGATGGGTGCACTTGTAATAGCTTATTGGGTGCTCTTTTCCTTGCCTTTTGTCCATAACTTTTTTCCAATTGTACCCATCACTGTAAGAGGCCATATCAACATTTCTAAAGGTTGTAAAAGGATCCATTTGTTTTCATCATACATGAAATCCACAATCTGACCATCAAACATCCTCTCTTCTTCCATGGAAGGGTGCACTTGTAATAGCTTGTTGGATACACGCCTTGGTTTAGAGTTACTCTGTATTTTCTCTAATTGTGCCCATCATATGAGGAACTATCAACATTTGTAGAGGCTGTATAAGACTCCATTTCCTCTTCCCCTATTACTGTAGCAATCTTCGAAGGCTCCACCTCCCCGAGCCATTTCAGCCTGAGAAAACACCGCCATCTGAGCTCACAATTTTTTTGCTGATATTTAATTCCAGGATCAGTCTAACAAAATGCTAACAAGCCTATTTATAAGTTAAATAAACTCTGAGAAAATAACTAGTACTACGAATTTGTTAACAACTGATAATGGTGTAAGTGGCTGTTAGCAAAAAGTTTTGGCATGAATACTAAAAACTAGCAAGTGAGAAATGGGAATAAAATCAGAAAAGGGGAAACAAGTGGATAGAATATAGGATGGTAGGAAAAGGGAAGATATGAACTTTATATATTTAAATTTGCAGCTGCTAAGTTTAACTAAATTTGTATTATTATGCACCCACTCCATATGTAGATGGTTCTTAGTTTGGTGCAAAAAGTATATTGTTGAAAGCATAGAGGAAAACAATGATGGTTCGTTTATTCAAATGAAAATCAAGGAGGTAATGGGTGGCAATAATCAAGGAGGAAATGGGTGGCAATCAAGGAGGTGATGGATCATCATCCCTGTGAAGTTAGTGCAGTCTGCTAAATTTATCAGAACCAGCCAGTAGATTATGCCTAAGCAACTTATCCTCCATTTAGTAATGCAAATTCCACCCCCTTACTGCAATCCCAAGGAAATAATAACAAAGGACCAACTAAAATGAGAGGGAAAAAAAAAACAAATATGAAAACTGAGCGCTTCCAGGTCTTGTTAGCAGCTTGCAATATTAAAAAGAAAACAAAAGGAACCATCAAAAACCTCTTGACAAGGTAAGTATCATCAATACTAGTGATCTAATGTTCAATTCTAAATCTATGAAATGCAAATCCTGAAGAAAAACTAACTATGTTAGTGGACACACACTACTTTTCACCGGTTAGAGAGGCCCTCTTTAATACATGACATCGATTGCCAGCACTAGAAAAAGTGTAAATGCAGAAATGCAGTGGAGTTACTGAAGACTACAGTTATCAGCTACATATCAAAGTCAAAAGTTAAAACTGTGATTTCATCCACATGTTTTTATTAATAAGATATCAATGCTGCTTTCAAGTATTCTTTAGAAGGAAGAAATAAAGCGTTCCATATCTCACAGGTTAAGGAGCTCCAACTGCAATTCCTTTCTGACTACTGTAATATTTCAATGGATTGATAGCACAAATAATCTTCAAAATCATGAAACATACCAGCTTTCTTCCCGAACTGGAAGATTTTCCCATGGAAGCATTATCTTCCACATCTGAGCTGAGGATCTCCAAGCTTGCAGGAGATTGAGCTTTTACTTCTTCTGGTAGAGTAGCTTCTGTTCCAAAAACTTGAGGAGGGAACTGTACCCCTGATAGAGCCTCTTCATTTAACTTTTCACAGGACCTTTCGTATGATGAATTGTCTAATGTAGCCAGTTCGATTCTCACAGGGCTTACAGTTCTACTATCAACATACGCTTTTCCAGAAGGCACTCCTTGCTCTTCCTGATCAGTTCTTGATCCTATGGCACTGACATTCGCAGAACCAGAATTTTCTGGTGGCAAACTGATTTTTCCATTGCAATTCAGATGAGTATCTGAGTTCTCTTGGGCATTTGAAATCACAGCAGAATCCTGAAAATGACATATAACTCTTTTGAATAACAATAGGAGTGAGCTATATGAATACTAGGATATTGTACAACAACAACAACCCAGTATATCCCGCGAAAGGAGGGTCTGGGGGCCAGGATGTACGCACTCTTTCCCCGAACTAGTTGAGAGAGTGTTTCCGATATTGTAAGCAATTCAAATAAGTTTTCAACTTTTCACAAGTAAATTACTTGGGAAAAAAAAGATGGGGAAGGAGAAGAATAAAGTAAACATAACCAACATACCTTCGATGAATGGATCCATTTACCATTGATCTGCTCCACAGGGACTCTTAGATCTCTGTGGCTCAATTCCTTCTCCTTTTTTGTCCGCTTGAAAAATACTATGTATCTCCCATCACCGAGAACTTTGGTTATTACCCCATTTGACCAACCAAAGTTAGAGAATGCATCTACTTTATCTAAGAGTTGAAAGGCAATGTTATTACACCTTGGAGGCGATGGCCGAATATGAAGATAATCAACAACTACTTTCTGAAGTTTCATCTCATTTGAATTGGTATATTCCACCATGAAATAACTTTTACCGATTCCCTTGAATACAGTACCAGGATACCAGACATCAGGTGAACCACGCTCTAGGTTTACTTCTACTGGTGTTCCAGGACTAAACATCAGGTCACCCATTGTCTGTCAGGATTAAGAACTAAAAGTCCGGATCAAAAACACAAATTTGCAAATGTGTGCACAAAGAGCTATGATTATATCACATGGATAACACTGTGAAGTCATGACAAGAATAAAAAAGATGTGGTAGGGATAGGGTGGAGAAGCATATTGGGAGGGCATTTAAATATAATGGAACTATGACATCATCCAAAGAAGCTAGTTCGCCTTAGGATAAAGAGCGAACAAACTTCCAGGAAAGGCTTTGAGAATAAAATTTTGCAATGTTTCTAGGATGAAAAAGTGTTTTTTTTTCAAGGAATCAGCAGATTAAATATCTAGCACAAGATATTGGCTCACATATGTGAGAGGATGTAATCAACCTGATATGACAGTTTTGATATGTTCCTCTATACCTAAATTTAAACCATGCTCACATGTCCAGAAGATTAATATTGGAAAGGCATGAAAATTTCTCTCAAACATACATTGGATTAAACCACAAGCTCCATACCTTCCTACCCATTTCTTATCAACTCAACCAGGGCAGTGCAAATATTCAACTTTATGATACAAAATCCCCATAAATGTCCCAACAATATAAGAAATCATACAATCAATTCAAACAATAAGAAACATCACAGGGATAGAACAATCAACAAAAACAATGCAAGGAATAACCTCTTCTCAGAAAATTCCACACTCTAAAAAAAACTGAAGAACCCAACATGCTCAGCAAAAATCAAATGAATCCATATTATTAGCCTAAGGTTAATACCTACCCGCCGATTTCTTATCAATCCATTTGCTTCTCAGACCGTACCCACTAGCCATCCTCCCAGTCCAGCACAAGGTTCATACCACAGGTTTAATACCTACCTACCGATTTCTTATCAATTCAACACGGGCAATATTAAACGTGGCAGGCGATCGATACAAAGTCCCCAAACGCATGGGGAATCAGGGTTGACATTTCATGATCAAATCAACACGGGCAATATTAAACGTGGCAGGCGATCGATACAAAGTCCCCATACATGCAGATAGAACAATCCCTAAACGCATGCAAGCATTGACATTTCATGATCAAATCACACACTAAAAAACCCCACCAAATGGAAGCACATATTCGTCAGATCCCAAATCAAAGAAACCCACATGCCCGCCAAAAATGACATAAAACCACATTATAAGAAAACATACAATCAGTTTAAGCAAGAAGAACCAGGACAGTGAGAGAATGAGCAGCAAAAACCCCAAGCGGAAGCACAATTTTGTAAACCCTAGATCAAAGAAACCTACATGCTCACCAGAAATTCACACAAAACGAAGCTGGATTACCTTCTTCTCAGGCCGTACCCACTTGCCGTCCACCCAATCCTTGTGAAATCTCAAACTAGGAAGCTGAAATTCCAGCTCATCCGGCGGATTCCGGAAGAAAACCCGGCAACTACCCTCCCCTAACACCTCAGTCACAACGCCAATCCACCACCCATCAAAGTGGAAAGCCTCAACAACGTCGTTTACCTGAAAGCAGCCCTCACACCCTTCATCTGCGGGCGGCGAGGGGCGAAGAAACGAAGGATCCACCAGCTCCTTCAGGGGATCCGACCCTTTCTCATCGCATATCAAGCTCTTGTACTCCACCAGGTACTTGTTCTTGTTCGCCTTCGAGGGTACAGAGATAATTTTGGCGGGAAACCAGATACCCCGGAACCCTTCCTCGTCGGAGCTCACCTCGACATCGGATCCGGCGGCGAATTGGGCGTGCTGCCGTTTGTCGTCAAGTACCATTTTTGACACAGCCCAGTGTTGGTATTGGACTTGGAGTTGGACTCTTCGTCCATTAACATTGCAAATTTACATTTACAATCACAATAACTTGCTTATTTTTGGGACAACCTAAAAGGGGAAAAAAAGGAAATAAAATATAATTTTTTTTTTTTGGTGAAATATAAATAAAATATAATTAGGGTTCTACAGAGACGTGGAAAGTTGGGGATTTTGTTGCTTGAATTCGGCGGGATTTTTTTGCTCTCATTTTCATTTATTGGGCTTTTGGCGGGATTTTGATTGTTTTTTGTGTAGATTTGGCTCCCAGATTCCAAATGAGTCAAAGAACGGTAGATTCCACCAGGGAAAAGGGTGTGTAAAAACGAAAGGGTGGATACGAAAACAAGCCAATACAGAAAAAGACACGATATGAAAATGACATGAACCGCAAAATGCGATTATAAACTTGTCGTGTTCGGATCGAACATTTACCCTTGTCAGATATCGACACGGACTGTTTAATTTTTTTAATTTAAATATGTATTATGATAGTATTAGCATCATAACAGAGGAGATGATATGTAATGACATTGACTCGGTTGTTTAGGGCGTTTCTTGGCATGTGCATGAGGTCTAGGATCCCGTACACCTTTGTAGATCGGTAGATCCAACGATGTCTCTACCTCTAGCGACGTCTCCTTCATTTTTCTACTTTGGGGGCGTCATGCGCGAGTCTTCTACTCTTTTCCTGATCCAGTCATTTTTTATTGTCCTAATTCGTCGATTTTGGTGGACTTCGACAATTTGACAACTTTCTCCACCTCTATTAAAGGCCATCTTTTTGTTCTCCACTTCCTCTAACCTGGCGACTTTCTCTCAATTTTTGATAGATATGTAGATTATAGATGCTTTGTGTATGGGATTGGTAGGATTTATTTACTACATTATTTGATTCAGTTTGGGTATGATTTGCTTAGAGATTTGGTTGCCTACCCATTAATCAACAACATGTGTGCAATGACCAATGGTGAGTCGGGTGACTGTCGAAATTATAAACTTTTACTTGTGATTGTCAAAATGTGTGTAACAAAAGTCTTTGAGGGAGATTATTGTCGAAATTATAAACTTTTACTTGCGATTGTCAAAATGTGAAAATCTTGAACAAGTGTTCTAAGTGCTCTAGGAGGAATCCTCCATTGATGAACTTCCGAAGAACAGAGAGTGTGCAAGAGGAGAGGAAGGAGAGTTTGTTGTAACTGAATTTTGTAAAGTTCCAACTTGTTCATTCATGAGGTTACAATTGGGTATTTATACACAATTGATACGTTTGATACTAAAAGACCAAACTACCCTCATATACTTCCTATATTCCCCCCTCAAGCTGAGCTTGATGAGTGAACCAAGCCCAGTTTGGATGCTAAAATGGAATGTTGATCAGCCCCTAGAGGTTTGGTTAGGATGTCAGCCAGCTGCAAGCTAGTGCGTATATGTGAAGGAAGTATGAACCCATCATTGAGTTTCTCTCGAATGTAATGACAATCGAGGCGTAGGTGTTTGGTCCGTTCATGAAAGACCGGGTTCTCCGCTATGTGAATAGCTGCTTTGTTGTCGCAGTGAAGCACGATTGGTTTGGGAATTGATACTTTGAAGGCTTCCAAGATCGAATCAAGCCACACCAGTTCACTTGCAGTCTTAGACATGTTGCGGTATTCGGCTTCTGCTGATGATTTGGAGACGGTGGTATGCTTTTTCGTCTTCCATGACACAAGGGATTTACCCAGGAAATTGCATAAACCTGTGAGGGATCTACCAGTAAACAGGCAATTTCCCCAATCCGAGTCATAAAAGGATTCAAGGCGGATGAAGTTATCCGTTGGGTACAGCAAACCCAGATTGAAGCTGCCCTTTAGATACCTCACCACGTGTAATACAGCTTGCCAATGTGGAAGCCTCGGATCGCCCATGAACTGACTGAGATGCTGTACAGCGTAGGAGATGTCTGGGCGTGTCATATTGAGGTAAAGAAGACGACCCACCAGGCGCCTATACTTCTCAGGTTCATCCAAGAATTGGCCCTCATTGATTGAGAGCTTAAGTCCCCGGGGAAGAGGGAATGAAGCTGATTTGCAATCCTCCATATGAGTGTCCTGCAGTATGTCTAAAACATACTTCCTCTGATTTAGCAATGTGCCATGATCTGTTCTTGATACTTCTAATCACAGAAAGTATCTCACCTCACCTAGGTCCTTGATGGTGAACTGTGTGTGGAGAGCTTCTTTGAGGGAACAGATTTCTCTCTGATTGTCCCCTGTAATAAGAAGATCGTCGACGTAAACTAGTACTGCAACAATGCCTTCAGGAACTGGCTTGATGAAAAGAGAGAAGTCATAGCAGGATTTAACAAATCCCTTGCTCAAAAGGAACTTGGATAGCTCGATGTTCCATTGCCTTGAAGCTTGTTTTAAGCCATACAATGAGTACCTGAGCTTGCAAACTTGGTTGTTGGCAGCCTTATCAAAGCCATCAGGAACCTTCATAAACACTTCTTCTTCAATAAATCCATGAAGAAAAGCATTATTAATATCAAGTTGGTGAATTGTCCAACGTTTGAAGGTGGCTAGAGCAATCAAAACACGCACAGTTGTGAACTTGGCAACTGGACTAAATGTGTGTTTGAAGTCCTTACCCTTGATCTGGTTATAGCCCTTGGCAACAAGTCGGGCTTTAAATCTTTCCACACTCCCATCAAATCTGAACTTTATCTTGTATACCCATCTGCATCCAATGGCAGTTTTCCCTGGGGGAAGCTCAGTAAGTGCCCATGTATCATTGTCTTCAAGGGCCTTGATCTCCTTTTGCATAGCATCAACCCATCTTGGATCAGTCTTTGCTTGTTTGTAAGTGAGGGGCTCTTTGAGAGACGAAACCTGATAGAGAGACACAACATAATCTTCTGGGTAATAGGCTTGGTCATCCAGACTTGTGACCATAAATGAATTAGAAACAGATGAGGTAGTGGGACAGATAAAATCTTGTAAGTATTTAGGAGGTTGGATATTTCTGAGAGATCTAATAGAAGGAAGACCATTGGGATTGAATGAGGTGGATGAAGTGGATGGTGGAGATGGAAGGTTGGCATTTAAGTTGGTGTTTGAGTTGGAAGGGGGATTAACAGATGAGGTTGAGCTATCAATGGATAGCAAAGAATCAGGTGCTATTTGTGGTGATAAAGGGGGCTCTGGGTTAGGTGATGGGGACCTCACAGTGGAGTCTATTTGTGGTAAACTGTCAGGAAGATGAGCAGGGTTAACAAGGGGAAGGGGTTCAGAAGAGGGTAAGGTTTGGGTTGGGGTGGAAATGGCAAAAGGAAATGTGGATTCACAAAAGACCACATCCCTACTGATCACCACTTTCTTCTCATGAAGATCATAGACCTTGTAGGCTTTCTGACCTCTTGGATACCCCGGGAAAACACATCTCCTTGCCTTAGGTGCTAGCTTATCCTTGCCATGCCCTTTGATGAGAGCAAAGCACAAACACCCTATCACTCTCAATGCATCATACTTAGGAGAGAAACCATATAGTTTTTCAAATGGTGTTGACCACTTGAGGACTGCAGATGGCATCAAGTTGATAAGATGTGCAGCTGCAAGCACACAGTCACCCCAGAAACCAATAGGCAGATGTGCTCTCAATCTAATGGCTCTAGTTGTCTCGAGGAGATGTCTATGTTTTCGTTCCACCCTTCCATTCTGTTGGGGAACAAAGGGCACAGATAGCTGATGAACAATCCCCTTATTGACAAGAAAATCCTTGCATCCAAAGAACTCAGTGACATTGTCACTTCTAATGACTTTGACAAGGGCTTCAAACTGCCTCTCCACCATGGTTATAAAGTCACAAATCACATTGCTAACTTGCAGTTTATCAGGCAGCAGAAAAAACCATACTCCTCTACTGAAGTCATCAACCAAAGTGACAAAGTACTTAGCACCATTATAGGTAGGAGTCCTATATGGTCCCCAAAGATCCACATGGATCAATTCAAATTTCTTTGAAGCAATAGCAATACTGTTATCAAAGGGAAATGAATGCATTTTTGCCATCACACGTGTTTCATAAAACAAAGTGTCATCATGTGGCACAGTGGTCCCAACCACATGTCTCAGTTTGGAAAAGGAAATATGTCCTAATCTGTCATGTAAAAGCTGCACATGACTAGTTTTATTACAAGACAAAGCATTATCCTGAAATTTCTTCACTGCATTACTCCAGCTTTCCACATCTTCCAGCAGTTGTAGCTGAGCCCTGTACAGCTGCCCTGGAATTCTCTCAGCTATCAACAAGTTTTGACCATCATGGGCCTGAAAGAAGCATTTAGACTTTGTGAATCTCACATCAACATTTGTGTGGTCAATCAGTTTCCCTACTGATAGCAAATTGGCCTTAAATTCAGGAACATAGAACACATCTTGCAGCCTAAGATTTGACCTTAGTTCAATATCCCCTACTTCTTGGACCTTCTTAATGGTACCATCAGGAAGACAAATGCTCACAGGTCTATTAAGCTTGCGTCTAGACCTTAAGAATTTATCATTAAAGGTCATATGATCTGAAGCTCCTGAGTCTATAATCCAAGACATTTCATAATCCTTGCTATTCCTAAAGGAATTCATAGCAGAGATTATACCTGCACTGTTGGTGGATGCTAAATGTGTCTTTCCCTTCATGGCCTTCAGGACTTGTTGATAAATGTCATTAGCCATGACCAAATCAATCTCAGATCCCTGACCTGCAAACATATCCACATCCAGAGGAGACTCAAACATGCCTGATACAGCTGCTGCAGTTTTCATGGCTTTCTTCCCCTTGGGATCCTTGAACCAATCAGGATACCCAATGATCTTGAAGCAACCATCCACTGCATGACCTTGCATCCCACAGTGACTGCACAGCTTGTCTGAATTGTCCTTCTTAGGCTGTTTCTTGGAGCCAGACGATTTGTTCACTGAAAAAGCATTGCTCTCTTGTGAACTTGTGGTCTTGCTCTCCCCTCCTGCAGTTTCAACCTGATATACTAGAGAGTAAGCCTTGTTAACTTTCGGCACCTTCTCCATTGCAAGAATCTGATTTCTGACACTATCGTATCTATCATTCAATCCCATAAGGAATTAAAGCAATTTATTCTTGTTATCAATTGCTACCAGTTTCTTGACCAAATCACATGTGCAATTTCCAATTGCTCCACATGTACATTTTGTTACTCCTTCCAAGCTCAAGATTTCGTTCCACAGTTTCTTCAGTTTCCCAAAGTAATCTCCAACAGACAATGTTCCTTGTTCAAGATTGCTCAAACTTTTCTTCAGCTAATACTCAAGCGGACCATTCGATTGAGCATATCTTTCCATCAATTCATCCCAAAGCTCCTTCGATGATTCTGTGTACATGAATCCTTCCGAGAGCTCAGCAGTCAAGGAATTCAATATCCAGCATCGGACCATGTAATCGCATCTTTTCCACCTTGGAAGATCCTCTGGCGTTGCATCTTCTTCCCGAGAACTTCCGTCGATGAATGCGACCTTGAATTTGGCTCCTAATGCCATTTTGATTCCCCTTCTCCAGCTCAAGAAATTGGATCCGGAAAACGGATTAGCGACAAGCTTTGCTCCAGGATGATCAGAGTTAGCCAGACCTAGCGGATCATTCATGTTGTTGCTTCCGACGCCATTTCCCACCTCTCCAGGAATCGGATCTCTGACTTCTTCCATTGTTGTCGAGTTTCGCTGTTCTTCTTCGATTACCGACGCTTCCAGGATCTGTCTCCCGTGCGCTCTGATACCATGAAAAGCGCTTGAACAAGTGTTCTAAGTGCTCTAGGAGGAATCCTCCATTGATGAACTTCCGAAGAACAGAGAGTGTGCAAGAGGAGAGGAAGGAGAGTTTGTTGTAACTGAATTATGTAAAGTTCCAACTTGTTCATTCATGAGGTTACAATTGGGTATTTATACACAATTGATACGTTTGATACTAAAAGACCAAACTACCCTCATATACTTCCTATAAAATGTGTGTAACAAAAGTCTCTGAGGGAGATGATTAGAAAATATCTTACCTTGCTATACTTACCAGAGGGAATGACGAGAGAACACATACAATGGAGAGTTGTTATCAAGGTTAACGAGGGTTTATCCACACAAGGGAGGGTCAAGGGAGATCATATCCTTTCAGATTTGCGCCTAATATCGTTCCTTCTAATTGCTCTTTCTTAGTTTATTATTTTTGTACTTGGTTGATTTGCTTGCATGTTCCGTTTATGTTTGATTTTGATTCCTGTACTTTTTTTTGCTCGGGTCATAAGGAAACTCCCTCTGGACCTATTCGAAGAAAGAGAGCGTACAACGAGACTCTCTAGACTTGCTCTAAACAGGATATACTGGGTCTGTTGATGGTGGTGATGGTTTAGTTTTCGACAATGGTGATTGTTGAAAGTGTTATTGATGGATTAGTTTGTTATTCATCAATTCTAAATTTTGCTTTATCGTGTTGTGGCGGATACCCGACCTGGATACATGAAACCGTTTCATATATCCATGTCGGGTACCCATCTATTAACGGTTCATGTTCGTGTCGGCCTTTTGGTGCTTATCGGTTTCGGGTATTCAACACGGATATCCGCGTCGACGTGTGTCGAATATCCGATTATGCACACCCCTAGATTCCAAAATTGAGATTAGCAACTTTTTTTCATGTAAAAAATTAAACAAAAATAATACTCTCCATTTAAAAACAGGGGAAACTAAATAAAATAACTCAACATTTGTAAGAGTGTTAAAAAAATAATAATCCAATATTTTGGGTGGTAACAAAGTATCCCGACTTGTTTTTTTTTTTAACTATAAATTGAGTCAAAACAATGACATAAAGTTAGTCAAACGATATCGCTCTTATTAAAACAAGTCAATATCGATTATCCAAAATTCACCAAAATCTTAATCTCGTTAATTATATGTCATCGTTTTCGTCCGGATTCATGGTTGGAAAAAATAACTGGGACACTTTATTACCCCCAGATTGAATTACTTTTCTTACCGTTAAAAGATAAGGATATTTTTTAGGGTGAATTGCATCTATCATCCCCAACCTTTCACCAATGTTCCATTTAAGTCCCTAAGCTTTAGTTTGTTCTAATATGGTCCTCAAACTTGGGTTTTAGTTTCAACTATGGTCCTTCTGTCAAATTGGGTGTTAATTGGCCGTTAACTTTTTTGTATGTGTGATTGCGATGCGTCAAATTAGTATGTGTGGATATCTTATGTTACAATGTAATACTGGATTATTCCAAGCAAAAATTAACAATATTTTTTTTAAAAAAATTATAGTTATACTCTTTAAACTTATATTGAGATATTTATATACTTTTATTATGAAAAAATTACTCTTTAAAAATTATCGATAAAAAATTGATTATTTTAGAAAATAAATAAATTTTCTATTTTTGTAAAACATAAATTTTAACAATAAAAGTTTATAAACATATAAATATAACTCTATGGGTATAAATATATTTTTAATTTTTTAATGATAATATATGCCCCAAATAATTAAGTGTTATACCGGGTGCTACACCCACCCAGTATAACAAGAGATCTCAATTATGTGGCATCACTAACATGATTTTATCACTTTATTGAAATAAAAGAAAAATAAATAAATTTATACTAACTATAAAGTTTAGAGATTGACAAATGTAGTAAACCCCATTATAATTATAATATTATTCATTACATAAAAAAAACAAAAATAGGAAAATAAATAATAAAAATTTTACAAATAAGAAATATAAAGTGGGGGGGGGGGGGGAATAAAAAAATAAAATAGGGACAAGAACAAAGACAATAGAATACGTAAAAATATAGTTGACGAGAATATATAATAATAATAATTGTAACCGCTAGTTTTTCATAATAATGATAATAATAATTTTTAATAAATATTGAAAGAAAACCATAAATTATAGTTTAAGTACGACATTTTTAATCAAAAAATTATAGGAACAAAAATGATTGAAAAAAAATTGATAGAAATGAAAATTATTGACAAGTAATAATAATAATTGACAAATCTCTAAAAGTAGGGAATTATTATTTCATTAATTTTAATAAAATGATAAAAATGATGTTAGTGATGTGGCATTCACATTGGACAAATACTTGCCACATCACAGTCACACATACAAAGTTAACGGGCAATTAATGCCCAATTTGACAGAAGAACCATAGTTGAAACTAAAACCCAAGTTTGAGGACCATATTAGAACAAACTAAAGTTTAGGGACTTAAATGAAACATTGGTGAAAGGTTGGGGATGATAGATGCAATTTACCCTATTTTTTAACACCCACCAAAAGTTAGGTTATTTTAATTTGTTTTGCCTTAAAAATATAAAATTTTTATTTTTAACATGTTATTTAAAAAGCTAAAAAAACTGTACTGTATATAAAATATTAATTGTTTTTAATAATTTTATACTTGTAGTACGGATTATGAAATTAAAAAAATAAAAAGTTGATATTTTATTATTACACATATTTTTTGGATCATTACTAACCTACCAAAAAAAAGTATTTGTACTTTTTAAGGGAGGGAGTAAATAAAAATAAAGGTTGGATAATTTTTAAGTTTTAATATTTACAATAGAGTTTTGATGGTAACTTTTAACTTAGGCCATGCACACCCGAGAACACTTCTGTTCTTCCATTAACTCCTTTTTCCCCCGCCACATCAGCTTAAGAACATCTTTCAATCTTTTAACAATTTCACCCACATCCGTGCATTTTACTTTCGGACCTTTTACCCAAATTTTATTCATTTTCTTTTTTCGTTATCACCTATGATCTAAATTTATTTTTTAAATTAATAATTATTTCAGTGTTGTTATATGTAAATCAAATATTTTTATTTCTTTTTTTAACTCAAATATATATAATATGGGTGTCTATTGGTAGATAAAATTATATCCTATTCAAATATATAATTTTTTTATATAAAAAATGACGTTAAACAGTTACAAAACAAGTTTTAAAATTACTAATCTATTTTGGGACACATGTCAATGCTCCATTGGTAGATTACTTGCCCTTGTTGCTCATTTGGAATCACGTGGGTGTGCAGTGCCTTTGAAGAGCTGCCGCTTGCCTCTTCCATTTGCCGCTTAAACAAGCTCACCAAATTCCGGCTCGTCAAGTTTTCCTTTTTTTAAATAAAAAATTGGTCCCCAAATCACTAAGAGCATCAGCAATGGTCGGTCACCGACCTCCCCAAATCACTTTTTCCACTCACTTGGGCAACCCAACCATTGTAAACAACCTCCCGATATTTGGGGTGCCTCAATATATTGGGAACCTTCCCAAATCCGAAACCAATCAAATTTCGCCACGTGTCAATAAATTAAACCATTTCTTCTTTTCTTTTAACTTCCACTTTTCTTTTCACATTTACATAAAAATTAAATAAAATAAATTTGTGATAGAAAGTATTCAATTGAATTAAATAAATCATTTCTTTTTTTTAACTTCCAGTTTTTTAAATTAAATCATTTTTTTTAACTTCTAGTTTTTTAAAATTAAATTAAATAAAATAAATTTACATAAAAATTAAATTAAATAAATCATTTTTTTTAACTTCCAGTTTTTTTTTTAACTTCTAGTTTTCTTTTCAATCCATACAAGATTTTTGAGATATTAAATTAATTTGTGATAGAAAGTATTCAATTGATAATTAAAATTAATTATGAAATATAATTATAAAATTAAATTAAATATTTTTTAATTGCTAAATCAATCCAATTATTTTAATAATTAAAATTATATAGAAAATATAGTAGGGGGTGGAAAAAGTGATGAGATAGATTTATTGGGGAACCCGACCATTGTGGATGATAGGAAGTGAATTGGGGAGGATTTAGAATAAAGTTAGTGGAGAATGAGGTGGACGAATAAGAAAAAAGGAGATAAGTTTTGGGGAACCCGACCATTGCTGATGCTCTAAGTGAATGCTTGACAGTGGAGTATTGTCAAGCGTCTTATACTAGGTGAAAGCTTAACGATGGAGTATTGTCAAGTGTAAAGGCGGTTTGATAATATTATTATTGGTGAATTCTTGATGAATAAAACAATTTGAATTAAATACTTTATATTTAATCATTCATCATATCCAAAACTCATAAAAAAAATTTAGGAGAAAAATCATACGCTCAAATAAGCCGAAGAAAGGCTACTTTTTGCTCAATTTTGATGAGACTATGGGTTCGTATGAGACGGAGTTAATAAAATGACTAAAATTATAAATATGGTAAAATTTATAAACTGTTGGTAAAAGTAGTTAAAAATTTCTGAAGAAATATAAACTTCGTATGGGGCGAAAACAGTTTATTTGTAAAAAGTTGAGTTTATTTGGTTTTTATTAGGAGTATTGTGGTACTTTCAAACCAAATAAGATAAAAGAGAAGGGGTAAATTTGTAATTGTGGAAAAAGAAACTCCTAAATAAGCTGCTCCAACCGGCTTATATTTAAACCAAAATTTTTAATCGGCTTTTGACTTCTTTTGGCTCTCATACCCCAATTAAACCGGTTGAATTTTTTAACAATTACAAGTTACTCATTTTAACCGGTTTATTTGGGCAACCATACACAGCCTATGACTGTGTTTTACTCTGCTGGTGCAAGTTATGGAACCGGAAAGCACCCCCATTTGGGATATATAAATTAAATTTTGATGGGTCTTCCTTATCCAACGGCGACAGTTCCATTGGAATTATAATTCGAGACTGGAAAGGTAATTAATCCTATTGGAGGGCGAAAAATGGGCAACCAAAATCCAATTCAAGCGGAGGCACTATCCCTTAGAGATTGAATTTTAAAAGTAATCAATCCTAGATTGCAAAATATCATTGTTGAGGGAGACTCGCGCGCTGATCATTATAAATCACTATAAACAAAGCTCCAAATGCCCATGGGAGGTGGAGCTGCTATTATCTGATATTAAAACGCTTCTATTATAGATTAATGTGGTAATTTTTGCACATGTTCTAAGAAGTGGGAACTGCGTGGCTAATAGGGTTGCATACTTAAGCCACGTACCAACTGAGTGATCATACCTTGATCTCCGACACATGTCTTCTTGACCTCATCCGAAAGGATGCGCTCGGTTAGCGATTCGTTTGAGTCGCATCCGAAATCTTACCTAATAAAAGAAAATCAAAATAAAAAAAAAAAAAAAGAAGGAAAAAAAGTTATGCAACCCATGATGATTAAGGTAGCTAGAATGGTCGCTTTTGATGCCCTTCCTGTTGAAGCATTTGGCATTTTGGATTTTGCTTTGCCTTTTTTTTTGAATAAGCAACAAACACGGAGACTCAAAGAATAAACTTAATTATGCAACAAAAGCTGGACAAAAATATGCACTAACAAGCATCTGATTCCTTACTTCCATCTTGGAACTAATAAAATTCCACATTAAACCTCTAACTGTACACTTGTATGCATCTGTAGCTGAACTCCAATCAAGCCCCATAGATTAATTAGAGCCGCTACGAGCAAGATCGAAGCTGACATGGCGGACGCAGATCAGGGGCTCGTTACCATCCTTAGCATCGACGGAGGTGGGATGCGAGGAGTCATCCCCGCCACTATTCTCACCAAGCTTGAAAAGGATCTTCAGGTAGAATACTACTTTGAATCGCAGTTATATGTTGATAACTAACTTCTTGATTTTATACTTGGTTAGAATGAAACAGTTTAATTACTTGTGGGAAAAACAGGAGATTGATGATGATCCTAAGGCAAGGCTAGCAGACTACTTCGACGTGATTGCGGGCACCAGCACTGGTGGCCTAATCGCGGCAATGCTGACCACTCCCGAGGCTCAAACAGGCCGCCCTCGACCTGCTGCTCAAGTCGCCGCTTTCTATAACAAGGAAGGCCCCCAAATCTTTTCTACCAACGCCACTATGGCTGACAAGTGGGTTGAAGGGTACTCTCTTTTAAGTCTTCATTTCTTAGATGCTTATAAATATAAGATCTTCAACTTATGAATAACAATAGCTTACCTGGTTTATTTTGACATTCTGTCCTCTGATCATACAATAGGTTAGAAAAGCCGAAAGGGCTATCGAAAAGATTGATATATGGTGGGATAAAGGGCGCGGCGTACCTTCTTGCACCTAAATATGATTGCGAGTACCTTCGCGAGCACGTTACAGAGCTGATCGGGGAAGATTTCAAGCTAGCTGAAACGCTCAGTAATGTCGTGCTCCCAACTTTCGACATGGAGCACAGGAACCCCATCATTTTCTCGACAAGAAAGGTTCCGAATTCCCTTGATGAGCTCACTTCATTCACATGTTAGTTATGTATGTTCTTGCAGTTGATCAATCAATTGGTTGAATTGTATTGTTTGTAGGCAAAGAACACTACAATAAAGCTTGCAGATGTAGTCAAGAGCACCTCTGCAGCTCCCTTTTACTTCCCTAACCACTCCTTCGACGCAGATGGCAGGACTTACCATCTTGCTGATGGTGGCCTTGCTGCTAATAACCCAGTAAGTGTTGATAGAATGAAATGTGAAGAGACCAAAAAGAGTCCCACGTTGATAATATGAACAAAGAAGCCTTAGTATATAAACTAGTGAGTTACTACTCTTATTGCCAATTGGTTTTGAGATGGAACCCCGCTCAGCTTATGCATTATACTTCAATAGGATTTTTTTTTTAACACCCATCATATTATTCATATCTTTTTAATCTTGTAAGAACACATTGTTCGTGCAGACGATGCTAGCCATAGGTGAAGCACGAGACATAAGTTCGAAAGGATACGAGCATTTCAGGATCTTGTCGCTAGGCACAGGTATTATCAAGGAGAGGTCTCCTTACGCAACATTCGGAGGAGGGCTCTTGACATGCTTCTTTCACCATACTTGGAGCCAGTACCTATTATAAAGAACCTGTTTCGGGGCATGGATGTTACCACCGAAATGTACATCTCATCGGCTCTAGGAAACTGTCGCTCCTTCCCACATTATTTGCGCATCCAGGTAACGCGCATAAGACACTTGATTCATGTCATATATGTGCATTATGCGTTTCAAAGCAAAAACATGATGAAATCTTGAGACAAATTTTGATAATGTTCGCGTGATGAAGGATTATGACATGAAGAAAGAGTTGTATTCGATCAGCAACTCGACTCCTGAGCAACTCAAGGCACTCGAAGATTGCGCTCTGAGCCTTCTAAAGCGGCCTGTTTTTATGATGAACCGCGGGCTTTATGATAAACAAGAACAAGACCACAAAGCACCACCTACTGTTGATGAAGCCCTTAGAAAGTAAGACATTAATGGAGTATTTCAGGTTGAGTAAAATTGTCTACAACTCATTTGTTTGTGTGCAAATAGCTTATGTATTCGGGTTTTGCAGGTTTGCTCAAGACCTATCTGAGGAGAAGAAACGCCGAAGCCACTCCAGATCTAATAAAGGAACAGATTAAATAATTAACCCTTTTTGAGTGAAAATCCAAGGTTTGCCTTGGTCCCTAAGACCCTAATAGTGGGTCGAGCCGGTCGGTGTAAGTCAATTTATCGGGCACACGACTCTTGTCGACTGGGTACATGCTCGGAGTTTGCCGTAAAAGGTGAGTTTTCTCATCATAAAAAAAAAAACTAAGTTTCTTAAACATTGTCTTGTTATATGTAAGATTTTATTGCAGATAGGAACTTAATTTTTCAATGACACATGCGTGAAATTTTATCATCAAAAATCCATTTGCCTTGAGAAATATTTTATTGATCATCTTCATCTATTTATTTATTTTTTTGGTAAGAATCTTCATCTATTTATAAACAATAAGCATCATGCCCTTTGATCAGGCCGGCTTATTCGGTGATGAATCCATAATCCTCATTTCATTGCACACCTTGCTCATATTGTCTCCACCCCATCTATATACAATGATCCAGATCTCATCGACCTCATCCGAAAGGATGCTCTCAGATAGCGGTTTCGCATCCGAATTTTTACTTAATCAAAAAAAAAAAAAAATCCTCATTTCACTCGGGTGGAATCACATATCCCTTAAGTCACATGCTCCCTCTCAATTTCCCTCCCATCCCCCAAAATAGAAAAAAAAAGAAGAAATAATTAAAATTTGGAAAAAAAAAAAGAAAAAAAAAATGGTAAAAGGTGGGAAATCTTTGAGAGGGCACATGGAGACAGTGAAGAAAGTGTGACAGCAGATCCCTTCTGCATTTCACCAGGTCTATATATTATATATGGACTCAGTCGTTATACATCTGGATCGGGTACTGTGTGACCCATTTAAGGGACTCCATCTTTCCAAGGAGTTTCGAACTTTGAACCTCCTGACATGGAATATAGCACCACACCACTACACCAACTTGGTGATTGATTATGTTAAATTCAATCCACATCCTCCAACCCATCCACCATATATCTACTTACCAATGTTTCTATTTTTCTTTTCTTTCTTTTTTAAATATTTTCGCCCATTTTTCCAATTTCAAGTCAAATACAAGTGGCATTATCATCTCTATAGCGAGCCACACGTACTCAATCAGGACATGAACCAAGCTCTGCAAATGAAACTTTTATGGAAAATATTGGTGGAACCAAGCAACCCTTGGATCCAATTGTTTAACGAAAATTACTTAAAAAGAACTCTCCTATTTGAATACCAAAGAAAAGGCCATACATCCCGACAATGGACCAAACTATTGGAGCTGAAAGAAGAATTATGCGAAATGGAAAAAGTATCAATTTTTTTAAGGACACTTGGCTATATGACAAACCACTAATAGGAAGAAAACATCCCAACATCCAAGTCGATGAGAATGAGAAGGTAGAAAAGTACATTGACGACACTAAGAAATGGAAAACAAACTAATTGTCCAATATCCTCCTGATAGACATGGTTAACAAGATCGCAAATACACACATACTAGAAAATAATATTGAAGACAAATTATACTGGAAACCAAAAGGAAAGATGGATGATTCAACACATCAAGCGCCCTACCACATATAACAAGGCAAAACAATGAAGAATCCAACATTATTGCTAGCTTGGGTATGGAGCCTAGACATGTTCCCAAAAGTCAAGAATTTCCTCTAGAAACTTTCACTTGACGAAGTTCCAACAAGGACTAGATTGAAAAATAAAGGCATTAATGTCCCTCTTACTTGCTTGTTGTGCAACCATTTTGAGGAAAACTCAATCCATATATCCATTGACTGAAACCACGCGATACAATTGATTAACAGAATAGACCCAAACATCAGATCTGTGATCCAAGATATCGATACCATAAATAAAACAGTCACTTGTGACATCTTCAACAAACAAAAGGGAAAACTAGCCACAACATGGTGGTACCTATGAACAAGCAGAAACTGAAACATTCAATAACTTAAAACACTACATCTACCAAAAACATTATGAACTATACTAATAAAAAACTACATGACTGGATGACCTCCAAATCGACCTTCGAAGATGAGCCTCGTGAGCACTAGAAACAACGACAAGAACCACCAAGGAATTTGAGATGGAGCAAACCAGCTGAACCTTCAAAATAAATTTTGATGGATCTAAATTGCTTTCCGATGAGGCTTCTGTAGGGTTCATCATACGTGACCACAAGGGGGTGACTGTTGGGTGTGGCAGTGTTCAATGTGCGCTTAAGTCCGCTCTTGCAGCAGAAGCATTGACCCTCAAAAAAGGTGTTGCCAAGGCGCACAGTTTACGATTGAGAGTGAGAACCTAATTGTCAACAAAATATATGCGTAGACTATGGTGTTATCCATGGAAAATCGAGATATTGATCTATGAAACTATGTTTATTCTCAAGCATTTTGACAGGGTGAATTTCAACCACGTTTTCCAAGATATCAACTTGGTTGCAGATAAAATTACATGTCTTCTGCATTCGGTGTCAGCACATGATCTTCTTACCGATTTGATTATACATGTACTTATCCGCAAGGATGCACTTTGTTGGTGGTCCAACAGGATCTGACCCCACCAAAATCATTACCTTATAAAAAAAAAATCACATCAAGAATCTACTTATCCTAATTTCACAATTTTAAGCCGAGTTGCTTAGCTTTTTCGGTTTAAAAATAGTTCAAATAAATATTATAAATCATGGAGAAAAGGATGAATATTTTGCATAAATTAAAACAAACTACTCATTCACACTACTTGCATTTTGGCATTTGGATTTTTATTTTATATTGAAATAGATGAATCAATTAAAAGCTGAAGCCCTAACCTTTTACTTCACCATTTAAATATTTTATTCAAATGAAAATTCTTTATTAACAATGTTGCACATTGATTTGCAACAACAAGAATCGACCAAAAACACGGTCTAGATAATTTTACAATAAACAAGAATGCTCTTCTCCCTTAATCACAAGTCTCGAGTTCGAGTTGCGACAATTTAAGTGACAAGCCAAGACTCGCCCTCAATGTAGTAGGTTCCGATGAAAGGCTCGGCCTCTTGGTCCGATAGAGCCCGAGCCCACGGCACTCTCCCGCTCGTGTTGGCTCCCGGCCCACTACACTTGTACTCTCCATAATATGTGCTCCTACAAGGAAATTCACGACAAACTATATTATTCATAAAAATAAGAGGAATTTCGCGTGGTATCCCTGTATTCGTATTTTTCACATTCTTTTTTTTTTTGTTGTTGAAAAATTTTCACATTCTTTTTGTGTGAGGTCTAAAGTTTTTTCCCTCTATTTTATATAGGACCTGTTCTTGTAGTACTTCATCAATTTAGGATTATTTGAACTTACAAATTACGCCGTGGATCGCCCCAATTGCTCCATCCCTGAGGCAGAACCAAGCTATCCATGAAAGTGTACGAGAAGACGACCCTCGAGTACTCGCCCCAGGCCCTCCCTAGGTACACTGTCCCGCTCCCCGTCACTCTGCAATCTTTGAAGGAGAATCCACTCGACATTGTCGCAAGAGTCCTCTTCTGTGCCGTCAATGATGCCTTCTTCTTCGCTATCGAGTTCAAGCTACAATTCTTCAATTCCATATAGACCGATCGAACTTTTATTTACTCCTCGTTTGATTGAAAATTATGGAAACGGAAACAGAAATGGAAACTGGAAACACCATCCACGAACCTCGTAAAGCGATCTTCCATAGCCGAAGATGAAATCGACAGAGCCTTGGATGAAGCAGCCATTGAAGTAGTGAAGGCCTTTGTGGTCATAAAGCGTGTCTTGTGAGCCATAGAAGCCGCAGTTGTAAAACGCGGCTTTGGTCCCCGATACCCTCAGCGCCACAGCCTGCTCTCCCTTCATCCCCACCTCATGTGGGGCTGTATTCTGCCCCACGCTCGAATCAGCCCCTCTTTAATTATTATATACTCCCTCCGTTCAACAAAACTTATCGTTTACTATTCACGCACGCTTTTTTAGAATGATAAAAACTATATAAAATATTCATTTTTTTAAAAATCTTTTTTAACAAGTTTGTAATTATTAATAATAACTACGAAATTGTTAAAAAAAATTATTTAAAAAGTCGATATTTTATATAGTTTTTAGCTCCTAAAAAAGCGTGCATGAATAGTAAAACGTCAAATTTTGTTGAACGGAGGGAGTATTATAAGTTCAGATCCACCTTTCTAACACAAAAGCTGATTAATTACCTCAAACTTAATGTTTCTCGCCACAAAGTAGTCAGCGTCAACTGCAAAGGTGGCACTCTGGAAAGTCTTCAGAGGCCTCCCACCTCTCCCCATGACGGAAGCAGAGTCGTTTCCAGTGATGGTTGGTGGGTCAGTAGGATCTCCAGAGAGCGTTATGAATGGGAGCGTCTTAGGGATGTGTATCTTTTCCCTGCATCGATCGATGTTATAAATCAAATGTCAAGCTAATATGTATTTCGATACCGATACGAATTCGGGATCTCGGTTCGAGAAATCGATACCTATAAATGCCGGGCTTGATGGCCAAGATGACCCTACGGGTGTTGTGGTCAGGGATGCTGCCGAGGGCTTGGGAGATGGAAGTGAAATCACCGGAGGAGCTGTTGAGGCCGACGCTGAGCGTCACCGAGTTGGACTCGGCGTTTATGAGTTTGATGTCGAGGGTGTTTCGAGTTGGGTTCGAGGCGAGCATGCGTCTTTTGGCGTGGTTTTCGACGTTGTGGGTAATCCATTGCTCGAATTCGTCGGGTTGCGAAGAAGAAGAGGATGGCAAAGAGAGATTGGAGAGGAGTATGAAGAGGAGAAGGGAATGGAGGGTGGAAGCCATGGAAGAATAAATAAGTGGTGTTTGGTTATTTGTACAAAACGACGTAAATATATAAATGAATTGTTTTGTGTTTTCATGTGGAACTTTTGGCTGCATGTTATAGTGCTTGTCTGGCCACTTCATTTTTATTTATTTTTTTTAGAAAATAATTCTGTTGTTTTTTGGGCTGATGGTGATCTCATTTTGAGGTCACTAGCTCTTATTCAATATAAAAATTGAACATGTATAAATATTTTTTTAAAAGGAAATGAATTCATAATTTGATAGATTAAGTTTCATCAAAAAAAATTTGATAGATTAAGTAGTTGGAAAGATCAGGGAAAGAGTAAGAGAGATAAACTATTATGAAAACAAAAATAAAATATTAAGCACAAAGAAGATAATATTGGGGTAATAAAAAGGCGAAATCGGGTATATATTCATGAAAACTTTATTAATTGGGTATATACCCATCAAAACTTTAAAATTGTTTATATACTCATTAAATCATTTATATTTTGTTTAATTGTCCATCATATATTTAATTTATACTATTGAATGTAAAAATTATTTAAATATCAAAATTAGTTAACTTTCAAATAATTATTAAAATGAGACATTAATTTCAATTTCTCTCAAACTAAGTAATTTTTTTTAAATTTGATGTGATTTTACATTAAAAAAAATATGTATTTTATTTCTTTACTATGGTTTACGATCATTTTTATAACTTAATTATTTTGAACTTATACATGAAACTTGGTATTCAAAATAAAATCATTGGATAAAAATATAATTATAATTACGTTGATGTTTAACTTTTATATTAAAATTTTAATTATATTTTCTATCCAATAATTGTAAAGTGATAATTTTTTTAATTATTTAAGTTTAGTATATAATTAAATTTTAATCTAATTTTCCCTCAATAATATTAGATCAAATATATTATGGACAATCAAACAAAATTTAAATGATTTGATGGGTATATAAACAATTTTGAAATTTTGATGGGTATATATATATATATATACCCAATTAATAAAGTTTCTATGGGTATATATCCGATTTCGCCAAAAAAAAATAGAACTAATTTATATGAAAGGGGATAGTTTCACAATGTTTTTTTTATTAGGAAAGAATTCAGGCGAACGAGCTCTACCCGACAGGTGGAAGGAACAAAGGTCCCTCGTTGGCCAAGCGCCCAAGCCTAGACGCAGTCGGGAGACCATCCTGACAAACTTTTCATAAAAAAAAAAATTGACAGTTGGCGGAACATCCAAATTTCATATCCACCCATGCGTTAGTATCTATGTTTTGAGAAGATTGGCTTGTAATTAGTTTTGGAGATAGTTTACCACTTCGAGATAGTTTCACAATGTAAATGCGTGTTCCCATTTTGAAAAAAAAAAAAAAAAAAAACTTTTTTCCAGTTAGCTTAAATCTCTCACTAGTTGACATTTAGACGTTGGTGTAGTTTATTACTTGGAGGTCGAATTAGATTTCTAACCTACAAATCCGATGAGATTATCTTTTATATACTAGTTTTACACAACTTTTAAATTAATATACAACTTTTTTTTTTCCAAATCTTGTAAAGTTATATGTTTATTTTCCCACTTTGTTACATGTACTATGTATGTATGTATTGTATGTTATGCAAGTGTTTCTATGATGCAGAAAATACATAACAAACCCATATGGTTATAAGTATAGTTGATAATCATTGTAGCTAGATTCAACTAAGTTGTATTGAACCCTAATGTTTCAATCCTGTAATGAATCCAGTGAATAATTAGAGGTAGCAACTATATGATACATAACCTACAACATTTGTATTTTTGGAAACTGAAAGGGAGCTCGGTCTTGAAACGTTGCGTTTTACTTGGCTCCAACCTGACCTAGTTATATAAGCTATCCTTGAGCTAGTCACTTGATTCATTCACAACGTCGGCCTCCTCTCTCTCAAATCATAACTTCTCTCTCCTAAGGTTTGCTCTTCGATTAGGGTTTAAGAGGTGTTTGGAGTTCTCTATACTTGAAGCTCCTCCTCTATTCTACGGATCTGTCTTCAGACGGTGATTCCACGAACACTGAGTGTTGTACAAGTCTCTCATGTAGCCACTTCCTTCAAAGCCATTGGTTGGAGATCGAAGCTCTTCTTCGATCCCTGGTTCCTTTCAAGGGGATTTCTATCTTTCTGTTCTTGGTTGTCATATTTACACTTGTATGCAGTAGGCTTAGGATCCGTTTGTAACTCTTGCTTGTTTTCCCTTTACTTGAACTCTTTTCATAGTGGATTTTGGGTCGACTCTTGAGGCTCTGGGGATGTAGGAATGTTGTCTAAACCTCGTAAACAAACGATCTGTTTCCTTTACTTTATGCATGTTCGTTTCCGGTTCTTTTTTCGATTCTTTTCTACAAAATAACTTTCAAAAACTTGATCTATTCGAGATCTAGTTTTATCAAATCTCTAGATGCAAGGGGTTGTTGTAAGAACCGAACAACTCGAGCTCGACTTGGGATCAACTCAAAAAAGCTCGAATCGAGCTCGTGCACTTACCTAAACAAGTCACGCCTGAACAAGTTTTAAGTTCGGTTGAAAGCTCGACTCGTTCGATTTAATTAGCTCGAATAACTCGAATTTATAAAATTTACAAAATTTCTTTTAAGTTAATATGTTATGACCAAGTACGTAAAACTTGTTAAAGCTCGGCTCGAGTTCCTTCATTTCCTAAACAAACAAAAAATAAACTTTTTTAAAAATTAGACTCAACTCGATTCGAACTAGCTCGTTTACTAAATAAACAACCAAATTTGAACATATCAGATTTGGCTCGTTCGACTCGAAGAATGCAAGTGAAGGTGTTATATAGCTGTATCCCAAACTTGAATACAACCAATGCAAACTTGGCAAAAACGTTGACTAATTGAGATGATCCACCACATCACCCAAATCTGAAGCCCCCCTACCCTACTCTCTCCATCAACTCACCTCACCACACCACCTTCTGTCTAACCTAAACTACACCCCTCCGGGCCTCCGGGCCTCCCTCATCAGTCATCACTCATCCCTTTGGCCTTGCATATGCTGCCAACACCTACTCCTCTATTGTTTGTCTTTATTTTTGGACATGCCATGTTTTGAATTTCAAATTCTTTTATTTGTCTTTTTTTCCCATTTAATAAAGCTTTTAATCTCCTTTTTATATTTGCTTGATTTGTGTTCTGGTGTGTTGTATGTGGTCTTCTCGTCTGCTGATTCTCCGGCCTATCATTTTGAGCTCGAATTTTTAGTCAATAAAAATACACCAAGAAATGAGCAAGTAAAAACAATATGTATTGCTTTCTCATATTTTGATCGTTGTAATAGATAAGGTTTTTTTCTCCTTTTCAAATTTTATCAAATCATGTCTCTAAATTTTTGCCAATTGTATTTGCTTAATCTTGTTGTTTTCTGTATGTCCTTGTTTTGATTTTCATGGATGACTAGTTTAGTACCCGCACTTTTGTGCGGGCTTTTTTTAAAAATTAATATATTTAATATTAGAAAATGTATAAATAATTTTTCCAAATAAACTCTAAACTCTAAGTACCACTATTCACATCTAAACATTGTTAATTATTACATTGTTGATTAATATTTGTACTCAATTGCATGTATGTAAAAATAATCATAAATTATATATGAAATGTACTGTTATTTAGAGTTGAAATTGTTTTTTCTTTAATTTATTCTTCTTTTTTTCGAATGCATTTGTCATATTTGAATGCATCTGTCATCTTTCAATTATACCGTGGAACAATATAAATGAATGTATTATTTATATTTGAAAATTGTTTAGTAAATTTATTTATTTATTGTGGTTTGTTAGGTATACTTGAGATTTGTTTTTATCTCTTAGTATACATAGTTGAGATTTGTTTTTGTCGTACATATATATTAAAAGAGATTTCATTAACAATTGCATATATTTCAAATCAAACAAAATAAAGGGAGAGATGGGAATTCACAACAACAACGTCAAACCACAAACATAACGATCTTAATTTTTATATAAATGTGAGTGCAAGAGAATCGATAACTGGTCGAATTGGCTTACCTATAACATCTTTAACACACGTACATATTTATTTTAATAAAAAAGAATTAAGATTTTGAAAATATAGGAATTTTTTTTTATCCTAATAGAGAAATGAAACCATTCACATTAAGTTAAAAGGTCATAGAAAGACATTAATAGTTTAATTTGTAAATTATAATTATAGAATAGAAATTTGTACATTACTCACCTCGAAAACTATGACGTTATTGAGTGGGGGTAGAAAAACATAAATTGGACTAAATGAAGTCAATTCCCAAAGTTTTACTTTTACACTATCTTATCCTATAAACAAACAATTGCATGCACATTCTAATTAAGAGCCAATTCGAATAAATTATAAACAAACAATCAAAGTAGAAATTTAAAATAAATTAGAATGATGAATAAAAACTTACATTGAGAAAGACACATTGAAGGAGAGATGATAGAATTTATAGAAGACACAAGGGTATTTTTGTATACGAATCTTATTGAAAAGATCCAATATAGATTTTGTTAGCTTTTTAAGTTTATCCGAATTGTTATTCAAATTCAAAATCGCAATAATATCCAATTCAAAATAATTTTAATGAAATTAGTAAAAACAAATTTAAAAAGAAAATCAATCTGTTAAGATTTAGGGAAAATGAATGAATGAATTAATTACGTATTTAAATAAGTAATTTGATTTATAATAAATAGTAAAAAGAAAACCAATTAGATTTTTTAGGTTATTTAAGTTTATCCGAATTGTTATTCAAATTCAAAATTGAAATAATATTCAATTCAAAATAATTTTAATGAAATTAATAAAAAAAATTTAAAAAGAAAATCAATCGGTTAAGATTTAGGGAAAAATGAATGAATTAATTAATTACGTATTTAAATAAGGAATTTGATTTATAATAAATAATAAAAAGAAAACCAATTAGATTTTTTAAGTTATTTACGTTTATCCGAATTGTTATTCAAATTCAAAATTGCAAAAATATCCAATTCAAAATAGTTTTAGTGAAATTAATAAAAAGAAATTGAAAAAAAAAATCAATCGGTTAAGATTTAGGGAAAATGAATGAATGAATGAATTATGTATTTAAATAAGTAATTTGATTTATAATAAATAATAAAAAGAATCTACCGATAGCAGGTTGAGGGGGTCAAAATCAATCACATATATTTACATCACGTTGATATTTGAAAATTTGGTTAGGATCTCATCTAAATTAGATGAGTATGGATTTTAACAATAAATTAACAAATAATTAAAATAAATCAATTAAAAATTAACAAACAATTAAAATTAATCAATTAATGTTTAAAAAAAAAAGCTACCGATAGCCTCATCCAAATCAATCATATAAATTTACATCACGTTGAATTTTTAAGATTTGGTTAAGCTTTGGCTAGGATCTCCTCTAAATTAGATTAGATTAGTTTAGATTTTAACAATAAAATAACAAATAATTAAAATAAATCAATTAAAAATTAACGAACCATTAAAATAAATCAATTAAATAAATTAATCTTAAAAAAAAACGCTGCATTAAAGGAGAAGCCGCCACATGTCGTAGGCGACTTCTCCTTTAGTATTATAATAATATAGATTTAAACTTGGAATGTTTTGAAGGAATAGGGGTTCATCTCGTCCTGCTCCTATTCTACACAGGATAAGGTCTTCTAAAATTTATTTTTTCCAAAAAAAAAAATTTAGTCCCTATCTTATTTGGATTCAGTACATTTAATGCACCATACATTTTCTTTTGACTCACAATATTCTTTTCTTAAATAAATAAATTGTTGAATGAATCCTAAAGGAGAAGACATACTGAGTATCTTTTACCATCTCGAGAAGAATCATACCTCTCGAATTTTTACTTTATCAAAACAAATGCACATGCATTAATGTAACTTAGCCAATCCAGAACCCTGAATAACCTTAATCTCGTCCCGTCTCATACCTACTCTAGGTAAAACTTGCAAAAATAGGTACTTGAGGTCAATAGTTCAATGATACAAGGGATGACCACCGAGGACAAGAAACAAAACATACACTGTAAAAAGACCTTAAAAACTTCAGCATCGTGCCATTAGTCTGACCCGCACAATGGACATAGCATCTTTTCTCACAAATTCCATAGCACTCATTTCTCATAATGTACTAGTTACTCTGTTGCAATGCAATGTAAGCTTTTGTTTGGGAGGAGAAACAAATCAACCATTTTATGCTTATGAGTTATGGAAAGGGGCATCAATTACTTTCTCCACTCAGAACACAGCTTTAGAAAGGTGGAGGATGAAAATCAGTTGCAAATATGTCAAAGTGAAATTATGATAGGAAGTAACAGCCCTAATGTACAAAGCCATCTAAACAAAGCAATACACTCAGTAGAACCCGAAAACACGGAATCTTGTTGAGTCTAATGGAAGTACTCAGAAACTACAGAAAGCAAGTATCTGTATCTGTATCAATACCAGAAACAAAATTGTAAAACTTGCAAAGAATACCATAAAAGCATTCCACAATTCCAAAGCGCGCATTCGTACTATAGGAGAATCTATATGTTTGAATCTTGGTTGCAGCAGGAAATAGCCAATCATTCGAAATGCAGTCTTCTATCACTGCAAATGCATTGACGAGGTAGGATGATGGATTAGCCAGAATTAAACATTTTATTATCGACATGCTAATGTACGACTTGAGAGCTATTTGTGTTACCTTGCTTGCAATGTTGTTCGAGAGCCAGTCCAGACCCTCGTAAAGCCCTTCACCAGAAGTGGCACATGTGCTCTGGATGTACCTACAATGAATTTTAAAGAAAACGCGGCAAATTAAGGACCAGAAGAGATTCAAGGAAAATGCAGAAGATATGAAAGGAGGGAGAGAGTAAAAGATACCAGTGTCGTTGGCGGAGGGAGTGGAGGCCAAGCTTGTCCGTGATCTCAGCAGCATTCATGGCATTTGGGAGATCTTGCTTGTTGGCAAATACAAGCAACACAGCATCTCTCAGTTCATCCTGCAGATTCAACAAGGTTGAGGTGAAAATTCTGAAAAAGCTTGAATGATTTACCGAAATTGGTTCATCCGCATAAAGCACCAAGGAAGATATTACCTCGTTCAGCATTCTGTGGAGCTCATCCCTAGCTTCAACAACACGATCACGATCATTGCTATCAACCACGAAGATGAGTCCTTGGGTGTTTTGGAAGTAATGCCTCCACAATGGTCGGATCTGAAATCCCAAGACCAAGAAACCCAATTACTAAAAAAATTCAACCACTTTTGGTCATCACAAAGTATGGACAACTATGATATTGAAACCAGGCAGACATTAAAAAACCAAGCCAAATCGAGCATTTCAGTATCTTTTGATGCATTTATCCACAAGATTGAATGTTTTGAGACGAAATATGCACCTTGTCTTGACCCCCGACATCCCAGACAGTGAAGCTGATGTTCTTGTACTCCACAGTCTCCACATTAAACCCTGAGAAAAAGAGAAATCAATGCAATGGCTTGGAATTGGTAACCGAATTTTCCTTTTAAGAAACAATAAGTGGACTTACCAATGGTTGGGATGGTTGTGACAATCTCTCCCAACTTGAGTTTGTACAAGATGGTAGTCTTACCAGCTGCATCGAGACCTACCATAAGTATACGCATCTCTTTCTTAGAGAACAGCCTGCTGAAGAGCTTCCCGAAAGACAACCCCATTTCGTCTCTTATGAACCAACAAGCTGATATGGGATCACAAATGCCATCAACAGAACATAACACGTCAGAACTTATTAGCAACAACACAAGCAGTTTCATGCCTTTACACAAGATCATGAGAGAGCTGAGAGTTTTGTTTCTAAATCCAGAAAAGCCTGATTTAATCATTTCACATGGATCTTACTTTCTTTTAGACAACCACTTGAAATAGATACAAACAACCATGAAAGAGATGAATGAATGAATGAATGGAGAAATGGAATTTGATAACAAAATGTATGTTCCTTCAATCAACTAAAGAGAATATCCTTAGAAAATGTCAGGTAATTGGGAAATGCATATGCAGTTATTTTCGATTTCATCTCCAAAATTCAAACAAAATCATAGATCAAGGCCAAACATGGATGGATCAGTAAGAAGATGTATTTTTTGAATTCCCCCTCGGATAGGATGGATCAGTAAGAAGATTTATTGATTGGATTCTCCCTCGGATCTTGTGTTTTGAAATCCGCAAAAAATGATCATTTTTAATTTTTCTTCTCAACTCCTGAATTTCAGCTTTCAATGTAAGAAATTCGCGATCTTTATACATCCATCGTCGATCGTCAAATTAATAGCAACAAAGTTCATACATCCATCGTCGATCGTCAAATTAATAGCAACAAATTTCATGAATCTGGCTCGAAACAACAAAGTGGCACCAGATACTATTAGATCTAATCCCCAAAACAACACCGAGACACTGCGATCAGAGAAATTATGCCCATTATCCCGATCCAATCACTTTACATAAGAATCATTGAATCAATGCATCAAGAGAACCAGATCAGTGCCAAACACGGGGTCAGAGAAAGACATTGCAAAATTAGCAGATCAAATCCATTCAAATAACATAAACGCGTACGATTGCAAATCATTGCATCTAAACCAGCAAGAATACGAAATCAAAATGAAAATCAACAGAAAAGGAGAGAGGAAGATGAACCTGGAAAAGGAAGGAATAGAGAGATCCGATCTGGGAGAGGAAAGAAGATGGGATGAATTTAATTTGTCGGAGAGGAGGTGAGATGATGCATCCCACATTCCCACCTCTATTTATATATAGCTTTCGTTCAACTATCAAGGAATATTTTCGACCAAAAAAAAACCTAAAGGGAATATTTCAACAAACCATCCATATTTTTATGCCTTTTTCATTTAGGAAAAAAAATGACCGAAAATAAAAATGAGTGAATAACCAATATTAAAATATTAATATGAACTTTCATATTTATTCAAAATATTCTACTCCCTCCGTTCCAAAATACATGGGTTTTTAGTTTTCGTCACGCTTTTTAAGGAGCGAAAAACTCTATGAAATATTTTTTTTTTAATCAAATTTTTTATATCATTTGATACTTATTACTAATAAGTATCAAATGATATAAAAAATTTGATTAAAAAAATAATATTTCATAGAGTTTTCCACTCCTTGAAAAACGTGTCAAAAAGGAAAAGCCCATGTATTTTGGAACGGAGGTAGTACATTAAATCAGTTTGATATGAGATAAATTCGGGCCAATTTTTTAACGTAATAATTAATGTTCGAAAATTTAATGATGTGACACTACAATACCAAATGTCCTCATGATGAGGACATATGCATTAGGTTGCAAAGTGGAGACCGCACTAACTTCAGAGGCGTTGGTCGCTCCATGCAGGGATTCAATGTGCAAAAGAGCTTGGATTAACGCATGTTCAAGTAGAAGAGGACAACATCACCCTCATCAACTCTCTTCATAACGCAAGGAGCTGTCCGTGGGAGATCGACATGCTGGTGGCAGATAGCCCAAGCTTTTCAACCTATCTCCTTCAAATATATTTTCAAGGAAATCAACACAGTTGCGGATGGTGGTGCTGGGACTCGTTGTTCGACCCCTTCAACTTCGTTGCTAGACATCCAGAGTTTCAAACTCTCGTCCACTAGGATGCTTGATGCCTCACAAATTATTGCTTTTTTTTTAAAAAAAAAAAGAAGAAAACACCAAATGCCCATATTTAAGTTTTGTAAAAAAACCCCACTAATATTAAATACAAATTGGGTGAGTAATTTATTTTTTCCCGAAGCAGGATAATGATTAGGAAAACCGTCGTCGACCCGACTTCTTTTCTAGTGCGTCCGAATGGACGAGAACACTAAGTTCTGGATCAGCAACAAAACTATCATCGACAGAGATGCTATGGACCAAACGAGCAATCCTACGAGTCACATAATCCGAACCCCTGAAAATATGACGAATAACAACATTAGAAAGAGAACGGGAGAATTATAGAAGTATTAGCCATCAAGAGTTCAATGTTACATGGGCAAGACCAATCCCCTAGCAGAGCTTTTATGAGGACCAAACAATCGCCTTCAATTAGAAGGTTGTTGAAGCCCAATCCTGCGGCCTTAACTACACCCATGTGTACACCCAATGCCTCGGCAAATACAACAAAAGTATTGTTATAGTGCCCCGACCTAAGGGAAACCACTAATCCCTGAGAGTCCCGGTGTCGATTGGCTCCTAATCTTCTCATTCCTCTACCTCTGCTCCGGTCTCAGTCCCTAGCTCCGATAATCCCTTTGTTGGTTTCGATCATAAACCAAAATTGATTTGGGGCTTTCGTATATTTGAGTCTCCGACTCCCATTTTGGTGATAATCTGGTCCGAATCGTGCAATCCCATCTGGTCACCTCCATCGATTCTCGCCGTTGGCACCGCTCGATCTCGTGTTCGATCAATTTCCTCGCTCTCGCCGCTCCTCTAGCTTGGTGTTCGGTGGCTTCCCATCGTTGTTTGTCATCGCGGGTGGCCGGGGAAGGGGGCTTCTTTCCGTCATATGAGCTATTCAGCCCCGCCGTCGGAGCGTGATTCCGGCGTGCCTGTTGGCCTTGACACCACCATCTCCTTAGCTGAGGGCTTTTGACTATTTGACTTGACACACAAGGATGAATTTGGCCCTTGCACGCCACACACACACAACACACACACAGTCACTTGAAAGGGCTCTAAATAATTTATGTGAGAGTTTTATTTTCGTTAGGACCTAAAATTTTGCTTGTTAGAGCTTGTTTTAAATCCCGTTAGGGCTCGACTAGTCTTTATGATTGGTCCTTCAGGGTGCTTTTTCATTCGGACAACGTGCGACCTTACTTGGGTGCATCTGGGCATTATACTTCTTCGTTGGGGTTCTAGCTAGCAGTCAGGGTTAGGGCTAGGCTGGGGTCAAGATGGTGTGTACAAGGTGACTTCGTGATCAGGAAGGAGTTTCTTGAAGGTTCGTCTTCACTACCCACATGATTTTCTGATGTATCGCTGGCCAACGATACTGTTTCTATATGACGTTTGACTTCGTCCGTAGTCACCCTAATGTGTTTGAATGTTTGATTTAGTTTTGCCTAGTTTCGTATTATGTAGGGTGCATTTCTTCCTATTCGTATTGCATCTTTTTTGTTTTCTGATGGTATGTTTAGACGGTTTATCATTTGCTGATTTATCGGCCATCGTCCATCGAGATTCAAACATATCTGATCTCGAATTTTTAATAAAAAAAAATATATTTATGTGTACGAGACGAGATATAAACTACATTAGTATTTACCAATTCAAAACATACGGCTATTTAGTGCATTTTTTTCAAAATTTCAAGCTATCGAGCGCAATATAAAACCAAAACGGGGCTCCACGCAATTTTCCTAAAAATACAAATTGGATGGGTTTTTATTAGGGTTTATACAATTCAGCCTGGATTGAAATAGCTTTGCAGTCGATTGTAGGGTTTAAGGCGTGCTTCAATTTTTATTCAACTTCACATCTTCCCCCCTCCTCCTCGCCGGTTTCTTTCCACCGTTGCAAATACCCACCGCCTTTCGGTAAGTGTAGATGTCTCTCCTTCCACTTGCGCTCTGCGCTCGTTTTGGAGATTTGATTCATGCTTTTCCTGTTTTTGGTTGCATTTTTCTGCTAAAAGTTTGAATGTTGTGCCTTCTTCGTTGCTGGCTGCTGTTCAATTTCATGTCTTTGTACTGAAAACAATGCGAAATCTGATTCGTAGGGGGTGATGAATTTTCGATTCCAAAATCTGCTTGGCGCGCCCTACAGGGGTGGAAATGTGGTGATTTCGAGCAACAACCTTCTAATCTCACCCGTTGGCAATCGAATCTCGGTCACCGACCTGGTAAAGTCTGAAACTTTTACCCTTCCATGCCAGTCATCCTCCAATGTCATCCGTATGGCCGTCTCTCCTGACGGCCTGTTTCTACTAGCCATTGATGAGAATTCTAGGGCTCAATTCATCAACCTGCGGCGTCGTATTGTGCTACACAGGATTACCTTCAAGGGCCCTGTTTCAGCCGTTGAGTTCAGTCCTAATGGCCAGCTAATCGCAGTTGGCATAGGTAAGTTGGTTCAGATTTGGAGGTCTCCGGGGTTTAGGAAGGAATTCTTTCCATTTGAGCTTGTTCGGACTTTTGCTGATTGTAATGATAAAGTTACTTCATTGGATTGGAGCCCTGATTCGGAGTACTTGCTTGTTGGGTCCAAGGATTTGACGGTTCGCTTGCTGGGGATTAGGAAAACTTTAGGGATTAAAAAACCTTTTTTGTTCCTGGGTCATAGGGATGTCATTGTTGGAGGTTTCTTTGGGGTTGATAGGAAAACGGGTCGAGTTTCGCGGGTCTATACTGTCTCGCGGGATGGGGCAGTTTTCAGCTGGGGTGGTGAAGAGATTGATTACAAGTTGGCTGAATTAGGGCAGAGAACAGTGGAGGCTAATATGGAGCCGTCTTCTCCTGGGACTCCGGAGAAGATGGAGGTGGAGGGTGGTGGTGACGGCAATGGTAGTTTGAAGAAGAGAAAGGAATTTGATGGACCAGTTGATCACTTGAATGATGAAGAATATGAGCTTTTCTTGCACAAGGTCAAATGGGAGTTGCTGAGGAAGGATTACTGTATGCAGGCTCCGTCTAAGGTGACGGCTTGCAGCTATCATAGGAAGCTCAATCATTTGGTCATTGGGTATTCGAATGGGGCATTTGGCCTGTATCAAATGCCTGAGTTCACCTGCATTCACTTGTTGTCCATATCTAGGCAGAAGATTACCACTGCTGTTTTCAATGATCTCGGTAACTGGTTGGCATTTGGATGTGCTAAGCTTGGGCAGCTGCTCGTCTGGGAGTGGAAGTCAGAGAGCTATGTTTTAAAGCAGCAAGGACATTACTTTGATGTCAATTGCCTTGCATATTCGCCTGACTCGCAACTTCTTGCCACTGGGGCTGATGATAATAAGATTAAGGTTAATAAATATTACGTTATCCATATGTTACTACTCTCATTTTTGCTCAGTTCTGTTGGTTCCTTCTTTTGCAGGGGTTGTTATGATTGATTTTATTTTTCCCTGTTAGGATTAGGATAGAGGCAATCCATCCCAACTTTTCAAACAGCTTTAAATTTTCATTTTCTTTTTTCTTTGCTGCTAGAAATGTCTTTTGTTACTCAAGTTGCCTTGATATCACCATAAATTTATTTATATTTTTCAGGTAGATGTAGTTTAAGAGTGTTTGATCTTTGATACCAACTGAAGTTTCAACTTTTGATGTTTTACCTTGATTGGAGCTGGTCTTACATATTATGTCATATTCATGTTCTTTTTCCTTTTTAGGTCTGGAATGTCTCATCTGGATTTTGTTTTGTCACATTCCCTGAGCACACTAATGCTGTCACTGCGCTCCACTTCATGTCTAATAATAACTGTCTCTTGAGTGCTTCATTAGACGGGACTGTCCGTGCTTGGGACCTATTTCGGTACCGAAACTTTAGAACATTTACGTCCCCTTCTTCGAGGCAGTTTGTTTCTCTCACAGCTGATCCAAGCGGGGAAGTTATATGTGCTGGAACCTTAGATTCGTTTGAGGTTGGTTGCTTCTCATTTGCCTCAATGCTAATAATGATTAATTTCTTATTTTGTTGGCCTTGGTTTTACTGACTTTGTTAACTGCCTTTTTATAGATTTTTGTATGGTCAATGAAGACAGGCCGTTTGCTTGATATTCTTAGTGGCCATGAAGGTCCAGTTCACGGGTTAATGTTTTCTCCAACAAATGTGAGTACTTTTATCTCATTGACTTGTTGTGTTCTTAGAACAGATTAATGGTGAATAGAACAAGGAATGAGAAGGGAAATACAAAACATGAATCTTTCTCCTTGCTTAAGATGCCATTTTATGCCATAATCAGCCCACAATCTCAATCTTCATTTCTATGTTCTCACATTTTCTGTCTATTTTCTCATAGCTATATTTTTTTTAATAGATTATTCATTGTTCTTTGAATTACAGGCAATTTTAGCATCATCTTCTTGGGACAGAACTGTAAGGTTGTGGGATGTATTTGAAGGAAAAGGTGCTGTCGAAAAATTTCAGCACACCCACGATGTTCTTACTGTTGTTTACCGGCCAGATGGAAAGCAGATTGCTTCTAGCACACTCGAGGGGCAGATTCATTTCTGGGATGCAGTGGAGGGTCTCTTGATGTATACCATTGAAGGTCGTAGAGATATAGCTGGTGGCCGGCTGATGACCGAACGTAGAACAGCAGCTAATTCTACTCAAGGAAAATGTTTCACAACCTTGTGTTATTCTGCTGATGGGAGTTACATACTGGGTGGTGGGCTAAGCAAATATATTTGTATGTATGATGTCGCTGAACAGGTTTGTGCCCCACTCCTTTGATATTTCATTTACATCTTCTGAATGGTTTCTGAAGTATATAAGTATACTAATAGAAAACAATCCATGTATTAGTACTACTATGATATCCATAGATTTTGGGATTATCACTAAAATAATTGAGAAAATATCACAATTCAAAATTGATGTTTTGACTCTTGTTTTTCCGACTTCTATCATTTGTATTTTCATTGTGTAATGTTTTGTTTGCTATCTTGCGTTTGACCCCCTATCCCCTCATGATTAATATTTCAAATAGTTTTGGTAATCTTTGTTGCTTGTTATTCTAGATATGGTTTTTGAATTGTCATTTACATTGTTGTTCTGTTTAACCTTGTAGAAATTCTCGTTCCCCACGATAGTATTTTCTTGAGCTGTGTACATAGTCTGTTCAATTGGGCGTGAGTTGTTTATGACCCTGTATTTTCCCCTAGTACATTTATATTCTGTCTCTATTGTTTTTTTTTTCAAGTTGAAATTTACATAAAAAGTAACTCTTGAGTTGGGTGATCATAACATATTCAAGATTTAGTCTAATATATGAATGCTTGCTACTGTGATGCACAGGTGTTGCTGCGGAGGTTTCAGATAACCCACAATCTTACACTTGATGGAGTGCTTGATATCTTAAATTCAAAGAACATGACCGAGTCTGGTCCAATGAATTTGATTGATGATGATGATAGTGACACCGAAGAAGGGATTGACAAGCAGACACATGGAAATGTTGCTTTTGGTTTGCCAGGATCTTTGCCTAATCGTGGAAGGCCTATTATTCGTACCAAGTGCCTGAAAATTGCCCCCACAGGCAGGAGTTTCACAGCGGCTACAACAGAGGGGGTTCTAGTTTATTCAATGGATGAGTCTTTTATCTTTGATCCTACGGATCTTGATATAGATGTTACACCTGAGGTATGCTTATCTTTTAACTTATCATCCATGTATAAAATTGTCTATATTCATCAATAGGGTAGATCAGATATAAGCAAAACTTCTATGAACATGAAGGAATAAAACTTTGAAGACTGTATTATGTTATTCATAATATTTTTCGTTGCCTTTTCAGGCGGTGGATGTCGCTCTCAGTGAAAATCAGCTAAGCAGGGCTCTCATTCTTAGCCTTAGATTAAATGAGGATACTCTTATAAAAAAATGTATTATTAGTGTAAACCCTGAGGACATTCCGGCTGTTGCTTCGTCAGTCCCTTCTAGATATTTGAAAAGGTTGGTCGAGGCATTTGCAGAGCTCATGGAAACCTGCCCATATTTGGAGTTCATTCTTCAATGGTGTCAGGTATAGCTGATAACTTCTTGTTTGGGGATGGTGCTCTGATTGTTGGATGCGCTAATTTTGTTAATGTTCTCTATGACAGGAGATTTGCAAAATTCACGGTCAATCTATTCAGACAAGTTCCAGGAATATGTTGCCTGCGTTGAAGTCCCTGCAGAAGGCTATTACTAGGTTACATCAGGATTTGGCTGAGACATGCTCTTCCAACGAATACACTTTGAAGTATTTATGCTCAACAAGTGTGAAAAAGTGATTTTACATTGCCTCAACTGACTGCATTTTTATGGTAAGCTTTTCCTTCTCTACTTGTTGGTTCACTGGTACCGACAGCTCCAGAAAGTGCATAATTAGTACTTGTTCTGAAGAAAGAAGTAAAAAGGAATTTCATCATTAACCAAAACGACTCACATTTTGGCTAGGGATTATAATTTTGTTCTTGTTTTTTTATGGTTCTTATTTTTTGCTTTATATAAAAAATCTTTGGCTTTGCATAAACATATGTGCTCAAGAATATCTTTTACTTGCTTAGGTATTATGAATACATTGTGACCAATTCAACTTGAAAAATACAAGTTTTTGCAATTCCCACTTTGACTCCTATGTGGGAGGAAAAATGAGTCATCGAGAGGCTGGGGGTAGGAAGTGAGTGTGAAGTATGCGAGTGGCAGGAGTTTTTTGGGACTTGGAGGATACAGTAGGGGCTTTATGATATAGTTGTCCATATTTTGGTTTTACGTAAGACTCGGGGTATGGTCTTACCTTTTGTAATTGGGGTTACTTTTCATCTATATATTTACCGTTTCAGGGGGGAGGAAAAATGAGTCAAGGGAAGGAAACAAAATTATAAAGAAAACAAAGGCTAAAATTGGTTTCATGTCAGTTGTTTACTCATAATCTTCCGTTTACAAACACCTGGTGTATAGAAAATCCTTCCGCTTTAAAGTCGTGTCCTTTTACCTGCCATGGATCATTCGGTACTTAACACATCTAATTTGCTGGAAAAATATTTTCTTAGCATTTGCAGCAGGTTAACATGTATTTACATTAACAGGTTGAATTTTCTCAAGCATCCCAATGGAGATGGAAGGAAACAACATGTACTCAGAACTAAATCGAGAAATTGCATTTGTATGATTCTCCGTGCTCACCAGATTCAAGTACTGACACGGTGAAAGCACACTTACATTGGTCTCAAAGTTCTGGCCAACAAAATTTTGATCCACAGGCAATTCGGATTTGTGATTTTGTAGCTAATGCTCAATGTTGACATTGCTTATTATTGCCTGTTTCTGATTCTTATGTTGAGATCATATGAAGTGGCTAGTGTAATTCACATAAATTGAACAATGTGAGATTTCAAGAAACTCCGGGTGGGTCTTGTGAAAGTGGAAGTTATATCGTGTTTATTTTTGTTTTTGGTTATAAGGTTCGATTCACCCTTCAAATACAAAAGATCAAGACATTGTGTAGGGCATCACCCTGTGCTCTTTTACTATTTTTATTTTGTATCCACAATCGATGAAAGGATTTGGTTTTTCCCAATATGCTCCTTCATGTGTGATTATAAGAAATCTTGGTTAGATCATATGAAAACGGGATTCGTTTTGAGTTTAGTCAGTATTTATTTTTTATAATGAAAATCAACCTTATTCTACAAAATAAGGGTGTGTTTGGATTCCAAATGCATTATCATTATAATGCAAAATGATAAGGCGATGTTTGGTTAACAAAAATTTTAAGGCGTTTAAATTATGATATTTTTGGATTCCACGATATATTAATTAAAATGCAATTATTTTATCTCGATTTATGTGATTATTTGGTTAAATTACGGTTTTACCTCAATTTTTATGAGATTTTTATTTTTACAACCAAACGGACACATAAAACGAGGTAAAATAATTGCATTATAATGAAAATGCAATGAAATACAAACACACCCTAATACTGTATCAGAGGTTGACTCTTTAGTAACAACAAGTCTTTAGTGATAATCTACAACCCCTGATGGTATCCAACTTGGGCTGTTGATAGCACCGGTTAGCCAAGCTCTGAGCTAATTATGGATAAAATTTCATGCTCTTCAATGGTCAATACACAATTTTCCCCATGTTCAAAACCCTATAAACCACACCATCTCTAGACTTAATCCTTCAATATTACCTCAATAAGATCATTCCTTTCTAAGGTATGAATATCTTTTATAGGAATTCTTCTATGGAGAGAACAACCTTGCATTACAATAAAGGGTATATCTACTATCTATTCCAACATTACATTTGCTAGAAATAGTGCAATATCCAAATAATGTAAGGTGGGCAAAATCCAAATCGAATAGTCTATAACATCGTCGATTGTTTGTAGGTTGATTGTTCCGAAATACACTCTCCTACAACATGGCAACATTGTTGATCTTCATCTTCGTCAACATTGTTTGTGAGTGTGGATGTTATCAAAACAGTTATCCATTTGATGGTTCCTCGGGTGGTTGTTGGCGGATCTTCAATTGTGATTAAAGAGTGGTGGGGTGTGTAATCTACAACTCGACATCATCGCTTTTTAAATGTTGAAATTGAGCCTTGGAAGCACCACATTCAAATATCATGCTCTTCAATGGTTAGATTCACTCATCTAACACAAAAGCTTAAATCATTATAAAAGAGTTTCGAACTTATATACTCAGTCTATTATGATTTAGGGAGTTTTGAACGAATTCATTCAAACTATCTGTTCATTCTGATCTAGCTACTAAAACGATAATACAACAATAGTATATTCATTCACATAAATGAAACTCCATCCATGTCTTTTCTCAGTTTCAATGCCTCCTCTTTCCTATGCCTGTGTTTCTGCTCTCTTTGATGGGCATGCTTCCTATGCCCATGGTGCTTGTGCTTGTGCTTGTCCTTCTGAACATGGTGCAAATACTGTGTGCCATCGTTCCCTTTTTCAGCATGTTCATGGTAACGGTGACGATGGTGATGATGGTGGTGGTGGTGATGGTGATTTGGATGGTCTCCATGGATCCTTCCATGCTTGTGGTCATTATGATGTGTTATGGGAAAAGGATCGAAATCAGTTCTTTTGTGCCTATGATGATTTTGGAATCTATCTTCTTCGGCTTCAAAGAAGTGAGCTTCCCACCAGTCATAGAGTGGATCGAAGAGTCCCTTCTGGTGAAGCAGCCAAAGCAGCACAAGCACTGCACAAAGGAGGGAAATGTTGTAGTTTTTCCAACTGATTGACCCGAATGGAAAGAGCTCCTATGAGATTTACCTGTAGGGAAGATTGCTAAGAACAGGCTGAAGAGGATGATCCAGCTCATGCATATGTACTGTATGTGGCAGCGGAAGTCAAAGAACGCATTGCACTTGCTCCTTCTCAAAGTATCAGGCAGAGGTTAATAGCTATAAAAATTTCTTTGAATCATTGTTAATGTGAAATGTAAACACTGGGAGTGTACCTGCAAGATCTTCCGGTGATGAAGTCAAGCACACCATTCCATAACTTGTTCCATAAGTTTCTTATAGCGTCAAGGAAACTGATTGTGCTGGATTTTGGTGGTACAAAAGGGATCTGTTTGAGATTTGCAAGAGAATTTAATCATATGCTCTACAAAGTACATTTACCTTGTTTTTCCACTGGTGATTAATAGGAAAAGGTAGCAGGACGAGTTTATTAGGCCAGTTACCAAATACCAACACTTGAAATTTGGATATGCTCCATCAGGAGAAAAATCACTAAACTATTCATTTTTTTATGTTGTACCTGGGTTCCATTTTCCAGAACCATTGTTGTAGTGGTGAATTGACAGTCAGCTCTATCAGCTTCTTGAAAGTCCGAGTCCTTGAGAATAGCTGCATCCAGAAATGATTGCTTAAGACATGATTGCATCTACATTCCATCTCAATCCTGCTATATAATTTGAAGAGGAGGAGGATGGATGATTTAGAACAAATGCTTACCTGTGCATGTATATTTTGCTGCTTGATCCGAGGAAGGGTAGATCTTAAAAGATCGCGTTGTCATCTCTTGAGGTTTCATGATGAAAAATTGCTCCTGTAAATCAAATCTATTCAAGTGAAAAATTGTGTTCTTACATGGATCCATGATAATGGCAATGCATAACATCATATAAGTGCGAACCTCCATTGTTGTCACCCCCTGTGTGCAAGAAAACTGCAACAAAACATGACAATTATGAAGGAGCTACTAGATCAATAGAGATATATTGCATCTGAGGTGGCATTTAAGTGTAGTTACTTTATTCCAATCAATAAAAGCAAAATCAAGTTGGTGTTCGTATGTTTCACGTGGGAAGTAATAGTGAACCAACAATTTACCGTTAAGCTATATGATGCTTCCACTTCACCAGTGTTCATCACAGTGATTGTTGAAATTCCAGCTTGAGAGAGCGCTTCAAAAGTTGGAATCGTAATGCTGCAGATCTTCCCAGGACTCCTAAATCACAATGTTTTCGGATTAGTGAAATTTTACTGCCTTGTGATATGAAAGCCAGTACACAGATAAAAATCAGATGCTAAATGTTTAATTCAATACCAAAAAACACCAACAAGAGGAGTTCATTTTGAATAGTTCAGATCCTAGACGTCTTTCCTCCAATAAAAAGGTCTGTTACACTACTTTAGAATCACTTCAAGCAATAACTGGAAGATCATTTTAGGGAGGAGAAAACACCGGTTTACCTTTGGTTGATGTATTCAATGTCATCAGCTCGTAGTTCTATCAGGAGGTTGGTATTGAGAACCTCAGTGATCCCTATGGAGAATGAATTAGACCCTGCATTCTGCATACATGTGCGAAGAATGAGCCTTTAAGGTTGCATGTATCATTGGATTCGAAGTGGGAATAAGACCTTATACAATATAACTTAACTGGATGCTGGTTAATCCTTTCAAACCTATGCTCCACACCATACAAAGGCACCTGGTTCCGGTTCAACCTGTTCTGGTCTGCCTGTGTACACATTGTTTGTTCCATTTAGAGGCAAATTCACGTTGAGTAATAGACGAAAAATCTCTAAAGGACATAAAGAGAAGCTTAGCTACTAACTTCATGGAAGTTCCACAGCTGGTTGTACAAACAACTCCATAAGGGGGAGGAGCAGAAGTCTGGCTGCCCGTTGAATGCCTCGTAACTGACTCCAATCTTGTTACATTCAAGGCCATCTAAGGTGAATCTCACTCTCTCAAGTAACATCCACTTGGAAAAATTCAATCCCAGATCCTGTGGTTTTCCTTGCCCACCCTTCAGGGATTAAAAAAAAAAAAATCTCAGGTTGTCTCATCTCCACAACTTTCAGCATTTCATTTAGATGAAGTAATTAAGACAGAGAAAAGCAAGAGTACCTGCCTTGGAATAGCAAGGTAGAAGTCCTCAAAAGAAGGGATGTTAGTGTAGCCAGCAAAGTCCCCAACGAGATTGACTCGCAAGAAGTCATCATCTGATGTTGCTGTTCTATTTTCAGGGCCTATAATCACCTCCTGGTATAGAAGAAATAATTTCATGAATTTTAAAGCCAGAAACATGTGCATTTAATGAATTTCTTACACATAAAGTGAACCTCGACTTGGAAATACATGTAAAAAGATCTCAACTTCCGTCTTTATCTTGGTGAATGATTACAGAAATGGATATAGAAACATCAAAGGATGGTTATAAGTAGAAACATACTGATATTTTGGAATGAGACTTCACTTCAATTCGTACAGTAAATCCTATTGATCGCCGTCCGATACCAAATACATGGAACCTAAGACAGCAGAGACCATTAATCAGACCATGTAATAATAGTTTTACAGCTAGTTTTTCCTTTTAATGAGGATGAGAAGTTTGACTGTTAGTTAAGCCTTTTAATGAACAAAAAAACTGGAGGATTTGTCACAAGGATTCTGAAAGGCATACCAATCTCCAGGGAATCGCAGGCAATGGGCCGTGTTTGGTTTCCCTTGCAGAATGTTATCAACTGATATAACAATGTGCATTAGATGCAAAGAAACCTTGAAGCAAATCCCAAAGGAGTGTGAAACTTTCCCCTTCAAGGTCAAAGAACTTACTGAAGTTGCCACATGAAGAAGGCACTCGCCATTGATCTCCACAAGGACAGCAGACAGGCTAGTGGTGGCAAAAGCCAAGGCAATGTAGAATAAAGGAAGAAAAGTAAATCAAAATGTATAACAAAACTGCAGTAACTAGATATAACCAAAACCATTCATGAAGAGTAAAACACATGTTCCAGTTGTATAGTTTTTGAGTAATTTTTGTTGTTGTTAGGTACATGATGACAGTATTGGTATAAAACGTGTACATCACATATAGTTCAGCACATTACCTGGGTATGTTCAATCACATGACCACTACTATCATACAACCTGTGAAGACGAAGCAAAAGCAAATTGCATTCAAATTATGAATGAATGCTGAAAGGATAAAAGGACAAGCACTATCCATATAACATATACAATCAATTTTCTAATAAAGCTCTACAGCTTAAGAACAAAGGAAGCAAAATTGCAGGGAGATTAAAGATGAAGACAGAGCTATCCAGGTACATAACTGGAAGGATGATATACCTCTCGCAAATTTGGACCACCTTTGCATCAGCATCAGGTTCACACTTGCGCGTTTGGATGTAAAACTCTTGGGGCTTATAAGGCACATCCTGTACCAAATTGCCTTACATTTCAAAGGATTACATCAAAATAAAAGAAATGATATTGAAAGTGTTTGGAGCATGAAAAACCATGAAAATCTCTCAAGGGGGCATTTGGTTATAATTGATGTCATTATTGGTGTGATGTGATAGTGTGATACTCACTAATATGCTGACAAATGATAGTAGCAAATCAAACCGATAAAATCAATCATATGCAGAAAATTATGCTTTGCTAACTGGGAATCAAGGATAAACAATAATCATACTCGGATGTAGGTGAGCTCGTAAAGGGCATAAGCAGCAGTCTTGTTAATGGTGATCAATGGTGGCGTTCTTAGTGTTTGCATCTTGTTAGTAGAGTTCTCCTCCACCTCCACTACCTCCGCAACAATGGACGCTTCTCCTCCGCTCTTTTTTAGGAATTACAACATAAAAACAATCCACATAAACAAAGACAAAGCAAGAAAAAGAAAAGAAACAAAATGGAAAGAACTAAGACTTACAGAACCACTAGGAACAGCCATGTTAATGACAATTTTTCTTGTGCAGTTGAGGTTATTTTTGTCAGACTCAGAACTTCTTTCGCATTTCTCGAGTTTGGATTTCGAAAGAATCTGAACACCAGAGGCTCCATTGATACTGACAAAAACAGAGAGGAAGATGGAGAAGGAGAGCAGTGAAATCCACCCATAAAAATTCCCCATTTCGTCTTTTTCCTGATAAAAAGAAGCTAAAATGAGATCACAAATAGTATGAATATATCATATCCTATGCATGATTAACTCATTATCGCCAACATAGCTGGGATTCATAGGATCACAAGAGTGAAGATTTTTAAATTTTGTGTCTAAAAGCAGAAAATGCCCGATTTTAACATTTAGAATGGAGAGTAGTAAACAACTAAACTCTATCAATTTCTATTTTAAGACAACCACTAGAAAGAAATCCAGGCAACCGTGAAAGAGATGAATGAAATTGATGCTTAATTATATATTTCTCCATAGTCGATCATCAAACAAAAGCAAACAATTTCCTGAATCTAACCCTAAAACCAACACCATTGGTATATTCACATAATCCCGATCAGAACAATGTACACAAACTTTGAAACAATTTTATCAAAAACAACAGAGGAGATCCAGATGAATGTAAAATACTTTTAGTTGAACTCGATCAAGGTCCAAAATTTCCTTTCCAACAGCAAACTGTAAATTCTCTTAACAATGCAATGCAACTCAGTGGCGGAGTAGGAATTTCGCTGGGGTGCTGAAAACTCAAAAAGCCGATAAACATTTTTGCTTATATAATAATTAGACGTAATGAATAAAAGACGGACAAAAATACATTACTTCAGACCAAATGAGCTCTTTTTTCTACCCTCACATCATCTCTAACAACATTATCTTGAACCACATCAATTCTAACATTTGGAGACTGAGCAACATTATCTTGAACCACATCAATTCTAACATTTGGAGACTGAGCGACAGAAGGACTGGAAGACCCAAAACTTGAAATTGGAATCGATGGATTCTTAGTTCGAGTAACAAATTTCTCCATTTTTCTCCGATAATAAACAATTCACAAGCCACAAAATGAACATTCTATAACAAAACTGATTCTCAAATTTCACAAACCCTAACTATCCATATTCAGAAATTGTATTTCAATTTGAAAATCTAACCTTCTAACTTTCAAGTATTTCAAATTGAATAGAAAATCTAATTCATAATGCATAAACTTCAACATAGGAAAGTGGAAATGTACCTTTGAATCGAAAGTCAAGAGGTTAATCAATCCTGAATCCCTGATTGAAGAAAGCTGGCGGCGATGTCCAACAATCGAAGGCGGCCAACCGGGGTCGAAGGTGGCCAGCGTCGATGTCTAACAGTCGAAGGCGGGCGGCGGCCGGTGGAGAGCCGGACGAGGAGAGGAGGGACTGGATTCGAGTTCGCGGTTGGCCTGTCTCCTGCCTGGCGGGAGTGGAGAGGTTGTGGATTTGGGAGTAACTGCCAGTGCTAGTGGTTTCAAATTACGGTAGGTTTTTTTTTATTTTTTTGAACCGGAAGAAATTTGACGGTTGACATAGGCAATTAGCCAAGAGCATACTGCACAAGCCCGAAAATCCAAAATCTAGATGAGATAGTCGATCAGCAGCTTAGCTGCCTTTCCTAAATACATGTGAGACCTCAAATTCTGGAATCATATTCAGTGCACATAGAGTGTCGGATAGAAGCATCTATATTTCGTCATTGCAAGATATACCTGCCTTGAGGCTTTTAATAATACTAAGATTATCACCTTCATGCAGATACGCGGGATTTTTAATTCAACAGTTTTGAGATCCAATTGCTAAAGCGAGTGGGGAGGAGCCGGATTCAACATATCTTGGAGGAAGATGCCGAAGAGGGACTTTTTTTTAAAAAAAACATAAGAATATAATTGCTGGAGTAGTTAATTAATAGTTTAATACTCACCCCGATCCAAAATACATGTCGTTTGACTTTTTAACACATATATTTAAGGAGCTAAAAACTATATAACATATTAACTTTTTTTTTTACAATTTAATACTTATTACCAACAAATATTAAGTTGTAAAAATAATAATGTTTTTACCTTCTTAAAATACGTGTTGAAAAGTCAAACGACGTATATTTTGGATCGGAGGTAGTATCCTACTTTTTTTCCCCCTTTTTGAGAAAAATTACTACATCATACTTGATCTTGAGTTTGTTTTTAAAAACGCATTCACTATGTACACCACAAATTAACGTTCAATTGGACGTTGTAATCTACCCAAACCGCCTCGTCCTGGCCTTAGATTTACCCCGTATTACAATGTTGGATCCGACATTGTACTATAATTAACACTACAACGTCAAATCCGACGTTGATTAGTAGCTCTAATCCGAGGATTTGCGGTGTATATAGGGACACCCGTTTAAAAAATAAAAATTTATAGAAAACCACCATTTAAAAACCGTATAGGTTTTTATACTTAACCACTCATTAAATACGAAATTACAGAAAATCACCTATTTTTGTTAACAAATCACCATCCGTTGTCTATTTCTATTAGGATTTTGTCAAATATATATGATATTATATTATTTTAAGCTTTATATTTAAATTAGACTCTCAAATAAATTTAAAAAAATATTTTAGTAATTTTTTTTAAAAAAACTTGATGTATATATAGGAACAAATTCTTCTATTTTATTCATAAAAATAGTAATAAATTTTAAAAATATTTTATATACTACTTTTTAATCAAAATTAAAATAAGTTTGTAAGTCATTCGCATTGTTTAAATTTAATAATATTTTTGATACTTATAACCAAGAGAAAATTTGCGCTGAAGGCGCAAATTTTCGGCCCAATTAGCCAAATATACACGTTTTGGTTAAATTTACAAAAGTATACACGAATTTTTAAAACTGAAAAAAGAGAAAATTTCCCGATCTTAGATCACCTCTCTCTCCAGTCTCTCTCCTTTCTCCAGATCTGGCCGCGATTGAAGGCGATGAAGACGACCGCCCCTCTCTCTCTGCGTCGATGAAGACGATGATGCTCCTCCTCGTGCGCTGACGGAAGTCGAAGGCAAAGCTCCTCGCGCGCCCGCCGCCGACTGCTTTGTCCTTTCTCGTTCGTATGTGCAGCAACCCTAGAACCTTCCTCTGTCAAGCCGGTGCTGCTGAAGTTTCCGCTGATTCCAGATTGCGGAACGCACAACGGAGATTGAAGCCAAGGAGTCGGCGTTGGTGAGACGCTCGTTCATCTCTGGTGGCCCGATGATGAGCCGCTCGTCCCTCTCTGGTGGTCCGATGATGCGCCGACTCCAGATCTGGCCCTGGCGACCGGCGACTGGAGGCACAAGGCATAGGAGATGGGTGGTTGTCGCTTGCTGGTTTCATGGAGAACGAGTCCGACAACCTTCCAGCATATTAAAGAAAGCGATTTGGATCTACACATCGAAAATCAATCCGGATGCAACATCGGCATTGGCCACGACGTTCCATTGCTGACAGTGCAGCCACGAGGCGGAGGTGAAGGCTCCGACGTTTTTGTTCGTTCTCGCTGTGAATTTGAGGCGGAGGAGGAGGCTCTGGCCTCCATTGCTGACAGTGCTCCGGCTCTTGCTCAACTTGCTTCGGCTTCGACAGCATCTCCCTCGCCTCTCTCGCTCAACTTGCTCTCTCGCAATCAACGACTCGACTCCATTGCTGACAGCATCTGAATCTTTCGGTGAGTATCTCTCTTCTGGAACTTCAATCACTGCTGTACTGATCACCGAATAGCTCAAAACGTTGTGGTTTTAACGTTGTTTAGTGTGTGAGGTTTTCAAAATTTCCAGTTAATTTGTTGTTTGAAATCGAAGAATGTAGGATGCGCTGACAGCATCTGGATCCGATGCTCCATTTCGGCCACCTGATGCTGTATCAAGGTCTGTTCAACCTCCTGATGTTGTATCAAGATTTGCGAGAGAGACGGTTAACCGTCAGCGCTGACAATCGAACTTGAACCGAACGAGGGCAATCATCCAGTCATGGCTGCTGATGCAGAGCCTCTTGAGATCCTCCTCCACCTTCCATTTCTTGATGAAGCCAAGGTACTTGTTTATTGGTGTTGCTGTTGTAGATGCAATTTCAATCAAATTTAGAAATTGATTCTTATTATTATTTCCTTATAATCTCATCTCATACTCTACCTTTGGATTATTTGTAACCATTCATGAGATACGGTTTACCACTTGATGGTTTTTTGATCCTGTTGTTTCTGCTACTGCTCTATTTCACTGTCTATCTCCCTTAGGTATTGTGATTTCAATATATATTGATATGCTGTTGTGTTCTATATGTCAGAGTTTGTTTGCAGTAAATGTAGAGTTTGTTTGTAGTCTGTGGTTGCTGCTATGTAATAGATGTAGTAGGTAGATGTAGTAAATGTTGATGGAAATTGCTGCTATGTAGTTGATGGAAATTGCTACATTTATATATGTCTTGAGTGGTGGAGTTTGCTTGCTGCTATGTAGTAGATGTAGTAGGTACATGTTGCTTCTCAAATTAGAGATTGAATTATACTGTTTGCTTCTCAAATTTGACGTAGGAGGTAGATATTAGTGTTTTTACGTTAATGATTTTTAGTGCTGACATCGTTTTTAGTTTGATATTATACATGTAGGTACATATGTATGCTTGAGTCCTTAAAAATTGGGTTATTTTTTAATGCTGACATAGTTTTTATGAGTATTTTTTAGTGTTGACATCGTTTTTAATTTGATATTATATATGTAAGTATATATGTATGATTGAGTCATTAAAAAATGGTTTGTTTTTTAGTGCTGACATCGTTTTTAGTTGGATATGGGTTAAATTGGGTCTGTGTGTCTTCAGGTCAATTTAAAATTGGTCAGATTGATGCTAGATGGCGACTAAATCTGTTCGTAGATCGACGATTCAACTGCCGCGAGTCCTCCTCCTCCTTGCCCGATCTCCGTCTTCTTCCATGGACGACCGAATCTGGATTCACGATCCTCTGCGCAACGATCTCCATGTGGTATGTTCTCGTGCTGACATGGTCTTCGAGGCTGACACCTGCACCAGCAAATCTTTTCTTAATCTCCAGCTGTCAAAGAATTAGCACTAATCCATTGGATTATAGTATTTGTTTTAATGGTTTTTACTGCTGCTAGAGATGCTTCCAAGGACCCTAAACTTGACCAATTCATGGTTTGTTTTTTTCTCTTCATTTTTTTTGCCTGTTTAATTGATTCTCTGATGATAAGAACATTGATATATACAGGAAGCTTATTATGACATGTTGGTAAAGTACAAGGAAGAGCTGACAAGGCCAATCCAGGATGCAATTGAATTCATGCGCAAGATTGAGTCTCAGCTACTACAGGTGGGAGCTCTGTCAGCGCTGACAACCGACTGTACAGACTCATCCTTGTTCCCATCAGCTTCACTCCTTCACCAGCCATGTATGTATTCTCCAGTTTCTGTTCTTCTTGATGGTCAATTTGAGTTTTGGGCGTTTTTCCATTCCATTTTGCTTGGACAATTTACACAGTTGTGAAGTAATTTCTCTTTTATATGTGCTGTTACTGTTCCATTTGAGGGTTTTTTGTTTGTTCAGTTTGATCTTTTGGGGGATTTTACTGATGTGGGGCTGTTGTTTTGATTACAGTACCAATAGGAATGGACAGAGCAACTCTTCCGGAGCCATCTGTCGGAATTGTGACGAACCGCCGAACTGCCAGGTAGGTTCTTTGGACTAACCTGTCGGATTTGAATCTGCGTTTGCGTCAGCGCCGACCATGTCAGCGCTGACATGGTCCGTTCTCCGACACCACGACGTGTTAGGAGACAGAAAAGTAGGAGCACCTCATCCTCACCTTTGCAGAAATCAAGGAGTCCTAGTGTTTCAGCATTGGAACGGAGGAATGCTCTTCTAAAGCAGAAAAAGGAAGAAGAAGAAGAAAAGAAAGGGTGGACATCTAAGTTTCAGTAGTTGATTTGACCAAGCATTTGCTTCTGTATCTGATTTGCATTTACACTTAGACGTGTGTAAACTTCTTAAAGCTCACACTTGATTGACATTATTTCCCAACCAAACTCTTTATTAATCAACCAAGGATACCAGTTTATAGTTCGAAGCACAAGTGTATTTTTCTGAATTTAGAAGCTGTGCAGCAAAGCATACATCCATACATCCATGTTGAAGGACATCAAATCAGTGACTGTACCAGCTTTATGTTGATAAGGGCATTCCCGACGGCGTCAGCATTCCCGACGTCGACGTCAGCATCCCTCAAACGGTGTCAGCATCGCCGATGTTAGCATCATCGATGTCCTCCACATCAGCTACTGCCTTCTTCACTGTCAATTGCTCAAATTTGCAATATGTTTGGTATGATCAAGCTGAAGTGCTGAACCCATATTTTGAGTGATAAAAAAAACCTTATATAACTGTCGATTGCGATTGTGCTTGATAACTCTTTGTTCACAAGGATGTCTGATAGTGTAAATCGCATTGGTCCAAACATACCCGAATTCAGAATCAATCAGACACCAATATAGAAGCAATTCCAGACAAACTGTATTCACAAGAATCAACAACATTTCAATCAGTCAAGATCAAGCAAAGCAGGAAAACAAAGGAACTGATATGATATCATACACTAATTTAAGACGATCCCATCCTACACTGATCCTTTCCATTTGAACAAGATAAATCAGCACCAATTTCATTTCCTCCGGGCACTCCCCTGAAACAGCTCGTTGTTGATCCGCGCCTCAACTTCCTCGACGCTGTACTTGATCAGCCTGTCAGCGCTGACGGAGACGCAGACGCCGCCGCTGACTCCCTGGTAGGCGGTGATAGAGGCCATTCGTCAATTGCGAATCTGTCAGCCTTGCGAAATCAAGAGCGCTCGCTCCTCGTCGGCACCGGAGTGTGGCGTCGTCTTGGCCGCCGGCGCTCAGATCCATCTACTACTCGATCTTCTAGGGCGTCATCTTCACCGATGCTTAATTAAATCAGAAAAGGAGGAGGACCAAAATCCACCACAACCGAGAACGCAGATGCTGCTTCGAAATTCTCCAGATTCAGTCGCCATCTTCTCTGCCTTGTGCCTCCAGTCACCGGTCGCCGTTCTCGTCAGAGGAAGATGAGAAGAATCGGCATCACCGGAGTCAGCATCGATCCACCGCCTGGCCTCCAATCTCGATCTCGAACTCGAACTCGTCAGCGATGGCGTTCGGCTTGGGGATGGCGATGGCGATAAGCGATTCAAGCTCGAACTCGAATTCGTCAGCGATGGCGATGAGCGAGAGGGCGAGGCCGAAGGCGAGGGCGAGGGCGAGGGCGAGGGAGAGCAGCATCTGGAAATCTGCGGACGGAAATCTGGAAACGGAGGAGAGCGGCAATGGGAGAGATCGAGAGGGGAACAGATCTGAGAAATTGGGGGTGGTTTTGATTTCAGATTAGGGTTAATCGGGAAAGCACGGATGTATAGTTTTGTAAATTTTACAAACCTTTGTATATTTGGCTAATTTGGCCTTCATATTTGTATATTTGACAAATCACCCCTATAACCAATGTCTCATTTTTTCCATTTGTAAACACCTACAGACACTATATACTAAAAATGAAAAAAACTAACTAAATATTTTTAAAAATATTTTACATGCTCAAAAATAATTCTATTAAAAGTATCTTTATTAAAGTTTGCTTAAACTTTTTAAATGAAATTCAATAATATTTTTCACATTTAGAATTTCCGCCCTCCAAATAAATATAGAATTTAAATTTTTTACACAATGTTTGCCCCTAATATATTAATATAATTTTTTTTGGTATCCCTAACATAAATATATAGTTGAAATATATTCAATTTTAACTTTAAATTTTAAGTATAAAATATTAAAAAATACTATATTTAATGGACTTCTAAATAGAAATATATGGTGGGTGGTAATTTGTTAACAAAAACCATTTAATTTGTGATTTTCTATAATTTCATATTTAATGGGTGGTTTTCTGTCAATTTCCCTTTAAAAAAAATTATATGTCCAATATTTATTATTTTACATTTAATTTATTTTTAATTTTATAGTTGACATTTGTATATATTTAGAGATGACCTAATTCTTACATTTTTCAAATCAAATTATCAAAATGTTTGCAAAAGGAAAACTGTGATGTCCGATTGATTACGGACTAAGGGCGCGTTTGTTTAGATAACTGGGGAATGGAAAGGTAAGGTATTAAATTTTATATATGATCACCATTTTTTGTGAGCTTGGAGGAGAGGATGAGGGTGATTATTAGCCCATCCTAGAGGTATTAGTTACCCCTTCAAATTAGGGAATAGAATGGTAACACATTTGTATGAAAAATGAGAAAAAAAGGGGAAGAATTAGAATAGTGATTAATGAATCTTAACTTAAATATGAACTATATTTATAAGGATAATCGTTACTTTTCCCTCCCAAAAAACAAACGGGGTTTAGTATGTAGTGAAGGTGAAGGGGATGAGAGGTTATTAGACGAAGGAGATGAGAATTACAGACAGATAGAGAGAGAAGATAGAGAGGAAGAGTTGAGGAGATGAAGCTGGAATCTCATTAATGCCCTGAATTGTACAATCAATTGCATTTTATATTCCTCAGATGGACTCTCAGGCAAGTCCGTAGGCATAAGGCCGGCCCATTTCTAAGTCCATATGTGACAAAAACATACTCCTCGTTCAACAATAAGTGTCATTTTAGACATGTGCACAACTTAATGCTAATTAATTTTCTAGGAAACCTAAAACGACACTTAAGATTATCAAATTTTACAACTTAAAACGACACTTAACGTTGATCGGAGGGAATACCAATTCAAATAAATATAGATGGAGATACGAAACCTACATATATACTCCCTCCGTTCGGCAACATATGTCATTTACTATATATTCACGCACGTTTCTTTATAATGATAAAAACTATATAAAATATTCATTTTTTTTAACAAGTTTGTGCTTATTAATAATAACTACGAAATTGTTAAATTTTTTTATTAAAAAACTAGATATTTTTTTATCTTTTAAAAAAACGTGCGTGAATACTAAAATGATACATTTTACAGAGTTAGTATTACTTAAGCTTTTATGTTATAATGAAAGTAAATCCGACCTTATATTCTTATAATATAAAAACAAAATCAAAACACAACTCTCGTTTCATAACATCCAACCGAAGTTTCCGGAAATGTAATGTAGCCTTTAGGCCGGCTAAAAGCAAATCCCCGGCCTATTACTTAAGAAAATACAAACCATATATCAAAAAAAAAAAATTACAAACCAACTGCAAATTAATTACACTCAAATGCTTATAAAAAAAAAAAAAAAAATATTACACTCAAATGAATATAAGCACAATTGCATACATGTGTTTTTTGCATCTGATCATGAATTAATAAAGTTCTAACAGCAGTAGAGATTATTGTTCTAAGAATATGAATATATGAAACAATTAAAAAATATACCAATATATATATATATATATATATATATATATATATGGTAAAACAAAAGCAATATTAGACAGCCTAATGGAAGACAAGCAGCTGGTATATTATTGAAAATCCGTTGATCGATCATGAGTTGGAGGAGTAGAATAAGGGCTTGACGGAGTATTGTTTATTGGGCGAATGTTTGGAAGAAGAGAAGGGGATAAGGTCGGAGCCACTCCGTCCGCCATTGATGTTGGTGGGAGAGCTACAACCAGCCAAGGGAGATGACTCAAGGAAGGCCTTGCACTTTCTCAACTTGGAGGTTGAAGACGACGTCGTTACTGTGTAGAACCCATTCTTGTTTGTGGGGCTACTTATGAATCTCATATTGCCCCCATCTGAAGACTTGCATTTGATTCTCGCCGTTGCTCCTGCACACATACAAATTAATTACATTGGTTTTAGGTTGGAGCCTCGTTTAATTTGCACTCGATCCTGTTATACGTACCGAGGATAGGGGTAGCTTTGTTTCCATGGTCGGAAAGGCAGAAAATGGAGCCCTGTGCGTCCATGGTGTCGGATTTGGCCTTGTTACAGAACAATAGCACCGCCAAAGAGATGAACACACACCACGCATCGACTCCTTTTGCTGCAACACCCATCGATATATCACCTACTCAACTATTCAATTGAATTCACTTAACCAATTAATTAAAATCAATGCCAATATATATCCATGCATATATAAATATATATATATATATATATATATATATATATATATATTTCATCTTCTACAAGGGAAGTTGTTCGCACGTCTGCCAAAATTAATTAAAAATATAAGTATTCGTATATATATTCTTATCGGATCAGAAATCTTCACATGCATTGAACCGCCCAGCTAAGCTATATATGAACACATTAAATTAATGACACAAAAATTAATTAAATAAATTACCAAAGGACATATCGAGATCGATAAGCCAAAAAAATACTGCAGACGTCGACACATTAACGTCGGTGTGAAACGGCCTCTATTGCTGTAACTGAATGACACAAAAATTAATTCAGCACGTTGTTTTGACAATTTCCCGCGTGATTCGAGTATCGCGCGCAGGCAAGGCAATGGCATTAAAATTACATTTACAGCTATAGTACAACTAATTTTTCTTTATGCTTCCATCCTTCCTACCACGGGACTCCCTCCGTTTAACAATATAGGTCCTTTTAGATTTTGACCGTGTTTTAAAAACCTAAAAATTATAGTAAAATATCAACCTTTTTTTATTAAATTATTTAAAAAAATTTGATTTTTTTTTTGTTTTGATTAGGTAAGAATTCGAAGGTCAGACAAGCCTGACTCATCGAGAGGCCGACAAACGATGAACAACAAGCGAAATACAGAAAACCAAATACAGATCAAAGCCAGACAACAAGCGAAATGAACAAAGCAACAAAACCACTACAACAAGATGACCCTAGAAGACCAACTCCAAAAAAGCTGAGGAAGCCGACGAAGAACGAAGCCAAGCACCACCGGAAGGTGACACCGCGGGCCAGCGGTACAGCAGGACTTTATCTCCTGTGGGTAATGCAGGCGAACTCCAAGGAAACTCATTCCCGAATACGGAGTAGCCCCTGAGCGCACTACCACGACCCCAGCCAGTCCCAACTCCAGACTCCACACCCCAACCAAGCAGAAGACCACCTAGAAACATCAGAAGCAGAGTCGAAAGTTGCTCGAACAAAACGCAAGTCAAATTTAACCTGCAAGAAATCGTCAAAACCCTTTCGGGTGGGTTTACTCATACCCTTTCGGGAGTTAATTTAACCCTTCCGGGTGGGTTTGAAAATGTATATATATTTAGTGCTCGTTTGGATTGGTTTAAAAAACCCAGGAAGTGGAATATCCCAGAAAGTTGGATAGAATATCTGCGTTTGGTTAAAAAATTTGTTCTCCAAAAACCCAGGAATTGAAATTCCCATGAATTTAACTTCCTGTGAAACACAGGAATTGAAATTACCAAGGGGGTACATGGTAAGACAACTTCCACCCTTTTCTTACTAATAAAAATCCCATATTTATCTCAATATATCAAATCCACCATTTTTTCATTTTTCAACCAAACATGTTTCATAAAATCCCAGAAAGTGTAATTCATGGGAAGTAGACTTCCCATGAATTAAATTCCTGGGAAGTATACTTCCTACGTTTATCCAAACGAGCACTTAGTCATATAAAAGAAAATAACTAAATATATATAAAAAAAGCAGCTCAGATTTTTTTTTTTAATTTTTTTATTCCTTGTGCTTGGCGTGCAAGATTGAAAATAACCTTGCACGCCAAGGTTGTTTCGCTTCCCACAGATCCAGGCGCAGAAGGTCGGCAAGCCGCCGGAGGAAGCCGGCGCTGACCGAGCAAAACACTAGCAATGGCGGGGTAAGATTGGGAGGCGGAATGGATGTCAGGACGGTGGGTCGCTGGTGGAGGCCTCAAATCAAAAACCCCCAAATCGGAAAGGGGAAATTGAAGGGGGACCAGTAGGGACCGACCGACAGGAGGTGGGAGATGGAGAGCAGCGGCCATAGTCGGCGATGGAACGGTGGTGGTGGGCAACTGGCCACGACAGGAGCAACGACAACGAAGATCCCAGTAGAGGGACCGACAGTGTCGAGACCCAAGCCAGAGCAACAAGAAGAGGGAGGAGAAGTGAGGTTGCGCCGGAATTGGGTTTGGGGCTCGTAGGGAAGACGAACCCAAACCGAGAATCCCAATTTGAAAAGGGATTTTTGTGTGCAGATCAGATAAAATTGATGCAAAGCTGTGGAAATTTGTTTCTCAAATTAGGCAAGGAGAATGATGGAAAGGGGAATACGAACCCAAAACATCAAAAACCCCAACCACAAAAGAGTTTTGAACGAAACTCAGGGAGCGGTTTTCAGATTAGGGTTGTCTCGATCTGGTTCTTCGTCAGGAACGACGTCGAAATACGGCGACGCTACTGTGGTGCAGAGGTGACCGGAGTCGGATAGAGTGGCCGAAGCCGGGGTAATGGCAGCCGGAGCTGAGGTTAGGGCTCCCTCTCTCTAGAATTCTAGAGAGAGGAGAGAGTTTGCACCTCTCTCCAGCCGCGCACTCCATTTAAAAAAATTTGATAAAAAAACCCATTACAACAACTAGAGTTTTTTTTTTTGAAGCAAGATAAGAATTCAGTTTTCTAGACAAAGTCTAGAGAAATTGAGAGACCGGACAAGCCGGTAATGGACTAACCATCATGTACAACTAAATCAAATAACAAAAGCAAATGAAAAAATGGAAATAACACGAAGCAAATAACATAAATGAAAATGCGAAAATAAAATAAACGTGCAAGCTATCCTTCATCGTAAAACAAAACTAACACGACAAACAAACAAATCAGCCAACGGAGGATGCACACATAGAACTCTGAGGACACTGGCGGTCATCTCAGATTATGGACTCTGAAGAGCCATCAGATATCGATCGCAATTCGCAAATCCATGACGTCTTCGGATACAACTAATCAAACAATGTTCACATAAGGCATGCATCATGACAAGAACAACATAACACACCATACCGCAAATCTAACCCCAAGCTAAACCATTTCCCAATAAAAACACTCAACCCGTCTCAAAACCCTCAATGACGATAACGAGATCGTATGTGACTACTAGGTAGTCAAATTAGAGGCGACTTAAATGGGACATAGCAAAAAAATTGAACAACAATACAAAGGCAAAGGGAAAGAAAGACGGAATGAAAAAGAAAACTCCTAGCGTGTGAACAATGCTAAACATCGAGGCGGCGAAAGGTCTGTGAGGGTGGTTGGATGGCAGAGCCGAAAGTGCTATAGCGGTGGCCGGGAACTAGGGTCGAGCCAAGGGAGGCGGGAGCGTAGTCGCGGAAGGCTGAGGACACGGTGGCCTAGGGGACAGAGTTTTGCAAGGCGAGAGTTGCCGAGGACGTTGCTGGGCGAGTGCGAGGGTAGTCACAGAAGCCGTTGGGCGAAGAATCGGCACCCAAACCATTGTAGAAGGTGGCGCAAAAGGCTGGGATCGATCAAAGAAGGAGGCTAAGGAGGCGGTGAAGATGCGGGTAAAGCCGGAAGAAAGGTCGAGGCCTTGCTAGAGGATAGACTGTGGTGGCGGCTTGGTAAAGGAAGGATGGAGGCGGCGACGGCAAGAGCAAACACTCTCTAGGTCACCCCATCTTTTGGCTTTTACTCTAATTTTATTACAACAACTATAGTTGAAAGAGTGGGTTGATATTTTATTTTAAAGGCAAAAGATCAAATGTTGACATCATCTACATTCTAATACCATGTAAACCAAAACTTTACAAGAGGGAACATTTACATTAAGTTTTGGCTCCTAGAGAATATAGCCTCATGCGCTTGAGAACACTATGATGGAAAATCTTCTTATCTTCGAAGGGATCCGACTCCTTCTTCTTTATCGACCTCCGCCCAACCTCTGGTTGGCTCGACCACCCCTCTTCGGAGACTGAGAACCCCTCTTTGGAGGCTAAGAACCCCTCTTCGGAGGTCGGAAACCCTCCTCACCGGTTGAAAACCCTCCTAGCCGGTCCAAGGCCGGCTTGTCCACCCTCGCCGTCGTCGTCCCCTACCTCCCTCAGCTGGTTCGGGCTGTGGTGGTTGCTCTGCTTCCTCTCGGTGCTCCGACTTTGTGCTCGACGTCGAGTTTACACCACCCTACCTTGTCCTCCATCTTGGACGTTGATGCTTTGTCCTCCATCTGGGCTCTGGAATCCTTTGCTTTGCAACCAGTCTACCGGCCTAGAAGCTCCAATTCGTACAACTCGACCTCCGATTTTCCGATCTTGAGGTTGGTTTGAAAATTCGAGTCATAACTCCAGCCGCCCTCCTTGGTTCGAGATTGTGGCTCTCTAGTTGTGTTCTCACCACCCCCATTCGTCCTCCTTCACCTGGTCGTAATGGCTTAGGCGCTGGTCCCCCTGTGGCGGTGTCTCTCGTCGGAAGCGGCCTGGATGGTTGCCTTGTTGTACCGATAACTTGGGATTTTGTACGTGGTGTATTCGTGCATTGTGTCAAATCTCTAAATTATATATAAAAACAAAAGCAAAGCAGAAGAAGGTTGAAAGAAGGGGTTCGGGCCCAATTTTTTTCCTTTGAGTACGAGGGTTTTCCTTGGGCCAAAAGCAGCTGATGGGGTAAAAAAAAATTAATTAGGATTTTAGACTTTTTATAGATTTATATACTACGTATTTATTTTTATTAAAACATACGGAGTATACATATTTATAAAGTCCTTGACCAAAATCCCTTAAGGGTTTGATCAAAATTCCGAAAGGGTTGGAAAAAACATTATTGGCGTTTTTGAATGAGCGATGTGTGGCTCTGCATTTGGCGTCACATGAGCTAGATTAGGGATGGACAAAAGTTGGATCGGACCGGAATCGGACCGGAATCGGACCGGGACCAGACCGGAAATTACAGTCTTTGGATCGGATCGGAAGTATTACGGTTTGGTCCACGGTCCATGAAAATTCGGATTCCGGGTTCCGGTCCAAACCCGGGACCATACCGGAATTTTCGGGTCGGGCCGGAATTGGACCGGATTCTGAATTTTTTTAAAAAAATAAGCGCAGCTTGTGACCTACCCTCCCAAACTCCCGCAGCCGCTTCATCTGAATCTTCCTTTCACTTGTTCAGACAGAGTTCACCTATCTCTCTCTCTTCGTAACCACTCTTCCGTTCGGCTCTGCCCTCCTCGCTGTTCATTGCTCCGATCCACGGTACTGCAATAGGCTTTCTTCTTCTTCCCTCTCTTTTCACTTTTAGATCTAGGGGTTTTAATTTTTTTTTTTGCCTTTTGGAATGATGGTGATTAATTAATGGGATGTCAAAGGCATCTATGATTATAGCAGTTGAGTTGCAGGGGTAGCTAAGGATGAACAAGGAAAACTCAGTATCTGATTTTGATCAAGGATGCAACTTGCCCTTTTCTTTTCTTTTCTTTTATTTTTTTTTTTAAAAAAGCTCACACTCTAAGCCTCTCTCTTTGAGTCTCTATTCGGTCTTCTTGCACTTTAGAGAAATTTCAATGAAAACAGGGACTGTCGGTGAAGAAATATGGATTTCTAGAAGAAAAATGGATTTCTTGAATAGAGCTGAAAAATCTTCCAGAACAGCGTTGTTCTTCCTGAATAGTTGTAATATTCAGCCCCTAATTTGAGCTCTATTTGATGGAATTGATCAGCTCAAAAATAAAAATAAAAATGGATGCAGCTTATTTCCGGTCCAAACGGTCTTTCCGGTCCGTGGACCGGAAAACCCGGGACCATATTTATCGGTCCGAACCGCGGTCCATGTTCCCAAAAATTCCGGTCCATCGGATCGGACCGGGACCGTGATGTCCGATCCGGTCCATACCGGAAGCCCAACCCTAAGATAGATTCCTGCAGTATCGCTGGCCCGCGATGCTGCACTTCCTTTGTTTTCGTTTTTTTCGTTGCGCTTGTTTTCTATTTGTACTTGTACTGTATAGGCGGTTTCCGCCTGCCCACTCGTCGGCTTCTCGAGAATCAAGTTTGTCTGATCTCGAATCTTTACTTAATAAAAAAAACAGTCTGCCATGTAAACAACAACCAAAGTACAATTCAACATGTGTCCCCTTTTTTCCAGTGAATTATTCAGTTTTTTTTTAACCGGTAAATATATATAAGATGGGTGTAACCAAGTTATAAAAACACACAGACCAAACAAAGGGTCCCGTGGAAAAATACATGTCCGGTACCTTCCCTGCTGAAATCCGGTCTCCGTTCGACGCCCTCTCTCTTCCACGCAGAAATCCGATCTCCGTCTGAGCAGTACAAATCCGGTCTCCGTCTGCACAATCTCCTTCCCAAGTTTTTCTCTCTCATGGGGTTTACAATCTCATCCTTAATTCAATCCGAATTCACCTTCTTCTCAATTGATTTCCAAGTGAATCATGGATGGCGGTGGAGCTATGAGGGTGACATCAGGTCTCAGACTTCCAAATGCCAACATCGGAGGTGGGTTGTTGGTGAATTTCGTTGGCGCTTGGTGAATTTCGTTGGCGCTCGCAAGTTGATCCACCATGCCCTTCTCCATCAACTTTATCTTTAACATCGCCTGATGCTCGCTTGGGAGCTCGGTGACTAGGGGTGGAAATGGGATGGGTTATGAGTGGATGAAGCCACTCCATCACCCGCCCCGCGGGTAAAAACTTTCACCCGCTCCATCCATCACCCGTAAACCTTTTCACCCGCATCCGACTCGCGCGGGTGATGCGGGTGGAGCAGGTACCCAATGGGTGAAACAAAAGAAAAATCAAAATCAACACAAGTAGTCCAATTCTAACTCAAAATTACAAAAAGGGTGGGGTTATGTATTTTTATTTTTATTTTTGATCGGCAAAACACTAAAATTACAAGCTAATTGAAATTTGAAAGTAGAAGGGTATATATCCCTATACTAATCATATACTAATCCAGTATATCCTTTGCTATAACGTAAAAAAGCAAGCCGATACCATATCCATTCTAAATGAAATTTGGTGGGCAAAGTACTAATCAAGGATAAGGGTTTGTAAAAGTTAAACTTGAAAAGGGTAAAATAGTAAAATCACACACATTATGTATATAAATTTTAGGATTTTATGCGGGTTTACGGTGCGGGTTAATGGGTGGGTTAATGGGGCGGGTTATGGGTGAAAATCTTCACCCATAATCCATCCATCACCCGCTTCACCTGCACCCGTTCCACCCGTCACCCACGTTTTTGCGGGTTTTCACCCGCAAAATTAATGCGGGTAAACTGGGTGGAGAGGGTACCCGCGGGTTATTTCCAGCCCTATCGACGGCTGGGAATTCTGCAAGGATTATTTGGAAGAACAGGAGATTTGTTATAAAGGGGGAAGTCCAACCATTTGTATTTGCAAATTAATGCTCAGATGAAATGTTCAGATTGAAGTAAGGTCAAAGTAGGGCTGTGCAAAAAAATACGACACGGTTGACACGACACGAAACCGCACCAATACGACACGAAAAAACACGAAACGATATAGATACGATACGATTATGACACGAAACGGTAAAACACGATAATAATCGTGTCGTGTTCAGATCGGGATTTTTCCCTTATCGGGTATCCGACACGACACGATAATTTTTTTTTTTTTAAATATTAACCTGTTGCGATAATACAAATTTAAAAAGTGTCATAAAGAAACATAAAATGTAGTTTGCCCAGTTGGTGAGAGCCGTTTGTGTCTTCGCCAGACCTGTCTGTGAGGTCTCGAGTTCGATTCTTGATAATCACTTCCTTTTTTTTTTTTTGCCTTTCTTTTTTTTTCACCCTTTCTAATTAAACTAAAGCGTACTAAGCTAGGGTTATGAATCTTCCGCTTCATTCTCGCCGTCACCGTTCCAAGCCAACCCAGTTTTCTTCCTCCTTCAATCTCGCATTCTCGGCATTGGGCGGCCGTTCGTTCTTCACTCGCCGTCGCCGTTCTTCGGTCTTCCTACTCCTCCTCCTTTGTTCTAGGCAGCGGCGGTCGGACTCCTCTCAGCCTCTAGACTCGCCACACTTCAGATCCGGTGCTAGCTTCAAGTCGTCGTCGTCGCCGTTCTTCGGTCTTCCTCCTCCTCCTTCATTCTAGGCAGCGGCGGTCGGACTCCTCTGAGCCTCTAGACTTGCCGCGCTTTAGATCCCGTGCTTCAAGTCATCGTCGACCTCGCTCTACTCTCACTTCAGATCTGATAAGTTGTTCCTTTTTGTTTTTCAATCAGTTCGATCGTTCGATTGAATTAAAGACTGTGGGTGTCGAAAATTGATGTTGTCTGAGTGTTTGAGACTTTGAGTCTTTGATTTTTTGATTCAATTGTTCAATTCTTCATCCACTGTACGGCAACATTAGGAAAAAAAAAAGAGGTGGTTTTTGACTTTTTGTACAAAGCGTGTCGTGTCGTGTTATCCGGATATCCGACACGAAACTGTGTCATGTTATCGTGTCGGATACCCGGTAGTTATCGTGTCGTGTTCGGATCGGCACTTTTCCCCTTATCGGTTTCGTGTTTCTGTCGTGTCGTGTCGGATACCCGGTTATGCACAGCCCTAGTGAAGGTTCGATAATTAAAACAAAGTAATATAAAGATACTCTAGAAGGGGGGTTGAATAGAGTATGCCCGTTTTTCGCAGAAAGTCTCAAGACTTTTGGAGCTTGTACCAAAACCTTTGAGATTAAACCTGAATCACAAAGTTAGACAATCGAACCAAGTGCGGAAATAAGGTAAAGCAATAAGTAAAGAACACGAGTAATTGTTTACGAGGTTCAGCACGAACTTGGCCTACGTCCCCGCCTAGGGTTCTTCCACAACCCTAGGATTCAAAAGGCTTTATTGATTCGCTTAGCTTAGGATCCTAATAGCTCACCGAGAAGCCTCTCTCCTATAAAATTGCAATCTAGTCAACTCACGTTCCCTTGGAGTCCTAGACCAATCTAGAAGAGCCCCACCTCTCTCAGCTATCTAGTACAATCCTCTTACTCTCACAAATCAATAGCCTAGTGCAACTTCCCGAGTTATAAACTCTCGAGTAACACTATAAATGAATATATCCTATAAGCTCACAGTGACTCTCAAAGGCTTTGAAATAAACAACAAACTCTTGAGCGCTTAGCAGAGAGACACTTTGGAAGACAGATCTTGCTTGAATGAATGAAAGCTCGTGTAGCACTTGTTATATCTGTCTTCTTCTTCCTTTCCTTTATATAAGAGCATGGAGCGTGAGGGTCTTCAACACCAGATCTTCATCAACGGCTCTTTCGAATCATGACTTGATCTTGAATCTTCTATTTATGGATACTCTGAAGCCATGATCTATTTTGAATTTGATCTCCTCAATATGTACTAAAGGAAAGATATAATCTCGAAATACTTCCTGAAAAGGTTAGTCAAACATATATATATATATATATATATATATATATATATATATATATATATATATATATATATATATATATATATATATATATATATATATAATATAAAGGAAGTATATAATAAGATTAAATAATATTCAGACTAATAAGACAGGTTTTGTATTTCATCAACTGTTAATGCTCCAAGGCCTTTGACACAAACATCCTGTCAAAGCCTTTGAAACATTTATTCCAATTTTTCATCAAGGGAGGGAGTTATCACCTAGGTCAAAGTAGAAGAAAATTAATTTTAAATTAAGTTGGATTTTGATTTTGATTAAAAAAACACCAAAGAAAGAGCAAAGTAGTAGTAGTAGCAGCAACAACTCACATTAAACCTTTGCCTCAAACTTAATCATCAGTCTAGTACCAAAACCACAACCAGGACTCTAGCAGCCGTAAGTCTGACCTTTTTAATCATCATCACCACTTCACTTTGCCTTTTCAATTACACCAACATCATCTACATTGTGCTTCACCGTTTAGGCTTGGACCTCATATTAATACAAGCAAAGACATCTGCAACATTGAGAAAACACAAAGTCTTGAGTACGAGTTCAGCATCTACCCTGGTCGGACACTGAACAGAGAGAGAGGGCGTTGAACAGAGAGGAAGAACGGTTATGGAAAAAGTCTGAAGAAAAGGGAATGGGAAAATTTTGTTGATTTATTTATTTTGATTTTATTATTAATTATATATTAAAAGTAATTACAGGTGGACCAATTGAAGAGTTGCTACAGGCTCTGCTACGTTATAAGCTACAGGGGATTTGGACTGGTGCCGTGGTGGTGAGTCGAGAGCAAATGGCAGTACCAAATTGTTGGTGGCGGCAGTTGTAAGACCAAGAGCTAAAGCTCTCAATGTTGGTCGCGGCTTATTTAATTGCGTTGTAATGCATTGGTGTGTTTTTTCACATCTTAATGCAACTAAATAACTATCCACTTTTTTCAATAATGATTAGGTATTGTCATATTTTTACTAGTACCCATTGCAACAAAATAATTAGATTAATACAATTAAATAACTACTCATAGAAACCAAATAAATTAATACAACAAGAACTCACATCAAGAAATAAAACACATACTCCCTCTGTTTTAATTTAAAAGGTGTTTTAGTCATCAAGCATTGTTCCAAATTAAATGACGCTCGTACAACTTCACACCTACCCACTTTTCGTTTCATTCTCATATGTACATAGTGGAATATGAAAGGTTAATTGGAGTTTTCTAGAGTAATACGGAGTATAATTAAACCATATGCAGAGTACGGAGAATAAAATAAGTTGACACCATTAATTACTCTTAATATTTGTGCCCCGGGTTAAAACAACTTTTATTGTGAAACAGAGAGAGTATTCAATTTTGCCTTGTCCTTGGTTTGCACCATAAATGGTGCTTGTATGGGATTGTGACTCTTTAAAAAACGAGAGGAAAAAATAAAGTTTAACTATCATGCCCTTGATTGTATGAGTTATGGTCCCCTACATACTATCCCAGTCGGACACTCACAAGCGACAGACGAAGAAGCAAACAATCATTAGGTGGCGTAAACTACCAAGAGGGACGTTCAAATTAAATTTTGGTGGTTCTTCCCTCAGTGACATGACCATCTCAGCTAGTATTCCGTGATTGGGTAGGTTTGCCAATCAACATAGGATTCAAAAAACTCGGCATTTAAAGTCCGATTAAAATTTAAAGCAGAAGCTATTGCTTTAAAACTCGGTGTATAACACACCTTAAAGTTAGGAATCAGTAAGCTACACGTTGAAGGCGACTCTAGTATAATTATCGATCACCTAAACAAGAAGACGAAATGTCCATGGTAAATTGAACTTATTATGTCGGACACAAGACTAATGCTGACAAACATGGAAAGTGTATCTTTCCTCCATGTGCCCCAGATAGGCAATAGAGTGGCTAACAAGGTTGCACATCTTTGTCACTTGGTCCGGGGTACTGATATTCAAAATAATCCTAGTCTTTTGGACCTCATCCGAAAGGATGCCCTCAGGTAGAGTGCGCTCACCCGAAATCTTTCCTAATAAAAAAAGTTTGAGCTATGGTCCTGTGGAAGCTCGGTTAGGACATAAAGAGAGAAGAAGAGGTGAAGCCGTGAAGGGAAAGGGGATATGTGTGTTTCATTTCATTTACGAGTCTCGAGAGAAGTACATCTTATAAAGAAAAAGGAACACCTCCTTCTCTTTCAATAGAATTTCTGGAACCAAAGGGCCAAAACCGAACACCTTAAACTGTTTGACTCCAATACCTCTTATTTTCATCGCGTAGCTTCGGGAAGGAGATATAGAAAACAAATTCGAAACATTACCTCTTCGATCTGATGGTACCCTCATTGTTGGTGAGGAGAATGTTAAGGCATAAATTAAATGCGATTTTGAGAAAAGATTCAAGAAAGAACCAATCAATGAAAATATACTCAACGAACTATTGTGTCTCATTCAACCAACAATTACTGTAACCTGACTCTAATTCATCATCCTTCTAATAGTGAAATAAAGAATGCAATATTTAGTGTTGGATCCAACAAGTCCCCTGGCCCTTACGATTTTACAGCAGAGTTCTATAAAAAAAAATATTGGGACATTGTTGGCCCCTCGATTATCAAGGTTGTCAAAGGTTTCTTTCGCTCCGGGAAACTCTTAAAACAGATTAATCACACTTTTATCCCTTTACTTCCTAAACGTGATAACACATCCTCCACTAATCACTATCGATCCATCAATTTATGCTCCACCATGCACAAGGTAATATACAAAATTCTAACCGAAAGACTAAAAAACACTATGGGAACGTTAATCCACCCGCTTCAAGGGACCTTTGTATCAGATAGAGCCATCCAGGACAATGTTCTTATTGCCCACGAAATCTTTCATTCATTCAAATCCCGCAAAGGCAGTGAGGGCTAGTTGGCAATAAAACTAGATATGGAAAAAGCTTATGATATGGTGGATTGGATTTTCACTCAGCGAATCCTAGAAAAAATTGGCTTCCACCCCATTTTTATTGCATGTGTTATTGAATGTGTGATAACTATTTCATTCTCTGTTCTAGTTAACAACGGTCCTACAGATATGTTCCTACCAACTCGGTGCCTTCGTCAGGGTGACCCGCTACCCCCCTTTCTTTTCATTTTAGGTGCAGAAATCCTCTCTCGCAAACTTGCGCTGGAGGCCAGCGTCGCCAACAGCCCCATTGGATTTAGATTTGGTAGAAATGGTCTATGCATTCCCTTTCTAGCTTTCGCAGACGACGCCATTATTTTCTCCAAAGGCAGTGTATCTGCTAACCTCAAAGTCAAGACCATTATTGACAACTACTGTAAAGTTTCAGGACAACGTGTAAATTACCATAAATCTAGTTTTCATGCAATTAAAGGAATAGAAATTTCGCGAGGTACCCTCCAGGTATTGCAATTTTCGCGGGGTATACAACTCTTTTACATATTTCGCGTGGTACCCCTGAGTTTTTGTTCGATTTCGCCTCGCGCCCTCGATGGTTAAACTTAACAGAGGGTCAAAGCTCCGTTAGTTTTGAAATTAACAAAAGAAAGAAAGAAACGAAAGAAAGCTCGAGCAAGAGGAAAGAGAAGACGAAGGTCGAAGAAAGACAGGGCAAGAGAGTGACTGAGCGCCGATGACAGAGGGCGGCGGCGAGGCTGCTGCTAGAGGCGTTGTGATTTGTGAAAATGGGGGCGGTAGTGGGAGGAGAAGCTAGAGGCGTTGTGATTTAGAGAGAAGGCAGTGGTGGCCCATTGCCTCGGCCGGCGACCGGAGGTGGAGAAGAAGAAGTTGCAGAGAGGTTAGTGAGTTTTAGCCTTTTACTGAAATTTAGGGTTGAGGTTGAAATTGGTGCATTTGGGGCTTTCTTGTGATGTGAAATTTAGGGTTTAGGTTGAGATTGATGCATTTGTAAGTTGAAATTTCGTTTCTCAATTTCGTTTTACAGCTTGTGTATCTACGGTGGATTTGTTAATAAAATTGCAATGCTTGCTAAGTTATTTATTGTCATCCATCCGAGTTGAATGAAATTTCGTTTCTCAGCTTGTGTATTTATGGTTAAATTTGGTTTCTAACATGTCAGCTTGTGTCTAAGGTTGCAATTGCCCATTAGAAACCAAATTTTTACCATAGAAACATAAGCTGGCTGCTGCATAGAAGTTCACTTCTGTTTCTACATAATCTATCAGAAATACTCTAATAATTTATGAATATAGTTTTTGCTAAGATGCACTAAGTGCCCATTTATCCCGATCAGGTGTTCAGAGAAACAAATAGAGAAGAAAGAAACTACAGAGCTGGAATTGCTCATGAAAGGACCTGGAACTTTTCCATTAGAGAGGTTGTTTGCCATTTTTTAGTGCATCACATCAGTGGCTGAAATTTCTACAGAAGAAGAGGACATCAGCTCGTTAGCAAGTGAAAGTGAGGATAGCAAACTAATGTTTGATGCTCTTTTGCAGCTATCTTTGCAATGCTAATTTTATCATCAAATTAAAGGTCGTGGTTGTCCACTATAGGGTTCAACTCGCTACAAGTGTACCGTCTCTGAAGATTTGGCTTTGAAGGTACCCTCTCAAAAAAGTTTTCCATTTGGTGCCATGCATGTTGGTTTTTGCCCTGCTATGCCAATAATCTGTATGTTGTTTTCTTGATTTATTGTAGAATTAATGATTAATTTCCTTACTATTCTTGAAATCGCTGATAGGTTGCAAGGAGCTTGAAGTTTCCACTATCAAAATACTTGTATAGAAGATAGTTCATGATTAAAAGCATCTTCATAGTTCATGATTAAAAGCATCTATATTGTTGCTTTGATCTCTCTCTTGTAAGATTCCCAAGGAACAGAAGATGGAGCTGCTAAAAAACCTCACAGAAAGTTCACCTTACACTGCATCGCATGATAAAATGGGTTCATTATCTGCATTGTGCTGTTTTTGTGAGAGAAAATTGTCTGTGGCAATGATAAAATGGGTTGTTAAAAAGTCTATTAGCTCAAACGATAGAGCATGTGCTTATGCACAAGATATGGGTTCGAGTCCCATATAGGCTGATTTCTCAAAATGGCAACTGAAATGTTCTTCAAAGAATCGCCACAAAATTTAATTCTTTTCTCTAGCTTATATACGGATAGAGTTTAGTCATAAGCACAATGCTCTTGATTTCTCTAACTAGCTCCTAAACAAGATGAGGGTCTTACTGTAATTTGTAATGTACGTGTAGCTTATGTGGGATTTGAACCCACATCTTGTACCTAAGCACAATGCTCTACCGTTTGAGCTATTAAGCTAAAATTTTCATTCGAACCCACATCTTCTTTCTCCTTTTCTTTCTGTCCCTTTCCTTCCCCTGTAGCAGCTTACATCTTTCATTACAAACTCCAGGATACAAGAGCTCTCTAATTGTTTAAATATTACCAACGAAAACACTCTCGAAAAATATCTTGGTTGTCCGATAGTCAATGGGAGAGTGAATAAGGACACGTTTGAAGAAATCACATGTAAATCAAAGGAACAATTGAGTAAATGGAGAGCAAGTGCGCTCCCTCAACATGGTCGAGCAATTCTCATTGGGTCAAATCTGGCCTCGAAGCCCTAAACCGTAAACCTCCTATAGATTTTTATAAGCTCGATTTCGATGGCTCTACTTTGTTGACCTCAAATAGCTCCGCTGGCATAATTATTCAGGATTGGCTGAGCAATCTGCTTCACATTGGGTTTCAGCAACTTGGTTCCCAAATTTCACTTAAATCGGAAGCCCTTGCCCTTAAATTAAGGGTACAAAAAATTAGACAGGTGCACATAGACAAAGTTCAAATCGAAGGAGATTATCTAATAATAATAAATAATTTAAAAACAAGCATAACTGTCCTTAGGAAATCGAATTGATCATGACTGATATCAAAACTCTTCTGTCGGATGTGAAAGAAGCATTTTTCTTTCACACTTCCCGCATGGGCAATAGAGTGGAGGACAAGGTTGTCCACCTTGGCCACTCTACCCGAGGTACCGACATATGGAGTATCAAATAATTCAGGTCTGCAAGATCTCATCCATAACTCCATAAGGATGCTATCGGGTATAGTCTCTTCATCCGAAATCTTTCCTAATAAAAAAAAATGTGTCTATAGATATACATTAGAAAATTTCTATTTTTAACATTATCTTATAAAACTCGTCGCTCGTGTATCTTAAATGCTACTGCCCGAAGGTTATGAAGATGTATGATACATTCGACTATTCAAGTAATCAAGTCACCCCCACTTCAGTATTTGGTTCTATAAAAGAACTATGATAAGTAATAAGTAATAACTATATGGCGTATCAGTCTAAGATAAGATAATAATGCATTTCTTTGCTCTCATATCGCTTCAACATGATCAACCTCTACCAAACATCTAAATGAAAAGAAAATGGAATTTCGTTCTTGGATTCCAAAAGGCACACCAGTAGGGATGTATAATATAAATTGAGCTAATAAAGTCTGGATTTTGGAACTGTGATTTTAAAGCTAAATCTTGAAGGTGACATCAAAACTGATACAGTGATATCGCTTCCAGATGGTTGGTTAAGAATGGCGACTTTGTGGTGCGAACCCAGAACTAGAATATAGACATGCCATCAAGCCACCTCAGTGTGGGCAAAACCTTGCCCAGGAAGGACTTGAAACCTTCATCAACCACAGGGTTACCCAGAATGTCGAGCTGAGTCAAGTTCAGGTCCTTGAAAACAGAGAAAGCCTCCCAGTAGTTCGGAGTGTTGATCCCATATGCAGCACATTCTTTAAGGTTCCACTCACTTCCTGCTGTGTGAGATAATGGTGAGCAGCACAGGTATCGTGTGGTGTCAATAGAGTGCTTGCCTATCTCGTTGTGTGAGACGTCCAGCACTCTCAATGCCTTGAGTTGTCTTAGTGGGTCAAGAGCGGTAAAGCTTTTCAGTTTGTTGTGGCTTAAGTTCAGGCAAGACAAGAGCTGCATGGCTTCCAGACCTGTTGGACGATATGAGACAGATCTATTTAGCAGGATACCAGTAATTAACATGGTAATTAACATATCAGGACAGGGCGAATATTGAGGGATCTTCTCATACTAACAAGTCATAACCAAAAACATGGCTCAGTTTAGGTGATTTACAGTAAAGCAAATTTGTCATAGAAAGGTGCAAAAATATACATATAGAATTTTCTTATGAAGCTAGACAAAAGGGTGTACCTTCAATTGTTCTAAGATCATTGTGGCTAAGATCTAACATCTTAACCCATAGCAGATAGTCAATGGAGCCGATTCTTGTCAGTGATAAGTTGTTCAGCCTCAAGCACAGAAAGTGCCCATTGTCACCAGCCACGGGCCCATAGCGCCAAGAGTGACTCAACAAAGTCAGCTTGTTCAAAGCAACCTAAAAGAACCAAGTAAAGACTAAGTTAAACAAATAGGGAACGTAATAAGATAATGGGTGTAAAAATAAAAATGTAAACCTGCCTAAGAAATGAATTCTAGAATATGGCCTTGCATGTCAATTCATATATTAGGTGTAGGTGCAACGAGCCATGGTTTTTAAAATACAAGAGAAAGGAATGAAGCATGAACATAATCATGCGCCCAATCCACGAGAACCACGAAACCATCCCCCTCCCTTTGCAACACGCAACCCATTTTGTCAACAATGGTTGTATGATTTGTTTTAATTTAGGACACTATGTCTGTCTACATTCATGATGTAGAAACAGAAGATATGTCCGGGGCCTTGAATTACAATAATACAAAACACTAAGCTTGATCTCATTCTGTGATGCTTGGACAGGGGGTTCATATGCCATTTAGGTGAAAAATATAAGGATGAGGCAAACCTTCTTTCTTATCAAAGCCAAGCTGTACTTGTCTTTATAATACTCCAAATGTGGAGGATCAGACTCCACCAAGCCTTTGTATAATTCTAAAACCTCTTCACAATGGGCCATTTGGTTTGAATTTGATGTAGGGCTACCAGAGATAATTGTATCCAGAGCCATCAACAGTCTAGCAAGTGTCAGGTTTCCAATTTTACTACAAGTCAATGACTCAAAAATCAGCATACCTTCCTGTTAGAAAATGACTTTCTACAAGCACCCAAAAAAAAAAGTTACGAGAGAAGGCATACCAGTTTTCCTCAGATAACAATTCACGAAAGAGAGCTATCTCATTTTCTAGAAGATCCAATTTCCACTTAGAAGTAACATCCTCTTGCTTCTTATCAATCCTTAATTGATCAAATGATGTAATTGGATTCCATTCCTGAAGATCTGGTTCATATTTCTCAAACTTGGAATCTTCCCAGGAAATGATTTTCAATTCCTGTACTTTTACATGTTCTGGAACAATTTGAAGCTGCACGACAAACTTAAACTGAAAAGAATGAGCAGTCTGAACACCACTCAAAGAGACGATGCTATTGGAGTCTCCAATGCTAACTTCCACAGGGAAATTTTCCGAAGAATCAATGTTGACATCGGAATACTTTAGTTCCGCAACCCAAGCCTGGGAATGCTGGCCTTTATTTGTTGAGACAAGCCTCCAAACCAGATTGTCATTTTCAGAAAAAGCAGATTTAACCACAACCGTAGAAGAGCTGATGCCTGTGACAGGCTGATCAAAATAAAGAACAATAGGAATTGTCCCACTATCAGGGCAATAGCCAGCAAATGGTGAAACTAAATTCCCAGCAGTGTCCCTGGTTAAGGATATAACCACCTCAGAGCCAGGACCAGGCCAGGATGAGATCAACACTGGAGCATCAAGTTTGACTGTTTGCTCAAGAAGCCAAAGATGATAGAACCAGCCACTTTGGTCATCAGGATCTGTAAAAATTGCTTGATGAACAAGATCATACTCCTCATTCAAAATCTTCTCTTTGGGGAAATATCCTTCAGCTCTTTTTTTTATCAAGTTGGAAAGAATTACGCTGCAATGGAAATTTCGTTAAATAGTGCTAAATGGATGAGACAATCCAATTCAAGGAATTAAAAACCCAATTCAAGGATGAGACAAAATGGAAAATGAAATGTAGAATATCATCCATGCAACATGAAAAGCTTTATGGAAATAGAATTTCAGTGGAAATCAGCAGCATCATTCGCAAGATGGTTCTGAAATCTCAAACACATATCAATGACGTGATGACTCATTTAGACAGATATCACATAAGCATATATCACATTATGCTCATTACTTCCAATTTCAGAGATCCGGGTATGTCATCAGTATCACTCAATTGGAAGTGTATGCCAACGCCAACTTATGTCTACTTCTTAGGATTTATGGGATCAGGGCATGGAAACTTGTTCTAGGAGGATATTACAAATTTACAGGAGTGAATGAGCAGGACACTCAAGCTTTTTCATTGTTTACAACAAGCACATATTAGTAAAATTCCTCTACAAATCTTTTTTTTTCTATAATGTTAAGAAAAATAAGCAAATCAATAGTATGATTCAATATTAATTAATACCTACGATTGTGCCATGCAGAATAATTACTGAAATTCCTCTCTATCATTTCCGTTGTGTATTTCATTTCATCCTCGTCAGGGATGTTCTTCAATGCTGCAACAAATCTAGAAGGCCAACACAAAGGGGAGAGATTTTCAAACACGATATTTCTTTTTAAAAGCTTGATTGTGCAAGCAAAGACAAGCGCTTCACCTGCGGTAGTTCCAGGCATGAAAATTCCGGGAGTCAGCCTTCTGGAAGTTATCAAGAAGCCTTAACTCATGATCAACGGAAGATTGCCCTTTGCTAAGAATCCACTTCCGGTGATGCCATGCTCCATATGACTTGTAATTCTGTCTCAATGCACTCTCTATCTAAGATCATCATAAACAAACAATTTACCCCAAATACTCTGATCTTTCACATATCAATTCATGACTGACATACAATTTATTAATTGGCATGAAGAAATAAGGGATCTTGAATCAATAGCTGGTCCAGTTGCTCCCCATTTCAAAGAGAGATGATGAAACTTACAAGTCGGAGCTCCTCATTCAGAATCACTTGAACCGAATCGGAATCGGCGTCCGGTTGGCTTAGGAGGTAGTCAACTGCGAGTTTTCTATAGTTCCAAGCAGTGTAACACTCGGGGTTGATCTCCAGAAGCTTCGCGCTCACTTCTAATGCCTCTTTGTCATATCTATCGCAAATTCCACAACCCGAAACTCTTCAAAAACCCTAAATCCATAAGAAACAACAGGACAACGAAAATCAAGAGAGAGAGAGATTACATCTTATTCTGATGGTTGTTCAGAAACTGAGATTGAAGAGCCCGCAAGTTCGCAGCTTTAACAGCTAAAGCTGCTTCGTCCGCCGGCTTTGGCGCTACCCGTGGCCGCCCGTGCATTCTTCTTCCACAATCGACGGATCACAGAGAGAGATCGTTTTGACGTCAAGTTAAAGAAGTTCAAAATCGAAGATGACCACCAGGGTTGTGGCGGATTTAGCGATGGTCGACTGTGAGATCTTGCGACGGCTCTGGCGGGCCGGGCGCTGACGCCTGCGAGGTTATAACACGAAGCACTAATTTACGATGGAGGAGTACAAAGGGAAATGGTCAAATGGGTCATATGACCTTTTTTTTTTGGAAAAATGACTCAAAATAATACCAACTATCACCTGTGAACCAAAAATAATACGAACTAAAAAAAGTCTCAAAATAATACAAACTATCCATCTATGAACCAAAAATAATACAAACTTTAAAATCAACTAAAAATAATACAAACTATGAACTTTTAACTCAAAATAATACAAACTTTTGAAGTTGGACTAGGAGAAGAATCAAAACAAAACATTATTTACCAAAATTATAAAAATATGTGTATAAAGTCACATTTTTTCACAAATGCATCCCTTTTATTTTTAAATGCACAAAAATCGCTATTTATTTATTCAACTTTGCAAAAAATCACTTTTTATTTTGAAATTAAATAAAATCACATCCATAATTATTTAAAAAAAAAAGAATCATATCCTATAATTCATGTAATTTATAAAAAAAAATTAGGGTTGTATTATACACAATTAGACCTGTCAAACAGGTCATTTGGGTTGGGTTCAGGTCGGTTCACTTCGAGTCTCGGGTAATCTGGGTAATCTGGGTTTCGACCCGAACCCGAAAAACCGGAATTTTTTCGGGTAATCTGGGTTTTGACCTGGTGACCCGATTGTCCCGGTAATTTTAATCCAGTTGACCCGGTTGATTTATAATTAAATATAATTAAATTTTTTTATATATAATTAAAATTTATTGCAAAATTATTAAATCACGATTTTTTTAATTTAAAAAAGAAAAAATTGACAAACCCGAAATCGACCCGAAATAACCCGAAACCCGGTCAAACCTGGGTTCTAGTCAACCCGAAAATACTCGGAACCCGTTTTACCCGAGACCCGAAGTGACCCGACCTGAAACCGACCCAAATGACTTGTTTGACAGGTCTAATTGTGTATAATACAACCCCAATTTTTTTTTATAAATTACATGAATTCTAGGATATGATTCTTTTTTTTTAAATAATTATGGATGTGATTTTATTTAATTTCAAAATAAAAAGTGATTTTTTGCAAAGTTGAATAAATAAATAGCGATTTTGGTGCATTTAAAAATAAAAGGGATGCATTTGTAAAAAATGTGACTTTATACACATATTTTTATAATTTTGGTAAATAATGTTTTGTTTTTATTCTTCTCCTAGTCCAACTTCAAAAGTTTGTATTATTTTGAGTTAAAAGTTCATAGTTTGTATTATTTTCAGTTGATTTTAAAGTTTGTATTATTTTTGGTTCATAGGTGGATAGTTTGTATTATTTTGAGACTTTTTTTAGTTCGTATTATTTTCGGTTCACATGTGATAGTTGGTATTATTTTGAGTCATTTTTCCTTTTTTTTTTTTTTCCAAAACTAGTATTTGAAACTTGCCTAGGAAACAAGACTTTGGTGCAAGTTCGAACTTTTTGGACAAAACTAGTATTTCATAAAACTTGGGGGCAATATAATCTTTTTGTAAAGGCCATCCTATCCAACTTTCGGGCATTAAAATGCGTTTCAGGCGTGGATGATTATCATAAAGGATTCTCAACATATCTAGTCATTGTGTATTTGTCATTTTGTTTTTTGGTGTTCTTTGATTCGTGTTTAGTTTCGGAAGCATGTATAGTCATGTGGCTATGTTGATCATGAAAGTCGTAACAGTATTTGAGATCTCCGAAGATCCATCATTTAGGTGGGAGAACGTCGTGTGGTCACCACTTCCTTAGGAGTCGTCTAGTTCATTGTTGTGAATTTCTGTTCTTTGTCTTTCGACGGTGAGACATCGTGTTAGTTTTCGATATCCCATAATCTCACTGTTCACTTATCGTTTTAGGGCCTTCCACGTCGAGAAGGGTGTTGCGGGTTGCGGAGTTTTTCATTTAGTTTTTTTGTTATATCATGATAGTCAATCTGCTGGTGATCTTTCGAATTCCTTTATCAAAATATATATGCGTGTGTGAACTCTAAAATCAAAAACTCAAAATTGAAACATTAGATTCATCAATGTCTCAACCTCTCAAGATGACTTTTAACAACCATTGATGAAATTGATAATGCTCAGACTATCACCCTTCGCTTCAATGAAATGAAGGTCTAAAGTATTTGCTATGTACATTCTTGAAAGAAGACTTTGAGCTTTTGTGTCAGAACGGATAATGGATATAGATCTACACTTCAAAGCATCACACGCTACCTCCTTTCTTTCATGACTAAGAACGACGATGGAAAATTCTAGCTGGGTTACACTTCAAATGAAATTACTATGGAAAATTCTAGCTGAACCAGATAATGTCTGGGTTAAACTAATTCGACACAAGTATTTACGCTCTGCTAGCATTCTTGAATATAAGAAACAAGGTAACTCCTCCTAGCAATGGGCTAAGCTGACAACTCTCATTGATAAATTCAAATTGGGGCTTATCTGGTCAGTTGAAAATGGAAAATCTATCAAATTCTGGACGGATAATTGGATCACAACCTCATATCTACAGTCGAGGGAAGGTTGCCCCCAAATCGGGAACATGGAGAAAACCGTTAATGAATACATCATGGGAGGTATGGTGGATGGAAAAACTTAACAGTAGGTTACCTGCTGACATAGTCAAAGATATCTTGGACATTCCTCTTCCTGTATTGTAATACATCAAATCCGCATCGATCATTCTCCGACGATCGATCTTCCTCCCAACCTAGCTTCCTGCATAGAAGAAGAAAGGGGCGGGGCTTGCTCCCCGAAGGAGCCTCCGACGCTCAAGTCAGAGTTTGTCGGCTGGCAGGAGCCTCTTTAAACCCTAGTAAATCACAAATATATATAGTCTGAATTAGAGTTTGTGATTAGGGTTTACCGTGTAAATGACGATTATGCCCCTGGATCTTTTATCGAATTACTTTTGCTATATCAATTGTCCCTCGGGTTTCCTTATTACGATCTAGTGATGAGGGAAGACGAATAATTTGATAGTCTTCACTTGCTATGATTAAAGATCACCAGTAATGCTTGCCCCCTGTCTTCGTTCCATCCTGCAAGCTTTAGCATTCTCAACTGAATAACACAATACAATGCAGTTGGTGCGTCATTAACTGATGAACGGAAAGGTACGGTTCAAAATAATTAGATGAATTCTTTGCCATAAATGAGAGATAGCGTTAGTTGATGACATTCTCGTTTGAATTTTACTTATAATTGACAATTTGATGGCTTTCATTAGGGTTGAGCCTTTCGCTTTAAATGGCATTTATATTGCTTGATTTTGACTTTTACCGGCCCTTAACGGCGTTATTATGGCTTAGAATTGGCTTTAGGTGGTCTTAAGTGACGATTCTTTGGCCTTGAGTGGCGTTCTATTGGCCTGAAATTGGCGATCTTTTGGCCTTAAGTGGCGATTCATTGGCCATGAGTGGCGATTCGTTGGCCATGAGTGGCGATCTTTGGCCATGAGGGGCGATTCGTTGGCCATGAGTGGCGATTCGTTAATTGTTTTTTATGGCTTTGAAATAACGGTGTTCTATATATATAGATGCGCATATAAGCATTTCAAGAAATGATATGTCACCGATATAATTAACCATGCAATATGATTAACTAAATAGTAAACTTTTCATAAAAAATAGGACATAGAGGACTTAGCTTTTGGGTCTCGCATGCTTGACCGACAGGGCACGATGCATTGAACTTCCAAGTGAGATATATTGCCCCATAAAGTTGGACCTTTTCCGCAATTATCTTAATTGGATAGACTGAGCTGCGATTTCCAAGAAATCCGGGCTGATTTCGTAATTAATCCGGATTTGCAAAATAACCCATCGTCTTCTTCGACTCGTAGGGTTTGTAGCAGGCGGCGGCTCAGGATTTCGAAGCGGCGTCCTCGGCCCCTTGTCCCTCCTTCGGCCTTGACCTCGATGGCGGCGCAAGATTCCACGGGCACGCCTGACCTGTCGGCACCGATCGTAGTCCGGTAGAGGCTCGATGGAGGCCCAACGACGACGGTGTGGACATGGCAAATCGTAGGGGAGTTGTGCTACACAGTGGCGATTGCGATTCTGACGGAGGCGACTGCGATTAGCGGCTGAGAGGGTGGTGTGTAGCTTTGGCAACTCCACCCGCTTCGACCTCGATGGTCGAGAAACGATGGTCGCCTTCAGAAGAGTCCAGATTGCCCCCATTTGTGAATCCGGTGGAATGAAGTTGAAAAGTTGGAGAATTGAAGAGTTGCATAATTGAATGACAATTAATGGAATGAAGTTGAAAAGGGGAAAACTTATCTATTTGTCCATCGGATGCTCGCGGTGGTCGGTGGGAAAGGAGCCGCAAGGGACTCTCTCCTTCCTCGATCTCCTGGTCGGGCTTGCAACCCGCGACCCGCCTCAACTATCTTTTCCCGGTCCAGTTCTGACCCGAAAGGCAGCGAGGAATCCCTGACGGGATGCTATGGCGACAACGGTGTTTGCGTCTGCCATGACAAGGGATTAGCGACCCGTCAAAGTGCTCGTGAGTGTTGATGTAGACGAGGGGTCTCGGAGATGCGAGCACCAATCACCATCGACCGTGGATCGGGGAAGCGGGCGAAATTCGGTGACCGGTTGATTCACCATACGAGATCCAACCTACTGCTTCGTCCAATCCTTGATTTCACACCCAACTGTCTAATTTTATCGATTGGGAGTTTCAATCATATGATTTTCGATCGAATTCCCCACGGACGGCGTCAAATGTATTACATCAAATCCGCATCGATCATTCTCCGACGATCGATCTTCCTCCCAACCTAGCTTCCTGCATAGAAGAAGAAAGGGGCGGGGCTTGCTCCCGAAGGAGCCTCCGACGCTCAAGTCAGAGTTTGTCAGCTGGCAGGAGCCTCTCTAAACCCTAGTAAATCACAAATATATATAGTTTGTGATTAGGGTTTATCGTGTAAATGGCGATTATGCCCCTGGATCTTTTATCGAATTACTTTTGATATATCATGTATCTTCCTTTGAGGACATGCTATATTGGTGGCCCGATAGAGAGGGATGGTTCACCACTTCGAGTGCATACAAACTCATCAGTCATCACATCCCAATCCTCTCTCAACATAGACGATAACGCATGGATATGGAATTTGGATACTCCACCTAAGATAAAAAATTTCCTATGGAAAGTTTGTCAGGGGGGTCTTCCAACTGCCTCTAGGCTGGCCTGTCGTGGTAGCTCTGTTCCTACTACGTGTAGCTTGTGCAATTGTGCGATCGAAGATGATGTTCACCTCTTGTTAGAATGTCACTATGTGCGTTCTTTATTTAGTCTCCCTTCTTGATCAGATAAACTCAACACTATCAAGTATGATAACTCATTCTCGAGATATTAGACCTATCATGTCGTTTATTGGGAACAATCTTGCTTCTGCGGCCAAAGTGGGACTTGCCTTTACTTGGTGGTCTGCTTGGTACCGTCGAAACCAACTTGTGTTCAAACAGGTTCCTATCCCGCTTAGAGATACTTTATTACATATTATTAAAACTCATAAGAAGAATTGGACTAAAACATCTCTAATGAAGTGTAGTCTATATGAGGATTTCCTCTTGCACACACAACACCCCACCCACCCAAAGAAGAGAAAAAAACATGATAGAGTTACATGGCGAAAACCCCCGTGGGGTACTCTCAAGCTCAACTTTGATGGATCCACAATCACAAACAATGGTAGCTCAACTGGAGTCATAATCAGGGACCGAAAAGGACGCCCAATAAAAATATGCTATCAAAAGCTTGGTAAACAAAGTCCCTTAAAAGCGGAAGCTCTTGCTCTAAAACTAGGAATCCAACACGCTATTCGACTCTGTATCGACAAAATCCACATTGAAGGCGACTCTAGTATAATTATAAACCACCTCAATCAAAACTCTAAATGCCCTTGGGAAATTGAACTGATCATGTCAGATATTAAACTCCTTCTATCGACTCTGAAAGAAGTTTCCTTCTTTCATGTTCCCCGTTTAGGCAATAGAGTGGCTGATAAGGTTGCACACCTTTGCCACTCTGCCTGGGGTGTCGATATTCACAACGATTTAGGTCTTTTAGACCTCATCCGAAAGGATGCTGCCGGTTAGAGCTCGCTCGTCCGAATTCTTTCCTAATAAAAAAAAAGACTAAGAACGACGAAACGTGCAATTGTTTCAGCCATATGAATGTTAGATCTATTGAAGTTAAATTTACACTCTAATAGGAAGTGATTTCAAAATCTAAAATTCTCTTTCTGTTATAATATTATTATATATATATATGGATGTACAAGATATATGTATATTTACTCAGATAGAATTTTACCTTTTGGAGGAGATCTTATTCTTGGAGGCCAAGGAGATTACTTCTTTATATATTGTATTTGGTGAATTCCACGGATACACAATTGAATACAATTTCTCATTCTCCCCTTGATTCTTCTGTTTCATTACACGTTATCAGCACGATAGTTTCTAAAAACCCTAACTTTTCCGATATGCCGCCGTGGCTCCACTATCCACCGCCTCTCCATCAGATTAACTCCAGAAATCTCAAGCTTTGTGTCAATTGGAAGATCAACGGAGCTTTTCTTAGCAATAGCGCCCCAATCCTTAGCGGCGACACCAGTCTTCCAATCAAATTCCACCGTCACTGTCAAACTTCGGCGACTTGGGATCCTCCAACCACACACACGCCGTGAACCCGAACTGCCCCACTTCCACCCGCTCCGGGTAGTGGTGAAAGCTCTTCCCTTCCCTCGACATTACCTGCAAAACACCCAATTCAATTCCCACAGAGCAATTACACAATAAATTATTGCAAAACCCAAATTGAATTCAATGCGAATTGAATTCCGTACGTACCCTAACGGTGATCTTGTGGGTCTCGGGCAAAGCGGCGCCGTCGTCGGGGTTAACGACGTGGTATTTTCCGGCAGCGATGGAATTGCTCTTGATCTCTCTGAATTGCTAATGTTTTCATTAGCATATGCCAACCTGCAATGCAGAAGGGAAGTTTTCTTGATCTCCATTTATGTTTTATATGATCATCCTCGTGCTCGCCCTTCCGTTCGATTGGATTCCTTTTAATCCCTTTTACTTGTATCGTTACTATACAGATGCACAAGATCGCGTGGCGCCCTACCTCCTCCCGTCCCGATTGAGAAGTTCGAGTAGGGATTCGTGGCGATCGTCGCTCGGATGGCGAAGTTGTTCTTTCTCGCCAATGGATCCGCCGTTGTTGCGGCTTTGGGGCTCCGAGAAGCGCACAGCCGAAGGAGGTGAAAGCCAGGCATCGTCGTTAAGTCTTATGAAGAAGACGAGCAGCTCGTCTGCTCAGGGATCCGAAACGGCGAGCCGCTCTCTGCAAATCAACGAAGAAGACGACTATTTCCAATTTCGTTCAATTACAAAACTAGCCTTGGAGTTCTCAAAATCATACATTGGCTTTAATTTCTGATAATTACAGAAAACGACCCAAACTTTCAGGGTTGCATCGTTTACCCTGTTGAAGTATATAAACACATCCCGAAGATGATGTATAAACATAAATTATATCAACCCCCGAAGTGGTTGAATTAATCGAATAAATTTAAATCCCCGAAGTGCGCCGTCGTGGAGGTAAGTGCAATTTTTAATTTTTTTAATTTATTATTTTGTTTATAAATAATTTAATTGGTCTCCCGAAGTAGAAATTTATTAAATCCCTCGAAGGGGATGATAGTAAAGAAATTGATATTATGAATCACTTGATGTGATTGATAAATTTCATCCTCGTAGTGATGAAACAATAAGTATCATCAATGTAGCGATGATTAATGATTATTATTTTGTTTTGTTTTATTTGTATATTATATTTTTATCATCATCTCCTGAAGTAGATGAAAAGTCATATATCTCGAAGTAGATAGTGAATAAAAATAGATTGTCGTCAATTGGAAAGATAATCATAATAAGGCATTATGATAATATTGTAAATCTGTTTTGGAGTGTGATTATGTACGTGTTGCTCACATAAGAGGTACGTTGTTGACTTTCCTTGCTTGATTAATTAGAATTTCAAAAGTGGTTTAAGGCCTTATACATAAGGAAAGATATAATTATGTTATATGATACTCCCTCCGTTAAGAAAAACATGTCGTTTTAGGAGTAAAATCTTGTTAAGAAAAACACGTCGTTTTAGATATTTTGGTGTTCACTTTCCAAAATTACCCTTGTCATGATTAGATGTTTGTTAGTTGTAGTTTTCAATAAAGTGGAAAAGTAAAGTAATAATTAGGGGTATAAGTGTATTTTTGTTTGCTTTTATTTGTTTTCTTAAAAAATGTGCAAATGTCTAAAACGACGAGTTTTAATTAACGGAGGGAGTATGTGTTTTAAATAAACCATGATTATAATTTATTAATATTTTGATTTGGTGATGGATGATGTCATGTGAGTGGTTTGTCCACGGATCCACACTAGGATATCATGGTAAAATGAGGCGAATCCTAGAAGATTGAACTCTACTTGGTAGTGGGTCTATATGGGTTAGACTCGACTTTAAGGCTCGTGATGGAGTTGGACCGATTTTCAATATTGGTATATGCGATTGAGCTTGCGATCAGGTAAGCCTAAACATCATATATTTGAATTATAATTTTCAATATTGGTATATGTGTGTTATGATTTCATCTCGTACATTAAATATGGATTACCATTTAGTTGCTAATTGCAATATGACGTTATTGATTCCACATGTAGATTTTATATCATAAATCATGCCATTATGCTAATATACTTTGATATATATAAGAATTTAGAGCATTGATAAATTATGTGCGATTTGGGGTTGACGATGCATATATGATATAGATATGGTTATTGGATAAATTGACCATATATTGGACGGATACATGATAAATGATATCTATATAAATTGATACATTGATAAGTTGATGAATAAATAACGTCATCATGCATCGATTAAATATTAGCCTCATTTTTGTAGTGATGAGCTAAGATGATATTGTTGATTCCACCTTATACTTGTAACTATTTGTTTCATATATGATTTGTTTCATAGAAGGTGAAATATAAACTACTGAAGTGGTTAAACTTGTTTGATTCCTGGTCACCAGAAGTTGATATTATTTATGTGTCATGAAATTGATTTGTATATAACTTAAATTGGAGATTGGAGATAGTTATTGAACTTATCACTTTAAGTTGACATATCAATCTATATGTGAATGATATTGTTTATTGAAACAACTGATAAATATCTGAATTGATATCCACCTGAAGTGGCCGAATAAATTTTAATTATGTGTAGTGCATTTATTTTAATTTACTGAGATCACTTTTATTATTTACTTGGGAGGTGTATATGTTTGAATTTACTAATGCACAAAACTCAAAGTGTTTCCAGAAGAAACAACTTGTTAAGAGTTGATATGTCGTAAACATATGTGGTTTTAGATTATATATATTGTTTGTGTTAATAAAATTTATCTCTTGAAGTAGATAAACTTATCTCTGCATATGAAAGATTATCAACGAAAAAGCCTAGATGATCCAGCATATTTGATTCTGCAAAATTGGTCGTATTTGGTTTGTTATTAGTATAATTTGGCTATTTGAAGCTACATGGAACCTATGTTTTATTTATATAGTTGATTTGATTTGCATTTTATATATATGTATATGCATTGGAAATGTTTCTCGAAGAAACCATTATGGGTAGATGATGCCAATTTTATTCAACTAATGATGATGATTTGGGAGAAGAGTTTGAAGCAAATCCTTGTTAAGTTGTGTGAAATCGATAAATTTATTCTTGAGAGCCCGAAGACTCTTTATTTTGGAATCTTGTTCTTAATCTACTTGGGAATGGTAGAACTCAAATAAATAGCTAGCTAAATGACCTATGGTTCGTAACAACCTCTTTTATTGCCAGATGCAATATATATTGTTACCTCTAGCAGAGGTCATAAAGAGGATACGGTGCGCGCGACCGTTGTTAGGATACTGGTCATAATTTTTGAAAATGATTATAGATAATCATGTATGAGTCGACTCCCACATCAAGGAGAATGTGGTAGAACAAGTCAAAGTTGATGGTTTGCCTAATTTGGATTTGTAATCTCCCAAACTGTGAATGAATCATCGCATGAAAATGTTAGAATGCTTTAGAGCGTGATATCTGATGATATGGAAAACCAGAAGTTTTCATGATGAAATATCTAATGAGTGCTTGTATAAAGTCTATTCTTGGCATAATTAAACCTTATACATGTCTCCAGAAGAGCATCAAAATTAGTCCTCGAAGGCCTATTGATATAATCAAGCAATATACTCATATGAGAAAATGGCTCTAGAAGAGCGTCAAAACACTCTAAGTGAATTAGTGATGATAGATAAATTGGGATCATAAAAGTCAATGGAGGACTAATAATTGCCGGAAGCAGTGGTTTTCCCCTAGTTGAGGATGTCAAAAGAGGGATTCAACATAATAAATAGATTACCCATGTTGGCAATATGGATGTAATATGGAAATGCTATCGATGAAATTGATATGTTGAGCATTGAGAAGTTGGCGATTAAATCGATCAAGTGAAGTCATTACTTATGAGATTATCATTTAGGATAATGCTAACGTATAGAATGACCCAGTAGAGTCGTCAATAATAGCTAACAAGCAAGCATGAATATCAAGATATTGATTCGATTTCGGTGAACGATAGAATAAATTCTCCTTTGTAATTTATCTCCAGAAGAGAGCTTTATATTTACAAGTTTTTAAATGTTCGGTTCAGGCACCAAAATCTCCCCAGATTACACTAAGTTGTAAAGCAAGAAAGATGATGTATATGGAGGATTCGGTCCCCATAGATGATCAAATACCTAGAGTTTATCACGGATGATAAAATACTCGGTATTTAGGGGGAGAGGAAAAGGAGATCATGAAGTAATATGTTGCATGGAATAGAATTGAAATGAAAGTTCAATGAACTATATAGCAAACAAGCTAGTAAAGGCATTAGCAAATGCAAAAGATCGATAGTGACAAAAGTCAAATTTATAACAAATAATGCACTAGCATGATTTAGATTGAGGTTCTAGTAGTAACTTCAAAAAATGGTGATATGTTCACTAGTATAAAACTCCTGAAGAGATTTCATGAACGTTGACAATGTTAGAATTGATTATGAGTTGTCTTGAAATGACTAGATCATTGATTATCGTTGATGGCACATATCTAAGTTTGCACTTGAAGTGCTTGATAAGAATAAATAGAGCTTCTAAACAGAAGTACCATATCTTTATAAAATTGGTGATTTATATGCTAAATTGAGGAGAGGGGGGGGGGGGGAGTTGTACTCTTTTCCTTAACTTTGGTTTTTGTCCCATTTGGGTTTTTCCAAAGCAAGGTTTTAACGAGGCAACTCCCCTCACAAGGATACATGGTATATCCCAAATTCTAGAAAGAAATAATTCATGTAAAGATGGATTATTTAATCATGAAGTTTTTGGACTTGTAGCTCCAACATTGAAAAGTGTAGTATCAATTGGTTTAAGTGGGTGTTTGTACAAAGAAAAATATAAAGCCAAATTGATTGCACAAAAGCTTATTAAAGGTTACATGAGAATGTATTCACCAGGAGTGAATATAATTTTGGCTCTAAATGTAAATGAAGAACATTGTAGGTGCATACCCATATAAATGGAAATGATCGATTAAAAATGCATGAAGCATTATTATCAAAGTCATGTCACATGCAGTTGGTTAAAGATCCTTATTAGAGTACATGAATTACCTATATTTGTGAAAGTGGTGACATATAATTAGGTCATGAAGTACCATACAAAGTTGTACTTTTTTCCTTAATCTTGGTTTTTATCCCACTGGGTTTTCCAAGGTAAGGTTTTTAATGAGGCAACTTAACCACCATTTAATACATCAGATCCCCCAGATCAACAATGAAAAGCACACTAGGTCCTGAAGTACCTTATGCGTGTGTATCCAAAGCAGCTCAACACTCATACATGGAAGTCAAGTGCGTCAAAGTCAATCATGAAGACATTCCAACTTATACACAGCAAAGACAATGTTGAGATTCGACCACAAGTTTATGAAGACGACGACATTAAGAAGAATGAGAAGACTTCGAGAATGATGTTGAATTCAGGGGGAGTATACACGCACTGCACTCTTTTTCCCTTCGATTAGGTTTTATCCCACTGGGTTTTCCTGACAAGGTTTTTAATGAGGCAGAACAACAAGAGCGTACATAGAAGGCTGCACTCTTTTTCCCTAAGCTATGGTTTTGTCCCATTGGGTTTTCCTAGCTAGGTTTTTAACGATGCAGTCATCGAAACAAAGATTGTACGTCCAAGGGGGAGTGTTATAATATTATTATATATATATATATGGATGTACAAGATATATGTATATTTACTTAGATAGAATTTTACCTTTTGGAGGAGATCTTATTCTTGGAGGCCAAGGAGATTACTTCTTTATATATTGTATTTGGTGAATTCCACGGATACACAATTGAATATAATTTCTCATTCTCCCCTTGATTCTTCTGTTTCATTACACTTTCTTCTTTTGATTTTTTAGACCTATCAATTAGGGGTGGGCACAAATCCCGCAAATCCCGATCCCGTCCCGGTCCCGTCCCGATCCCGGTGGGATTTAGGACAAAATAGCGAATCCCGTCTCGATCCCGTCCCGCAAAAATTATGCGGGATGAAACGCGGGACGATCCCGCAAATCCCGTCCCGTCCCGCATATAATAATAATAATAATATAATATTATAGAATAATAATAATATATTATTAGTATTATTATTTTGAGCAAATATTATTTATAACTATAATAATAATTTTCAATTTATAATAATAATAATAATAATAATAATATATAATATTATAATTTAATTTAATAATAATATTAATTTATAATAAAATTATTATTATATTATTATATCATATTATATTTTTTTCTTGTAAAGTATAATTATTTTATAATAATATCAATAAAAATAAGTAATATTATTTTATTTTATTTTTAATTATAACGTGGGATTATTATTATTATTATTTATTATTATTATCATTATTATTATTATTATTATTATATTAACCAAATACTATTTACAAGAAATTAGTGGGTAGCCGAGATACTATCTGGGCACCCACTCCCTTAGCAATAATAAAACTGAGTCTAGTGAAAATATAAGCGGCAACACGAGCCCCGACATCCTGAGATACGGAGAATTTCTGAATCCGCTTCAGCAAGGCAACCGCATCCGTATCTAACTCGCCCAACGAAGAGAAGGAGAAGGGTAGGAAACCATAACCAGCTGCCGTGCACAAATCTCGATACTTGGCACACTTACGGTGAGCAGCATCAACAACAGCACGACCAGGCACAAAGTCAGACATCCCAGATTGAGTCAAAGGGGAGGATCCCGTCAGATCGATACAAACATCCCGCCCTCTGTCCCAAGAATAAAGTAGCAAATCCGCCGGACGAAGAGGCTTACCATGCCCATCAACCAAACCGATATCAACCTCCTTACCGGCAGAAATCCCAGACCTGTAGCAGATATCCAATAAGGTGTCGCGAACGAGGTTATGTCGATGTTTAATGCCCACGGAACCAGCGCAAGATACGGCATGGTCACCGTAGACATCACCATCAAAGACCCGAGAGCAAGCTGGGCAGGGCCTAGACACCGTGAACAACGGGACACCTAGTCGATATCTAAGCACACTACGATAGGTCAAATAAAAACAGATTACAAGAAATTAGTGGGCAACCGAGATACTATCTAGGCACCCACTCCTTAAGCGATAACAAAGCCAAGTCTAGTAAAAATATAACGTGCAGCACGAGCCCCAGCATCTTGAGATACCGAGAATTTCTAAATCCGCTTCAGCAATGCAACCGCATCTGTATCCAACTCCCCCAATGAAGAGAATGAGAAGGGTAGGAAACCATAACCAGCCGCCGTACACAAATCTCGATACTTGACACACTTACGTCGAGCAGCATCAACAACAACACGACAAGGCATAAAGTCAGAAATTCCAGACTGAGTCAATGGAGAGGATCCCATCAGATCGACACACACATCCCGCCCATTTAGAGTTACAAGAGGCAAATAGCTAATTAAATATGGTATTCTTCCTAACTATCAATCGATAATTAGACAATATTGGTAAATCTCGTCTCAATTCCTTTCCGTCCTGATCTAGTAAGATAATGTAGCCAAATATGTTGAACATTATAATTAATTATACAATCATTGTGTGAATTAATAATAGTATTATAATATTAATATTAATATTAATATTATTGAATAATATAGTTGAGAATAATACCGTATTCAACATATTATACTAAATAATGAATTATGAAAGCATTTTTCACTTTGCAAATTTATATAATATTTTATTATTTTTATATGCGGGACAAGGCCCGTCCCGTCCCGTCCAGACACCATCCCGTCCCGAAAAAAAAATGTCAATCCCGTCCCGAAAAAAGTTCGCGGGACGAATCCCGTCCCGGCCCAATCCCGTCCCGTCCCGTCCCGTCCCGTGCCCACCCCTACTATCAATGACTAACTCATAGTCACTTCCTGAAAGAGTCTTTCAACTGTTCCCAATTTTTAAGTTGGTGGGTTAAGTATCATATACATCTTCGTTCATCAATCGTATCAACCATATGACTAATAGCAAACAAAGTAATTTTATAAATTCTTAGTTGGTGCTTAGATTTTTTAGAAAATTGTACTCCTTTCGTCCCAAATTAATTGAACTTATTGAAGTTTTAGAGAATTTTTCCCGTCTCAAAATATTTAACGTTTTGAGACTAGCTTAAATTAACGTATACTAAAAAAATTTCCAACTATAAACCTGTAATACATCAAATCTGCATCGATCCTTCTCCGACGATCGATCTTACTGCACAAATCAGAAGGAGAAGAAGAGGCGGGGCTAGCTCCCCCGGAGGAGCCTCCGACGCTCAAGTCAGAGAGTGTGTTGGCTGATTGAGAAGCCTCCTTAACCCTAGTAGTTCCATCGAATATATAATGTGGATTAGGGTTTACCTTGTAAGGACAATTATGCCCCTAGATACCTTATGGAATTAATTTGGCTCTATCAATTGCCCCTCGGGTTCCCTTATCACGATATAGTGATGAGGGAAGACGAATAATTTGAGTAATACTTGCCCCTTGTCTTCGTTGTATCCTGCAAGCTTTAGCATTCTCAACCTAATAACACGATATAATGCAGTTGATGTGTGATTAACTGATCCACTGAAATTTACTGCTCAAAATAATTAGATGAATTTTCCGCCAATAATGAGAGATAATGTTAGTTGATGAAATTTTTGCTTTTATTTATAATTGACAATTCGACGACTTTCATTAGGGTTGAGCATTTCGTCTTTCAATGACATGCTTATATATTGCTTGATTTTGACTTTTGCCGGCCCTTAACGGCGTTGCTATGGCTTAGAATTGGCTTTAGGTGGTCTTAAGTGACGATTCTTTGGCCTGAAATTGGCGATCTTTTGGCCTTAAGTGGCGTTCTCGTGGCCTGAAATCGGCTTTCTGTTGGCCTTAAGTGGCGTTTTCGTTGGCCATGAGTGGCGATTCGTTGGCCTTGATTGGCGTTATATTGGCCTTGAGTGGCGATTCGTTGGCCATGAGTGGCGATCTATTGGCCTTGATTGGCGTTATTTTGGCCTTGATTGGCGATCTGTTGGCCTTGATTGGCGTTATATTGGCCTTGAGTGGCGATTCGTTGGCCATGAGTGGCGATCTATTGGCCTTGATTGGCGTTATATTGGCCTTGCGTGGCGATTTGTTGGCCATGAGTGGCGGTTCTGTAATTGTTTTTTATGGCTTTAATAGAATGTTGTTCTAAATATATAGATGCGCATATAAGGATTTCAAGAAATTATATGTAACTAATTAAAGCTAGAAGTCAAGATGCAATTAGCCATGCAATATGATTAGCTAAAGAGTAAACTTTTTATCAAAATAGGACACAGAGAACTTATCTCATATGTTGAACCGGCCGGGTATGATGTGTTGCACTTCCAAGTGAAAAGTCCTGCCTTATAGAAGTTGCCTTTTTCCGCAATTAACTCAAATGTGTGGGCTGAGCTGCAAATTCCAAAAACTTTGGGCTGATCTTGTAATTTGCCCCAATTTACAAAGTAGCGCCTCGGACTAATCACAAAGTAATTAATCCCAATCAAAGTAACGTCTTCTACGCTTCTCATCGGGTTTGTACAGAGGAGCGGCGGCGACTCAAGACTTCAACGCGGGATCCTCGACGACGAATTGAACCTGACGAGGGGTCCCTGCCGCTGTCATGTGTCTCCGGGAGGGGACTGAAGTCGAGCACCGACAGCAGCAACGAGTGGGGCGGCGTCGGGCTGAGTACAGGTACCAAATCCCGTCGGAGTCGCGCAGAGAGAGATTGCGGAGGCCGAAATCGGAGGCTGTGATGCAAGCCCCATCCAGATCCCGTCGGAGTCGCATAGAGAGAGATGGCGGAGGCCGAAATCGGAGGCTGTGATGCAAGCCCCATCCAGATCCCGTCGGAGTCGCATAGAGAGAGATCGAGGAGGCCAAAATCGGAGGCTGTGATGCAAGCCCCATCCAGATCCCGTCGGAGTCGCACAGAGGGAGATCGAGGAGGCCAAAATCGGAGGCTGTGATGCAAGCCCCAACCAGATCCCGTCGGAGTCGCATAGAAGGAGATCGAGGAGGCCGGAATCGGCGGCTGATGGAGGCTCGATCAACCGGTGTAACCATAGGAGGGGGGAGATTCGGGATCAAGATCTGGTCTTGATCGACACCCCGGACATCCTTCGGTTGAACTCTCGCTCTGGAATCATCAATCTCTTATCACTTTGTTGATTGGGAGTTTCAATCATATGGCTTTTCGATCGAAATCCCCACGGACGGCGCCAAATGTAATACATCAAATCTGCATCGATCCTTCTCCGACGATCGATCTTCCTGCACAAATCAGAAGGAGAGGAAGAGGCGGGGCTAGCTCCCCCGGAGGAGCCTCCGACGCTCAAGTCAGAGAGTGTGTTGGCTGATTGAGAAGCCTCCTTAACCCTAGTAGTTCCATCGAATATATAATGTGGATTAGGGTTTACCTTGTAAGGACGATTATGCCCCTAGATACCTTATGGAATTAATTTGGCTCTATCAAAACCCATACTATTTATTGGCGCGCACATACCAACAATAGGTATAACCTTTTAAACCATGTGGAGTCTCCATGTTGTCTGCGATGATTGCCAGATATCGGCAAGCATATTATATCAAATTATCTAAACAATTCATCTAACCCCATATATACGTATAATACTGCTACCTACTTCACATACACCATGGAAATGTCACCTAAACGGTTGCAACTCCCAACACATACCAATAGATTGTTTACAAAATACGACATGGCTACAAGGGGCATCATCGGATACGCCCCTAGGCATGGATATATCAAAATGAAATTGGGTTATTGGAGCTATAGAGGTATTGTCAAACGGGCTTTTTAGATGAACATTGACGCATGGTGTAAAAATGAGCACATCCAAATAGTTGCCCTGGCAGAAACAGAAACTGAGGTAGTTCCGGTTGACAAAACATGGAGAAGCACGTGATTTGATAACACAATATGGCCCCCTGCGACTGGAAGGTCAGGGGGGTTAGAATTATGTGAAAGACCTACCACCTTATGCATGAAACACTTTCCATGGAGTTTCAGTTTTCTCAAATTATTGGAATTCGTTATAATAATTTAAATATGAAATTCTCGTTTTTAATACTTGTCATATATGCCCCCTAGACCCGATGAATAAATGTGACTTTTATGATATCCTCACACGCATTATACAAGAATCTACCCTTTCATACCTAATCATTGGAGACCTAAACAAGATTAGCTATAGTGAAGATAAATTAGGCGGGGCAAACAATAACCCTTTCTGCTTTTAGAGTCTGGTCCAATTCAAGAAAAATTGCTCCCTTGTAGACATTTCATCTTATGGCAACCCTTTCACGTGGAGAATGAAATGAGAAGGTATGGGGAGTATAAAAGAAAAATTAGATCATGTATTAGTACACCATCAAATTCTTGGATACCTACCTTCAATGATTACTAAAAATGGTGCGTTTTCAACCATAAACACTAACCTATCTCTGCAGATCTTGGACACATTACATCTTATAAGGCCCCACCTTTTAAGTTTGAAAAGAGCTGGATACAAAAAAATAATTTAGAAATATCATCAAACAAGCCTGACTTGTGTCATGTCCGGGGTCTGCGATGTTTCAACTTACATACAAAACAAAGATCCTCAAACAAAAAATTATAGCATGGAACAAAAAAAACATTCGATGCCTGCAATAGGTTGAAGACAACTTGCTACAACCGCAAAGACAAAACCACCTTCAGCCTAAGTATGATCACAACACTAAAGAGCAAAACCTTCTCAAAATAAAATAAAACCTGCTTGCCTTTTAGAAAATGTATTGGAACCAATGGGCAAAAGCAAACATATCAATCTCAAATACAACTTACTTCCATCGTATTGCTACTAGGAGAAGAAAATAAAAAGTTATACGGTCAATTACAACCGTAGAGGGAACTCAGATAAAGGGGGAAGATAACATCAGACAAAAAAATTAGGCATGACTTTGAAAAGTGTTTCAGGAGGGAACCTATAAATACACATTTGACTCCATGAATATCTATTACTAATAACATCCTCAATCACGGATGATGAAAATAAATTCTTAACCCAACACCCGACAATTAATGAAATAAAGCAAGATGCTTTTTTAGCCAAGGTAATAATAAAGCACCCGAGCCATACAATATTTTCACATAGAAGATGAAGAGTTTAAATAGGAATATAATACATATAGCAAAAAACGGGGGAAAGTGGAGATGTGTTCTCCTTAATTAAAAGGGGAGAGAGAAGGGGGTGAATCAGGTCTCATTTTCTCATGTCTCCTACTTGGGTAATGCTTTGACTGATAGGGTTGCACACTTGTGCCATATGACCCGGGGAATGAGGTCGTCAACGATCATTTCTTACAGGATCACATCCGCAAGGATGTCATCGGGTAGTTCTTTCTACTTGAATTCTCACCTTATAAAAAAATAAAGGAGAGAGAGAGGGGGGAGGAGGACGACGACAACAACAACGACGATGGAGGAAGATATGGGTGCAATGTCTGCATATTTGGATGGACCGGTGAAGTTGAGGGAGGGAGGTGGTGGATTGTGGTGATGTCGGGAGGACATCGAATGCAAAGAGGGGCTCAGATCTGGAATGGGGGGGGGGAGAGAAAGAGGTGGGGGGGGGGGGGGAGACGATTGCGGCTTGGAACTGGCGATGGTGGCAGCGGCGGCTGGACAATGATGGTAGCGATGAGGCGGTGTAGATGAGGGACACCAATGGAGGTGGAAATCGAGGGAAGAGATGGGTGAATATAGGGATTTGGGGGGAATTGGGAATGAGAGATTTCTTGAGTTTTTTTTGGGGGGGGGGGGGGGGGTGAAAGTGGTTAGAAAATGGGAATAGGGAATTCATTCCCGGTTTTGGCATACCAAACACCAAAATGAGAATCACTCATTCTCATTCCCAATTTCGTTAGATACCAAACAGGCCCTAAAAATGCATCTTCAGGGGGGAGAGAGAGAGAGAGATATGGAGATGGAGATGGAGAGTAGGATAGTTGTATATGACAAGACCATGTCAAAAAATGTCTTACGCATAAATATATCATCAAGAAACTTCATAAGCAGTCCACGGATATTCGAGTAAGCCCTGATATGGCATGATGGCCCGTGACGGATATACGAGTAGACCCTAATATGGAACGATGGGTCCATAGACTACCACCTTGGTTCAACCAATATATACCTATGGGAAAACATCGACAATTGGCATCCATGCCCCCATATCACGTATTTCCAGAAACAGGACATTTGATGTTTCTTTATATCCACATAGGTGTAGGTGTTCGTACATCTATCAAGGTATAAAAGGGAGAAAGAACAACTAGATTATGGGCACACTTTTTCTTTGAAAGGTCGAGAGAATAGAGGAGAAAGAGAGATAAATAAGAGCCTAGATCTCTGCGAATCATTAGAAGCAGCAGGAGTAGACAACAGAGAAAGGTGGCTCCGAGGACTCTCAGATAGACTCATCCGCGTAGGCTAAAGAAGAGGATGTAATTGGGAGGAATCCAAGAAGGACGATTGGGCGATCTTATGCGACCTGAAACATAGTAGCCACAGACGAGTAGTTGAGCACATTACTGGCTAGTTTTCGCACATGTCAACCAAGGTAGGTAAGCGATGTGTCCACTTAGAGGATTGTGCGACCTGATCCCGAGATCCAAAGTCAAGGATATAAAAGCGAGTTTCATGAGTATACATTAATTGAATAAAGAGGATAATTACGCGTATTTCTCTCTCTAAATATAGATGGATATAGGGCTGTTATATGAGCCGAATAGCTCGGGATCGGCTCGAAAAAAGCTCGACTCGAGTTCGTTCACTTACTTAAACAAGCCGAACCTCAACATCATTTTAAGCTCGGTTGAAAGCTCGGCTCATTCAATTTAGTCTCGAATAACTCGAATTTTATGGAATTTCTACAATTTCCTTTAAGTTAATATGTTATAATCAAGTAAAACGGTTTAAAGCTCGAAAAAAGTTCGGCTCGAGCTCAATCATTTACTAAATCAAGCCAAGCTTGAACAAAAAAGAAAGCTCGTTTAAAAATTGGGCTCGGCTCAAGCTCGTTTACTAAATGAACCAAGCTTGAACATGACAAGCTCGACTCGTTCGGCTCGAATAACACCCCTAGATAGATAGAGATCATATAGGTTTACGATTAGTGTTGGGCAACAGTTCTGGACCGGATTGAACCGGACTGAAAATTCCAGTCCGGTCCAAGACCGATGGACCGGAAATTTTGAAACATTTGACCGTGGATCGGACCGGGACCGTAATATACGATCCCGAGTTTTCCGTACCACGGACCGGATGGACCGGTTTGAAAATTAAATGGATTAAAAATAATTAAATGAATTAAATATAATTTATAATATACTCCATCCGTTAATTAAAACATGTCATTTTAGACATTTGCACATTTTTTAAGAAATCAAATAAAAGTAAACAAAAATACACTACCTTTAATTATTACTTTAATTTTCTACTTTATTGAAAACTACAACCAGCAAATCTCCGATCATTACAAGGGTAATTCTTGAAAGTGAACACCAAAATAGATAAAACAACATGTTTTTCTTAAGGCCATCCACATCGCTGCCCATTTGTCACGTTCTTAGACCAAAAAGAGAAAAATAAAAAAGGAAATGATGAAGTACACACTTTTTAAGAACATGGAAAAGAGTAATACATCGACACAGGTTTCACGGTGAGGATCTGCTGTCTCAGATCTTCACTTGTGCTCCTGTCTCTCCTCACAATACACCCTTTTACTTATTTTATTTTTTTGTTTTTTAGATTTTAACTAATTTCTTTTTTCTTTAATTAGGGGGGCTGGGGAGGGGAAAAAGGGGGGCTGTCCCTTTGGAGACAGGTGATCCCACCCGCAAGTTTCAACCCAAAGTAAGAAAGGACTAATAATAAAAAGACACGTGTCAAGGAGAGCTGTATTAAAAAAAAAAAGCAATTTTGGGGTGTTGGGTGACACTGGGCAACACAAAGCAAGTTTTGAGTTACTTAAACTCATTTTATCGGAGTTTAATGTTAAAAAAATATTTTTCAATTTATCTTAACTAATAGGGAGTAAATTCATATATTATTTTAATAATTTTAATAAAAACCTTACATAATATTTATAAAATACTAATATAAAAATTATATGAATATATTATTTTAATACTCTAACATAATTATTAATAATAAATTAAAAATTATATGAACTTATAATGGCGGGTTAGTAGATAAAATGCAAATGATTAAAAATTAAGGTAGAGTACGCACACGGATGTGGGTGTAATTGGTAAAAACTAAAAAGATGTTCTTATTGATGAGGCGACGATAAAATGGGTGAAGTACAGGGGAGAGATGTACAATAGGGTGTATGGCCTAACAAGATTTTACTCCTAAAACAACATGTTTTTCTTAACGGAAGGAGTATTTTAAAGTTATTTTAAATTATTCTTACTAATACATGAAGAAAAAATAATTTAAAATATTTTTTATTTGGTCACTTTAATTTTATTTATAAAAAATACATATATACACACATGGTAGGGTTCGAGTGAGAACGAAAGAAGTGATCCCATTGGCTGACACATACGGAGTATATATATATATATTTTTTTTTAAATAAGGTCTCATGCGCTGCAAAACAAACACAATGCGCAGAAGAAAAGAGAGACTCCCATGGCTGCCTCATTCTCCTATAACCCAATCCGCCGATCGTCGTCTCTATCTTTTCCTACTCTATCTAGATCACCGTCCATGACGCAGCGGAGGCGATGCTTAGAGCGAAAACGGAGGAACACGAGGCGATGGAATCGACGGAGGAATACGAGACGACGAGATCGACAGAGGAGCCACAACGACACTCTCAACCTCTTCCTCAAAGGTGTCTGGACTCCCGCATTGCAGCCGGTCGCGCCCGTGCCCAATCCTGATGAAGCTTGAATTCTCGGCACTTGGAGAGAAGCTAGCGCCGGAGTCAAGGGCGAGCACCTTGGCACGATGGCGCCGGAGCGGGTACACACAACCTTGCTACCTTTCTTTGCTTTTGGGTGAATCCCACCTCTAGTGAATCGATAGGAGTAATAATTCACCCAGAAAAGACCATCGATGGGAATAATAATTGAAGCTAGATCAGATGATTCATTGTGTTCAATCCCATCTCTGAAATGACCAACGACCGACATTTTCCTCTAGTGAATCGACGGTCTCTTATGACCGGCATTTTGCCAGTCCCACCTCTCATCTTCCGTACGAGGAGCTCAATCTAGGAAAAACGTTTTAAGTTTTGTATTTTTTATCTAAATGTTTTTTTTTTCTTAAAACTTAACAAAAATGTTTAAATTTAATTTACGAAAACACAATATGAAAATATCACTAAACGGTACCACATGAAATAGTCCGAAATTTTGTACATATAACAAATTACCCTTGATTTTAGTAGTATATAGAAGGCGACTATCGATAGTCGAATCAGAAACATTCGAGTAGTACCTGAAAATCTTTTCCGGCTCAACCATCCGACATGGTTACTTATTGCAAATAAACCCTTGTCACGAACAAACCCGTTTTACAAAACTACGTTGAAGTTGAAGGTCTCCCCTCTGCGTGCACAATCTCTTTCCCAAATCCCTAACCCCCCAATACTGTATTTGAAAAATTCACTGCCTGTGACTCCTAAATCCTCACCCTCTCCAGCCGCGCCGGCCACCGCAACCGCAACTCACAACTCACAACTCACAACCGCTGAACAGAACCACCACCAAGGACGACTGATTCGTCCTGCGCTGCACTTCAACACCTCTACGCCAAACTTGATCCATCAGACTGTTGAGTGTCAAAGGAAGATGCTGTCACAGTACGGTATCAAGCTCGCTGTTCACATAATCGCCACCGACTTTGGCGATCTCGTTGCTGTATGTTCTCTTCTCCCCCATCCTCCCCTCTAATTGGTATACACTCGTAAGCTCATCCATTCGTTTTTATTTTTATGGTGCTTCGTTGCAGAAAGTATGTGAATGTCTTCTCAGAAAAGGAACCCTAACCAGACCGGCCATTGGAAAGCTCGTCGAGATTCCTAATGATAAGGTTACCAAGTGTCTTTGGGTATTAATCCAGCACAATTGTGTCCAGGCGTTTGCTCTGGCTGAACAAGGTAGTTGAATACCAAAATTTGAAAACTTTGTATACAAAAATAATAGTTTTAGCTTGAATACTGGAATCATTAAGCTAGCATATCTTCACAAAACCCTAGCCCCAATTCTCATTGTTTTTACTCCATACCCTGAAGGCTAAATGGCATTTCCACAAACCCTAGCCCTAATTCTCACTGGTTACAGAGATACAAAAATATTGTGAGTACAGAACTTATTTGCATTCACATTTGACTGTCTGAGCCTGGCAATTCTTATCTTTTTCATGCAGTAAATGGACAATGTGCTCACTATTTTCTTTATAGGGAAGCCAGCTTGGAGAATTTCCCTATATTATCTTGAGGAGACCCATTACTTGTGATTAAATCCTGGATTGGGAATTATCATATGTATTGATATCTCTCACAAGGGAGCTAATTATATTCTGGAAATTTGTAACTTAATCCTTCTATCAGTTTAGGAGTTACAATGGCATGCATTGTTATATCTGGTCAGCAACTCAGCATGTGCTTTCAGATTTTATTATAGCTTGCAGAGTTGCAGGAGAAAGTTGTCAATTTATTGTATTCTTTTAGAAGTTTTCCCTTGGTGCTGATGTTGTTTATGTTCTTGTACTTATTTGAACGCAGGTGGATTTGGAGAAAACCCACAGACTAGAACGCTGTATATGGCATTGTTTAATAATATAATTTGTAGGTTGAGGTTTCCAAAGTTCTTGTCTGTTGTTTCCAGAGAACTGGATAAAGAAGTTAGTATCGTAATATTCCACGATTGCTAATTTTCTCATTTAGTTTTGTTGCATTTCAAAAGTAGAAATAATGAACCTTGTGAACTGGTTTTCTGCAGTGTGCATTTATTGTTGAAGGTTTGCTTCAGCATGGTAGACTTACATTGTCTCAGATATTGGATAGGGCCACAGACTTCTCCAATGAAGGTAACTCCCTTTTGAATTCTGATAGTTGTACTTATTGACTAGTAGATAGCCGAGTTTTTTTCAAAGGAAAGCTCTGAGTACTTTGTGGAAGTTTCTTGGTATGTCATTAGCCACAATGGAATAACACTGAAACAACCATGGAGGACTTAGTGGAAAAAGCTCGCTTCCTCTAGGATTATCCGAAATAACCCTATATAACCTGTAGTGCAATGACTCAGTGGCATTGCCCCAACTCAAAGTCTTCATGGCATTCAATTCACATAACATAAATCAGTTAGGAAGTACTAACTGAGCTAGTGATTGCTCATCACTCATCTGCCTTTATGATCTCCAACTTGCATCAGACTCTAGAACTCTTCAATCTTAAGTTTTGTCATCTTTCTAATATGGCCATTGTCTTGAATTTGCTTATTGTCTTGAATGCTTAGAGTTACATCAACAAGACTGGATAACATCCTTAATATGTGCCTGCATAATTTCTCAGGATTAAGTGCAATGGAGAAAAAATGAGTTTCAATATGGCCTTGCTATCAATGAAAGAAACCCAAAGATGTTATTAGTTCTGAAGTAGCCACTAACCTTTTTTCTTGGGAGGCACAATAGCTATATTCTAGTGCTCAATTACGCTCCCAACCTTTAATCATTAAGTTAGCTTCTTCCACTTCGAGTCTTTGACTCTTGTAAAAGAGTAAAAGTAATCACTCAAATCATTAAATTAGCTTCATGTCACCTTATTTACTCAGGTAGAGTGGCATCCAGGCAAGTAAATTTTTATTTATTGAATCTCTGAAAATGCCAAGACTTATTTCATGCCAATCAATTTCTACAGGTTTATTTGAAGAGCCTATGTCTTTGAAGTATTCCACCTTATTTGAAGCCCTAAAATTGAGTTTGCTTTGGAAGTTTGAAACCATTCAAACTTTCATGGAAAAGGACATTCTCTTTCTGGGATCATTATTTGAAATACTGATTCTTGATGATTTCAATGTATAAAGTAGGATGTCCTTTTGTTATGAATGGCACAAGTTCATATTGGATGACTTCACCTTAATATTTTTTTTGGATGATTATTTTGCTTATTTTTTATCCTTAGACTGTCAACTTTTCTGGACCTTATGGAAAGGGTTTTATCCAAGTGCACTAGCGTCCTTTTAATTGGTTCTCTCTAGATGCTTCCTAATCATTATCCTGATAGTTTGGCAGGTTTTCACACATGATCATTGATGATTTTGGAGATGTTTCTCTGCTTCTGGCTGTTTATATGTTCAAAACCCGTCTCTAGTGTTTCTATCTGTTGATGAGATTGTTTTGTGCAGCTATATTTGAATTTTATGTTTTTAGTCATATTGGAGATGAGATCATTGGTGATTTTGGAGAAATGTATACTTCTGATTTGCTTAGGAACTTGAATCAATTCCTAAGCTAATATTTACTTGATTCTAGGAGATATTGTACGTGAAAGGTTTATGAAGCTGGTCGAAGCACACTATATAGAACGATGTCCAGCTGCTGAGCCACCTGTTTTACCCGAAGCTTCAGAAGAGTCCGAAAACAAAAAAGGGCCTAGGACTAAAAAGGTTACATTTTGCAGATGAACTTATCATCCCACCCCGGATACTATTTATGATAAGTGATAGCTTGCTTCTGGCTTCTGCTGTTCTATTTGGAGTTTCCTGTACGTGTGATGCATCTTGGAACCATGTGTCATATGAACTTAAGAGTTGTTGCATTTTCATGGTTTACTTTTGCAGTCATCTGTTTTTATTGTAATTTCCTCTCTTTTTTCCCCCTTTGTGTACATTTAGCCTCTTTTTTGAGGTTGGGGATTTGGTTATATATGTATTTCAAAGGAACATTTACCTTGAACTAAAAAAAAAGGAACATTATAACTATATACATTTACTCTTGAAAATTATTTTGTATGGCTATAAGAGGCTTTCAATTTGTGTTTTGTATTCATGCATTTAAACAGAACGTTCTATTATGCATGATCACTTGGATTTTCCACTTAGCTCCGATGTAATTGCTTGATTTGGACTTGTCTACATGTGGCTATCAGTGTCAATTGTTTACTCCTTGCTGCCTTGGCTGTCAAATATAGAGTGACAAATTCTTAGCTCTTTTTTTTTTTTTTTTTTTTTGTAATCATCCAACCTATGATTATTTTAGTTTTTTTTTTTTTCTTGTTAAACTTAATTTGATTTGCTTCACTTTCTGTATAATATTTGCAGATAATTCAAAAGGAAGTGACTATAGAAGATCGTGTTGTAGCTGCATCTACACTATTGGAGGCAGAACGTTTCTCTACCACGACAGTTACAGGCAAGGATATTGCTGAAGAAAGCAGAAATAATGGCTCTATTAATATAAAAGTTGGGAACAAGGTTGGCGACTTATGAATAGTTCATTAATTCCATCAACTAGATGCTAATATGCTATTATCTTGCATCTAGCGCAAACATAACCCTTCGGAAGTAGACGGTGACCATGATATCTCTGACGAAGATCCAACCTGGCGGGTTAATTTTCATGAGTTCAAGCGGCTGTTCCGAAAGAAGGTTTACTTTTTTCATCTGATTTTTTTACTAATGAACCGGCAGGCCATTGTATTTACCTTTTTTTTCTAGAATTATTGCTATAATAAATTGCTTAATTCTTATATTCTAGGCTTGTGTTGAAAGCGCAAAAACAAGCTATGATGATGAAGCTGGTCTAGTTTTAAGTGCAGTTTTGGAGGCTAGTAAAGCAGTGGGAAACACAGGTTACAATTCTTTCAAATATTGATTTATCCATTTTATTTGCACGATTTCTGTTCTCTGGCTAAACATCTGGGGTTGATAGTTCTTTTGGTTTTGGTCAGTGATATCTATTTCTGTTATTTAATCTTTATCACTTGTTTGGTGAAGCTGGGAATTAGACAATGTGTATGATTGGCACTGAGGTGTCCTATAACCTAGATGCAAAGTACACGTAATATGCGGATGCTTTGACTTCAGCTGTTGACTAATAATGCTAATGATACCATTAGGTTAATTATATTTCTGTCTTTCATTTAAAAAAATTGTAATTCTAAATGATTTGATTAAGTATTCCTGCCGTCCACAAATCCATATCACACATTGCATCTCACTCCAAAAAAAAGAAAAATGTGGCAGCCCTGCTGTTTTGAAATAAAACACTTTTGCCCAACAAACACCTTGGTCAACCAACACAAGGCATTTTGAACTAAATCTTGTTAGATGTTTCTTTGACAAGAATCCCAGGTAGCCAGAAGATTATTTCCTTGAAGGTCCAGGATCTATGGAGAAGTTGAGAACTTGCTTATTCAGGATGCAGAATTTTGTAAATTTTTAGTGTGGGTGAATTTGAGTTAGGTTAAGATCCAAGGATAAATTATGCAAGAGAAGGAAGTATTTATAAAACATATGAATTTTTTGCCTCTTAAAAGTTTAGCATGATGTTTCTACAATAGAAAAATTAATTGATTTGTCTATGCTTTCGATCTTTAAATTGATCGGGTCTCTTGGATATCATGAATAGATATACAGAGAACTTTACAATACAATTCAAAAGAAGAAAGTTATTGGAAGGAAGTAGAGATAAATTACCCTAGTTGTGTAGGGGTTTTGTCAAGTAGAAGAAAATGATCTGCAGCTCAGTGGACCTCGGTAGGGTCGGGCTGAGAGATGTGTAAGTTTGGGTGGAAGCCAAAGTATTGTGCCAACATAGACTGTGCCATTGAGGGATTAGTCATTTTACTTTTCTACGGTCTGTAGTTAACATGATATATATGTATACAGATGTGCATACATAATACATGTATTCGTTTACACAGATTCTTTTGAAAAAGAAAATATCTTTTTCTGAGTTTTGCATGTCGTGCATCTGGGCAACTTTTTATGCAACTAAGTTGCTTTGTTGCAGTGGCTTGGACACAAAAATAGACAATGCTTTCATTTTCTTTGTTATTTATGATTGCACATGTTTCCAAGCGTGAGTAATTATTCTGGCTTTCCCTTTTTCACTACGTTTGTTTGTAACACTTTGATTTGCAGTTTCTTTGTCCCTAGATGTTATATTTGAGGAGGTTACCAAGGCTCGTGCTATGACTCGTGAGCATATTAGGGCTTTTCTTGTGCAGTTGGGTTGCGATTCTGATGCCCATGATGATACATATACATTAGGTGAGTAGTTTTTTTTTTTCTGTATCATTAGAGCTTTCTATCTTAATTTTCGCTACTTGCCACCCGACCTTTTCAATATAACTGTATAAGTTGTAACAGTTTATAGTTTGAGCTGGTTTGCAACATAGATCCATAGTTGACAAATTGCCCTTTGTGGTATTTTGTGTGATTGCTAGATTTGACGGAATTCATCAAGCATGCACAAAGAGAAGAGGTCAGTGTCACATTTTTTTATGATGCATTTGTCCTTTTCTGTATATGTTTGACTTAGCATTTTTTGAATTGAAGTGGAATAGAAATAGTGCCTTGCTTTGTGCCGTATTGTTTGTTTGCACATGTTTCCAGGATTTGCTATTCTGAATAGTGCATGACAGTTCCTCTCCATGAGGGTGTACTTATCTTATAATTGATTATTATTTCCACCGTCAAAATCAGTGAACAATGATTTACTGCCTTATGAGTTATCATGTTGTTTACCTTAGTAGTATGTTTAGCACCAGTCCTTTTCTTTGCAACATACAGGTTGAATCAATCGTGTTGAAAAGGTATGGGAAAGATGCTTACAGGTTGTTCAGGTTGTTGGCAGAGAGTCGCGCTGCAGTTGAAACCAGTGTGGTAATAATAATCTCTGCTTTTCGCTCCATACACTTTCTGGTTCTACTAGCATGTGCACTTTTGTTCAAATTTTCTTTTCTCCAAATGTTAATTTCACAATTGTTCAACTAAGGTGAGTAAATATCATACTCATCATTTGGAAATGGTTGATGCTGGAAATGACAGTTTTTTGTTTAATTTGCATGATTTCATGATGTATAATATTTCAAAATTGTATTCATGTTTGGCTATGCTATAATGCCTTTTGAAATCAAAGCATCATTAGATATGTTGTCTGATTGTATAATTGTTGTTGAGGAAATGGACAGTAAAAAGATATGCCCATGTGGATTTACAAAATCCAGTTGTTACCCCCTCTATCCCGCTCTTTTCTATTTTTCATTTTTTGGTGGTTGTCATATTTGGGCAGATCAAAAAGTGTTGTTTGATCAAATTGATATTATCAAATTACCCATGTATCAGAAGGTGGAGGAACATAATGAATGAAGGGGAAGAACCGGGGATGGCTGATATTCGAGTCGAACGAGCCAAATATTGCTTGTTCGTATTTGATTCGTTTAGAAACGAGTTGAGCCTAAATTTGTGCTCGAGTTTAAAATTATGCTCAAGCTCGGATTGTTTAGTAAATGAACAAGCTCGTGCCGAGCTTTTTGCAAGTATTAAACAACCCTAATTGCTCATGATGTAGTAACTTGAAGGAAATTTTGTACATTTGACAAAATTCGAGTTATTCGAGCTTGAATCGAACCGCGAGCCAAGCATTGAATCGAGTTAAAAAATGTGCTCATACTCGGCTCGTTTAGTGAATGAACAAGCTCGAGCTGTGCTTTTATCGAGCCGAGCTCAAGTTACTTGGTTAAATAGGACCATATGCTCATCGGCAAAGAATGACAGGGGATTCTTATTTTATTTTTATTTTTTGAGCTTGGGAGGGCATTGTGTGTCTACGTTTACATCATTGTATGTTTTCTCTTCTTGTGTTTGCTTACCTGACTGGTTTCTTTTTCATCAGTTGCTTGGTTTTTTTCTCTAATTCTTATTTTTATTCATTTGCTTTTTGTTGGCTTTTGACTTTTTATATATTTCCAACTATCACCTAATATTTTGTCAATTATTTAACTGATTTATAAATTTCCTGTTGTCAGAAAAAAGATAATTGATTTTGATGGATGATGTGTGGTTGTCATTGATCTTTAGTTGTAGATGTCTGCAGGAGTGTTAGGCAATAAGATATAGAATTATTCTATCCACAACTCTTTGTGGGTCTTACGAAGGATTGTTATTATTGTATGTCCGAATAGATTGTATGTAGGATCCCATGAATTTAAGTTAGTTTCCTCTAAGATCCTACGTCCTGTCAGACCGGATGAAGGATCTGGATATTTGATGTTTTGTTCATTTTCAGATTGTATGATTGGAAGATTTAGATTTAGATAGGGAGTGTAACTATGGTTTATATGATCTTGTGTGTTTCTCCAACACTTCAAAATTTAAAATGATGGGTTACTCTCTATAGATGCAACTGTTACTAAATATTCTTTGTACTAGATCTCTGGGAAAACATTGCTGGAACACAAAGATGCTAGGAAGATCTTATACAAGCTCTGGATGGATAATTACTTGCATATGGAGGTATTAAATTTAAGTATTTGACTGGTCCCATCCTTGTCCGACCAATTCAGCAATATTTTTTTTAACATACTTGATTTATATGGGACCCCTGATCTTATGCAAGTCCTTTGACCTAGTATTTACATTTTATGAAGTTATTGCTGAATATCCGAATTTATATCCTGATTGGTGGCAAGTACTGATATCTATTATCGCCAAATGAAAATGGCTAGCTTATTAGTGAAAGAAATTTATCTTGCCTAGAATAGGAATTGGCAAAGATGTAGTTTGACTCTGCCTTGTTAATGATTCGTAAAGTGCTCAATAACCCGAAGTTGGCAGTTGATCTTAACTTTTAGGAAAGATTCTACTACTGTTTGCTTAATGTGTGGCAGCATTACAGGTTCATACGGTGTAATTTCATAAAGTAATCTGATGTTTGAACTTTGCTTCACTCAGTTGACAATCACTAAATTCTTTCCCTTAGACGTCGTTAAAGCCCAGTTGACTTAAATGACATGGAGTAAAGATGATAATGGGATTAGCAGTTGCAAGGTACATATTTGAACATTAGGTTACCTAGATGACGTATCTCAAATGACATGTATGTGTAACTATCCAAACTCCATGGTAACTTTGGATTTTTTTTATGAATGTGTTCTGAGTCACAATTTGTGGCTTCTTGCCATGTATCATTCATTTTAATTACCATAACATATTCCACCCCCTACCTTGCAGTCTGTGAGACGCCCTCCGCAGGGGGAGTTGTTCTATTGGAGTGTGAACAAAAACCTAAATGAGTTAGTTCTCGATGAGCTGTTTCACGTTGCCTTAAACTTGCGTATACGAGTAGCATATGAGATGGAACAACGGCGTGAGGTTAGTAGCACATGGAATGATATGATCTCGACTCTTTTTGGTTTTCCCTCTGATTTCTGTTGCATTGAATTCTGTACCGGAGATCTTTTCATGCTGAGCTATCTGCCCTGTGCATATTGATCAGTACCTTCTGTAGGCATTCTCATGCTAGTGTGCTTGATTCCCACAGATTATGAGGGTCCAAGACAAACAGAAAGGTGCTGTTAACAAAAAATTCGAAAAATTGAAGGCAGTCAAGTTGCTCCTGGATTCATGCTTGGCTAAGATCGATGATGCTATCATGCTTTTCCATGATTTCTGAATTTTGAAGGTCTGTTATATTGCTGCATTCTTCCATTTATTATTTATTTTCGAGGTTTGGGGGAGGTGAAGCTAAATCTTATGTGCTTTGTCTGCCTTTCTTTTCCGCCCTCTTTTGTTTTAGGTGTTGCCAATCAATATTGCAGTTCTGTTAGCAAGGTCTTGCACATAAATGGGAGCATTCAAGTGAGAAAGAGGTCATACTACGCCGTTTTGCAAACTAATACAGTATTGCTATTTCTTTTCATTCCTAAATTTAGGCAAAGTTTAGAGTGGCTAGAGACGTTTAGAGATCACAAGTCATTTTAGGAAATAGTGATATAGTGGTTTTGGTATTGTTTTTTGGCTTATCAAAGAATGATGGATGCAAATTTGTGCTTGGTGACAATAGAGTGACTCGGTAAAATCGAAAGCAGTCACAACTTATGCAAGTAGCTATCACAAAGGAAAAATCAAGGCTACTTGACTCAAAGCAAGTCCCACTTAGAATGCCATTGAATAATCAGTGTCACAACTTGACAACTTGTACAAGTAGCTATCACAAGTGCCTCAAATCGCAATGTAACCAAAGGAAAATAAAGACTCCTGCACTAAGGCCAAGTCCTGTCTAACTGAGAAGCTTGCATAGTATGACAGAAGGAAGAGGAGGTGAAAACCCATGTTTTAAAATGCCCACCTTGAATGTTGTTAGGCTAATGGTTGCGATCGCTTTTTTATCAGTTAAGCTTGGTTGTTACATGTTTGCTTGATTTTGGTAAATAGAGAGCGGTCATCCAGTACGTTAGACAATATTTTGACAGTATCTACAGTAGTTGTTTTTCAAGGCAAATTTGGGATGAATATCACAAAATCTTGGTCATTATCTATTGGTTGTGATTCTATGTTTCCTTACCCACATTTCTCTACTTTATGAACAGGGAAAAAAAGGCCAGCCAGTAGCTTGAAATGCTTAAAAATAAAAACGCCACACAATCATGAATGTAACACCTTGAAACGACATAAATAAGATTGTCAAAGGGCCAACAATCAATATGGACAACATTTATAAAATTCAATAACATAGTTAGGTGTAGAGCCAGAAAATTTCTCAAGGGGTCACCAAATTAGGATGGGAGAGTCGGTGGTGCTAGCGGTTGGTGTGATGACCAGCGAAAGTGGTGTTGATCATTCAGGAAAGAGTGAGGCTAGTGACAAGATCTCGAAACGACTATTGACAAGATTATCTTTGTATAATTTCACAAATAGTCCGTACATCACTTTTCGACCTCCTCCATCTCCTTCCTACCGTTTCAGCCGCTTCCTCTTCTTCTTCCTCATCGCACTCGTCCATCTGCTTTCCAGACGACCCTGCCTTTAGTCGTTCGTCCGGAGGATCCGTCGACAAATTGCTTAACTTCATCGGCGGTGATCCTTCGTTCACATGCTCCAGATTTGTTGTGTTTCCATCGGTGGCACGCCTCGGCCAACAACGACGAGGGTTTGGAGTCGCCTCAGCCAGAAACGACGAGGGTTTGAAGTCACCTCGGCCAACAGAGATGAGGCTTTTGAGTCACCTCGGCCATTGGCGACGAGGCTTTGCAGTTGCCTCATCCTTCTGCGGCCATCGGTGTCTACTTCTAATTCGCCATGGGCTTGCTCTTCCGCGTCTTCGTTCTCGAGGTCTTGCCTCGGTAAATCGACGACGTCCTCGTCATCTTCTAGCAACAGAAATGCAGAATTGGCGTCGTCTGAAAGGAGATTGGTGAGGCTCTACCCGCTGAGCATGATCGTCGGCGGAGATTGCCACCCCTGCTGCCACAAATTTTTGTACAAACGCAGCGATTCGAAGTCGGTCAGATCTAAATTGACGAAGCTTCCGAATGTTGGGAGATCAAATCGTGGTATTTTCGGGATAAGGAGAACGAATTAGGCGGCAATGACGACAAGGAGATGATCGAAGGTGGGGAAAGGGATGGAGATGACGCTGGAGAACATAGAGGCGATAGAAGGAAGGTATGGATATGACGAGGAGTTGCTGGTGTACGGATATGGCGAGGATCTGCACAACCCCAATTGAGTTTTAAACCCCAAATCGAAAACAACTAGCAATTGATTCCTCCATATGCTTCTTCAGATTTGTTCTGTTTATTGTGAGGTTTGAGATGCTTCTGTGTTCAATCAGGGAATGAATTGAGAGCTCTTGCCGAAAATGAAAAGGACCAATGTACAATTTCATTGAAAATGTCTTGTCAATAGTCGTTTTGAAATCTTGTCTAACTAGATTAACCCAATTTTCTTTTCATTGAAAATGAAAAGGAAATTGAGCTAACTAGCCCACATTTTCGGCCGGTTTGCCAGATTAGCCCCCATCCATTGAAAATGGCAAGACTAACCTAAAAACCCAAAAAATTACAGTAAAGACTGGTTGGCAATACCTTCTGTTGTAGGTAAAATAGTCCAAAAAAGGACAATAATTTGGAAAAAAGTAATTGCCTTAAATCAAAGAGTAAATGATGCCCAATATACCACTTTATTCCTCCCTTTGTAAAAATGTCACTCCCCCTTCTAAAATGTGCTAAATGTCAAAAGGTGCATTTATTTTGCAAAACTAACAGGTCAAGGTGACCTTTTGTTGTGGGTTAAAAAAGTTTGGGCGGGCTTTTGAAATTTTAGAAATATTTGGGCGGGATTTAAGGGATTGGGAAAGGAGAGAGAGAGTTCCAGATCGGGGCGGTACGAGAGTGACCGGCGAAGAAGAGCCGGGGAAGAAGAATCGAGCCGCGACGAGGTTGTCCTAATTGGCGGCGCTGGCGGTTCTACGGAGGGCGACGAGGTTCTCCGGCGAAGGCGTCGACGGTGCTAGGGGTCCTGCGGAGGGTGACGAGGTTGTCCGGATCCAATTGGCGGCGCTGGTGGTTCTACGGAGGGCGACGAGGTTGTCCGGCTCCAATTGGCGGCGCTGGTGGTTCTACGGAGGGCGACGAGGTTGTCCGGCGAAGGCGTCAGCGACGCTAGGGGTCCTGCGGAGGGTGACGAGGTTGTCCGGATCCAGATCCTCTTCCACCGCCCTGCCCCTTCCCCTCCTCTCGACATCCCACTCTCGCCGACTCCGAGCCTAACGCCGCCCCACCCCTTCCCCTCCTCTCGACCGCAAATCGGTGAACCTCGACTCCGAATTCAACAATTCCGATAACGAATTGAAGTAGAACGAGAGAGTTTCAAGGTTTCAATGTTGAATCGAATTGAACCTGTCAGATCCGGTCGAGAGGTAGATGGTGAGGCAAGCTTTTAAGAAAAAAATAAAAAATGGGTGAATGTGCACTCTTTCATCTTCTTTGTTTATGTAAATGTTGTGGGAAATTTCTGAGATTAATAATACATGACAGGGCTTAGTCTTCCATTGGCTGAGACATCGGTTTTATTGGCTAGACAACAGTAGTTATTGGCTAGTAAGCGTAAATCGCATATATTTAGGGTTCGCATATCAAGCAACCAAGACAGAATCATATATTGTAACTGACGTACATATATGCAAAATAACAAAAACCAACCTTCGACAACTCAAAGAATGTCATCTATCTTAGCTATCCTTGAGGTGGGAAGTTCCTGAGGTAGATGAGACCCGACAATAGCTATTCTTATATTGGCTAAAAGATCGTGGCCACTGGCTAGGCAACAGTAGTTACTGGCTAGTGAGTGTAAATTGTAACTTTTTCTTTTTTTTTAGGCCAAGTGAAATCATGTATTATAGGGTTGTATGGAATTTTTTTGTGTTTCGACACCCAGTTAGTATTTCTTTTTACTTTGTAACAAGCTTTGAGGACCTCTTCACATTGCCACGCCACGCTTGCTTATGTCCTCCGATGCTTCCGGCGAAGGAACTCTCCCCGAGACGGGTACTCGCTTGTCTCCATTATCTTACTCCTCTATGAGCATTGTCCCCCCCTCCATGTCCACATCGACAGCTTTACCTTTCATCTCCGGAGCAACGATTATAGGTTCTGCCCAGGTTTTCTGGTTTATCTTGCCAGTTGTGTAAATTTCCGTGCCAACTAAATTGTTATCTTTGCCATCCAAATGGTTATCCATGCCATACTCCAAATTGAGATCAAGATACGATATACACCCAACTTTAGTTTGAAATATTTTTTTTCATAAACATATATAAAGTGGGTGTCTATAGATAGATAAAATTAAATTAAGTTCAAAAATAAATTTATTTTTTAATTTTAACAAATAAAAATTACTGAAATTTAGTTTAAAACAATTAAAATTGGCCTCTTTCTCTCCCCCCTGTAGCATTTACCTTCCACCGGCTGTGAAGGTGCCCAATTTATTTGCAAAAATAACATTTTGCTACCCCTTGCAAATTCTACACCCAATGGTTATTTTTGCAAAGTTGATTTTTTTTTGGTATATCCATGCAAATTGTCCTAAATCAAAAGTGAAAAGGGGTTTAAAAAAAAGAAAAAAGGGACATGAATGTGGAAAACCGAACATTTTTGCAAACCGTCCAAAAAACTAGGCTAGTTTTGTAAAACCCCTTGATCATTTAATGTGTCCAGGGTCGGATCCAGAAATTTTGTTAAGGGGGCTAAAAAAATTTGGAGAAATTTTTTATTGCATGTATGAAAAATAATTTATTTGTTTAAATATATTTGAAAAAACCTTAAATTTATGATTTAAATAGTCATTTTTAGTAGCAATTGTTTTATAAAAAAATTTATTAAAAAAAGGAGAATTATATTTAAGAAAGTTTCTGTTTAAGGCTAAAAAAAATTTTGAGAAATTTTTTTCCATGTATGTATGAAAAATAATTTTTTTATTCAAATATATTAGAAAAAACCTTAAATTTATGATTTAAATAGTCATTTTTAGTAGAAAAAATTCTAAAAGAAAACACAAAAATTATTTTTAAAATTGACAATTCTTTTATATGTATATATAAAACGAAAGTTTCTGTTTAAGTATATTGGAGAAAACTTTAAATTTGTTATTTAATTACGAATTTTTAGTAGTAGGAAAATAATAAAAGTAAAAATTGTAAAAAAGTTAAGGCTAATGACGCTTGAACTCATGACCTCAAGGTAATAAATACACTCATTTCCAACTAAGCTAAGTATTTGTGAATCATTATTCATTTTACATTGTTTTATCTATAAATTAGTAAAAATTATCAAAAAATCCATATAATTTTTTTTCCTGCGCTTTTCTTCCGGGCTACCGGGGGGGCTTCAGCCACCCCAAACCCCTAGATCTGCCAATGAATGTGTCTATATTTCTCAATGTGTCATACAAGTTGGATTCCGATTTGTTATACGCACGGTTTCGTATGTGGTCATCGACTAATGTGTCCCAGCTTTCCTCATTGACGGTCCAAGAAGAGAAGGAGGTCATGAGTGTGCGTTCTGATGGATCGATGACTAGAGCGAGAGCCAATATGATCGCAAGAGTTACCATGGCCATTATTACTCGAGGTTTTGCTTCTAAGCCTGAACAACCGCCATCGTTGAGCTTGTTAGTCTATGTCTTCAATACTTCGTATGATGTGTCCCAACCTTCGTCTGATTCGTCTCCTACGTCACTTTCATATAATATTTATTATGATAGACTTACTAGTTATTACTATTTTTAGCTTTCATTATTAATAAGAGGTACAAACTTCATTTACATAAGAAACCTAGTCCATTATTTAATTAGAAAGCCCAATACCATTAGTAATTAGACCTCGTTTGGTATGAATGCAGGAATCGGAATGAGAATGGAAATTAGAATCGGAATCAAAAGTTGAAAAGAGTCATTACTGGAATAAGAAATTCACAAACACCAAAACTTAACAATACATAAAATTTAAAAAAAGAAGAAGGTGGAGGGCTATAGGCACGGTTGAACTGGATTGAGGAGGGAGGGCTCGGCAACGACGGTCTAGCAGTACAAGGAGGGAGGGCTGGGTGGCACCATCCTAGGTGGTCGGAGAGAGAGAGAGAGAGAGAGAGAGAGAGAGAGAGAGAGAGAGAGAGAGAGAGAGAGAGAGAGAGAGAGAGAGAGAGAGAGAGAAGCGGATACGACGGCGAGGACGGGGACAAAAATTAATCTCATATCTGGATGATGGGGGTTACACCGGTGTTAGACGATGGCGGTGGCAACCAGTGGTGGTGGCTGGTGGTGGTGGCAGCAGCGTCGCAGATAGTCGGAGGAAGATGGACGAACAGTTGGGTTTGGAGATGGTGAGGGTGGGAAATTGAGAATGGTTTATACCCCACCTAAACTCGAGGAATGAAAAGTGCTTGAAATTGGGGATGAGGGGATTACCCGATAATCAATTTCATTATGGGGTTTGTCGTACCAAACACCAAATCTGTAATCACTCATTCCGATTCCCGGTAATCGATACCAAACAAGCCCTTAGAGTTTTATTATCACTCTCATATAAATACTCTGCAATGTCAAGTTTTATCTTCATGTAAAATTAAGAAGAAACGCAAAGCATTGAGTTGAGACTCCTTTTTTCTTCCCTGGCGTCAAACCTATCTTGCCGCTTTATTGCTGTTGAATTCAATCGAGTTCTTCAATCAAAGGTTTTTGCTGGAATTGATTGAATAACGGGATCTAGTCCTTGGTTGGAAGAGATTCGTCGAATCCTACCTGCCACCACTGCTCCGTTCTTCTCCCTAAATCATCGCACCATCACCCAACCACCGCGCCGCCAACGACGACGACCACCGCACCACTACCACCGGCCTCCCGAATCGGACCTCCCCCACACGAGCCGAGCCCAAGGCCCTGCATTATCGAGTCCATCGCTACATAGAAGTTCGCAAAATCACATCCAAGTACGCATCTCCATGCGCACCCACTGTTGTTGTATTAGTAGCACATGCACTTGTTCGCTAGCTAGTTATCTGTTTCTCCCTCGTTGCCTCCACTGTTCCATTCCCGTGCGATTCAACAAGGAACTCCATCCAAGGGTTTTCCACATACGGAGGTTGAAGTTGACTTACATTGACAATCGGACGACCGGGCGTTGTACTCGTTCCATCCGAATCGAGTATTAACGAGCGGGATATGTGATTTTGTTGATCCTGGTTAAAAGTAATATTTATAATCCAATCAAATAAACTAAAGTATAGTAAATAGGTAAGGAGTCCAACCCGCAAAGAGATGAATGGAGCAAAATAAATAAAGTAAAAGGAAAGAATGATTGCGAAGTTGTTACCAATGAGATGAAAGCGCTTCACCTGCAATTTTTAACGATGGTCGGGGTTCATGATCCTTGACATGATTTCATTGCTATTCTAATTCAATGCAATGCAATTGATGATTGAGTTATTTCGACTTTGATTTAGATAGATTGACATCCCTCACGGCATGACAATCCTTTACACTACATGCGACCCGAAATGGATTCTTAAACATATAGCAGCATAAACTGCTAAAGTACTTGACAATTTGGAAGTACCAACCCCCCTAAGCAATTAGATTCTCAAAGGCTTCAACCCCTATAACCTTAATCTCAAAGGAATTGATATTTAACCAAGTGTCATTTCTCTACATATCCAATTGATGCTTTCACGGGACCAATTATCTATTGCTTGCTACCGCGAATTAAATATTCTTAGGAAATCATTAATCACTAGCATGAATGCAAATCCTGTCTAGGTGATCAATCAAGAGAGAATATATGCAAACAAGAATTATGAGCACAAATGTAATGAAATAACTAATGAATAACAATGGAAATCAAAACCTTACAATTCAATCAACAATGTCTTTAAATCATAGGCGAAACAATGAGTTGCGTAACTCATGCTCTAACGAACGATGAATTGAATAGTGTTTAATGTTCTATTGATGTGTCTATAAACTAGCTAGAGGTGGCCTAAATAACATAAGAGTCGGCCTCTTCAAAATCCTAGAACAAAATAATAATAAACTAATAGGATAAATTCAGAATTAATCAACGATTGTTGAATCTTCCAAACCGACAGACGCCGACTAAATTGCGACGGGTGCCGCTACTCTGGCTTCCCGATTTCTTCTTTTGTCTTCAATCTTCTTCTCCTTACCTCCCTTGATGATCTTTCCTTGCATCTTTTAAGATCAAAACCAGCATCTTCTAATCATCTTTAGCCTCTCATCAAATTCGGATTATAAAACTACAGAATAAAAACAAAACAACGTAGATTCCGAACTCGAATGCTCAAATGGATAATAATGCAAATTAACTATAAAACATGCAGAAAACATATTCTACATGCATCTAAACCTATCTATAAAGCCTATCTAAAATATGCATTATCAAGTACGTATCATCGGCTTCCGGTGTTTGCAAGTTTTTTTGGCTTAGAAAAAGTCTGCTGACACAGAGATCTCATGTCGGTAAAATGACTGGCAATTTTTTCGACACTTACTTTCTGTGTCAACAAACTTTTTCCTAGTAAAAAACGCTTGTCAACACCAAAATCCGGTGAATGGCTATGTATTTGGCAATAATTGAGCGTGCTTATAGCATGACCCTTTTGGATTTAGAGTGATCGAGCCCAACTAGTCGGATTATGACAAAAAAACAGTCTTTATAAATAAATACACTGTACAAACTTTTTTTTTGTCAAACGTAAAAATAAATATCTTATAAAGTTTGCAAATTTTGCGAGGTACCCTTGAGGTATAGCTTATTTCGTGGGGTGTACAAAAGTTTTACATAATTCGCGTGATATCCCTGAGGTTTGGTAAAATTTCGCTTCGTGCCCTTCCGTTTGTTTTTCTAACAGTCCCGTTAACTTTTCTTCAGTAAAAAAAAGTAATTAAAACAAGAGAAAAAGAACACGTTAAACATGGAGGACGAGGGAGGCAGAGACGATTCTTTGCAGATGAGCGAGAGGGAGTCCGTCGATTTTTGTGTGGTCCTCGAATCCGTCATCGCGAGTGGAACAAACGAGAGGAGCGACGACGCCAGCGACTACGAGCTCTTAACTGCTCCGATGGAGACAATAATCTTATCAAGGTAACAAGGGACTTCCCGGGCGACGACTAATTCCCAGAGGTAATTATTTACAGTATAGTGCATCGATTTAGGGAATGTTGTTTGTTAATTTGCCTCAATTTATAAATCGAAAATCCCATCTTTAGGGATTTACTGATTTAGCTTTAGGGATTGTATTGGTTCCAATTAGGGTTTTTAGGGTTGAAATTTAGGGATTTAGGATGTATGAATTTATGAATTGGGGGCTTTGTTTGTATAAAATTGGCAAAATTTATAATACCTGTTGTTTTTAAGGCTACTTAATAAGGCCCCGTTTGGTATGAATACGAGAATCGGAATGGGAATGGGAATCGGAATGGGAATAAAAAATGGGAATGAGTCATTACTTGAGGATGTTGTTTGGTATAATGTCGGAATAAGGAATTATCAAACTCCAAAACCTAAAAATACACATATTCATCCTATCAAAATCAAAATCAAAATCAAAATCAAAATCAAACCTATTCAACCTATTCAATCTCTCACATTAGGAATAATCAACACACAAACAACACAAATTCTAAAATTCATTTTACAAATTACCCAAAAAGAAATTAATGAATGGCATTGTGTTCAACTGGAAGGAGGAGGGATGGCTGGGCAACAGGGGTCTAGCAGAACGAGGAAGGAGGGCTGGGTGGCGGCGGTGGCGTCGGCGACATCTGTAGACGGTGGCGGCAGCGGTGACACAGAAGGTCCGAGAGAGAAGCGGAAATCCCAGGGGTCGGCGAGAGAGAGAAGCGGACTATAGGCAATGGCAGAGCGGCGACACCGGTGCAAATCGTAGATCTGGGCGATGGGGCGACACCGGCGATGGGCGATGGCGGCGACTACAGGCAACGGCGGCGACTACAGGCAGCGGCGGCGGCGGCGACACAGATGGACAAAGAGAGAAGCGAAAATATCAGATCTAGAAATTGGGTGAAATCGGCTCGGGCGATGGCGGTGGTCGTAGACGACTGGACGGCGGTGGTAACGGTGACAGTCGGTGGTGGTGGTGGTGTCGGTGGCGGCAACCGGTGGTGGTGGCGATGACAGGCAATCGGAGAAAGATGGAGGTGAGGGATGTTGTGCGTGAGTCGGGGAGGGTTGGGGAAACTGGTCAAAATCAGTAATCACTCATTCCTCACCTAAAGGGAAGGAATGAAAAAGGCTCAAAATTGGGGATAAGTTGATTACCCGGTAATCGATTTCATTCCGGGTTTTGTCGTACCAAACATGAAATCAGTAATCACTCATTCTGATTACCAGATTTTGATTCCCGGTAATCGATACCAAACAGGGCCTAAGAGTAGAGAGCTTTGTAAAAAGGTTTTGAAAAAAATTAATTTATTTTGCAGCTTCTATTTCATGTTTTAAATGTGTATGTTTCTTGTATTGTGTGATAGGTGGTACTTATGGAGTATCATGTTGACGATTTTCAAATTGGGGGTTTTGTTTCTCTATAGTTGTCAAAAATTACACTACAATGCCTCTTATTTTGATCAGTATACTTCATAAGAGTAGTGAGAGCCTCTTAGTTTTGTTAATGGAAAAATGCTTGAGTTTACGGGGGTGGTTGTTTGCCTTTGAATCTTGAAATGGATCTCCTGGTATTCTTGGATTTGTAGACAGTCATTGTTTTCTTTTTTTGGCAAAAAAAATGGATCAACTTATATATATTTATAAGGGTTACATTGAATGGGGTTAAATAATGACATACTCGTTACTGTCATACTCGTTGTTATGGTTGCACATTTTTCCTTCCTCAACCGTTACTGTCATACTCGTTGCTGTCATACTTACAACAACCATGTTCATATTCCCCTTATTCACGGCTGCCATCATACTCTTTTTTAAATTATTGTCACAGTCATTTTTAGCTTGTGGATTTAGGTTTATGGAATTTAAGTCTGTTTGCTAATGTAGATTTTGGTCATGTCTAGACCCTAAATCTGTCCACATGATAGAAGTTGGGTGATAGAAGCTGTGTTTTAGGTGCTTTGTTGTTACTCTTATTTAGATAAAGATGGCATTTAAAATTGTACGTAGTTATTTTATTGATTATTTTTGGCCTATTAGCTCAACGGGTAGAACGATTGTGTTTAGGCAAAAGATGTGGGTTCGAATCCCACATAGGCTATCTTTACCTTGACTTACTACTTGCCATCTTAGTTGAAATTTTTGTGGTATGCATAAATGACAACTTACAATAAGAGAAACAAAAAACAGCATATGTGGGACTCGAACCCACATCATGTGTATAGCACATTGCTCTACCATTTTGAGCTAGGCTAAATGTGCACTCTTACAATGGACAGTCATTCATAATTTTAGGCAGAGTTTGGATTTTTGAATTTTGTGTTTTGCTTTGAGGGTTTGGGAATTTGTCACTATTTTGATTTGAAGATTTGGACTCATTAGGATGTAATACAATTCAGCCTACTTGAAAGCTACTAAAATCACAAGTAGCAAACTGATGTAAAAAAATAAAATTACTGGTGCCTTTTCCATGAATGTCCAGAGCTTTATAGCAAAGATGATGATGGCTTCAAGGATAATCCCGGCCAAATAAGCCCCTTCAACATAATTACAGAAGTTCATGATGGAACCCTTCCAACCATGAACACTACGGCCACCTACTGGTCACTTCAGCCCACTGCAGCAATTGAAACTTTACTGTTTCCCTTTCGAAAATGCAACGCTGCAGCAACTCATGCAACTTCACAAATGAGTTTACAAGTGCTAATGTTGGATGAACACGGAAAATGAACTTTCAATTCTTGGCCATAGCAAGTGAAATCTATGGAGATCATGAATACACACACAACATACTCCAACAAATGAGAATTTCCAAGTACAAATCATTCTTATCTTCATTAAAATGAGAAATCTAATGCAATCAACCCATTTTGTATTGGAATTGAGCAAAAATTGACCAACAGGAAAAATAACCCATCTAATGCAATCAACTTACTGGTAGAACTCATGAGATCCATTATGCTACGCCATGTTAGCTTGAACAGCTGTGATGCCCCAATATAGCTTTAAACATCAGTAACTCACAGAATTCCTAACTCGAATTCACAATAACTGAAACCCTAATCCCCAAATTTACAAACTCAAACCCTAATTCAAATCTATCTAGATTCCAGTCCACATCTATCTAAATTCCACACTCAAATTCATAAACTCAAATTGAAAATCCCTAATTCGAAACACAAATTTTCAGGAATTTTCAAAAGTGACTTACCTTTTCCGCCATGACCAGTCGGCGCTGCTCGGTGTGGCCGACTCTGATGTCTCCTCTCCTTCCTTGTGTTGTTGGTCTCTGTCGAGCTCGTAGTCGCCGGCATCGTCACTCCTCTCGTTTGTTCCACTGGCGCTGACGGATTCGAGGACCACACAAAAATCGACGGACTCCCTCTCGCTCATTTGCAAAGAATCGTCTCTGCCTCCCTCGTCCTCCATGTTTAACGTGTTCTTTTTCTTTTGTTTTAATTACTTTTTTTTACTGAAGAAAAGTTAACGGGACTGTTAGAAAAACAAATGGAAGGGCACGAGGCGAAATTTTACCAAACTTCAGGGGTATCACGCGAATTATGTAAAACTTTTGTACACCCCGCGAAATAAGCTATACCTCAAGGGTACCTCGCGAAATTTCCGTATAAAGTTTTTGTTTAAGGTTGGTTTTATAGAGTTTTTAGCTTATTAAAAAACGTGTCAAAAAGTAAAACTACAAAGTATTTTGAGATGGAGGGAGTATTTAACTACAAAAAACAATTTACTTCTTCAGATGAGGTACTTGGTTTCCTCCTCGTCCATTTATCGGAAATGGGGTGGCTATATGCACTCATTACAGGTGCTATATGCACTCTAGTCAGACGGATCTACAACATGTTTCACTCGTAGGATGACATCTGTCTCCCAATCATTACAAGTTATATAAAAAAATACACAGACAGATTTAGGATACATCCATATTTTGGGGTTATATAGGATTGGTCAATGATTCGTCCTTGTATTTTTTTCCCATCATCATCTATCCTACACCGTAAAACAAAACTATCATGACAAACGATCAATCAGCCAACGGAGGACGCACACAGAGAACTTTGGGGACACTAGCGGACATATCAGATTATGGACTATGAAGAGCCATCAGATATCGATTGCAAATCCACGACTTCGAATAAATGCAGCAAATCAAACACCGTTCACATGAGGCATGTATCACAACAAGAACAACACAGCACACCCGGTTGCAAATCCATACCCAAGCCAAATCATTACTCAATAAAAACCTCCAATCTGTCTCAAACCCTCAAGGACGATAACGAGATCGTAGGAGACTACTAGGTAGTCGAAATAGAGGCAACTGATACAGAACAACGCAAAGTAATTTAACAACAATCTAAAGGCAAAGGGAAGGAAGGACGAAATGGAAAGGAAAACCGCATCGGAGGACGGAACCACGGGAAACGAAGGTCTCACAAGAAGCTTGGGTCAGCGACGAGTAGGCGGTAACCATGGCGGCCAGTAAAGCGTTGTCGGCGGTAAATCAGGTGCTCCCGAAGGAGAAGAAAGTCGGTGAGGACGGTGGCTAGTTGGCGGTGGTTGGTTGGTGAATGTGGATGGGTGAGGAGCCAAGAGAGGTGGCAGCACAAAAAACTCTCAAAAGAGAGAATATTCGGGCATCTCTTTCCTTTTTTTTTTTTATGTGTACCAAGGGTGGATCATTGTGGTTGGTTTTTTTTATACTTTTTGTAAGAGGGAAAATTCCGATATCACGAGGCAGGGGCGGTTCCGTCTTTTATCAATTATCGCTTATTCTATTGTGATGACCCACATAAATGCCTCGACCGTTAATCATACTTAATGCCTCGATCGACATCAATACGGTAACGGTTTCTTTATTAAATATATCAAAACCGTTTGAATTCCTTGAATTAAATGCATTGACCGTTTCATTTATCGTCGATTAATATAAATACGAGGAGAAATCTCTTTCTAAAAGGGGAGAACTGACTTGAGCGTCGGAGGGTCCTACGGGGGAGACAAGCCCCTCCCCGACCTCGTTCGTTCTTGTTTGCAGGCTAGGGTTCGGGTTGAGAGCCTGATCAAGATCGATCAACTATGATGCAGATTTTATGCATAACAATTGGCGCCGTCCGTGGGAACCGATCGAAAAGCAATAGGATCGGAACCTTAATCACAATAAGGGAGGAATCAAACCAAGTTGATTCCGATGCGTACGTACCGATTCAGCAATCGTCGTCGACAACGATAGCTCCCATGGCTAGCAAGAGGTGACCAATCCCAAGCGTAGCAAAAATCAGTAGTAGATAAACAAGGCTCACTAGAATGAGTAGACTGTCAGCGATATCGTCGGCGGGTAAGGCAACAACACCAGCGGGTCCGGAGCGATCGAGGGGCAGTCGTAGGATATACGATGTCAGGCGGCACATCTCACTGTGCACAAACCAAAAATCCTATCGACGCGTCATCCTTTTGGCGATGGCACCAATTCAACAACGATGGAGCCGGATCAGCATCCCGACATCCACTCGTTTAGGGGCGCACGCACAGGCCTTCGTCTTCGAGCCGCTATCGATCCATAAGGCGTCGATTCGCCAAGACTGCCCCCGTAATCCACCGCCTCTATCACCCGTTGATCGAAAACGGTTGTCGACTCGTTGGAGGGGCAATTACGGCTCCGCATCGGTGGTTCAGTTCTAAGCATACCGGATTCCGCACCGGTTGTGCGGTTCCAAACGGACTTCGTCTCCATTCATTCACCGGTTGACACCTCTTGATTATCCACCATGGGTAGTCCAATCGCCGTTGCGATTCCTAACCTAATTAACCTTGAAGAAGGAGAGGTATTGTCTTAAACTATAAATTAATTGCATATTTTGCCCCACTCTGTGCTTGCAGGAGTAATATCTTATTTTGAGATATTTGCAAACTCTAGCCCAAATTTATATTAGCAGGAAGTAGCCTATACTTATGATAAGATAAAAATGGGTCCTAAGCTGGATATATATTTTTTAGCCGAATGGCAGGTTCTAGCATGCGCAATTACTTTTGAGAAAGGATAATTTCTTCCATTTTATGTTTTTTTTATATAGCTCACTAGTTGCTTGCAGAAGCATATATATACATATGAATTGTGTGATTCAAGTGGGTGGACATATTGTTTGATTAAGACATATTGTTTGATTAATTAGTTGTGATTCAATCTTTTGAGTTGTTGAACTAGGTGCTTAGCTAATTGATGTGCGTAGGCGCTGCCGCTTGTTATTGATCGGAAATTGATTATATTTGGCCAGCTTAAATACTTGTTTCACACTGTGCATAAATCAAGTTCGTGTTTTTGTTGTTTCTATCTATAATATAATGTACCCACACACTTGCTCATTTTCTCTGGATCCGTTTCATTGACATCGCTTTTCAGATACATATATGTGAATGAGTTTGACGAGTATTCTACATACATGTTACTTATCTTACTATATATAAAAGTTGAGCATGTGTTTATTTGCACTTATTATATAGATAGTAGGTTGTGCCTTCTACTTTGTTTTCGTTTGCTTCGTTGGTGTTTGTATTCTTAAATAGGTATTTATAGAGGGACAAGTATGAACAACGAGCATTGAGCGTGCCCTCGAGGAAAGCATGAATTCAAGTCTCGCAACATATATCGGGGCAAGCTAGATACATTAACACAAAGCGCTCCGAAGTAACCAAAATGATTTGAGGCATCAAGAGCTATAAAGAGACAAAAAGCAAGTTAGAGGTTCGGTATTTTACCCAAAGTGGAAAAGTTTATTGATAGATGAATATATAGATCTCGCAAGCTAGATTCTTAGCTTACTGCATCTCCGCAAAGGTATATAAACTGTGTGCAGGGGCATATAACGTGTTGGGGGCACTATCCATCACAGTACTAATCTTATGATGGCTTAATTCCTCTAAATTATGTAGAAGTGCACTATCTTTGACCAGGTCTAACAACTGTAGATGTCATGAAACGGCGTCTTCAAAGCTACGACAATTATTCGAGAAAGTGAAGATTCGCCACTTATGGCCAACCAAATGCCAGTTAAGGCAGAAGACTCGCCACTTATGGCCAAGCAAATGCCAGTTAAGGCAGAAGACTCGCCACTTACGGCCACCGGAAATCGCCACTTACGGCCACCGGAAATAGAAATCGCCACTTACGGCCACCGGAAATAGAAATCGCCACTTACGGCCACCGGAAATCGCCACTTACGGCCACCGGAAATCGCCACTTACGGCCACCGGAAATAGAAATCGCCACTTACGGCCACCGGAGATCGCCACTTACGGTCACCGGAAATAGAAATCGCCACTTACGGCCACCGGAAATCGCCACTTACGGCCACCGGAAATCGCCACTTACGACCACCGGAAATCGCCACTTACGGCCACCGGAAATAGAAATCGCCACTTACGGCCACCGGAAATCGCCACTTACGGCCACCGGAAATAGAAATCGCCACTTACGGCCACCGGAGATCGCCACTTACGGCCACCGGAAATAGAAATCGCCACTTACGGCCACCGGAAATCGCCACTTACGGCCACCGGAAATCGCCACTTACGGCCACCGGAAATAGAAATTGCCACTTACGGCCACCGAAAATAGAAACCGCCAATTAATCTCCGGTGGCCGTAAGTGGCGATTTCTATTTCCGGTGGCGCTTACGGCCAATTAATCGCCATTTACAGCCAATAGCCACTTACGACCAACGATAGCCACTCAAGGCCAAAACAACCGCTCAAGGCCAATAAGTCGTCATTTACGGCCAATTAATCACCGATTTTTCGAGCTTCCTTCATCATTGAGACATGATGAGGAAACCCAAGGGGCAATTGTAAGAGGGAAAATCCCGATATCACGAGGCAGGGGCGGTTCCGTCTTTTATCAATTATCGCTTATTCTATTGTGATGACCCACATAAATGCCTCGACCGTTAATCATACTTAATGCCTCGATCGACATCAATACGGTAACGGTTTCTTTATTAAATATATCAAAACCGTTTGAATTCCTTGAATTAAATGCATTGACCGTTTCATTTATCGTCGATTAATATAAATACGAGGAGAAATCTCTTTCTAAAAGGGGAGAACTGACTTGAGCGTCGGAGGGTCCTACGGAGGAGACAAGCCCCGCCCCGACCTCGTTCGTTCTTGTTTGCAGGCTAGGGTTCGGGTTGAGAGCCTGATCAAGATCGATCAACTATGATGCAGATTTTATGCATAACACTTTTGTTGCTCTTTCTTTCTTTCTTTTTTTTGCGTTTTAATATATTAGGACGCCTTTGAAATTTTTTATTATTTTTTTTTACAACGACAAATGTAGGATGCGTCCGTATATTTTTTTACGATTTGCAATGACTACTGGACATGAGTCGTTTTATAGTTGAAATGGATCATAGATCCGTCCGTTGGAGTGCATATAGTATCTGTCTCTGATGCAAATAGCATAATCCATCGGAAATACTCCATCCATTAAACAATATAAGTTTTTAAGTTTTCTAGGTATTGAGATACGAGAATTGTTACTTTTTTTTTATTTATTTCTTTTGAAATTTGATTGGTTGATAGGAGTTATGGATAATTAATGAGGGGTATAAATGTAATAAATTTATGATTTTCTCAGTTTGTGTGCAAATGTCTAAAAAGACTTGAGCTCGTTTGATATAAGAATGTAAGGGAAACAAAATGAAAACAAATTATGTGTAGTAAAATATATCTAGATAAGAAAAGAATGCTATTTTTTTTATGGAAAATAAGATATGATGGATAATGATTAGAGAAGTATAGGAGATCTGGTTACCCTTGTTCAAATAAGTAATTAAAATAAGGAGGAATAAAATCAATTTTATATGAAAAGTTAAAAAGGAAGGACAATAACTTAAAAAAAAATAACAATGTGTTTTAAATTATAAATGAATTACACTCTTGTTATTTTCCTTTCCAAAATTTAAACGAAACAAGCCTTATACAGTACTCCATATGTTTTAAGATAGTAAAATATATAGATAAGAGAATAATGCTAATTTTTTTTTATGGAAAATAAGATAGGAGGGGTAATGATTAGAAGAGTATAGAAGATATGGTTACCTTTGTCCAAATAAGTGTTTGAAATAAGGAGGAATAAAATCAATTTTATATAAAAAGTTAAAAAGAAAGGACAATGATTAAGGGTGTGTTTGGATTCTAAATGCATTATGTTTATAATGTAAAATGATAAGAGAGTGTTTGGTTGACACAATTTTTAATTAAGGTATTTAAATTATGATATTTTTGGATTCCATGATTTATTAATTATAATTTAATTATTTTATCTCGATTTATGTGATTATTTGATTTTTATTTTTATAATCAAACGCGCACATAAAACGAGGTAAAATAATCGCATTATAATTAAAATGCATTGGAATCCAAACACACCCTAAATTTTTTAACAATGTGTTTTAAATTCTTTTTATTTCCCTTTTCAAAATTTAAACGAGACGAGCCTTAGGGTGTGTATGGTTGGTGTTTGTTTTTGTTAAAAAATTAATCATTTGTGTGTTTATTTTTTGAACAGTTTTTTTAGTTGTTTGGATGACCAAAGTAAACAAAAACGTGTTAAAAAATTGTGTTAAAAAAAGCTACACAACGAAGGTCATTTGGATGTTTATTTTGTACAAGTACTATTTTACCCCTTCCCCTTTATCTCATTTGGTTTGAAAGTACCACAATACCCCTAATAACAACCAAATAAACTACATTTTTTTTATAAATAAACTGTTTTTCGCCCCATGCGAAGATTATCTTGTTGTTTAAATTTTTAACTACTTTTACCAACCGTTTATAAATTTTACCCTATTTATAATTTTAGTCAGTTTATTAACACCGTCTCATGCATTGTTATTAGAATCCCGATCCGGATCTTTAGAATCTTAAGATCCTACGATCCTACCTAGGGCTCCGATCCGGATCTATGCATAGGATCTTTTTTGTGTAGGATCTACAATGGGATCTTTAGAATCTTAATAGATCGATAGGATCTTACGATCCTACACGATCCTAAAGATCCTATTTTTATTAACAATATGTATTTTTTAAAAAATTTATTTTGTTTCCTTGGTTGATTTTAGGGTGTTTAAAAGTACACATTCATGTAAGGAACATGAAAAATAGCTTAGAGACAATTGTTTTCGAGTCTTTTAACCAATATGACAAGTTCTAAGGTCGTAAATGTAGATTTTTATGTCTTAAAATCAAAATATATTGTGTAACTAACATTTTTTCCCCTCATTCTAGAACTTTAAATTAAGCAAGTTTGTTATATATATTTTTATTTTATTATTTAATTCTATTTCGAGGATCTTACGATCCCCTAATGGGATCTTACGATTCGATCCACGTACCCTATTGTGACTCGATCCTAGAATCCCGATCCTAATAACCTTGGTCTCATGAGAACCCTTAGTACTCCGTATATTTTTAACAGATGGAGTAATAAGACTATAAGAGTGTTGTTAGATACACCGCAAATCTTTCATCAGAATTCCGTGTAATAAATACGGATACAATAAAGAGAAAAAGCGCCAAGCATAGGAACGTCACGGTGACGTCAGCTGGAAGACGAAACTAGGCGAACAGCAGAATGACGTCATAAAGCTGATGACATCATCCAAGAATCGGTCGTCAGATGAGAAATACGTGTACGTATAAAATCAGCGCCGGAGTAAAATTAAAGGAGTAAACAGGAGGAAACAAAACACGTGGGTCTTATTTGGCAGTTGGTTTGTGTGTTTGCGTTCCTACTTAATTCCCGCTCTTATTTACCGTACTTTCTAGTTTTGGTCCGACTTCAATTTTTGTAACCACCTTGGTTGATTCATTTCTAAGTACGTATAAAATACCGCATATTGTCACGGTTAAAATCTTGTTTGCTAAGACCATCCGCATCCATGCGGGTTTCTAGAGTTTCTTAATACCACTTTATCACTTTCTCTCTTCTTAAAAACCCCAACTTACTTTTTCGTCCACATCCATACGAGTTTCTAGAGTTTCTTAATTCAATAAATACCAATTATTATCTATTATATATTTAAATATACATAATAATAATAATAATATGTTATGCATTATCTATATATATGTATTATATTTTGCGTTAATTAATATAATAATAGTATATAATAATTTTTTAAAAAAAAAATCCAAAATGTAAAAATAGATAATAAAATTTAATGCAAACAACTTCATTGGAACAAAACAATATAACTTTTTTTAATAATATCTAAATAAATTTTAAATGTTTTGTAATACAATATGCATAAAAATATTATGTTGTACATTATTTATGTATGTATTATATTTTTTTCAACATATATAATATTGATGTTTATTAATAGCTTAAAATAACTTATGAATTTTAATAAAAAGATTTATTTTTTATATTTAATGACTTAAAACTAGCTAAAATTATACTCCCTCCGTTAATTAAAACTTGACGTTTTACTATTCACGCACGCATTTTTAGGTGTTAAAAACTATATAAAATATTAACTTTTTAAATAATTTTTTAAAATAATATCATACTTAATACTATTAAGTATGAATTTATAAAAACAAATTTAAAAAAAAGTTAATATTTTATATAGTTTTTATCGTTCTAAAAAAGCGTGCATGAATAGTAAACGACAAGTTTTAATTAACAGAGGGAGTACAATATAGGGTTATATAGGTAGAAGGGCTCATGCAAAAAAAATTAAAAAAAATGCAAAAATCACACATATATATACATGGGGTCCACTTGAGGGGTTTTAGTGGAGTTTGGAAGTTGGAAACCCTTGGGTGGGTTTTTAACCCAACCCCTCCCTCTCTCCTCCTTTCCCTGACACAAAGCCCCTAAAACCCCCCACTAACTCCCCCGATGCCGATGCTCTAAAGCCTAAAGGACGGTTATGATTACAAATTTTTAAATCATGACACACTTTCTGAACCTATGGTTATGGAGCCTCTCTAGTTCAGAAGCAGATACATGTGACTATAAGAAAAATTTATAGAAAAACTCCCGTTAATTGTAGCCTAGCACATAAGTCGAGTGATGTTTCATTCTAAAACCAATAGACAATAGAATAAGTAGTTCACCGACTTATACACTAGGATTTGTTATGTTCAACTTTCGGTGTGGGACACTATTGGTCTCATTCACATCTCTTAATCACATCTCTCAACATAATCACATGTTAAATACAAAACTAAATGATTTTTGTTAACAAATCAACGCTCATTGTCTATTTCTATTAGGATTTTGTCGAATATATGTGATATTATAATATGTGAAGCTTTATATTTAAATTGGAATCTCAAATAGATTTTAAAATATACTTTACTAAAAATTTTAAAAGTATTTAAAAAAACTTGATGTATATGTGAACAAATTCTCCTATTTTATTCCTAAAAATGGTTATAAATTTTAAAAATATTTATAGACTACTTTTTAATCAAAATTAAAATTAAAATAAGTTTTTCCGGAGTAGGTCATGAGCATTGTTTAAATTTAATAATATTTTTGATACTAATTAATAGTTTATGCATAGTACAACCCTCTAATTTTTCTAATTGTATGTTCATAAGCACATACATAAAAATCTATAATTAGTTGTCTTTATTATTTTTTTAGAAATTATTCGAGTAGGGAATTATAAATAAAATTTCCAACAAACCATTATTTTTGTTTGTATTAATTATTCCATCATTTCCGTACATTATCAAATTCTTTTGTGAATTTTTTAATATATCACTAACAACTTCAAAAATCTTACGGAGTAGTACATTAGAAATTTAGAATGTAACTTAAAATTTTAAACAAATGCCCGTGTCTTAGAGACATGACTCACACTAGTATCCATGATCATATTTTAGAAAAACCGTTAAAAAAAACCCATTTGATCATTTTACATAGGCTACTCGTTGAACCAAATAAATTGAAATAAAAGTCACTACTCCATTAAGAATACAATTACCAACAAAAGTCACTACTATTATTATAAAATAATAATAATAATAAATATCTTTACATCAACCAACTAATTTGTTCACCCTAGCGACCACTGTGATAGCAAGACTTAATGCACGTCTCGTGTTTGATAACAACCATACCGTACACATTAGGTAAACTAACTCCATCTCCAATTAACACAATCCATGTGGCTTTTAAGTTCCTTTGGGTTAGTAAACTTGCAACTTTGACCAAATTCTCATTACAAAGATACACAAACTATATTACAACACTTGGATTACCAAATCTCATACTCCATTGAAAATGGCAGATATGTAGTATAAACTTACACGAAGATATGAAGCCTTTACGCCGGTCTAAGTCTATAATATATATATGTGGATGTGATTGGTGAATAACGAATATTTGGTTAGGAAAAATCTCCCGAGATTCTACTTCGTACGTACCAGCGAGGGCTCAGTTTTAACTTTTAACTCTCTCGCAGTACACCACAGAATTCAAAACCACCACCTTCGTTCAATGCTGAGTATCCAAAGGGCTGAACAATAGAAACAAAAAATCAGAACTAAATTCAGAAACAGATGAATATGACAGATGGAACATGTCAATTCCATTGGAATCCAGCATTTAACTCAGAAACAGATGAAGGAGATACAGATCCTTTCCAATTACTCCGTAAATCCAACCAACAAATTAATTCAATAATGTTTGGTAAAACAGGTTGAAAGATCGCTACAAGAACTGTACGAAAGGACACACAAACCAAATAATACAAACAAATCACTACTACTATGCTTTGTATCAATCAAACGAAAACCAAAAGTAATTCTATGTTCAGATTTCTAATTAAAATATGAATATCCTGCAATTCATTCAGTGGATGGACAGAGAATCTCACACGCTTTTGAAAAAGCAGTATTAAATCACGGAGTACGGAGTATTAAAAAATAAAGTAAAGAGACGACTAAGAAGAGAGAAATCGTTAATTACGAATTCAGAGTCGAAGCTTGAGGTCCAATCCACCGCCAGCGTCTGCCTCAGCCTGAATAGGTGGCGGATCTTTCACATGGGCTTGCACGCTGCTTGCTTTACCGTTGTCGTCGAAATTCGAGGCCGGAAGAATCACGGGAGGACATCCGAACTCCACCTTTGCCTTATCGGTGAAATCTTCCCATTGGAAAGACGGAATCCAAGTCGATTGCTCCCGATCTGATTCCTTCATCATCTTCCTCCTCTTTCTGCTATCATCCTCACTCCCGACGGATTCGAAATCCTCCGCCGCGGACGATCGTTGTCGCTCGATCCTCTGGCGATCGCGAGCTTCTTTGTAGTTCCTGATCAGCTCGAAGAATCTCTCGATCTTCTCCTCCTCCGAGATCTGATCATCCGCCACCGCGTCTCCCATGGGGCGCCGAACTTTGGCACCGCTTTCGCCACCGCGATCTCGACGCTGATCCGCTTCCATCGACAAGCAGATCTGTCCGGCAATCGATCAATCGGAGCAAATGAGAGATTTTCTAAGGATTCGGTGGTTTAAAAGGCAGGTTGTCGATTTCAGTTTGGCAGTGCTCCTCAATGGGATTTCAGTTTGGCGTGCAAGCCCATGGGACGATATGCAGCAGTGAGGTTTGTCTCTTTCCCTCCTTTTGTTTTTTTTATGGATTGTTTATTTTGGAATTGTTACGGGGCGGGTAAAGATGGCTTCCGTAGAGCGATGAGATACATTAGTAAGCATCATAAAGTCGACCTGACGGCTGTGTTTGAGACCAAAATCTCGGGAGACAGAGCGGATAAAGTCTGTGCTAGACTGAACTTTAACAACTGTGCACGGGTGGAGGCCACAGGCAGATCGGGGGGGTTATGGCTCCTTTGGAACGATGATAAACTCAATGTCTCGATCATCACCACTCACAGGCACTTCATTCATGCCAAGGTAAGCTTTGGTAAGAGTATTATTCATATTATTGCTATCTATGCTCCTGCTACTGCAGAGGAAAGAAGGAGTTTCTGGCCACTTCTCGGGGCTGAAATTAATACAGTTGATGCTCCCCTCCTTGTGGGTGGGGATTTCAATTGCATTCTCCGCCTTGAGGAGCGGGAGGGTGGCTCGGGAGGGCTACATAGAGATTCGGAGGTTTTTAATCAGCTTGTTGACAGAGAACAACTCATCGATATGGGCTACACAGGATCGAACTTTACTTGGTCGAGAGGTACGGACGTTTCTAACCGTGTGGCCAAAAGACTCGATCGTGTTTTTATGAACAGAGAAGCTAGATTGGCCTGGCCCGAGGCTAGAGTAAGGCATCTAGCGAGATTTTCATCCGATCACGCTCCGATCCTCACTTCGCTTGCGCCTAGACGGGTCAATGATTCCAAGAGACGTCCGTTTCGTTTTGAGACGGCGTGGACTACACACCCGGAGTTCAAATTGGTGGTCAAAGATAATTGGCAACCTGATATCAAGGTCAGTTGTTCCTTGTCTTATCTCCAAGATGTTTTAATTAATTGGAATCGCAAGGTGTTTGGAAATGTTTTCTACAGGAAGAAGGATCTTATTCAAAAGATTGAAAAGATCCAAAAGGATTCTAATCTGCATAATTCGAGTGTTTTGTTGGAACAAGAAAGGGCCCTCCAAGAGGAGCTTGAAAGAACTCTGGATCAGGAAGAGCAGATCTGGCTTCAAAAATCCCGGGAGGACTGGCTCACTCAAGGAGATCGCAACACCGCTTTCTATCATCTCACCACTATTATAAGAAGAAGAAGGAATGCTGTTGAGGGTTTGTTCGATGACAGGGGGGTCTGGATTGAGGATAATAAAAGCATGGAGATGGTCGCTAGAAAGTATTTCAAGCAGTTGTACAGTCTTGCCGATATGCATCCTAATCAGACTTGTGTGATCCAGGCTGGGGGTTTCCCGGAGATAGACAGTAACAAGTGGGCTCATCTCTCCACACCCTTTACTAGGGAGGATATCTGGGCGGCGGTCAAAGGGATGGGCCCTCTCAAAAGCCCGGGCCCGGATGGCTACCAACCGGTGTTCTTCCAGAAGTACTGGGACATTGTTGGGAGCTCGGTCATTGACGAGGTTCAGAGATTCTTCAGAGAAAGGAAATTGAGCGAAGGGGTGAACAACACCCTGGTTGTGCTCATTGCTAAAGTGGGAAAGCCGGAGTACGTGAGACAGTTCCGGCCCATTGCCCTCTGTAATGTCTTATACAAGATAATCACCAAGACCCTTGTGATGAGAATGCAAGGGGTGATGAAAGATCTTATTGGCCCTACGCAGGGTAGCTTTTTGCCTGGGAGATGGATTCAAGACAATATAGTTCTTGCCCAGGAGGTGGTGCATACGCTGAGAAGGAAGAAAACTGGGAGGAGATGGATGGTGCTCAAGCTTGACCTTGAGAAAGCTTATGACAGACTTAGATGGGACTTCGTGGAGGAGACTCTGGATAAGGCCGGCTTTCCGGCTCTTTGGATTCAGTGGATTGGCGCTTGTATTCGAACGGTCTCTATGCAAGTTCTATGGAATGGTGAGATGACTAAGAGCTTCAAGTCGGAAAGGGGTATCAGGCAAGGGGATCCGCTTTCGCCTTACCTGTTCGTTCTTTGTATTGAGAGACTTAGCCACCTGATCCTTGATGCCATTGATGAGGGTCGTTGGAAGCCTATTCGCATCTCCAGAAATGGGCCCCATATTTCTCACTTGCTGTTCGCGGATGATATTATTTTGTGTGCGGAGGCGTCGGAGGTTCAAATGGGAGTGATCCTTGAGGTTCTCGACATCTTCTGTAAAGCCTCGGGTCAGAAGATCAGTAAAGAGAAGTCCAAGATCTTTGTCTCCGGCAACGTTCCTGCTGATCTTAAAACTAAACTTCATGATATTAGTGGGATTAAGGTCACGAATAATTTGGGGAATTACCTTGGGATGCCGATGCTGCATGACAGAGTCTCTAAAGATCAGTTCAAGCCGCTCCTGGATAAGATTAATGGCAAACTTGCGGGTTGGAAGAGTAGAACCTTGAGTATGGCGGGTAGAATCACCCTTACTAAATCGGTGCTTACGGCGATGCCCAACTACGCCATGACTACGCTGATGCTTCCGAACTTGGTCATACAGGATATAGAAAAGCTCTGCAGGAAGTTCATTTGGGGTGAGGAGGGTGAAGCTCGGAAGATTCATTTAGTTGCTTGGAATCATATTTGCAAACCGATCGAGGCTGGAGGCCTGGGTATTCGTGACTTGAGAAGCATGAACCTCGCTCTCGTTGGTAAGTTGGCTTGGCGCGCTCTGACGGATGACGATGCTCTGTGGGTTGAAGCTCTAAGGGCCAAATACGTCCGTGGTTCGAGGGTCATCATGAGCGGATCCTCCCCCATTTGGAGAAGCATACGCACTGCTGCCACTGAGGTCTTGCGAGAAGGGCTGCGATGGACTGTGAGTGATGGGGAGAGTGTTCGTTTCTGGACGGACTGCTGGTTAACGAGCAATCCGTTGATTGAGAAGGCGAGTGTTGGCTTGTCGATTGAGGAGCTGGAGTGGCGGGTGGCGGATCTCTGGAGTGATGAAGGGCGCTGGAGATGGGACCTGATCAACGACAAGCTGCCCAAAGAAGAGCTACTGCAACTGTCCGGGATGGACATTTATCCTACGGATGGACATGATGAGGTGTGCTGGGCAGCTACGGACTCCGGGGAATACACAGTTACGTCCGCCTATAATTTGATTCAAGGTAATGATAAGTACGTGACTGTGGATGCTGCTGCATTCAGAGGTATTTGGAAGCTGATGACTCATGAGAGAATTAGAGTCTTCATTTGGAGATGTATGCTGGGGGCCATCCTCACCAACGCTGAAAGATTTAGGCGGCATATGGCTCAGAATGCGGACTGTGTGAGCTGTCAAGGACATGCTGAGGAGCTCATACATCTGTTCAGAGACTGCAAAGAGGCCAAGGCGGTGTGGGAGAAGCTCTCGGCCAACCGGTTCGATGCGGGATTCTATGATACTCCTTTCGCGGCTTGGCTAAGAGGTAATATCTTGAGCACTGTGAATTTTAATAAAATTTGTATGTGGAGAGACATTTTCGCAGGTACGCTCTGGTGGTTATGGAAGTGGCGCAATGAGAAGGTGTTCGAGGACAGAGCCAATCAGCCCGACAAGGATAAGCACATTATCAAGCTAACTACCGAGTACAAGAATGGCTGGGACAATCGCGTCGGAAGGCAGGAGAAAGGTGCAAAAAGATTGGTGAAGATTGCGTGGGAGAAACCGCAGGAAGGGTGGGTTAAAGTCAACACCGACGGAGCAGCGAGGTATGATGGCCATGCCACTGCGGCTGGTGTTATTAGAGGGAGTGCAGGGGAGTGGCATCGAGGATTTCTGATGAATATTGGCACTTGTACGGTTCCTAAAGCGGAGCTTTGGGGAGTGTATCAAGGGCTGAAATTGGCATGGGAGAGCGGCTATAGACGAGTGACTCTGGAGACGGATTCACAAGTCATAGCAACTCTCTTAAGGAATCATAGAATCCCTCGAGGTCACACCCTTGCTAGCCTGGTACGCAAGTGCCATGGCTTAATAAGTAGAGACTGGACTATCCAGTTTCGACATGTATACCGTGAAGCCAATGGCACGGCGGATTTCCTTGCTAATTTAGCTTTTAGTTATGACATTGGTCTTTATGTATTGTTTGACCCGCCTGAGGGTGTTTTATCGTTCTTGCACAATGATGTTAGGGGTCGGGCTATCCCCCGTATGCTGATTACTTAGCCCTTTTCTATTTTAATAAAAGCGCGGCTAGATGCGCGGAGAGCCCCGACTCTCCTTTTAACCAAAAAAAAAAAAAATAAAAAAAAAAATAAAAACAGTTCTGGAAAATAAAAACTTTGGGCTCCCAAAATTGGGAATTTATACCGTTCACGACTTCGCAGACGTCGGTTTAATTTATCGCTAAATTACAATTTTACCCTTGTATGTTTTTAGCCTTCAAGAAATGGTAGGAGAGAGGAGAAGTCTCTTATGAATCTATATAACATAAAAAGTTGTGTTCATGACCTATTTAATGCTCATTTATTTAATTGTTCATATTTTATATATTTTTTGTTCTATATAACATAAAAAGTTGTGTTCATGACCTATTTAATGCTCATTTATTTAATTGTTCATATTTTATATATTTTTTGTTTCAATTTCATAAAAGATCACAAATATCTTCATAGCTCAATGGTTAATACTTAATAGAGTTGTTTGGTGGGAGTTAAGGTCTTGAGTTCGAATCCTATTAGTTACACATTGATCATATTTTGCAATTTTTTAAGTTTTATCTTAAATTGTCATATTTGTTATACATATTTTTTTGTACATAGAAATAAAATAAAGGTGTATAAAGAAAAATGAGGAGAACATTATAAGTTCTTTTCTTTATATATACATTAAAAACAATTGAATTTTTTAATCAAAATTTATCATATAGTAGTATAGTTTATACTATGCAAATGTGTGGATGCGATAATTTATTATACCATCATCGTATCTTTTTGTTACAAGTTTAATTTTATTAATTAAATTTAATTTATCATATATAGTTTATACTATGCAAATTTTAAAAAATTATTTTCTCTCATATATTAATGGTACAATTTTTCATAATATATCTAAGTTGTGTTCAACACCCAATGAATGTATATCCATTTTTTCTTTTTTCTCATATTTTGTAAAATTAAAATTAATATACTCTTTTATTTAAAAGTTAATTAGTGTCATCACAATATTAATTAGGCATTTAGTTTGATTAGGCGTTTAGTGGGATTAGGAGTTTCATCTTTGTGAAATAATTTCACCTTACAATTAATCAAGAAGTAATTAGAGACTATTTGCATACCATCATTAAAATGCTAGAAATTTAAGTTCATAAAATTATGCGTTTTTGCAAACCTTTCCAATCCCAATATTAATCCACCCCGTTTGCTCAATATACATATCACAATGTTTGATGTTTGATAACAATCATGGCCATGGCTTGCCACAACAACCAGCGCTACCGCTCGAGATCAAGATCCAAGCATTCAAGCAGCATTTAGTTTGATTAGGCGTTTAGTGGGATTAGGAGTTTCATCTTTGTGAAATAATTTCACCTTACAATTAATCAAGAAGTAATTAGAGACTATTTGCATACCATCATTAAAATGCTAGAAATTTAAGTTCATAAAATTATGCGTTTTTGCAAACCTTTCCAATCCCAATATTAATCCACCCCGTTTGCTCAATATACATATCACAATGTTTGATGTTTGATAACAATCATGGCCATGGCTTGCCACAACAACCAGCGCTACCGCTCGAGATCAAGATCCAAGCATTCAAGCAGCATCACAATCTCCTCCGACCCCAACTTCTCCTCCTTATCGGGCGATGTTGACAGCTGCTTAGACCGCCCATACAACTTCTCGGGTGCGCATGAGCTTTCGACGACCCTGGACGGTTCAGCGCCGAGGGCTCCCCGCCGATGGCATTCCGACTTCTGATGGTTCTTTGCATCGGTGTGACAGCCGATTTCAAAAACCAAAGGCAGATTTACTCACCACCTGTTGGATTCACAATTTGTTCTTTCATTTTTGAAAATTTTCGTATTTTATAGGTACCAGATCGGCAACCATGACCAGCCACGAGGATTTGCAACTCCTTCTCGATAGTGCCCTCCATAGCGAGAACTGTTCCGCCACTAAAGTCTTCATCATCGACAACTGCAGCCACGACCATCGTTGTCTCCGGTCCTCCGCCTGCTGCCTGATGCTCCTGTGAAAATTAATTAATTTGGAGGACAACCGAGATTATGTACCGTGCATTTCATTATATCTTGGTAAGTTGTTCCTACCAAGATGTCCGTCATTATTTTGTAAATTTCACAATTAATTCACAATTTAATTGTTTCTTCCACCTTAATATATATAGGTATTGACGGTTGAGCTTTTCCACATCATGGAACTTGACATACCTATTAAGGTTCTGGAGCTTGAAAACAAAAACGACAGGATTTTTGCATTTGCTTGGGAGCCGATGGGCCATAGATTTGCAGTCATTCATGGCTACTGATGTTGAATGGGATCCAACTGGAAGGTGATGGTTTGATTTTTTGTTGTTGTTGTTGTTTTTGTTGTTGTTTAGCTACTTGCTTAAATGTTTTCTTAACCGTGATTTTTAATTTGGTCTATCTTAAAGAATACTATAGATAGATTAATTATGGTGTGTAATTTGACCTTAATTTACTGATCTTAAGAAGCTCATCGATGTATTATGTTAACATGGCATTCGATCTCTTGATATGTTCTTTGCAAGATGAGGAGGCAAGGAGGCGAGTCCCATCTTTGACAATCAACCCAAGCGAGTGAAAGGGTGATAGCTTAAAAATGAGGGGGAGTAGTCAAAATTGTAACTGATTTATTTTTTCTATTTGAATAATAATATTTTGATTTAATTGTTATTTGTAAAAACTACGCTATGACATGTTAATTTTTTCTTTATTTACCAAGTATGATCTCACTATAATTTTTGGAGCAAAATTATATGTCCCGGGCGTAGCACGGGTCTGCCTACCTAGTTGATGTGTATATTGGGGATTTGGGGTTGTTTTAAATGCTATGTAAGAGTTTATAAGAGAATTATGATTTTTTTTATATAGTTTACCCAAAATAAATAAGATAATACAAAATGATACTATAATAATCATGCCTATAGAAAACCCATTAGGAGAAAAACTATGGGTGAAAGTACGTGTGTCGTTTGATACGTTTTAATGATATTGTCTCGTTAAAAACTTTGTTTTTATAACTTTTGTAGTCCTTTCATTTTGATAAGCTCTTTGAACTTCTTTATGATATGCCAGGGACGGAACCAGGATTCGAAATCGGGGTAAGCTAGATTTACCTTGACAATCAGCTGCGAAAATGATGGTAAAAATACCATCTAGAAAATGATTATAAAATTCTACACTTATATTATATATTCATCCCTGTTTCAACAAAATGATTATACAATTCTCATCCACAAAAAATAGCTAGTATAAATACACAGGGGACTACTTAAACTGTACTAAATATACATGAAACTACTTAAACTACACCCTTCGTTTACTTAATGCATAGAATTCATCGATAACCTCATCTGAACTAATAGTATCAACAAGGTCTTTCTCCATATGCACTGTCATTAAATCAGCAAGAAAACCATCACTCATCTTAGTTCGAAGTCGATTCTTAATAATCTTCAGAACTGAAAAGGCTCTCTCTGTTGTAGCAGTAGAAACATGCAAAGTCATAACCAAGCGGATCAATCTTTCAATTAACACAAACGGTGTTCTTGTTCTAACAAATTCTTGATACAACTATGAAATATCAGAGATACCCTGAAATTCCCCAAGTTCAGAGAACTGATACTCAAAGTGCTCCAATTCGGTTCTTAAATCATCAAGATCTGGCACATCACTGGGATAATATTTCTCAGCTAAAATGCAGATGTTGTCAATGTCAAATGATTGGAAATCAAATCGAAGATCCAATGCAGAACTAAGAACCAGAAGCTCCCTTGTTTTCTCATTGAATCTAGTACTCAATTCCATCAATTGGAAATCAATTACGGCATAGAATACTTGAACACGATAGTAATGCTCAATGAAAACAGAATTATGTTGCTGAGAAGGACGACCCCTACCTTTCAAATAAGGAGCACTAAAATCTGGAACAACAATGTCATGTGAGGCACAAAACGAGACAATACTAGCAAAGAAACAATCCCAACCATCTTCTCTCAACTTTTCAAGACGACCAGCAGTGCTTGCAACTAGATTCACGACATTCACAATTTCTTGAGACTGTTCTTGCAGTAACTTACAAAGAGCATTTGTGATTCCCATGATTTTCTCCATCAACAATAAACAAAACACAAAATCAAAGGACCTTATAGCTCTGTAAGCACCCAAAGCTTGCCCACGTATTTTTCCGGTAAGACCACTATCAATCATGTTTTCCAAAACTGAACTAGTTGAATTGAACAATTTCATCAAGTTCTTGATAGAATAATACCTTGAACTCCACCTAGTAGCTCCCGCTCTTTGTAAATTACATGTTTGATTTGCTCCCTTGCCAGTTTCAAGTTCCCCTGCAGCAATTCGTTCCAAAACCTCAACTTCCTGGATGCATTTCAGATTTGAAACACGCTTAGCAGATGAATCAATGACATTAATTATACTAGCCAACATCTCAAAAAACAAATAGACAACATCCACATCCGTAGTTGCTGCATTTAAAGCTAGTTGTAAGCGATGAGCAAAACAATGTACATAGTAAGCATATGGGCATTCTTGCAAAAATAATGCTTGCAATCCATTCCATTCACCACGCATGTTGCTAGCACCATCATATCCTTGGCCTCTCAAATTTTCAGTTAGAAGATTGTTTTCGGTGAAAACATTATCAATCTTACTCTTAAGAGTTGCTGCACGGGTATCACTAACACTTACAACATGAAAGAATCGCTCTCGAACAAATCCTTGAGAATCTACGAATCTTAAGATGATAGCCATTTGCTCCTTTTGACCCTCATCTAGTGCTTCATCCACAAGTATACAAAACTTGGAGGCCCCAACTTCTTCTCGAATACTTTTTCTAACCCTTCTAGCAAAAATACTAAGAATCTCTTTCTGAACTTTTGGAGAAGTATAGCTAGCATTTCCAGGAGCATTCTCTAACGTGACCTTTGCAACTTCTTCATTCATTATCCCATATGATTTCACAGTTTCAACAATATTTCCACGATTAGATGACTCAACAGATTCATCATCTCCTCTAAAACCAAGTGATTGCTTTGCTAGCAACCTTACTGCCTCTATTGTAGCCTTAAGCCGCAATCGATTTTGTTGTACCAATTCTGGTTGTTGTGGATTCATTGCATTTTCAATATGCCCACACACATGTTTCAAGCTTAGCCAATCTTGCATAGATTTATAATGCGCCGAACCGTTCTTCCCTATATGCCTCTTAAAGACACATTTAGCCCCACCAACCCTTCTCCAATTATCAAACCCATAAGGAGTGAATAGAGTTTCCCTTGCAGGATTATTGTCAAACAAAAAACATGGAAAACAATATGCCTTATCATTCTCAGAGTACTCAAGCCAAGTATATTTTTCTAACCACTGACCATTAAATTTGCGAACTTGATCTCCACAAAGATGTGATGGATACTCTTCTAGTTTTGGTTAATAAGGACCCAACAGAACATATCTTTTTCGAATGTCATCTTGCTCATTAACATTATACAAAGAGATTGCAGGACGTTTCCCTGGATCACGCTCAATGTAACTAGTATCAATTGGATTCACTTGACATTCAACTCTTGGAGAAGAAAGAGGCTCTTGCTCATCTAAGCTTGGAACATCAACCATATCAACATCATTTTTCTTAAAATATGAATTTAGTTTCTTTTGAACTTTCATGGGCTTAGGATTTTGAGATTGATCAGCCATTGAACCTAAGAACAAATGCAATTGAAATAAAACGTTTCTCAATTAACAAGCAAGAGGGAAAACAAAATTTGCTAGAATCTCAAAATTCTCATACACTGTATTTCATGTTAAGTGTTAACTGAGTCAAATCTAGCAAATGGAAAGGAAATAAAAACAAGAATCATCATTCCAATTACAAATGAACAACCAACAAATTAAAGAGCACCAACCAACAACATTAGAATCCTAAATTTCATATTAAAACCCTAAATCTACAATCGGGTGGCAGATTAAAGAGAGGGAAAATAAAATCTCTCTCTATTTCGGTTATTAGATGATTCAATAGCATCGCACATGCCAAAATTCAATGTGTTCTGCTGATCAATCAAAGCATATGGACTATGGAGAATCAAAGAGAGGAAGAAGAGGGTTACCTGCAACCAAACTGAACCCTGCGCAGACGGAACGATCGGAAGAGGAGGGTACGAGATGCGATGGCGGAGAACTCAATCGATCACTGATAATAATCGACCTTCGATTGATCTAGCTAGGAACAAGAACAACGCTTCGCCAGGGTGGGCTGATCCATCAGAGAGAAGAAACGCTGAAGCGCAGAGGAGGAATGCGCTCCTTCACACGCTTCCTCTAATTCTAATTTTTTTTTTAATAAAAAATCGGGGTGGGCTGTAGCAAAGCCCAGCCCACCCCTTAGTCCGTCCCTGTGATATGCTTACTTCCTAAGTTGTAATGTCATGTCTCAACATTATCTTTGATGTGTACGTAGAATCCTGAATGTCTTCATAAGTGACTTTGATATGCTCGACTTTCATATATTAGTCTTGAGCCACTTTTAATGCACATATATATAAGGTACTTTAGGACCTAGTGTGTCTTTTCATGGCTGATTCGGGGGATTTGATTTATTCATAGTGCATAAGTTGCCTCTAACGAAGCCTCGTCTTAAAAGGGGGATACAACGCCCAAGGGACCCTGCCCAAACCCTCCACGGATATTTATATCCTCAATCTTTGTTCGTGAAGGGTCAAAAGGCCGGACTCTCTGATGGAGGCCGGACTCTCTGATGGATCAACAGAGTCACGGACAAAAATGTTAAGGATGAGCATAACTAGGCTTAGAAAGGTCATATAAGGCTTCCAGAGACATGTGGCAAACATGCCCCTTACCACGTAACACTTAAAACTTGGGTAGATGACATTCATGAATCACCATATGGTCAAATAATCGGCGATTCTTACAACTCGACCCCTTTAAAAAGCTAATTCGTAACCTAAAAGAAGGGCTCTAAAGAGATCAAAGAAAAAAGAGTATATTCTCACCTTTAGAGCCAAAAACCATGACAACACAGTATAAGGATATGGGCGCTTGTTCCGCGGATAGAAGGTCACAGACTCATCCGCGTTCCATTGGGTCATAATGGAGTTGAGCAAACCTTAGGGAAGAAGACCGAAAACGCCATGTTCCCTAAGATAAGCAAGTTCGACCTGCGAACGATACTTACTCTCTCACGAGATCACTAGGCTAATCCAAATTCTTAAGGAAGCGGAAATGCCGAGGAAACGGCAACATGAATGATATATTCATTTAAAGATCTAAATAAGAGCAATAAACATATAACCAATTCATACACACAGAATGCAACATTGTAGGATACAAATTGAAATGTTCAATATCGTGATAAACAATGTTCTTACTCCTTAACAAAATTCAATACATACATGTCAGACATTTTAAATGTCCTTACTCGATCCTTTTCGACTCCATCAGCTGCGGAGTTGGTTTGTTGGCTTTGCTCGACACTATGACTTCCGCTATGACTACTACTCACATTTGAGGATGACATAGTGAGAGCCAAGAGGGAGAGAGCACTGAGCAAATGAGAGTTTACCTGGAGAGAACACCGAACAGAGAGAGGGTTGCCGGAAGGGAGGAGAGGAGGGAAGACCAAAAATGGAATAGAAGGAGGCGGCAAGGCTAGAGGGGAACAAGAGGAAGAAAAAGCATGATTTAGAGTTTGATTTTTTTTACGATTATAAAATTAGTGGAAACGTCACATGTCAAGGTAGAAATGTGTCTGACCAAGGGGAAGCAGTCAAGGTTTCTGACTTTTCTGCTCAATGAAATGGTCAAAGTTTCTGACATCTCAAAAACGTTTCTGAAGCGTTTCCCCGAAGTTTTGGAGTTTTTTCATATCTAAAAATGTGAAACCGTTATGAATAGGAGTTTCCGGTAGTTCGGCCAAATCCCATAATGTGAAAATACTCATATTTAAAGGGTGGTTTTTATGTAAACTTCCCTTTTATTTAAATCTAGATTTGTTTTGTGGAAAAAATTATTTATCTAAAAATTAATTATTTATATCTACTGTTTCATCATGGAATGTGATAATTATTTACAAACACAACGTCATGCTTCTTTCATCACGGTGATAACGTCATTGATTAGGTCGTCCCCCACCGGAAACATGATGATACTGTTTCATCATGGAATGTGCTAGTTGACATTTTATACTGTTCTCCGTATTTGCCATCGCTGTTGACTTGCGTGGGTCCTACACCACTCCACAGTCTATATCTATATAATCTCTTAATTTAGAAGAGTTTAGCCTGACGTGTCACACTTAGAGGGATTTTAGGAATTTTGACCAATCCTATTTTTCTCTTTAATTTTAATTTTCATTTAATTTAATTATCTTTTTTTTCATCTTTTTACTTTAATTCTATTTTTACTTTAATTCTCTTATTTTTAACTAATCATTTTTTCTCCCCCTTTTAATTCTTCCAATTGATTTTCATCTTTAAAATAATCAATGGGTTTAATTCAAAATATTAAATTAATATAAATCTGTGTCTATTTGCAAATATTCGATACTATCACAATGGAGTCAATCTTGATTGAGCTTATTATATCTTACTTTTGTGAGTTTGTTTTTATATGTTTAATTCAAAATATTTAAATAATATTTTATTAAATGGTATAATATCAATTTTTTTTAAAAAATCGCGCTATGGTGCGGGAACTGTACTAGTTTTATTTTATTTTTGAAGCAAGATAAGAATTCATTTTTATAGACAAGTCTAGGGAAACCGAGAGATCGGACAAGCCGGTGGATGGACTAACCATCATGTACAACTGAAGGCAAAAAAATAGAAGTAAAAGACAGAAAAGAAATGACAGAAGCCAATGACAGAAATAAAATTACAAAGAAAACGTACAAGCCATCCTACACTGAAAATCATAAGCCAAAGAGAAACGAAACGATCGGTCAAACGGACGACGTACTCAGAGAACTTTGGGGAACGTCAACGACACCTCAGATTATGGACTCAAACGACTCATCAGATGTCAACGCACATCCACGACGTCATCGAACATGACAAATCAAACACCGCTCAGAGAAACCTGCAACACAACAAGAACAACACTGCACATCAACCTGCAAACCCGACTCTAAGACAAACCATTGTCCATTAAAACCCTCAAACTCATCCCAAACCCTTAAAGACGTACGATAATAAAATCGTGAGCGACTACTAAGTAGTTAAAACAGAGACGAATGAAAACAGGCCAAAGCAGAGAAAATGAACAACAATTAAAAAAGCATCGAGCCTAGGAAAAACGGATAGAAAATGATTTAAAATTGGGTATTACGGAGTACTCCCTAAAAAAAACCTTTTTAAAAAATCAATATTTTCATCGCTACTTTTTGCTATGTTCACTGTTAGTCATCACATCATCATGCGGTGGATTAATCACCCACTAATCGAAATCATTGTTGTATTTTGCGGTGAACTGCGACGACCACGCTCCATCATTGTACATTGATGTAGATGGAGGGGTTGAAGAAGTCTGACACCCATCCCTCACCAATGCGTTGGAAATGTGGGATCAGTCTGATCGGTGTGGAATAAAAACCATGTGTAGAAGGCAACGATCATGCATGAAAGGTTTACAACACATAACTCAATAGGGCCCATCCCGGTCCGGTCCGGTCGGTGTGCAATGAGAACCTCGCGTAGCATACAACGATCATGAGTTATAACGCATAATTCAATAAAGCAGAAAAAAGTCAGCAATCTAAGATTGAGGACAACAATAGCAAATACATATAGGTAGAAAAGTATAACTGCAATAATAGTACGTGAGCGAATGACCACCCGCCCGATGTTGGTATGATATGTATCGTGCAATCATAAATGCGAACTGTTCATCCCAGTCAGTGACACTTGGATGGTGGTACATCGCCCATGTCGTTTATATAGGTGACAAAGACGATCCAGACAACAATCAAATTTGCGAATGATATTTGCGTAGGAAGTTGACGTAAAAATTGTATAGTTATGAAGGAAATGACATATATAGTAAAACGTACCAGAATAAAATGGTTGCTTTGACCGACTGAAAGTGATCCCATCAGTTGATATTCTAATTGGATATGTTTGATAGTTGAAAATTGAAATCGAATCTGAAAGATACGTTCGAGTCCATTGTTGCTTCAACTCTCTCTCAGTCCGGCGATTCACCAACGTCGACGTGGAGCGATCGAAGGGGGAAGTGTTGGTGCGGGTGTTGAAGAATCTTGATATACTCTGAGGATTTTTCTTCCGACCCAAATCCTGGCAAACGTAGGCGCCGACGACCTGAGCCTCAAGGCAAGATCCACATTGAAAGCCCGACGACTTCTCCAGAAACAGGGATGACTGCCTCCCCAAACCTTGACTCCTCCTCCGATGGCTCTTCTCTTCTATGTCCCTCTCCTCCGCCCTCCACCTCCACATCTTCACCCCCCTCGCTCTCACCTTCCACTCTCTCCCCATTGAACATGTCTTTCGTCGTCGTCGTCTTCTTCTTTTCCTATTAATACGGTGACTGGATTTGATCAACTATATCAATTAGTGGAGAGAGAAAGGGGATGAAGCGATAGATCTGAAGAAAATGGGAGAAAGGGGTGAGTTAAAGGGAGAAAATTAAAACAAGGGAAATTCCGTCTGGTGCCCTTGTAGTTTAGGCTATTCCGGTTGGTGACCCAAAGTTTTTCTTTTTCCGTTTGGTGCCCCTAAACTTTTGAAAAAGTTCGGTTCGTGCCCTAAACTTAATTGTCGACATAACTCCGTTAAATATGGGTGATTTCAAGAAGTTGACTCCAAAATTAACCTCTTTTAAATCAAATTAAACCCATTTGGATTAGTAACTTTAATTTGATCCCAATTTTTTTTAAGAAGTTGTATTGCGATAGTACAGAGCCAGTGAATTTTTTTAAATCTACAATTAGGAGCAGCAGACAAACGAGACGGTGTCGGCCCGGAAGTCGTCGGCGAGGACTCCGAGGAGCGAAAGCCAAGCTCAACCGAAGAGGAGAGCCAACGCAGCTGGAGAACAACCAGTGAGCAGGAGACAACTGCGGCATCGACGCCGGCGGTGGCGGAGGGGGGAAGGACATGCCGACACTCCAGAGGCAGACCGAACCCATGACCGAACCCATGAACGGGCAGGAGGTCGGAGGGGCTGTGGGGCGAGGGATGGGGATGATGAGCAGTGGGAGGGTGGGGCGGCGGCGATGGGAAGGAAATAGGCCGCCACCACGATTTGAGGGAGAAAAGGGAAAATCTTGGCTTGAGGGCGGACCGGGTGAAGTCGATTAGGAGGAAGAGAGATCGATTAGAGACCAGATTGCCAAACCAAGATCCGAACCAAGGGCTTGGATGTGAAATCGTTGGATAGAAAAGCTTTAGGTTTGTCGGATTAGGGATTGAGGGGTGGTTCGTGGAGGAGAACTCCAGCCCGTTCTTCCAATCCCCATATGTTTTTTTTTTTAAATCAATTGTAATTTGTAATTTGCAGATACATATTTTCCTTTTAAAAAAACAAAAATGGCGGTGTTAAGTGGAGATTTCTATTTAGGGCACGGAGCGAACTTTTTCAAAAGTTCAGGGGCACCAAACGGAAAAAGAAAAACTTTGGGTCACCAACCGGAATAGCCTAAACCACAAGGACACCAGACGAAATTTCCCTTAAAACAATGGTATTTTAGTATTATCAAATAATTATGGACACTTAATTATTAAACAAAAATAGACATTTACCTAATTCCACTTTATAAAGGGATATTTCACCAATTTTTTCCTAAAATTAACGTACGTCAGTAGAGAAAAATGAATCTATGATAATTTATTTTTATATATTTAATATCGAAAATGACATTTTTATACTCCCTCCGATCGGAAATATTTGATGTTTTGACTTTTTGCACGTACTTTGAGGAGCTAAAAACTATATAAAATATTAATCTTTTAATAAATTTTTTTTTACAATTTAATACTTATTACTAATAAATATTAAACTATGAAAAAAAAAATTAAAATAAATAATATTTTATATAGTTTTTAGCTCCTAAAATTACGTGCACAAAAGTCAAACATCAAATATTTCCGATCGGAGGGAGTATAGTAAAAAAAATATAACCACTAGGATTTAATTTCAGTCGTCGATGACCCTCCACGTAGTGCGCATCCAACGGTGGAAGGGCTGCCATCTTCTGTACTTGACACGTGTTCACCATGCCTCCCTCTTTTGCGTTTGGAAGCCAGCTTAATACGACGCCGTTTTGGTGCTTTGCAAGTGAAAAAATCAAAAGAAACGAAACAATGCCTTAGCTAGTGCCTAGTAGTAGCAGTAGTAACCAAAAAGGGTCCAAAACCCATTGATTCAACTGCCCCAACATTTATTACATCCATGATCCATCCTAGAATCGATATAATATCACGGCTAGAATAGGACTGGCCAATGCTTGTCCACTTTTCAATATTTTAATATTATCTTTGTAATAAAATAATTGACATTTTAATTAATTTTTCATGTAACAAATTATTTGTCAATAAATCTTTCAAGATGAAGTTTAAATACGATAAATGGTATTGTACTTAAGTTGATTTATCTTTCGTTTATTTTCATAACGGTTTGTCCGTTGCTGATCTTTCTACCTCTCAATCTATCGAAAATGTCTATTGTGTAACCTGCGTCGAATCCTTTCCGGTTCAAAAAATAAATAAATTGCCCCAACATTTATTACATCCATCCTAGAATTGATATCACGGCTAGAATAGGACTGACCAATGCTTGTCCACTTATCAATATTTTAACACACTCCCTTCGTAACAAAATAATTCACCTTTTAAATGAAAAATATGAAATAGGAATCTTTTCATTTTTAGATGAAGTTTAAATATAATAAATGGTACTATAATTAAGTTAATCTATTACGTAAATGTTAGTAACACTTTTAAACTACCCTTTCCATTAAAATGATTAAATATTTACTGCTTCTTCCTTGTGGCACTGCATATTCCCTTTCCTCGTACCGCCGGTAATTTGATTTTCCAGATTGCCAATCTTGTGTGCATTGTGCAATATGGGCAAGTGATGATTTGCCTCCATAAAAAACGCTATTCATAAATTACATCTATTTGGAAACACTCAAAAAACTTATTGTATTTAATTGTAGATTATATCTTCTCCTTTCTGGGTTAAGTTCCTTAAAAAATGTGAAAAGACTCAAAAGATCGATTTTTTTTTTTATGACGAGGAACTACATTTGGCGGTAAACCCAATCACTTGATCCAGCCGGCAAAAGCTACGTACCAGATAAACCGGCTTACGCCGACCGGTTCGACCCACGTACTAGATAAACCGGTTTGCGCCGTCCGACTCGACCCATTGGTATGAAGTAAGGCAAACTTTGGATGAAAATTCCAAGGAAAAGGTGCATTGGATGGAAATTCCAAGAAAATGACGGAGATATGGATCGAACACGAGACCTCCTTCCCACCCCGTGCTCCTCACCACTAGGCCACCCCAATTGGAACAAAAGATCAATTGTTTTGGTACAGAGGGAGGGAGTAGTTTTCTTTGTAGCACATATACTAGTTTTTGGCCGATAAAAATACCCTTAATGTAAATTTGGACATTTCATACCGTGCATTTTTTTTGTTTACAAATTGAAATTATATATTTTTTTAAAATTATTATTCAATTGACTTTTTAGTCAAAATCTTTCAAACCTCTCTAGAATTCATACAAAAACTTTCATATATATATTTTCTTGATAAAATGCAAGCTTTGATCATTCAAACCAGAACAACTTCACTTAATTGCAGGGCGAAACTAATGCAATGACCTACGTTTCTGAGCGACTTGGGAAGTGCAACAACTCGCAAAATATATGAACCTAGCGACTTGTGACGACGACTCGACGAACCACATAGGAGCCAAGAACCCCAACCACTTGGGGGCTTGGGGTTGGGGCGACTTGTAACTCATAACTCAATCTCTCCCTAAACTAAAACATCACCACAAACAAACACATACGCAAATGACCAACAGTAAAAACCACAACAAACTGTCATGATCTAAGAGTTGAACGCCACTGACTACACATGAGTTCGCAAGGGACCCTGCCCCCTTCAGGTCATGCACCTCCTCTTTGAGAACTCGTAACTCGTTCTCAAGAATCTGTACTCGTCTTGCCAAGGAGACCTCCAAATCCGACTTTGGAGCCTCCTCAAGGACAACTGTTTGCAGCGGTGCTGTTGGTGCTTGTAACAATGAAGCTTCTCCATTTATGTGTATCCAATCAACGACATTGCTGAAAATCTCTTCGCCATCATAAGAGTCTATAAGTGACGCGTCGTCAGCACCATTTTCATCTTCACTTTCTGCATCCGTGCTAATAGCAGAAGGAGCTCCATCGGCATCCAGAAAATGTACCTGGTACAGGTATATGACTTTTAAGTATGGATACAAATAGTTAGCTCCAAAAATGTGAAATTAAATCGATTTCATCACCTACCGCTGCTTCAAAGTCCATAGGAAACTGATCCCTCGCATCCCATATAACATCAACTTCATCATGGGTAAGCAATAAAGCATTTGAGCAAACAAAGGCTGTGTTAAACATAACTCGGAACAATATTTCCTCCTTTGTATCACACTGGTGGCCGCATTCTAGGACAACATCCCCTTGAACGTGACAATGAATATCTAGTTTCATACGATCCATCTGCAGCCATGAGAGAATGCCAATTTTTCAAGTACTGATCAATCCTCAATTATTAAACTTGAATCTGCAATTACCTCATGGTATTTGGAGGATGAAAACAGTAGCTTCGTACATCTGCGGGACTTAATAGAAGGATCCTGACCATAAACACGAACAACAGGCCTGCAGTCGTTTCCTGCATCAAACAGCGGAGGGGATCTGAGGATAAGACAATCTAAAACCAAAGGTACATCCAAGGGAGGCCACTCTGATCCTGCATCTTTTCCAGACATATACTGAAGATATCTCATCTGTGACGGCTGGTGGTTTAGTGGAGACAAGAGGCGAAGAAGATCCTTTGGAGCTTGCCTGTAAAACATCTCAAGGGGCTTATGTTCTGAAGAGTGTTGTTTCCTATTCAAAACAAAGGCTGCAAGCATAAATGCAAGCACTGGCCAGGCTCCTTTCTCGCAGTGCATCAATAGTACATTTCGTTGGCCCTCCATAGACAGCCAGCTCTCGCTGCATTGCAGAAAGTGGCAGATGGTTTCCAGGGGGAGAAGCGGACAATTCTCATATTGCCGAGGATATTCCATCACTGTCATACCATAGTGAGACAATATATCAGAAATTGGACTCCTCAAGTCTCCTTCTCTAAAGTTAACCACCATGAAAGAAGCATCAGGATAGCAGTCCTGAAGCTGCACTACAACACCATCCAGATACTCTTTGTAGGCATCTTTGTCCAAATTATCGGTGGAGAAGCAACAATCAAACACTGGGATGTAAGAAACACCAAAAATCCACCATTAATATGGAATTAAAACCACAACCAACTCACATTCCCATAGATTTCCTCAAAGCATACTCAATCCTAAGAATGCAATCATAGCACAAAAAAGGGGCAGATAACAAAAAAAAAAAACACTCTCCTCTTGAAAATCTGTCACAATTTCATCCCTCCTCTTCACTGGTGTGATTGGTTTCCGTTTAGGCAATGAATAAGAATCTAAATCGGAACCTATGAATCCAAAATCCGGTGGTGCTCCAGTCTCCCACACACCAGCCGATTTTAACACATTTCTCTACTAACCTTACTGAAGATTCTGGAATTTGTGTTGAAAGAATCTTGTCAGACAAAGATTAAAAAAAATCACAGCTTTAATTTTTGTGAATTTATTTACCCCAGTGTCTTCATTGAATCTGTTAGCAAATTTACATAGAATGGCAATTAAGAACAAACAAGTACCAACAGAGCAAGGCATTGATGATCAAAAACCCTAAATTAAGATTAAGAACAACAACTACGACTAGAGCAAAGAAATGAAATCAAAGGGAACGGGGTTACCGTAAAGGCGTTCGGAAACCTCGAGAAGGCGATCCGGCGGCTTCGGGTAGTAAAATCGGTGGAATAGCGCCATTAGCTAGCGTTGTTGATTGCGACCTGCAGTAGGATTCAAAACGCTCAAATTTAAACCACAGAGCTTGAAGATCAAAATTCAACAGATATAAAAAAGAGTTTGAAAGTGTATTCATTGGTAACCGTGTTGCAGAATACGGAGTATATAACTCAACAAACCATTCGAGGGGATCCCTACAAACTGGTAAAATCGAAACAAAATAAAGTGAACTACAGTAGTTCAAAACCGTGCTACGTAGTTTTAAAGTTTATTTAAATTTTAAAGTATGAATTTTTTAATATTAATGCAATTTTTTTGAGAAAATATTAATGCAATGTACACGATTTCCGTTTAGCGCACGGTGAAATTTCCGTTTGATGTATAATCAAGTAGTCGCAACGACCAAATATCAATGGCTCGTTGCGACCATTTTTTTTTTTTTTTACAAAACACATCAATTTTCGATATGCTCTAAAAAAATTTAAATTTAATGACGCAACCCTACATTTTCACCCATAACATAGAAAAAAGATATAATTTCATACTAACTAGTAATAAAAATATACAGATTTTTAAAAATTAAAAAAAAAAAAATTGATATGATTTGATATAATATATAAATTCATTATGTTCAATATAGATAGATAAACAAAACATCATAATTCTATGTTAACTTTTATAAATAAAATAGCATAAATAATTTCATTCAATTTAATGCTATAAAATGCACGTTAAAAAATTAGTCTATAAAATTTTCACTTTAAAAAATATTCACTTGAACTCATAACTCATATTGGAATGATTTTACTTTTATAAATTATAAAGTAAGCCTTATTAGTTAATTAATTTAATTAATTAATCATATATGATCAATCATCAATCTAATTTATAATAAAATATATATTAACCAATTGAAAGTAATAAGATTAAATTTGAATAATATTTTATCCGATTTTATGATAACTTTTATAATAACAATCTAAAACTAATATTAATACCATTGAAAATTAAATATCAAATTTATCACTAGAGTTTGTTTTAAAAAAGTATCATGTGAGAATAAAATAATAATAATAAATAATATGTCGTGCAAGAGGATGGGTAACATACTAAGATATATTAGGTAGTTTACCAACAAATGTGAGGCTAAATGTTATAATTAAGTTTAAATGAAGTTTTTAGAAATGTAGAATTAAATATCTTTAATAAATGTATTTATTTATTATAGTCTTTAATAAATGTAAAAATATGTAAAATAGAGAAGTTGTTGGAGTGAATTTTTTTTTAGATATTTTAATCTCTATTTTATAGATTTTTTTTTTACCAAAGTTGTTGGGTTTGTTCTTAGAGTTTATCCAATACTCCATCCATAATTAAATAATTGGCTTTGAGCCATTTTTCTTGTAACAAATTAGTTGTCCCTTTTAGTGAATCTTTCCATTTTTACACTAAGATTAAGACAGGGAGATCATATCTCCCCTTTCATCTTAAATATAAATGGCAATTTGCAGGGCTATTTTAATGGGAAAAAGGTTTAAGACAGGGAGATCATATCTCCCCTTTCATCTGTGTTCTTTGCACTGATTATCTGTTTAGAATTTTAAATTACAGGGCAAGACATCCCTCCTTTAAATTCCACCCAAAATGTAAAGGCTCTGCATATTACACATCTTGACTATGCAGATGACTTGATTCTCCTCTCACAAGGAAACAAAGGTTCCATGGAAATACTACTAGACTCCTTGGATTTATTTACAGTAGCTTCTGGGCTTTAAGTAAGCTCTGCAAAATCTTCTTTTTATCTGGCTAGTGCAAGGAGGAAGATAAAAACTACCTAAGCTCTAGATCTGGCTTCAATCAAGGCTCCTTCCACTTCAAATATACCCATCTCAACAGGGAAGCTCTCAGTCTTGCAATTCTCCCCCTTTCTTGACAAGATGCTTGCTAACATAAGCTATTGGAACTCTAAAACTCTATCTTATGCAAGGAGAATGGAACTAATTCGAACTGTTTTGCAGGGAATACAAGCTTTCTGGCTCTCTATTCTCCCCTCCCTTGTTGTAATTATAACCCATAGAATTAACCGCCTTTGTGCAAAGTATGGAAGTCTCCGAGAATCAAGTGGAAAGAAAGTGTGCTTGTCAAAAGAAGGAATGAGGGCTAGGACTTAAAGATCTCAAAATTTGAAGCAATGCCTTCCTTTCTTGACTATTATTATGGGATATAATTAAAAAAAAAAAAGACAACCTTTGGATTAGATTGATCCACCATCAATATTTACAACAAACGAACATATGGAGCTGGAATTTACATAAGATTAATGACTCTCCTCTTTATCAAAAAAATTCTTCATATTAGAGATGAGCTACTAACCTCTGCAGGGTTTGAAGTTGGAGTTGTCCAACTACTGAACACTTAGAATACATGTGGAAAATTTAGGATACAGGAAGCCTACGAATATTTCAAAAGAAAAGCCCATAAAAAGGCATATAGTAGTGTTGGACAATGTAATCATACCAAAGCACTCATTCATTCTATGGCTTCCAGCAAGGAAAAGGCTAGCTACGAAGGATCTAATAAAAACAAGGGACAATGAACTCACTTGCACCTTTTGTAACCAAACTCTTGAAACACACGATCATATGGCTTGGAATCTAGAGAGGGATGAGCACTATACAAGGATCCCTCAAATGGATGAAGAAAGAAGCTAAAGGGAGAGGATGGCAAGCCAAAGCAAAACAAATTTCCTTAGCTGCCACAATTTACTTCATTGGATGGCTAGAAATGACAAGGTTTTTGAGAACAAATCATGGAGTTCCGAGGAACTAGCAGACCTCCTCAAGATACATGTATACAAGGCCCTTAGCAACTCCTTTGCACCGAACTTCACTTCCTCAACCACACTACAAGATGGCCTGATCCTGGAGAACTTCAACATGGATGGAGTGCTGGATACATGACAAGCACGAAAGCACTTGATGCTTCATCTAGTAGGTGCAACTCATCTGATACACCTTCTAAAGATGGGATGAAAGGCGCGGATGCTTGTAATTATGCAAGAGAAACCTTTTGTTGTTTTTTTGCCTCTTGTTTTGTATGCCTCTGTTTCACATCTTCCTTGATGAAGATTGAGATTCAAGGGATACCAAAGTATTGTCTTGTAGCTTCTTGATGGCATAGCAGAAGGGGAGACCCCAACTCACTACTTTGGGTATGTGTTCGACTTCTGATAGTCCTGACTTGAAGATATAGGATCTGCACATGACGTAGTTCATACATCCGTAGGGACTTTGTAGGATGGTGAGCATAGATTGCACGTACTGAGGTCCTACCCTCTTTTCGACGCTTAATGTTTGTCCAAACTCCTTATATACTTGTAAATATTTCTCTAAATTTCAATATATTTTAGTAACCTTTAAAATAAAAAAAAATCAAAATTTTCAATTTTTTTCTTTTATTTTTCTCATTTCAATTTTTTTTTTGGTGGGAAAACATGAGAGTCAAGCTCTCATATATAAAGACAACCGACTACGGGCTACCCAGAAACAAAACGGGGAGTAGCCCTTCCCCTAGCATCCTCATCAACAATACCGTCAATGTTCACCGGCGGAACTAAAATTCTCATTTCAATGAGACTTGGGTTCCGAGGACAATTAAATAAGGTTATTTTTTTGATTAGGAATTAAATAAGGTTTAAATCCCTTTGACTCTGTTTTTTTTATTTAATTTAATAAGGATATAAATCCCTTTGACTCTGTTTTTTTTTTTATTTAATTTAATAAGGATATAAATCCCTAGTCTCCTCTCCCCTCCTTGCTTCACCGCTGAAAAATCAAATCCACTGCAGCACGCCAGCACTGCACGGCCGCTGCTCCTCTCCGGCGTAGCGGCGATCCCGGTGGCTCCTCCTCCAGTCCTCCCCCGGCTCCCCGCAATCGTGCTGCTGCGCTGCAGCCCTTGTTCTTCTTCACTTCACTTCTTTCCCTCCCACTAGTGACTAGTCCCAATTCCTAAATCCGAAAAGGTTAGTGTTTCATACTTTATAGTTTATATTTTAATTTGATATTCAATTTATAGTTAGGATATGAGAATTTAGGGTTTTGATTTTGGAAACCAAGTTTGTGAAATTAAGGTTTGTGGTTTTGATAATCAATTTTATGAAAATTTGATTAGGCCATTAGGTTTGTGATTTTGAGAATCATTTTTGTGAATTTGTAAATTGAATTTGGAGTTTGTGAATTGAAGTTGTGATTTGGGTCCAATCGAAGTAAAAATTATGCGAAGAAACTCAGCATAGGAATTATTACCCAGTGAGTTCATGATTGCTACTGCTATTGAAATCAAAACACACGATAATCAATGGAATTTGATTTGTAGTGTTGCGAGTGTCTGGGTTAAACCATCCACTATGGAGGGTCTATTTGCATGTTCTGCTGATATGTTGCTGCTTTTTACTCATAATAAGGTCTCTTGTATATCTCTGTTTAGGTTAAAAAATAATAATAAAACATATTGATAATGCCTTATAAGGTGGCCAAAAGTCAACCAAAGATTCATCTTTCTGGACATAATACATGATATCAGGTGGACATGATCAGCATGAAAAATTAAGTACTACAAGACTATATAGTGGTGCTACTGATGATTTGATGGAACTATATGTCTACATATATATTAAAAACAAATTACATGTGATTGTGTAAGGTATTTCAAGAATATCATTTGCACATAACATAATGTAATGTCTCTTCGGAGACATCTGATAAAATTTGCGCATAATGTAATGATGGAAGTATATGACTATTTACGTGCAAAGAACAAAAAAGGCTTTACTAAATTTGATTCTTGATATTAACAATTGATCTCGATTTGCAACTTGCCATAGGTGTTTTTCAGCCCCTGGGTCCGCCACTGATGGCACTTTGTAGCAACGGAGTTCTCCCTGCCATCAAATCCCTCCCCCCACACACCCCAAGCTCCCCTGCCACCATCCCCAGCATCCGCCGCTCCCTCCGTATCTCCGCCGTCCACTCCTCAGAGACTCCCTCCAACGGGGGTGTCTCTGCTGCCGCCCCCAAAAAGCCCGGCAAATGGGTCATTGACAGCTGGAGGACGAAGAAAGCCCAACAGCTCCCCGAGTACCCCGACCAAGATGCTCTGGAATCGGTTCTGAATAAGATCCAATCCTACCCTCCTCTCGTCTTTGCCGGAGAAGCCAGGACTCTGGAACAGCGCCTGGCCGATGCTGCCATGGGTAAAGCCTTTCTCTTGCAAGGTGGGGATTGTGCCGAGAGCTTCAAGGAGTTCAACGGCAATAATATTAGGGATACTTTCAGGGTTCTTCTTCAGATGGGCATCGTCCTTATGTTCGGTGGCCAAGTGCCTGTCATCAAGGTCTTACTTCTTCTTTAATACTACTATAAAAGAATCTGGCTTGTTGGGTTTTGAAGCAGGAATTCCCTAATCAATGAAACAGTGTATGTAATCCCAACTAGAAGCTCAATTGAGCTCGAAACCAAGGAAAAACACCTAGAAATCAATCTAAATGAATAAAAAGATCAATTCAAAGATAATGGAATTCATGAGATTTGCAATTGAAAAGGAATTAGAGGAGAGAGTTAGATAAGAGGAATTCATGACCGATAGCCATGTAAATCCGTATTACAAGAAATCATTTATCATTTATTTAAGATTAAAACCATAAGAATGAAACATGAAAAGCATAATGTTGTTACAGATTTTCATCCTCCAATTGATCCATATCTTATCCAGACTTCTGACACTCTTAGTTTACTGGTTTCCATGACCGATTTGTTGATGTTCTAGGCTTGTTTGGTAATTCCATTTCCTAAAGATTCATCCTAAAGGGTTTCTATTAATTTTATCTGCATTTGGTGAATTTGTGTGTAGATGGATAACAGATTAGGGTCTGGTCTCTTGTGTCAGAATAAAGAATTTTGTGAATGGGGTTGGTTTATTTAGGTAGGAAGAATGGCAGGCCAATTTGCAAAGCCAAGATCAGACAACTTTGAGGAGAAGGATGGGGTAAAGCTACCAAGTTATCGTGGGGATAATGTGAACGGGGACAATTTTGATCTGAAATCGAGGACCCCTGATCCTGAGAGATTGAACAGTGCCTACTCCCAGTCAGCCGCAACTCTGAATCTTCTGAGGGCCTTCGCTACAGGTGGTTATGCTGATATGAAGAGAGTCATCGAATGGAACTTAGATTTCACTGAGCACAGTGAGCAGGGAGATAAGTATGTGATGACTGCCCTTTTTAAATGTGTATTTGTTTCTTCTTCCTTTTCTTGCTTGCATTTTCCTTTCTCTTATATGCCCATTTGCCTGATTGTTTGTATCACTGTGATTTTGGACGATGTCATGGTGGTCGTAAGTTTTTGAGAAGTAATTATGGTGGGGCTTTTGTTTTTTGACAATTTTGCGTTATATGCATTCACTTTTTGTTGTATTATTTTCTCTAAATTTTTTAATTGTTCGGATGGTTTCATGTTTTTGTTAATTTACAGGGAATGTAAAAACAAGAGTTGGTGCTACTTTGTGTGTGACGTGTTTCTCTATGTCACAAACCTTATCATAATTGTCTGAAGCTTTCATCAATGTTGTTTAATGAGGCAGGTACCGCGAACTTGCTCACCGTGTTGACGAGGCCCTTGGATTCATGGAAGCTGCCAGAATCGCACTTAATCATCCAACCATCCAGGCAACTGAATTCTGGACATCCCATGAATGCTTGCATCTTCCTTATGAGCAGGCACTCACAAGGGAGGATTCAACCTCTGGACTCTACTATGATTGCTCTGCTCACATGGTTTGGGTTGGAGAGCGTACTAGACAGCTAGATGGTGCTCATGTTGAGTTCCTTCGGGGAGTTGCCAATCCTCTTGGAATTAAGGTAAAACAGGGTTTCTATTGTTGAAGTGTGATGCTATGATGGTATTTTTCATATAAATATTTTCCATCATATCTGTATCTAAGATGGTGCTCATGTTGAAGGAACTGCATATCCTCTTTGTTTTTACTAGTATGTGTGTTGTAAGGTGCTGGGATTAAAGGATTTAAATTAAGTTCTCTCACCTTGTAAATAGTTTTTAAAGTTGGGAAATTTTCGTGTTTTGAATAACAATTTTTATTAATTTTAGATTTTTTTTAACTTCGTGTTATGAATAACAATCGTATGGTTGGATAGCCAAACATTTCTGACTTATAATGCTTAATATTGTATTATAATACGAAATATAATGCAATATTATGCATTATAAGTTATAATACTTGGCTATCCAAACATACCCTATATGTTGCAAATTTTGGAAATGGTTTAGTAGATTCGGCAACTATGGATTTTTTTTTTGTTTCTGCAGGTAAGTGACAAGATGGATCCTAATGAACTTATTAAGCTTATTGAAATACTAAACCCTCAAAACAAGCCCGGGAGGATCACCATAATTACAAGAATGGGGGCTGAAAACATGAGAGTGAAGCTCCCGCATCTTATCAGAGCAGTTCGTGGAGCTGGCCAAATTGTCACTTGGGTTAGTGACCCTATGCATGGAAATACTATCAAAGCTCCATGTGGTCTCAAGACCCGTTCATTTGATGCGATCAGGGTATGTTTTCTGTCAGTCTTGGTTATTATTATTTTGCATGTTATAGTTGCCCTTTTAAATCCATATTTGCTTGTGCATTTTAGATCTCTTGTGAAAGCCAGCTATAGAAACCCAATTCATTAATTTCAAAGTTTTAATTATTACTATTACTATTATTATTATTATATTTAATATTTCTGCTGTTTTCAGTAAGTTTCCTTGGTTCTCATTCTCACTTCCAAGCTTTAGGCATTTCTCCCATTTTCTCCATCTTCTCCATTATCTAGTTTTGTTGCTGATTTTTAGGAGGGTATCTGAAATCTTGTTTTCGGACAATGAATATTGAATAATGGAATTCAAAACTGAGGATTTATTAAATTTCTTGTGTTAGGATTCTTTAGCACAAATCCTGTGTTTTGCAAGAATCTTGCAGTCCTAGGAGTGCGATCTTTGCTTCTAGTGGGCGCTTTCAGCTTGCAATCTGAAAAATGCTGCTTGGATTACCTATAAAACTTGGTGCCTACTATCATTTTCTTGTTTCAAAGTACTTGCAAAATGGAGCATATTCAAATTTATACTCCATAATTTAAACATTGGGGGTGGGGTCTAATGTTTGATATGCTTGTCTAAAGTTTTCATTAAGTCGCAGAGTAGCAACCCTTGTCCTTAACGAGTTAAGGACACCAAAATAACAAACCTTATGTGGCCTAGATGAGATTGTCTCACACATGAGGTCAGTAATAAGAAACTCATGTCTAGATTCTTGAAGAATGTGTGTATTCACAAGGAGAGAGGATTCGGTAAGGAAGTCATGTCGTCAATCCAATCGCTTGCACTCCTTGCTTTAGTGTTGCTCTAGTCTCCCCATTTTGCCAAGTAACTGGCCAACTGATGTTTGGCTGTGATCTGGTGGTGGTGCTTTTGCAGGCGGAAGTGAAGGCATTCTTTGATGTGCACGAACAAGAAGGAAGCCATCCTGGTGGAGTTCACCTTGAGATGACCGGGCAGAATGTGACGGAGTGCATAGGTGGTGGACAAACTGTGACCTATGATGATCTTGGCTCTCGGTACCACACACACTGTGACCCCCGGCTGAACAGTTCCCAGTCCCTGGAGCTTGCCTTCATCATTGCAGATCGGCTCAGAAAGAGGAGGATCAAGTCCCAGGCAAAGCTGGCTTCCTGAACCCGGTAGTACTATCATCACGTGATATCGTCTTTTGTTTCTTCAACCCCTTGAAAGTATGAAACGCTAGAGACTTATGGTAAGTAATCGGATGCTAGTGAATTTGGTCGATGTTTATATATTATGCTGACATAAAGAATGAATATAGAGTTCATTTGGTTGCAATGATGGTGAATGACTATTGACAAGATGAATTCCGCTGGATTGCTTCACACGCGCATCCCTCAATCAACTACAAGTATAGTGTCTGCGCATGGTAAGGCTTTCAACTCCGGATCCCATCAGGCCCTCAGTGGCCACAGGATCAGCCCACCGCCAACTTCTAAACTTTGCCTCGATCCATAGCCGATGATGATTGGAACTCGGTCTCCTCCAACGCTATTGCTACTATCGCCGCCTAGCGATAGTAAGACTCACTAATACATGTTCGATGCTTCCCTACCGATCAGGGACATCATCGATCGGTTGTGGAGGCTAGGCTACTAAGAGTACTGTACATGTGATCGTCCCCAACAAATTATAAATTTTGCATAATTTATGAACAAATATAAAGTGTGTTAAGAGATCATATTCTTAAAATGTAAGTGGGTTATTTTATGTAATTAAGTCAAAAAAATCCAATAAATATGCAAACAAAACAGACTAAACTATATCACTTTATTAAAAGTTAGGAATAAACAATCACTTTAAAAGATTACCAATTGTGAATAAGGCCTAATATTTTTTTATTTATTAAGAAATAATTCGAGAGCCAGGTGAAAACGTCACTACATATAAAAAGGTGCAACAACAAAAAAGTGGGAGGCGAAAAACCCTGGACGACCTAGCGGCTAGCAAGCCACACCCGTACATGTTGGAGACAACGTAGACTAAGATCCGATGCCAAGCATCACCCGACGGCGACACCGTTGGTCAGCGGTATATCAGGAGCCAGTCTTGTGGGCAGTGAGGACGATACTCCAAGGAATTTCCTACACGTGGAGTCGCCACGATACACACCGCCATGACCCCAGCCAATCCCGACACCGGTTGCCAGAGCTCCAACACGAAAGAGGAACGCCAAGAGCAACAGGGATCACCACCAAGAACCACCCTTGAAGACGCACCTTGAATCCCTTCCAGATGAAAGAGACTTTATTCAAACCCTAACGGGATTTTCAAGCCCTTACAGGATTTAGGCCCTTTCGGGGTATACTCAAGGAAAGGTTTCAAACCTTTCAGGTCCCCCCCCAAACTTTGGCCCGACGGACCCAAAGCTTCGGCCCGGAGGAACCCAAACATGGGCCCCAAGGACCAAGGAGGAGCGAGATGAACGCAGCCCTGGACGCCCACCCAACCGGCGGCGAAGACAGGACGAAGGAGGAGCGGCGGCCCCAACCCACCGGGCCACCGCCAGCGCACACACACGACCGAAACGGGGGAGCGAAACGAAGGATCCGAGGAGCCTAACCCAGCGGAAGCCAGGACGCACCGGAAATCTCAAATTGACAGCGAAAGCCAACGGAATCGGAGAGTTGGAACCCAAACCCACCCAAAAATCAGGCCGATTGGGATTTTAGGGAGAAGATTTGAAAACCTAGGGTTTTGACAGGAGGAGAGGGACTCGACGGATGAACAGGCCGAGGGCCTCCGGGGACGACGAAGGAGTAGTGGTGGCCAAAAAAGGGGGTCGGAGGTGGTGGTGGTGGGGGTGGTAGTCTTGGAATCCGAGAGGTGCAGGTGGTGGTAGGTTGAGTGGTGATGGTGGTGTTTGGGTTGGCTGGTTTAGGGGTTTTTTAGTCAACCTCTCTCTCTTGAATAACGCCTAATGTTAAAAGACTATGAAAGAAATTCACTCAAACATATTCATATCCCTTTTCCTTTTTTTTTTAAATTGTAGAAAAAAAGTAACAAGTCAGTCAGCTTTCAAGTGTCAAAGCAAGTTTTTTCTTCTTCTTAAATGTGGTAAATTGTTTTGGGTAATAGCGGAACTTATTCATTGGGGCGCAACATGTAAAGAGGCGAGTTCTCCTCTCCTTTTAGAAGCTTTCGCTTCATGTGATTTTTTTAAAGTGGTAAATCTATAGAAAATAATAGGTAATTACAAAAGGACAAGACAGGAAGTCTTGTCAAGTGGCTCGCACCATCTACACTTATCTACCCGGTGTTAAAATCCTGACAAAATATACTCTATCTCCAAAGAAAGCGGAGATCACATATCCACTCTATACCACCTAATCTCCCAAAAGAATTCTCTAACTAACTATTTTATGACCCCTTTCAACATCTCTTTCTCCATGGATGACTTGCACTTGCATCGCAGAGAGATTCTAAGGTTACAATTTTTAATGACTCGATGAGCCCAATCAATAGGCGTACAAGTTTCCCCCTTTGAAGACTACTTCATTTCTCCCAATCCATGAGAAATAAACAAAGGCATAGAAAACAAGTAACTTAGCTCTAAACACAGGTGACTTCTGCACGGTCGGGCTCTCACTGGCAAACCATCGAAGCCAAGCCTCAATCCCACCTTGTCTTCTCGACATTCCAGTCCACTTCCAGACAATGTCTCTCGCTTCCCCAATTTTCTGGCATTCAAACCAAATGTGGCTCTCAGATTCTTCCGCTTGCTTACAAAGCGGACATGTTGCATACTCAGGCCCCTTCCAATGCTTCACTATGCGCCCAGTCTGAAGCCGAGCGTGGATAGCGGTCCAAACCACAAAAGCCCATCTCTTCGAGTGAGCTCCCTTCTAGAGCATCCCACCCCAATCAACCTGAGAGCTCCGATGTCGAATGCTATCATAGATTTTCCTACTGTCAAGTCTTCCCTTAGCATTCAGAATCAGCTGCATAACAACATTCGGCCCCAGGACCCCAGTACATAGCATATCTTCCCTTGTGGGAAGAACTTCCTTCCAAAGCCAGGAATGATATATTTTCGCCTGTCGCTGACTAAATTAGTGTGGTGAATTTTTTCGAAGCGATTTGGGATTGCGATTAGGAGATTGATTGAGTTGATTGTCTTTGATATTCTTATAGGCCCATGTCATTTGAGGAGATCCGAGAACAAAGCAAGGTTAGAGAACAAAGCAAGGAGCTTACCTATAGTGGTCTAGTGGTTGACGTTCATCCAAGGCGATCCACATTCAAGTCGGACTACTTATTTTCATTATATTTTAGACTTATGATATGTGTTTAAGACTTGTAGCATGTGTTGTTTAAGACTTATTGTACGTATTTAAGATTTAAATGTGTAAGATAATCATATTTTATACACTGTTTTGTGTACCAAATTGATTGGAACTCAATTACATGCATTTATGGAAAATCACCCATATTTTACTCATATTTCACCCGATCACCCGATGAATATAGGTGAAGTGGATGTAGATAGAGAAATGGGTCACCCATGGCGGGTCGGGTGAAATAGGGGTCCATCCACCCACCACCCGACCCATTGCCATCCCTACTCAGAGCATCAGCAGCGGTGGGGAGCTCCCCTCCCCACTTTACTTTTTCCACCCATTTGGGCAACCCGACTATTATAGACAACCTCCCGATTTTCGGAGTGCCCAATTTTTTATTGGGAACCTTCCCAAATCCGAAACCAATAAAATGAGGTCACGTGTCCCTATAATAATTCTTTTTTCTTTTTTTTTTATTTGATGTGAGATGGAAAAAGTGATTTGGAGAACCCGACTATTGTGGAAAGTGAAAATAAATTGAGGGATGTTGAAAATAAAGTTAGTGAAAAGTGAGACGAACGAATGATAAACGGAGAGAGAAGTTTTGGGCCACCCCACCATCTCTAGTCAAAATTTTTGCACGTTGGGTTGGTGCTTGCTTATACGCGAAGATGCATACTCCGTAGTTTTAACAGTCATAGAGGTGGACACGTGTCAGTCTTCTTTCAATATGTGGCGGCCGGGTCGTTGCGTCACCGCCTTCCTTCCATGTACGGAATATATATATATTCAACCCCACCTCCAAATTTCTCAAAATTTCCCCAAATTTCTCAAAAACCCATCCCATATTTTGCCGAATCCAAGAAACCCTCATCAAATCTAATCCCTTTATTAAGTTTTAACCCTACTTTACCCTCCAGAATTTCGATTTACCCAGATTAAGTTTCCTTTTGCGTTTTCGGGTTGTGATTTTTGAAATCTGAATCCCCAATCAAAATCTGCGTTTATGGGGGTGTGCTATGATGTGAATGAGGAGGAGATGGGGGCAGAAGTCCTCTCTCGCTCTCCACCTTCACTGGTTAGTTTCCTACTCCGTCAATTTTGCTATTTTTGGCCTGGTTTTGCTGTGAATCTCTGCTTTTTTTTCTCTCTCTCTAAATTTGGTTCTAGGGTTTCTCTCTTTATCTGTAATTTGTAATCTTTTTTTCTTCTTGTGCCTTTTTGGCCTCTTTAGTTTGGAGGTTTAATCATGCTTGTGTTTGTCTTCATAATTTAGTTGTTAATTGTGGTTCTAGATCTTGAATTTGAGTTCACATGAGGTTTTGTGTTTGATAAATTATTTCATCCAGAAACTGATAAACAAAAAAATACAAAAAAGGGGGAAATTTGTGTTGTAATAGAAAAGGTTCCATGTGGGTACTCCCTTAAACTTTAGTTGATAAGATCAAATGATCAATATTCAATGGATCAGTGGCACATATAGTTTAGTGGTTATTTATTTATTAGGCCTTTCTCCGCCCTTTGTTTAAAAAATTAATACTATGAAGCTTGTGATTTTTGGCTGGAATTAGGGAACAAGAAATTGGACCTAGTCATAGTTGACAGATAATTGTCCTTTCTTTTTTTATTGATACTTCTAGACCGGTCAGCCTTTCGATTTCGTGTTGATTTTAGGCTACTCAGGTTACTTTTCGATATTTAAGCATAAAAGTGGATAACCTTGGAATGTAAGCTGTTATTATCTTCAGGATGATTAAGGCCTTTCTGTGCCCTTGGGATTTGATGCATTCGAATCCTATAATGTGGAACTGTTTTACAAATGTTCAACCTAGTTGGCTAGTTGGGTGGAAGCAGCTAATTGTGACCCTATCTTCGAATTTAGCTGAGATTCCTTTTCCCTTCATAAGTATGATTATAATGTTTAACCATCGTTGGTTGCCTGAAGTGGCTTTAGGGTGCATATTCTTTGTGTCTTGTCTGGTTGTCGAATCATTATGGCTTAAGCCTTGAAAATATACAGGGTAAATATGCTTTATAATGTACTATATTTGTCGAACATGTAGACATGTAGTGATGTCTCTGCTGTATGCTGAAGTGTGAAATACACGTGGCGAATTTATGATGAGAGATGTGATCCAATTGTTTAATTTAAGTGTTAGATTGGACTTGTTTCTATGCCATAAATCTTTTGATGCTTAGTATTTGGATCTTATGTTGCCTATTTTTCTGCCATTTTCAGGATGTAAATTCTGCAGATGAAGCCTCGGATACTTCTGTAGCCTCAACCATCCCGGACTTTTTCCCAACCATTCGGTCGGGTAGCTTTGCAGATATTGGGCCCAGGAGGTCTATGGAAGATGAACACATAATGATAGATGACCTATCTGTGCAATTGGGATCTCTCTTTAGATGCCCCAAGCCCAGTGCTTTCTACGCGGTATGCAATTAATGCAATTTTTTTGAGCAAATTTCACCATATTTGTTCGTCGTTAGAAGGCTCTTTTTGCAAGTGTTCTCATGTAGATTCAATTATTGCCATACTGAAACAAAGCTCACCTGATTGAATGTTGTGCAGATATTTGATGGTCATGGTGGACCGGAAGCAGCCGCCTACTTGAGGGAAAATGTGATAAGGTTCTTCTTTGAAGATGCAAACTTCCCCCAGTCTTCCAATGTAGATGAGATGTTTCTAGAAGAGGTGGAGAACTCTCTTCGGAAAGCCTTCCTCCGCGCTGATCTTGCCTTGGCCAAGGAACACAGTGTCAGTACCTCGTCTGGAACAACAGCTCTCACCGTCCTAATACTAGGGAGGTGAGTTACATCTTATGATCTCTTTAAAAACGCTTTATCCTCTCGAAAAGTTTAACAGTGGCTGTTCAGATTTCCAACTCTTTTTATTGCTTTTTTGGCAGGCTATTGATGGTAGCGAACGCAGGAGATTGCCGAGCTGTCCTGTGTCGTAAAGGAGAAGCAATAGACATGTCCCAAGATCACAGACCCATCTGCCCAGCTGAAAAAAGCCGAGTCGAGGAAATGGGTGGGTATGTAGACAACGGGTACTTAAACGGAATCTTGTCCCTGACGAGAGCCCTGGGCGACTGGGACATGAAGCTTCCAATTGGTTCAACCTCGCCCCTCATCGCAGACCCTGAACTCCAGCAGATAATACTCAGCGAAGACGACGAGTTTCTAATCATCGGATGCGATGGGATATGGGATGTGATGTCTAGTCAGTACGCGGTCAACCTCGTACATCGTGCCCTGAGGAAGCATAACGACCCGGAGCGCTGCGCGAGGGATCTTGCCATGGCGGCCCTGCGCCTTGATTCTTTCGATAACCTCACTGCCATTGTCGTGTGCTTGTCGAATCGAAATGTTGTTGACAATGAGGAGCAGGAGCAGCTGTGGCGGCCAAGATTGAGACGCAGGTAGCTGTGCGTGGCCTGAGGCGTTTGCTGGACAGCAATCACGCCTTCTGATTTTTGATTGTATCTGTGGAGTTTCACACATTAAGAAACAATGAAAACTGTTCTTTTGACCTTTTGATCAAAAAAACAAAAATGTTCTCAGGCTGCTATAACAACCAACATGGACAAAAAAAAAAGTGTACATGACTACATGGGTATAGCTTGGAGCTTCACAATGGCTCTTTTTTGGGAAAGTATCTCGATTTTTTCCCCGGCAAAAACGATGATATATAATTGAAAAAAATCAATATTTTTATGTATTTTGGATGATATTTTTTTTTGATCGAGTAATAATTCGGATGCGAACCGCTATCTAAAAGCATCTTTTCGGATGAGGTCGATTAAACTTGGGTCAGTGTATAGAGAAGGGATGGAGGCAATATGAAGTTGTGCAACCTTATCTGCCACGCAAGTGCCGTTACGAAGAACGTGTGAAAACGAGACTTCGTAAAACCCCGTAAGAACGTGTGAAAACGAGACTTCGTAAAACCCCGTAAGTAGAGTGCTAATATCTGACATAATTAGTTCAATTTCTCATGGACATTTGATTCTAGATTGTAAATGATTGATGATGGTCAGTGAATCTCCTTCAATTATAATTTTGGGGATTTTTATCTCGAGAGCCCTCAGAACGCCCACTCTCAATGCCAAGGCTTCGGACATTAAAGGGGATTGATGTCCAATTAGTTTACTTCCCACTGCTACTGAATTCCCTGTGTTGTGACGAATGATGTAGCCTATCGAGTTTTGTCGTTGGCCGGAGGCGGAACCATCGAAATTTAGTTTCAATTTCCCAGTTGGTGATTTTTTCCATTTTTCCTAATACTCACATTTTCCTTAGGGGTATTTACTCGGTGCTGTATTTTGTTGTTATCCTCTTCGTTGTGCTTTCCTGCTTTACTCCATTCATTAATATATGAGTCAACAAGTTTTTCAAATCCTCTTGCATTTGACACTTTTTGTTGTTGGAAAATCAGTTTATTACGAACAATCCAGATGGTCCACTAGTGGAATACCAATTTCTGCTTTTGTTGTGTATCAAGTAGTCTGTCTAGTTTCGTCATTAATGCCTTGATATTTCTCGATAATATGATATTGTCTGAAATTTCAGATTTCACTCTTGGTGATAAACTTGAACAGCATAGTGAGAATCTGCATTCAAACAATAGGTGAGTAGTGTCTTCTTCATGATGATTGCACAAGGCACAATAAGGTGGTATTGCAATTCCTTTTCTTGCGAGACGGGCCGCTGTTGAGAGTCCATTATGACAGACTTTCCACATGAAATTTTTTATTTTAGGTGTAACGTTCAAGTTCCAGATCCATGCATTATTGTCATTATTAAGCTCTGTTCTTGTATTAAGTTTATTTTGGATGATATTGACTTGGAATAATGAGAAGGATATCATTTGACTAAATTTATATTATTATTTTGATTCGATTTATGGTAGGAAAAATAAGTTATGATACTTTGTTATCACTTCCTCTAAACGATGATTTTTTTTTCTTACTGTTGAAAGATAAGATATTTTTTTAAAACACTTTTAAAAAGGTAGATTTATTTTAATTAGTTTCACCTTAAAATATAAATTTGAGTTATTAAGAAATAAATGGTTAAATATGTTTCGATCGAATTTGATTCAAATGAAACTTAACTAAAAGAGAAGATTGCAAAACTAATGTGTTTGGATTCCAAAATGCATTATAATTAATACAATTATTTTACCTCGTTTTTTTTTGCAAATGTTTGGTTACATAACTAAAAACTCATAAAAATTACGGTTAAATAAATAATGGAACCAAACCAACCATGCATATAAATTATAAAGTAACTGAAGTAAAATAATTGCATCATAGTAGTAATTAATACATTTGTTTTGTTTTATATAAAAAAAAACGTTTCGGCTATATACACTGCAAATTCGCACGTACGTTGGAAGTAACGTGCATGCACGTCGGAAGTAACGTGCATGCACGTCCAAAGCAACGTGCATGTGGGTTTCCAGCCACCGTGCCAAGACGTGCATGCACGTTATTATTTTTGTAAAAAAAACGTGCATGCACGTCCAAAGAAACGTGCAATACTGCACGTCCATTTCGACGTGCATTATTGCACGTCCATTTCGACGTGCATGCTTGTCATCTTAAATCGAAGGAGACGTGCCCCTTCGTCTCCCCCATTCGTCCCAGATCACGGAGAGAGAGAGAGAGAGAGAGAGAGAGAGAGAGAGAGAGAGAGAGAGAGAGAGAGAGAGAGATGGAGGCGGAGGCGGTGCCAGTGGAGGCGGAGGTGGTGGCGTAGATGGAGGCTGGTGGTGGTGGTGCGCAGACGGAGACGGCGGAGGGTGGTGGTGGTGGTGGAGTAGTGGCGGGGCCGGTGGAGGAGGCGGTGGCGATGGAGGGTGTGGTCGGCGGCGGCGGTCCCGATGGCGATGGAGGTAGTGGCGGAGGTGGCGGTAGTTTTTATGATTTGTTATATATATGTTTATAGTTTATAGTTTCATGGATTTGATCGTATATAGTTTTTTATGGTTTATAATATAGTTTGATAGATTCAATTATAGTTTGTACAAAAAGTACAAACTTCATTAAAATACATTAAAATACAAAGACAATAAAAAAACATTAAAAGCGATTAATATATATTAAAAGACATTAAAACATATAAAAATATATTAAAATACATCAAAAGACAATAGAATAACATTAAAAGTCATTAAAAATATATTAAAATAAAAAACATTAAAATTTATTAACATACATTAAAGGGTAAACTGCAGAAAACCACCCCTTAAATAGAGCTATTTGCCCAAAACCACCCCTTAAATACTTAATTGCCGGAAACCACCCTTTATATACATTCCGTTAACAATTGACTACCCTCTGAGGTTTCCGTCAAAGACTTTGTTAAACATGTGAAATTATGAATTTGCCCCTGATTTTTTAAATATATCCTAATGTAAATGAATAAATTATAGGGAAAAAAAAGGAAGTCAAACCAAAAAAAAAATAAAAAATCGTAAGTCTCCCATGGGTATGGTTCTGCAGCTCTGCTACTCGATTTCAAAAGGTGGATGTGGGGAATTAACAAGTGATGGCCATTTCTTTTTTTCTTCCTCCAAGCAGATCTAGATCCCCAAAAATCCAAGATTAAAAAACAAACCTAACCTTGAATTCTTGAAATCAATCTGGATCAAAAGCCTAAATTTTGGGGAAAAACCTAAACTTGGAATCCATGTCCAATTTGAACAATTTTGTTCAATTTTGTGGGTTGTGATTTTGGGGCCGGACTCGGGGCCAGCGGCGGAGCTACCTAGGGTTGTCGGCGGCAAGGCGCATCGTATCTCCTTCTTCTCCGGCGTCGAGTGCAAGCGGCGGAGATATCTCATATTCCCATTCCAAACCTTGCAATTCACAAACATTAAACCCTCTCACCCTCGCCGCCATTGTCGGAATCCTCCAATTTCATTGCTGGATTTTGTTTAAATCGCTCGAATAGCAATTTCAAGGCATTCGTCATATCTAACGAATATTTCAAGGTTCCGGACTGTAATCTAGCGATTATGGCCAGTGGAAGAATCCGGGCTGCAATTGATTCAATATCTATGCCCAATTGTTTCCAACCCGATGCAACTCGGAATCCAGGCAGCAATCTTTCATCAACTTCATTTTCCGTTTGGATCGTCATTGTTGTTCATTGATTCTGATTTTTTTTAATTGGATTTTGTTTTAGGGATTTGCTTGGATCTTTGATTTTTTGAGTTGAACTTTATTTGAGATATAATTGATTTTCACTTTTGATTTTTTTTCAACTTATTTTTTCATTTATTCAGAGAAAACAATAAAAAAAATTGTGGGCCATGTTTGACAGATATTTGACAGAAATATGAAATGGGTGGTTGTTTGCAAGAGAGAGTCTTTTAAGGGGTGGTTTCCAGCAATTACGTATCTAAAAGGTGGTTTTGAGCAAATCACCCTATTTAAGGGGTAGTTTCAGCAATTTACCCTACATTAAAATTCAAATACAATAAAAAACATTAAAAGAGATGCTAATATATATTAAAATATATTAAAAGACATTAAAATATATTAAAATACATTAAAATAAAAAACAGTAAAATATATTAAAAGACATTAAAAGATATTAAAATACATTAAAATAAAAAACATTAAAATATATTAAAAGACATTAAAAGATATTAAAATACATAAAAATAAAAAACATTAAAATATATTAAAAGACATAAAAATACATAAAAATAAAAAACATTAAAATATATTAAAATACATTAAAATAAAAAGAAAAGACATTAATAGCTAACTGGATGAAATAAATTAGCACATAGAAAGTAATAGGTTCTCAACATTTCATAATAATAGGCAGGGAGACCCTTGAGGGAGGATGGTACCCTCTGGCCAGTTAGGTTCGGCGACCTGGTAGCGGTCAGTCAAATACAGGAGGAGACGGTACCCCATGATATTCACGATCAGACACATATAATAGATGATCTGCTGATGTCTGCAGAGGGCTACCAACAGTCGATGGGACCCCCCCCCCCCCCCCCCCCCCCCCCCCCGCGGCCATCTATGCCCAAGGAGTTAAGGGAAAGATTTGAGAGAGAAGAAGCACGTGCTGCTCGAAATGCTGTTCGACATCGTCCACAAGCGACCTCAGCTCGACATGGACGTGATGATGTGTTCGGAGGGTTCAACTGGGGTCGAAACAACGTTGAACCCTTCATGCTCGGTCATATTGAGGGTGTGAGGGACACTGTTGGAGATGGTCATTGTGGCTACCGTGCTTTGGCATCATTGACATCGCCGATCGGCGAGTCTGCTTTCCCGGAACTCAAAACGTTATTATGCAATCACTTGGAGGATCACGCCGATCTCTACGCCGATTGTTATATGGGAGGGTACCCATTCCAGCAGTTCGTCGACTACCAGAGATGGGCAGGACCTGCACATGGTGATAGGAGACAGTGGATAGAGTTACCCATCATGGGTTTAGTATTTGCAACGGTATATCAGATTCCTCTCGTCGTCCTAGCTTGGCATCATCCGTTCACATGTCTCCCCATAACCTCGCCGACACCTGCTAACAGCCCTCAATCAGCAACCCTTGGTTCAGCCTACATCGGAAACCAAGACCATTTTGCCGCGGTACGACTTCAAACGTCTTATTTTATTACCTATTCTTGCTTTTCATCTATATGGCAATACTCTAACTCTAATTTTCCGTTCTCATAAATCTGGTTGCGTCCTAACGCTCCTATTCCGCCGCCTCCGTTTCAAGCTCAGTTTGAGAGATTTCGAGCCTTACGTGTCGAGTCCGGTCGCCCTTTACACTTTTCCTAGATTTTATTCCACCAGTTTATTACAATTATGGATGTAAACCTTTTTTTTTCCGTTCCTTGTAACATTATTCGCATATTGTCAGAATGAAAACCTTAACAATTATTGCTTGCCATTTAATTAGACCCTAAATCCTTAAACTCCACTAGCTAAACCCTTCAATTTCTTTCAATTAACGCTAAAAAACCCTCGGAAAACCCTAAACCCTAAACTCTACACGTGAAACCTTAACTAGGGTTTGCACGTCGAAAATAACGTGCAATATTTGCACGTTATTTTCGACGTGCAAACCAGAGTTTGCTAGTCGACGTGCACAGTTCCACACTTGCACGTTGTTAACGACGTGCATGTACGTCAATAAGGACGTGCAAATCCTTAACTACAATTTGCGGTGTATCTAACAAGACCCTAAAAAAAATACATCTGTTTTGCCATTGAACCCGGTTTTAGGATTTATTGTTGTAAACCGGTTTGGTGTAAAATACAGTTGAACCGTCAGACTCTCCCCATCCTATTCGACCTCTGAACTTGAGAACCCTCAAATCCAGATTGGTATTCAATCTCGTCCTCGTGTATGCTATCGTTCGAGTGATCCGATTCGTGATTTCGGCATCAGCCACTGTCCTCTGCGCGCATCTCCCAACGCCCAGGTTCGATCACTCTTCTGCCCACCGATTGCTTTTCTTCTGTGTTCCTGATGAGTATTCGGCCGATTTTATGTGGGCTCGAGTTTTTGGATCGTAGTTCAATTGATGACTGATTTTTGTCAGAGCGTCTGTCTAGTTCATGTTCTATTGTTCTGTTTTATTGTAAGCTGTGAATTTAAGATTTCTATCAGATGCCAAATTGGGTGTAAAAAAGCTAAATTAGGTTTTGTTCGATGACTTAGATCGTCTTTCATAGGGTTATCAGCAAGTGCTATCAAATTTGTCAAATTAAGGAGAGGAGGTGAACGAACCCTAGCTCGATTAAGATGGGTGATCGCCACAGAAGTAGCAGCAGCGGATGGACAAGAAACATGAGCAATGTGAGGTCATTTTTTGGGAATATGATGGGAGGTTTGAGAGGAGGTAGCAATGTCGCGTCGTGGACAGTTGCAGCTACCCTTGCCTATTTCCTATGGGTTAAGCCCTCCCAAGAACTCAAGCGCCAGCAGCAGGTTTCTTTGTTGCCTCCTCGCCCGAGTCTGAAATATTTGTTCTTTTCCCCTAAATTCCTTAGCTTATGCCTATGGTGTAATCATGTAGGAAAGGGTGGCGGCTGTTGCGGCGGCAGAAGCGCAATCTGCTCCTTCTGAACCCAAAGTTCAACCTCAATCACAAGCCAAGGTTTCATTATTCTTAACACCTTGCAAATTTAAGGCTTTATCAATGGTTACTGTAATGATGTGCTTATATGGAAGGAAAATGGATTTCTAGCAACTACTGTAATCATTTGATGTGTGCAATCACATTCTTTTTGTTCATTTATCCTTTGGTTGCAAATCCTCAGGAAACTAGATCGGTATACACAGACAGCAGCACAAAACCTAGTAACTCCTAGAGGATACAATGGATCTGCTTCTTGCATTGCTTTCAGGCACAGGTTTCATTTCCTTTTAACACCTTGTGTTCATGTGCCTTTCTTGTAACAAACTAGTTTTGATTGTTTATCTTTTCTAAATTCCGTATTTGTGGCAATCTGCAGGAAACTGGATTCATGTATGATACAGCAACGTCACCTGTTCTAACAATACTTGGGATTAAATTCCTCCACTCTTAGAATAGTCATCGCTGGCCTCATGCTCATTACCATCATGATCACCGTCTTCTCTCAAGTTAGTTGATATAGTTACTCACTAGAGCTGCAAGAGGACTCCATGTTTTCCTGTCCATCTTACCTTGTACTCATAACTTGAATAAATGTCATGGAATTGTCCAAGGGAAAGTTGATGCTGGGTATTACAGCTCATAGTTTTTGGGCACTGTTTTTTCTTAGTAGTTCTACTCGTCAGTTGCTATTCTTCCACTTTTCGCCTTGGCAAGGGTGATTTAGGCCTCCGAATGTGTGGACTTGAGCCCAACATCATGCTTCTTTTTGGTTAAACAGTAATCATATTTTTTAGGATCAAATATGGTGGTACTTTTTGGTTCCCTGATTCTAGCCAAAAATCACAAGTTTCCTACTGCCACAATTTTGCTATTTTTTATTGTATCTGTGGAATTTCACACATTCAGAAGGAAAACTGTTCTTTTGAGCTTTTGGCCGGAAAAAAAAAATATTTGTTCTCAAGCTGCTACAACAACCAACTGAGGGGAAAATAAAGAGCACCTATAGCATAAAAAGTGTAATAATTTGGTTCCAGTGGATCACTTGATGTGGTGATCATTGGGGATTGATGTACATGGGTATAGCTTGGAGCTTCACAATGGCTCTTTTTTACTCAATACAGTATTTTTTATTTGGAAAGTTTTACATGAATACATGATCTCCTTTAAATTACATTTTCCTCTTATGGACCCACACAGTGGCGGATCCAAACGGGGCATGTGGGGTCACGTGCCCCCACCCTCATCCGACGAACCCACTATATGTATTCTCCTCGTCGATAGCTTCGTTTTGATATATAATACGCATTAATCCGATATCTGAGTAAAAAGTTACGCATTCTTTAAAATTGTAGGTATATTAATCACTTTAAATCTTATTTAAATAACCCATACTGCTTTTATATTTTATTTAGATTGTCATTCCTATATTGTAATTTATCTTGAGATCTTTGAAATGAGAGGTTATATTACCCATTTCGACAATTAGATAAGAAATTACGGAAGTTTAAACGAGGAAAAATGTCATATTTTTTCTTCTTTGCAAGATATTAGTGATGTTTCTAATTAAAAAGATGATCGAGGTAAGAATTCACAAAGCTTTCGATTTGGTATATCGTCTCATCGTGTTACCAGTTGCAAAAACTGTAGTGGAAAGTGTTTTCTCTACTATGAGTATTATCAAATCATATTTGTGCAACAAGATAAGAGAAGATTTTCGATCTCTCCGAGAGTTTTGTCTGCTAGATTGAAAATGATATTTTCAAGCACAATGATAATGAGGTTATCGTTCAACATTTATATTGTATGAAAATCCATAAAACTCTAATTAGCAATTACAAATTTTTTTGTACTAGTGAACTCTTTATTTTTTTTTATCGCTATTTTGTAGTGTTGAAGACACTGTGTATTGGACGAGTTCGTGTTATTCATTGTCGTATATAATCGTTGTGCCCCACCCTCTTCGGGTTCTGGCTCCGCCACTGGACCCACATATCCAAATTTTATTCTTTCATTAGTCAAATCGTAAGCCACCCACCAAGCCAGCCAGTCAAAACTACCAGTCCAGTTCTTTACCCGGAACACACCACAGGTCCACAACTGATTAGCTGCAACGTTTTGGGTCTGTTTGTAGTCAGAAACAATCACCAAAAACCTAGTTGAAGAGTATACTGAAAAGTTCTATAGAAGATTTGTGCCAAATGCTTGTGGTTTCATTGTACTGGCATGAGTTTGTATGTTTTGGGATTGTGGGTGCTGCCATTTTTGTGTCCCTGTATGTGCTTTCAAGGAAGGAAGGAGGAGGGAGAGGAGAAGAACGCAGCAGTAGGTATGAGAGCCTGGTCATGGCTAGGCCGGATGAGGAAGGATACGCCGAGGCTCTGCCAAGAGGCCATGTCGGTTCGTTTCAGCTCTGGACCTGCTGCTGGCAAGGTTTGCATCCTGGTTGGCTCCTCGGGCTCAGATTGGTATCCTTTTCGGTGCTGGCTGGGTTCTTGTTTTGGGATTTGGAAGAGTGGGATGGAAACATCTTTTTCTACTATAATGAGTATGTTTAATTATTCCTCTTCTCTTTGATTTTCATATTGTGAGTTTAAATAAAAAAATGCTTGAGTATCGATGTTAAAAACTAGGTCACATTTGGTACTACTGATGGCTACTCATTGAGTCCAGTTCGAATTGTCTGTCCGGTTTAGCAGGATAGCAAATAGGCGCTATTTGGGACAGATGATTCAGACCGCATTGAGTCTGTAAAGCTTGTTTATTGAAGTAGACATGGATTTTAGTTGGATGATAATAAGCCTACCAAGATACTAGTAGCTAACTGTCAAGACACAACTGGGTTTCTTATACTCGTCTTATATTGATCTGCAGGTGGACATTTTCTTTGACAATGTGGTATTTTGCGGTATGTCAGGCATTCGAAATGATAAGCAGAATTCATTATCCATTTACAAGCATTGTGATTTGTGATCATGGAAATTTAGCAACTTTTTGCTGTACATTTCCTGTGGTATGCAGATTGGTAGTGTACTATCAGTCCATGGTTGTTGGATGTACTACAACATGAACAAATCTTTATCCGAAGACGCAGAAGAAAACCAGTTTGGTATTACAAGGGACTACGTTAACAGACCCTACAGGAGCGTTATCGTATTACAGAGCCACTATTACCAAGAAGAGGTCCTGAAAAGAGCAGGGTTTTGGGGATATCTTATGCAAATAGCTTATCAAGTCAGTTGGTGATTTGTTTTTTTTTCCTTCCTTTGCAGATGATAATAAAGAGTTCAGTTTGTGAATCCAATACTATTTTTCTTGATCATCCAGATTTGACCCACTCCGGAAACAGACTTGTGCAGGTGCTGTCATCCTAACAAATGTCGTGTTTTGGTGCATTATGGTGCCATTCCGCTCCAACGAACACCTGAGCCTCAACCTGGTGAGGCTCCATTTCTCGGTTCATCAAGAAACTACACACTATCAAGCTATGCTTCCTCTTCAGTTCCTGATTTTAACGCGTTGCTTTGCAGATGATGGGGTTTATGCATACTCTTAACGCCGCTTTCCTCTTGCTGGATACTGCTTTCAATAGCCTAGTAAGTACCCATCTGCCTACATTTTCAGAACACCAATAGTATCAATTGAACAAGCCTTATTACCTTCCTGTTTTCGACAGCCATTCCCCTGGTTCCGGCTTGCATATTTCGTGCTATGGAGCTCAGCTTACGCAATCTTCCAATGGGTGATGCACGCATGCGGTTTACCCTGGTTTGGTTCTACATATTCATAATTCATACATGATTCAGACTTCATTTCCTTTCTATTGATCTTTTAGTTTCTCAGGTGGCCTTATCCTTTCCTTGACCTTGCAACTCCATGGGCGATTTTATGGTAATGGATTTTGATCTTAAGCTTTGGATTCGCAAGCTTGCGAGGATGAATGAAATAAAGTCCGATTAATCGGTTTATCAAAATGCAGGTACTTGATCCTGGCAGCAGCTCACATTCCTTGCTATGGATTCTTTGTTCTGATTGTAAAAACAAAGAACTCCCTGTTCTTTAAATGGTTCCCCCATGCTTATCTCAGAACAATTTAAGGAGCATCCTCGTCTTCGTCGTCTTCTATCTTTGCCCCCATGAAAGGGAACTCAAAGTTTTGGCCTTTTTTTTTTCTGTCCATTTCTGAGAGTGATGCTTTCTTGCTATTCATACCAATCTTCCTATTTCATTCAAATTTTGTACATAAAAAGAGATGTTGGTTCTTTCAACCTCCCAAGGAGTATTCACTATGTAATGTGTATAATACATGAAAGCAAAATCACCCCCAAATGATTCTTCTGTGTGTATATATATATATATATATATATATATATATATGATTAAATCTATAATGTGTTCATTGATAATTTTTACCTTCATAAAACTACTTGGTATTATTTTATATCAACTCAATTGACGCCACTATAAAATATTTTTAAGGGCAAACTATGAAAAGAACGAAAAGACAACAATAACAAAGGAGGATTCTAATACTAACAGTCTAAATAACACACTTCTATCTTGCAAGGTCAATATGAGCAAGATCTTGTCTGATTATTTCTCTCCGTATCTTTTTCGGACGCTCTCTACAGCATCTAACCCTCTCGATGGCAAGAGATTCACATCGACAGAGTGTACTCGGATCTCTTCTCTAAATATGACAAAACCATCTGAGCCTCGACTGACGGAGTATACATTATCATCTCTGTCCCTTAAGCCTTTATTCTTGTGCCTTCGTGTCGCCCAATACTCTACCAGTCTACCCATATAATAAACTCACTAATGTCTTGTATAATTTACCTTTGAGATTGAGGGACACTTTCCTACCTCATAAGACAATTTAAGGAATCCAACATCCAACCACCGAACTGCCTTGGCTCCATATTATCAGCTGTCTATGGAGGCCATTAATTTCATTCACTTGAATCTCCATCCCCATTTAATGCCACCACTACTGCTTCCACACCCTCCAAATTCACCAATTTTAAGCGCCAACCCATTTTGCTCTCCACCACCAACCGCAGATCAATTAGCAGCCAACAACACTGTTCTGGTCCTTCTGGAGTCGTCCAACTTCAATCCCAAATGGGGAATTCAAATGGGGAAGTGGGTTTTGAGTACTGGTGGCGATGGCAAGTCCCAGTTTGCGCTCTTATCATCGTTGTCCCGGCTGCGATTTCTTTCGTTCTGATCAAGAGGAGGTTGAGATCAGGCGATCATCTTAGCCATGGCTGTTTGTGGATCCCTTGCTGGAGAGGGTTGAATCCCAAGTGGCTTCTTCTGTATAGGGTCTTCGCTTTCATCTCCATGGCTTCGATGTTATACCAAATGGTTGCCTCCTTAGGGCTTTTCGTCTTCTATTTCTATACCCAGTACGGTTTCTTCGCTCAATTTCATTACATTAGTAATTGGGTACTGTAGATTGGGGGATAACTGGATAAGTGTGAGTGGGTAATGGAATTCATACTTGATAGGATAATGTCTTGTTGGTCACTATCTTTCTTGTTTGAGACATCAATTGAATTGTGGATTTTGCTGTCAAGAGAGTGGGAACTGAGTTTATAGAAAGATTAGTTGAGGAGTGCTATCCATGTAGAAGAGGGCTAGCTTGTGTGGTGCAGGTGTGCTTGGGTGATCCCATCATATCTGTTCTCATCTTCGTTTTCGGCTCTGTTTTCTACTTGAAATGTTGTGCTTAATTGTGCCTCTTGTTTTCTGTTTGGTCATGGGTGTTTATACTTGTTCTTATTGACTCACCGGAGTTTGAGAGATGAGCTACTCATTTGATGTGCAGAACTGCAGATACCTGAACATATAGTTTGTTCATTTATTGAATAGCACTATCAGTGGAATAAAATGAAAACTGGCATGACAATTGAGTAATTGACATTATTGTTGCGTTGATAAGGTGTTGGCTTTGTGTAAAATCCATTGTTTAACAAAATAGTAACTGCTTTGATTGGAATTTATGTGCAGGTGGACTTTTACCTTGGTTATGGTTTACTTTGCGGTATGTCCATTGTTGTTGAGCAGATTTCTGAGCTTTGACAGTTCTGAGCTTAGAGAGGGCATTTTAGTAAGATTGACAGTTCTGCATTGCATTTAAGGTCCTCATATGTAACTTTTTTTTGTAGATTGGGACGGGCATATCTGCTCGAGGATGTTGGATGAACTCAGAGATGGCTCCGACTGAAGCTAGAGAGATGGATAAACTTCTGAACAACAGTTATAATGAGGCAAACGGACAGGAGAAGGGCAATTTGCAGAAGCATTTCAACCAGGTTGAAACCGAGGAGCAAGCAGGAATCTGGGGTTATCTTATGCACACAGTTTATCAGGCAAGTTATATTTGTTTTACGCGGTTTTTCTTAGGATGAGAGCTGTTTCTCCCTTTCAGCCGAAAATCCCTTACCATTTTTCACACAATTGAATTATATGGATGCTAGTGACACTAGACAGAACTGTAAGTAAGGTAGGCCTCTTTAAGGATCAAGCTATTACCCTGCCATTCTTTGTGAAAGACATCAGACAATATAGGCTGATTGTCGGTCATAATTCATGTTAGGAGAAGAAGAAGAACTGTAGGACAATCGGTTTACCCCTAATTTGCTTCCATCTGCGTTCAGGTTTCTGCGGGTGCTTCTATCCTTACAGACATAGTGTTCTGGTGTGTTCTAGTCCCGATGCTCTCTGGGAAAGAATTTCAACTTACGCTGGTGAGCACTCTTCGCTTGCAAGTGCATAGCCTCTATGACATCTGCAGAGAGAGAGGGAGAGGCCATGAATGTGCAGGATTGCTGCTATCTTGTCCATTTTGTAATCTGCAAGTGCAAACTAATAAACTTCGCGTTCTTGCAGTTAATTGGAGCCATTCACTCCCTGAATGTTGTCTTCCTGATCATAGATTCATCTCTAAACAATCTTGTGAGTGTGAATCTATCTAGATGGTGATTCCTTTTATGTTGTGTGTTTTTTGCTCATAAATGCAAGTTTCCCATTTTTATCATCTTCGTCATCAGCCATTCCAGTGGTTTGGGTTCACATATTTCGCATGGTGGACCGTAATTTACATAACATTCCAATGGATTGTCCATGCTTGCGGTTTGACACGGTCAGTTCTCTATCCGTGTTGTCAAACATTCGGACGATCTCAATGGAAACTCTGAATCCTTACCGAGTGAATACATTTGCAGGTGGCCATACCCTTTTCTTGAACTCGCAACTCCTTGGCACCATTGTGGTAAGTATATGTAAACAACCTCCTCGATTGCATCATGCTTTCACCAACAGAGCACTCCCCTTACTGATAGACGGAACCATCTTGCAGGTATCTCGGATTGGCATTGTTCCACTTCCCATGCTATGGACTCTATATACTCCTCGCCAAGGCAATGGTCTCGGGTTTTTCAAGACTGTTCCCCCAAGCATACATGAGGTTATATATTCACAATCTACTTCAATTGTACATCACATTTCCTTTCTGTGCTTAGTTGGTAATAAAAGTTGATCTTTGACAGATTAAGCGAGGGGACGCTGCAGCGTGAGAAAACAGCGTAAATCCCAATTCGTGTTCTTCCTATCCCTGCGACATTGAAAATGAATGTTGCAACGGAAGGATCTATAAGTTCGCCCAGCTTCGCCCCCTGTAAACAATTTATAGTTCAAGTTGATCTTGGCAAGTTATGGTCATTTGTAATCAAACATAGGCTAATAATGACAGCAGCTGCTACTTCACTTTGATCCTCCCTTACAAGGACCCGCGACTTCGAATCATGGGAGTTCCGAGTTCAGTAATTAGTAACCTCATCTAGCGAATCATCTGTCTTGTCTAGTGCGTTTTGCCGTACCGATCTTGCAAAATCCAATTTTCTAGTTCAAAGATGATTGGGGATCGGATGAAGCCACTGGATGGAATGGCAACGAGCTCTACTTTTAAAGGAATGCCATCTAGTCGGTGGCCTCATACTCCATGTTAGTTCAGTAGAGATTATCTAGTCCACAATGGTGGTCCATTCTATGGTTCTTTCATGGTGGACCGGAGGATCCCCACCGATGTTAGGAAAGATGGCATTTCCCACTTCATGTAATTAAGATGCGTAAAAAGAAAAACGAGAGAATGAGAAACCTCCAGTGCAGAGGTTCTTCCGCTATACCAAAGAATTGTAGGACCCTTGATTTTCAACTGCGTCTATCCTTGACATAATGTGTTCAGGTGTGTTCTAGTCCCGATGCTAATATCTGCTTACACTGCTTCTATCCAGGCATCATGTTGGCATATTAGGAGATACATACAAGTTACTCATGCAGATTTTCATTGCAAGTAAAAAAGCCTTGGGATTCAGTAGTGTTGTGTCTGAACGTGCAACTTTTTCTGTGCATTTCCTCACTTTGTTAATAGCCTTAATGAGATTTAGGTATGCATATATCATGAACATCTTTGCTTTCTTTCTTACAACTCATCCTACTTACCCCTCACCTTTGCTGTCTTTCTTACAATTGACTGATTTAAGTATGCATATATCATGAACATCTTCCCAGTTGCATTACTTGAATATGCCTGGATCAGACTACAGCTGTCAGCTAGTAATTTCTTCAATGTGCTTTTAATGCAGACTGGTTTTATTACAGCTCAAGAACCTAAATCCTCAAATCATTCCACAAGATATACTCTATAAAAGGAGTGAAGTGCAACTCTACTAGAATGGGAATGGAATTGAAATCAGTCATTCCTCATGATACAAAAACCTGTTTAGTATCACCTGAATGCTGAAATTTGGTCATTTGGTGTTAGGTTCGCTCTTAGGAATCCAATTAGGGTTACCCAAAACTTCATGCAAACACCGACACCTAACCCCAGTTCCCATTCAAACCACAACCGTTCAAACCAAATCCAAATAAATGGAATCACCAAAGCAGGCAGATGAAGTTCGCTAGAAGTTGAAGGAACAAGGAAAACGAGTCCAGAACTCCAGAAGCACAAAATAACATTAAGGGTCGGCTCGAATCCAGGCTACAGGATTGGGAACGAAAGTGAAGATTTGGGGAAAGAGAACCATTCCTCCAGGCACTATGACTCCCAACCAAACAGGAGGATGAGAGTCATCCATTCCCAATCCTCATTTCCCCTATAATCAAACCAAACACACCATATCTTATACAACACGATCGCTAGCAGGCTATTTCCTAAAATCTGTTACTAAACTCCAGAAATGAATCACAGCAGAAAAAAAAAATCAGAAAGCATACAGATGACCAAGTATTGACCTGTTGAACCAAGGTTAAGTAAGCAATCGCCCAATTTGAACTCATTTTTGCATAATTTGTAAATGATCATAGAGAGATTTCAGCAGAAGATAAAAAAATTTTCAAGAAGATTCAACGAAAGACGATAGATAGCTTGTTGTCATCAAAACTGTCAAAACTAGTTCTGCAAATAGAAAAGCATTACTTAAACCGCAAACTGTATTGAAACCACAGATCTAAAAAATCCTCATAACGAAGCTTAGGCATCAGCCTTGGGGTAAACATAGGTAAGTCCACACTTACCACAGTAGTGGCGATCAAAGTGGTTGGCCATGAATGTTCCAGCGCCGCACTCAGCGTTCGGGCATTCCTTCCTAAGCCTCTTGACCTTTCCGGAATCATCGACCTTGTAGAACTGCAACACGGCGAGCTTCACCTTCTTGTGCTTGTGCTTGATCTTCTTCGGCTTGGTGTAAGTCTTCTTCTTCCTCTTCTTGGCGCCACCGCGGAGGCGGAGCACCAGGTGAAGCGTCGACTCCTTCTGGATGTTGTAGTCGGCGAGGGTGCGGCCGTCTTCCAGCTGCTTGCCGGCGAAGATCAGCCTCTGCTGGTCCGGCGGGATGCCTTCCTTGTCCTGGATCTTCGCTTTCACATTGTCGATTGTGTCGGAGGACTCAACCTCTAGGGTTATCGTCTTCCCCGTTAGGGTTTTCACGAAGATCTGCATCTTCGCCTTTCCCGTTCACTCTCTCCCCTTCAATCGGCTAGGGTTTGATCTGGAAACAAGGAAATGGGAAAAAATAGGGTTTTTCAGTTTACAGTGGGGACGAAATTACGAAAAAACCCTTTGTTGTTCCGACTATACATTAATTATGGGCCTTGCCGGATGGGCTTTATGACCGATTATGGGCTGTGCTACAATAAATTACAAAGCTTTTTTAATATTTCCGGATTGAGATACTGAAGAATATTTTAATTTGAAACTAGGGTGGCAGACCCGTGCTACGCCCGGGGTAAGATTTTATATCAAATAAATGAGTTGATATTATAAGGTGAAAAACCAAATATTTTAACATGGGATATCAATCAGGTGAATAACCAAAAATTAACATGACATAAATTTTATAATAAACAAAATATTTTAATCACTCGTTTTTATTAACATAAGTTACAATTGGTAAAATATTTAGATATATGCACTCTTTTAAACTTATAATAATAATGTTTTAAAATTAAGCACATCGATTTTGTAAAGGCTCGGATTTTTAAAATATTAATTTTTGGAAAAAGAAAATCAAAATGAATTTAAAATAAATTCCGACCCAAATTCTCCGACTTAAAAATCAATTCCGTCTTTCATTTCGGGTTTTGAACGATCAATCAGCGGAAATTTAAATCCCCGACCCGAGCTCTCAATTCCGTCATATTCCGAATCCTTATCCTAATCCAACTCATCACCTCCTAATTATAGTAAAATCTTATCCTCACCTCCCCTCCCTCTCTTTTTGCTTTCCCTTATCCTAATCCAACTCATCACCTCCTAATTATAGTAAAATCTTATCCTCACCTCCCCTCCCTCTCTTTTTGCTTTCCCTTATCCTAATCCAACTCATCACCTCCTAATTATAGTAAAATCTTATCCTCTCCTTTCCTTCCCCCACTCTTTGACCCCCTTATTTTGGCAAACAAACAATACCTCACTCTTCACAAAAAAATGGACCTTTTATGTGCAATTTGACCTTTGGAAAAATCAGATTTTGTTGTTCAACCTCACATCCTCTCTCCTTCTCTCTCTCGGCATTCCCTGTCAAAGAAAGGAAAAGGGGCAAGCTTGGCTCCCTTGAGCTCCATTCCACCCCCGCCGCCACACCACCTCCCACGCCACCTCGACCACGCCACCACACCTCACCACCGCCACACCTGCCGCACCACCTCCTCCCCGGAGCGCCGCCGTCGCCACCAGCAGCAGCCGGAACCACCACCGCCGCCTAGCAGCACCTCTCCTCTTCTCCTTTCTCCCTGTTTTCTCCGAGAACCCCGGTAAGGCTCGTTCCTCTTCCATTCGACTTCGAACTGTGTAAAGGTCTCTCCTTTAACCTCCCTCACCTCTCCCAGGAGTTCCCGCTCGAAAAATCGCCACCGACGAGCCCCAACGCAGCCCGGACCGCCTCCCCGGAGCTCCGAGCTTTCCGACGTCGAACCTCTCGGTGAGCTCTCTTCCTTCCTCCTCGTTCCTTCCTTCCTCCCTGTGTGCGTGGGCCCCCCTTCCTCTTTTAAACCTCCAGCTCGTTGAATTGAAAGAAACAAATGGGAAGCTTCTTTGGGACTAACTTTTGAAGGGCCCGGTTTGGTTTAATTAAAACAAGGGGGCCGGGTTGGACTTTTATAAAATAAGTGGGTGGTTTTTGGTAATTTTAATAAAGTGAGGTTGGTTTGGTAAATTAAAAATGAATGTTTTGATTTAATGAATATTGTTGGGATTTTATAAATATTTTATAAAGATGTTAAAATAAAAGATGTTAGAAGTAGTATGTAATATTATTAGGGTTAAAATATAAGATGTTGTTTGAGATTTAATATGTGATATTGTGGTGATTTATTATTGTGGTTAAATGTTAGATGTTTATGATGAAGATGTGCAATTATATGCTAAGTAAGATTTTGAAATGATGGCATGCAATTGGTTAAGTATGAAATGGGGATTATCCTAAGTTGGTGAATTGGAGAATTATATTGAGTATGCTTGTGAGATGTTGAGGTGATAGATTATGAGATAAAGTTGATATTATGGAAATGATGATGTGACGGTTGTTATGTTAAGTTGTGAAGTTATATGTGTGATAATTCTATGCTTTGTGTGCCTTAGAGATAGACTCATACATGTACTTATACTTGTTAGGTGATCATTTGTGACGTGTTGGATTCATATTGCCTGGTTGATTGCCTTTTGCTGTTCTGCGATACCAGGTAAGTCTCTTCGGAGCTTACTCAGATTGAATAGAGTGATTCCCTGCTATAGGTGCATGATATACTAGGTGTTGCATTCATGATCAGCATGCCATGTAGTACCATGCTAGGCTGCATCTACGTTGAGCATCCTGTTTCTTTATGCGTATGTAAACAGAACGGCCGTTATCTGTGAAGTAACTAGAGTCATTGCTAGGGTCATAGGGTAGCCCAGCTTCATCGGGTACCCTGAGTCAATCGAGTCATGCACTTCCTTTTATTATGATATGCCTGCGGGCTTTATTGTGGAGCGGGTTAGGCATGCGTGCCGCCCAATTATGAATGAATGCATTCACGAGCTGGCCAGTCTCCACCTATCGGAAGGGGTGGAGGTAGGAGAGGGATATACCACTTGGTATTCTATGCTAAGGCCTTATTATTATTATGCACTTGATCTTAGGAGCATGCTAGTGTGTTACTATTCCGCCATGCATCTAGAAGCATCTTTATTAGGAATAGCGTATATGTGTGCTTATGGTTGGGATGCAGAGAAGTGGGCATCGATCTGATCCCGCCCCATATCAATTTTTTTAGGTATTATCTATGTTCATCCTATCGGTGCTGTTTGCCTATTTGCGCGGGTCATTTTGTCGGCGGAGAGTGAGCGTTGGAGTATAGACTTCACTAGACTCTGATTATATTTTGGATTTATACTTGACTCCGTTTTGACCCGGCTCTGCCGTGGCACCCTTTTGTATTATACTTGTTTCCGCTAGTCGCATGATTTTTGATTTCCACGCTTAGATTACGACAGGTACAGGGGACTTCCCCGGGGATTCCAACGGTCCCTTCGATTTTGGGTATGAAATCCCCCTTGAAAACATTAAAGTAAGTTTTGAAACCTTCAACCTGTACTCGGGGCGCAAGGTCCTAACGGGGGGTTTTATCCCTCGAAACGTAACCTGGGAATCATAATCCCGGGCCGTTACAAAGGTGGTATCAGAGCCGAGGTTTTGCAATCCGAGTATGATAGGTTGAAGTGGTTTTGAAAATGGCCCAAGGTTTTCAAATTGTTTTCAAGTGGTTTTCAAATTGTTTTCAAGGGGCAAAATGAATTTAATTGGACATAACTATAAATTAATCAATTATGAATGGCAATCTCGTGGGGTAGAGACTATGCGATAGGCATCCCTTATGGATGTAGAATTCGGGGAAGGTAGGCAAAATACTAGCTTTCTTTTACAGATGGGTTATGAAGACTCCAAGGAACTCGAGGGTTGGAGTACAATGGGTTAGGAGACCGTGAGGTATTTGCCCCTCCGGTTAGTCGTCCCCCGAAGGGCGACATAGATCGTCTCTGTGCTTGTATGTCTTAAATTCAATTGGGCCTGAGGGCGATCCTCCTTGAAGAGGGTCCCATTGAATCGTTGAGTGCTTCTGTGCTGAGTGATATAATTATTGTTATGTAGCAAGTATGGTTGATCCGAGACGTGGCTTAGATGGGCGTGGGGGTAGGGCGCGTTGCGGCAGGGGACGCCCTCGTCGAGTTGCCGCTGAGGGTGCCGAGGGGCGAGTTTCGCCACCGCGAGTTGATGACCGGGTGCCAGCTTCCCCAGAGACTAGGATTGGGCAGCTAGAGTCAGCGCTTCATGATATTCTGAGCGAGCTACGTGGAGGGGCTCGATCTACGGCGCCGACGCCAGAGGTCCCAGTTCAGCAGCCAGCCGAGCCTGTGGTCGATGCGTGCCCTGAGAAGCGCATCGATTGGGTCAAGAGGTTTGCTCAGTGTAGCCCGCCGACCTTCGCGGGAGGCGTCGGAGATGACGTTGAGAGATGGCTGCGTGATATGGAGGGGTTATTTGACCATGTTGCTGTACCTGACTCTGAGAGACAGAGACTTGCTGCTGGACTTTTACGGGAGGACGCGAATGCCAGATGGTTTGGCTGCAAGAGGGAGCGGACCGAGTGGACTTATGACGATTTCAGATCCATGATGCTGAGGGAGTACCGTCCACCAGGGATACAGATGGCTAGGGAGGTATCTTTTATGCGCGGCACCTGTGACCGGTCGGCTTCTGTAGCTGCTATCGTTCGCCAGTTCAAGAGCGAGCTGATATACTGCGATCACCTATGTCCATCAGACGAGAGTCGGATCCGTATGCTGTCTATGAGATTGCCGCCTCCTGTACTTCTGCATGCGTCCAGCTTGGGAGCTGTCAGCTTTGACCGATTCCTGGAGGTCATCCTTATGTACGATCAGCAGAGGATCCTGTGTGAGACTTCCTACTCTACTGTTCGCCCTGAGGCGAAGAGGGCGCGTCCAGCTGACACCCGCGGAGATGACAGATCTAGGAGAGGAGGGTTTAAAGGAGGATATCACGGAGCTGCACAGAGAGCACCCCCAGTTCAGACTGCTTATGGAGGAGATGCCAGAGTGAGGACCTGCCATGGATGTTTCGGGAGGGGCCACTTCATTGCTTCTTGCCCAGACCGTTCGACTGTCTGCTATACCTGTGGTACTATGGGGCACCGAGCTGCTACATGCCCTCAGAGTCGTGGAGCTCCAGCTACTGCACAGCCACCGAGACTTCCTGTGGCTCCTCGGCCACCACTGCTGACATATCCTCAGGGCCAGGGACGAGGTGACCCTTCCGGCAGAGGCCGAGGCGGAGGTAGAGAAGGTAGAGGTTCCGGACGTGGAGGTAGAGGACCATCTGGGTCAGGTCAGGGTCGTGGATCATCTTCTGTAGGACCTTCAGGGTCAGGGTATGATCGTGGCCAGAGTTCGGGAGGTCGAGGACCAGGATTACCCCCACCGCCCCGCGTATTTCAGATGCATGCTGATGACCGCTCAGCCCCGACTTCCGCAGGTACGATATTCTTCCATGATGAGTGCCTATCTATCTTGTTTGACACTGGTGCGACTCACTGCTTCATAGCAGAGGCGTGCGTGGCCAGGCTGAGCCTGAGCTGCACGAGTGGTTCACCCCTTACTATTGGTCTGGCGGATGGGGCCAAGGTTAGGACGAGTCGTGAGATTTTAGGGTGCCCCATTCGGATAGGTGAGCGAGAGTGGCCTACCGACCTTATAGTTATGCCATTGAGGATGGACGATCTCATCTTGGGTATGGACTTCATGGACCACTACGGGGCTATCATCAACTTGCGGACGAGGACAGTGTCGATTTTGGCATCTGACGGGACTGAGCACCAGGTTTGGGGGAGCGACCCTAAGAGGAATGGATCACTCATCAGCGTAGTCAGAGCCGCCAGACTTTTAGACCAGGGTTGCGTCGGGTATTGGTGTTATGCTTTAGAGGTGGATCGCATACACCCCAGTATATCGGATGTTCCCGTTGTCAGAGACTTCGCAGATGTGTTTCCAGAGGAGCTGCCAGGACTTCCCCCGCCGAGAGAGGTCGACTTCGCGATTGAGTTAGAGCCAGGCACCAGACCTATCTCGCGAGTTCCTTATCGCATGGCACCGACGGAGATGGCCGAGCTGAAGGCTCAGCTAGAGGAGCTAGCTGAGAAGGGCTACATTCGGCCTAGTGCATCGCCTTGGGGAGCGCCAGTGCTATTCGTCAAGAAGAAGGATGGGTCGCTGAGACTGTGCATCGATTATCGGGAGCTGAACCGGGCGACGGTGAAGAACCGTTATCCTCTTCCCCGGATTGACGATCTGATGGATCAGCTGCAGGGCGCCGTGGTCTTCTCGAAGATTGATTTGAGGTCAGGTTATCATCAGCTCAGGGTGAAGCCAGAGGATGTTCCGAAGACCGCTTTTCGGACCCGCTATGGTCACTACGAGTTCGTGGTCATGCCGTTTGGGCTGACCAATGCACCAGCCGCGTTCATGGAGCTCATGAACCGAGTGTTCATCGACTTCTTGGACAAGTTCGTCGTCGTCTTCATCGATGACATCTTAGTCTACTCGAGGAGTAGAGAGGAGCACGAGGAGCATTTGAGGATTGTGCTAGAGACGCTGAGGAAGCATCAGCTGTATGGGAAGTACAGCAAGTGTGAGTTCTGGCTCACAGAGGTGGCTTTCTTAGGCCACGTTATTTCAGCTGAGGGAGTTGCCGTGGATCCGGCAAAGATTGACGCCATCGTTGCTTGGGAGGTGCCCAAGAACGTCAGAGATATCCGCTCATTCCTGGGATTGGCTAGTTATTACAGGAGGTTCGTCCAGGGTTTCTCGAGTATTGCTAGACCGATGACGCAGCTGCTGAAGAAGGACGTCCCCTTCGAGTGGAGTTCAGATTGTCAGGCGAGCTTTGAGCTTCTGAAGCAGAAGTTGACGACTGCTCCGGTGTTAGCTCTGCCAGATGGGACAGAGGACTTTGTTATCTACACAGACGCTTCGCATTACGGCTTGGGTTGTGTTCTGCATCAGAGAGATCGGGTCATCGCTTATGCTTCGCGTCAGTTGAAGCCTGCAGAGGTGTCTTACCCCATCCATGATTTGGAGTTGGCAGCCGTGATTCACGCTCTGAAGATCTGGAGGCATTATCTGTATGGTACTTCTTGCAAGGTGATGACGGATCACAAGAGCTTGAAGTACATCTTCACGCAGAAGGAGCTCAACATGTCAGAGACGATGGTTGGAGCTTCTGAAGGACTATGACTTGGACATAGTCTATCATCCAGGGAAGGCCAATGTAGTGGCAGATGCGTTGAGTAGGAAGACTCATCATGAGGTGGCCGTTGAGAGGCTTACAGCTCAGCGAGATTTGCAGAGAGATCTGTTGAGATGCTGCTTTGAGGTGTGGGTTCAGCGAGATCGCGGGCAGTTGTCGTTCTTAGAGGTGCAGGCAGAGTTGACAGCAGAGATTCGACAGGGTCAGGCAGATTGTCCAGAGATTGCAGTTCTGAGAGAGCGGATGGCTCAGGGCAGATTCAGAGAGCTTGCAGAGAGAGCAGACGGGTTGCTGACCTTCCAGGGCAGAGTTGTAGTTCCCTCGACGTCAGATTTGAGGCAGAGGATCATGCAGGAGGCTCACTCCACCCCTTATTCTGTCCATCTAGGGACGAATAAGATGTATCAAGATCTGAGGAGGAGTTATTGGTGGTAGAGGATGAGAGCAGACATCACAGAGTTTGTGGCCAGATGTCAGATTTGCCAGCAGGTTCGGATTGATCACCAGAGGCCGGGAGGACCCATCCAGTCACTTCCAGTTCCCGAGTGGAAGTGGACAGACATCTCCATGGATTTCGTCACTGGGTTGAGACGAGACGTCAGAGGATTTGACACTATTTGGGTCGTGGTCGACAGGTTGACCAAGTCGGCCCATTTCATAGCTATTCAGGAGACATGGCCAGCTTCGAAGTTAGCAGACGAGTTCATTCGCCAGATTGTGAGGCTTCATGGAGTACCAGAGAGGATCGTATCTGATCGAGATGGGCGCTTCACCTCGAGGTTTTGGCAGCAGGTTCAGGAGAGTTTGGGCTCCAGATTGCATTTCAGTACGGCTTATCACCCGCAAACAGATGGCCAGAGCGAGAGGACGATTCAGACGTTGGAGGACATGTTGCGATCGTGCGTCTTGGATTGGGGTGACCATTGGGTCAAGCATCTACCGCTAGTGGAGTTTTCTTACAACAACAGCTACCACGCGTCGATCGAGATGGCCCCCTATGAGGCTTTGTATGGGAGGCGGTGCAAGTCGCCGGTTTGCTGGGACGAGCCTGCAGATACAGTTCTGTCGTTGCCCGAGATGGTCAGAGAGACAGTCGATAAGGTTGGTCGCATCCGAGAGCATATGAGGGTAGCCCAGGATCGACAGAAGAAGTATGCGGACAGACGGAGGACCGAGCTTGAGTTCGAGGTAGGCTCGCATGTATGGCTTCGAGTTTCACCCACCAGGGGAGTTCGACGGTTCGGCATCAAAGGGAAGTTGAGTCCGAGGTTCATTGGCCCATTTGAGATCCTAGAGAGAGTCGGTGTGGTAGCCTACCGTTTAGCCTTACCTCCATCCTTGGCCGGCGTCCATGACGTCTTTCATGTCTCCCAGCTCCGTCAGTATATTCCCGACCCTAGTCATGTACTTGACCACTCAGACCTTCACGTTGAGCCTGACCATACCTTTGTAGAGCGTCCGGTGAGGGTCCTTGATCGTCGTGTCAAGAAGCTTAGGAACAGGGAGGTTCCTTTGCTTCTGGTTCAGTGGTCTAGGAGGAGCCCTGAGGAGGCCACATGGGAGACCGAGGAGAGCATTCGGGCTAGCTATGGAGGTGTCTTAGATGAGCTACTTGCGTCTTATGTTGAGCCGAGCGTAGACATTACCTTGACCTCTCGAGTGCGGTGAGTATGCCTAGTTAGTTGGTTGGGATTGGTTAGTGGTGTCTCTTTGATTGCATGCTTATGCTTGGTAGTTGTGTGCAGATCCTTGGTGATATGATGTGATGAGCCTCGATGATATGATGATGTGCTAGATATTATGGTATGTGACTGCCTTTGATGTGCTATAATCTTCTGTTTATCTTGAGATTATGATCATTCTTCTATACCCATGATACCAAATATTAGGAATGCTAGAGATTGAATGGTGGAATTAGGATTTGACTCGGAACCTAGGAAGAGAATGTGGGATTAGCCTTTAGAGGTGGATGTAGAATGATTGGGAAGTTTGGGAATGCCGTGTTTAATGTCGAATTTAAAGAATATCAAATGGTGATTTAAAAAGGGACATAGATTTTGAGAAAACTATTCCAACCCGAGCTTTCATTATGACGCCCCACGAAGTGGATACAAGCATGTATGGGGGCACCTGTAGATCGCTTGCTAAGACCTAGCGGAGATGTCATAATGGTTTTTGAGTTATGGTATGCTTGAGGAGTCGGAGTGGGGTGTGGTAGGGGCCCCTACCACATCCTTACTACGACCGATTGGGAGTATTATGATCATGACGACGGTACTGTGAGATCTCATGGGGGCACTTGTGAGGTACTTACGGGATCGATGACGTGATCCTTGGACTCACCAATTCCAACTTCATCCCCACTTTGGAATGATTTTAGTCTCGGGGACGAGACTTGTTTTTAGAGGTGGATGATGTAAAGTCTCGGATTTTTAAAATATTAATTTTTGGAAAAAGAAAATCAAAATGAATTTAAAATAAATTCCGACCCAAATTCTCCGACTTAAAAATCAATTCCGTCTTTCATTTCGGGTTTTGAACGATCAATCAGCGGAAATTTAAATCCCCGACCCGAGCTCTCAATTCCGTCATATTCCGAATCCTTATCCTAATCCAACTCATCACCTCCTAATTATAGTAAAATCTTATCCTCACCTCCCCTCCCTCTCTTTTTGCTTTCCCTTATCCTAATCCAACTCATCACCTCCTAATTATAGTAAAATCTTATCCTCACCTCCCCTCCCTCTCTTTTTGCTTTCCCTTATCCTAATCCAACTCATCACCTCCTAATTATAGTAAAATCTTATCCTCTCCTTTCCTTCCCCCACTCTTTGACCCCCTTATTTTGGCAAACAAACAATACATCACTCTTCACAAAAAAATGGACCTTTTATGTGCAATTTGACCTTTGGAAAAATCAGATTTTGTTGTTCAACCTCACATCCTCTCTCCTTCTCTCTCTCGGCATTCCCTGTCAAAGAAAGGAAAAGGGGCAAGCTTGGCTCCCTTGAGCTCCATTCCACCCCCGCCGCCACACCACCTCCCACGCCACCTCGACCACGCCACCACACCTCACCACCGCCACACCTGCCGCACCACCTCCTCCCCGGAGCGCCGCCGTCGCCACCAGCAGCAGCCGGAACCACCACCGCCGCCTAGCAGCACCTCTCCTCTTCTCTTTTCTCCCTGTTTTCTCCGAGAACCCCGGTAAGGCTCGTTCCTCTTCCATTCGACTTCGAACTGTGTAAAGGTCTCTCCTTTAACCTCCCTCACCTCTCCCAGGAGTTCCCGCTCGAAAAATCGCCACCGACGAGCCCCAACGCAGCCCGGACCGCCTCCCCGGAGCTCCGAGCTTTCCGACGTCGAACCTCTCGGTGAGCTCTCTTCCTTCCTCCTCGTTCCTTCCTTCCTCCCTGTGTGCGTGGGCCCCCCTTCCTCTTTTAAACCTCCAGCTCGTTGAATTGAAAGAAACAAATGGGAAGCTTCTTTGGGACTAACTTTTGAAGGGCCCGGTTTGGTTTAATTAAAACAAGGGGGCCGGGTTGGACTTTTATAAAATAAGTGGGTGGTTTTTGGTAATTTTAATAAAGTGAGGTTGGTTTGGTAAATTAAAAATGAATGTTTTGATTTAATGAATATTGTTGGGATTTTATAAATATTTTATAAAGATGTTAAAATAAAAGATGTTAGAAGTAGTATGTAATATTATTAGGGTTAAAATATAAGATGTTGTTTGAGATTTAATATGTGATATTGTGGTGATTTATTATTGTGGTTAAATGTTAGATGTTTATGATGAAGATGTGCAATTATATGCTAAGTAAGATTTTGAAATGATGGCATGCAATTGGTTAAGTATGAAATGGGGATTATCCTAAGTTGGTGAATTGGAGAATTATATTGAGTATGCTTGTGAGATGTTGAGGTGATAGATTATGAGATAAAGTTGATATTATGGAAATGATGATGTGACGGTTGTTATGTTAAGTTGTGAAGTTATATGTGTGATAATTCTATGCTTTGTGTGCCTTAGAGATAGACTCATACATGTACTTATACTTGTTAGGTGATCATTTGTGACGTGTTGGATTCATATTGCCTGGTTGATTGCCTTTTGCTGTTCTGCGATACCAGGTAAGTCTCTTCGGAGCTTACTCAGATTGAATAGAGTGATTCCCTGCTATAGGTGCATGATATACTAGGTGTTGCATTCATGATCAGCATGCCATGTAGTACCATGCTAGGCTGCATCTACGTTGAGCATCCTGTTTCTTTATGCGTATGTAAACAGAACGGCCGTTATCTGTGAAGTAACTAGAGTCATTGCTAGGGTCATAGGGTAGCCCAGCTTCATCGGGTACCCTGAGTCAATCGAGTCATGCACTTCCTTTTATTATGATATGCCTGCGGGCTTTATTGTGGAGCGGGTTAGGCATGCGTGCCGCCCAATTATGAATGAATGCATTCACGAGCTGGCCAGTCTCCACCTATCGGAAGGGGTGGAGGTAGGAGAGGGATATACCACTTGGTATTCTATGCTAAGGCCTTATTATTATTATGCACTTGATCTTAGGAGCATGCTAGTGTGTTACTATTCCGCCATGCATCTAGAAGCATCTTTATTAGGAATAGCGTATATGTGTGCTTATGGTTGGGATGCAGAGAAGTGGGCATCGATCTGATCCCGCCCCATATCAATTTTTTTAGGTATTATCTATGTTCATCCTATCGGTGCTGTTTGCCTATTTGCGCGGGTCATTTTGTCGGCGGAGAGTGAGCGTTGGAGTATAGACTTCACTAGACTCTGATTATATTTTGGATTTATACTTGACTCCGTTTTGACCCGGCTCTGCCGTGGCACCCTTTTGTATTATACTTGTTTCCGCTAGTCGCATGATTTTTGATTTCCACGCTTAGATTACGACAGGTACAGGGGACTTCCCCGGGGATTCCAACGATCCCTTCGATTTTGGGTATGAAATCCCCCTTGAAAACATTAAAGTAAGTTTTGAAACCTTCAACCTGTACTCGGGGCGCAAGGTCCTAACGGGGGGTTTTATCCCTCGAAACGTAACCTGGGAATCATAATCCCGGGCCGTTACAGATTTTGCTTCAACCGAGAAGTTTCTTATATGGTGAAACTTCTATTGCATGTATTTTTTTTATTTAATGATAAATATTTTTATAGGAAGATATTTGAAAAAAAAATATTATATCAATTTTCAAAATAAAAAATACCATCTTAATTTATAACAATTCAAAAAGATAACAATGCACTATTTAAATATAATTAACTTTACTTGTAAGGAAGTTAAAGAAATGATAGCATAAAAACGGATTAATTTTACTATCGTGGCCCGAAGACTTTGGGGATGAAATTACTACTCGGAATCCAAATAAGTTGACATTTAATTATTTGTAATATGAAAAGAGAACCATTTATTTTTTCAATTTAAGGCATTAAATTTAATGCAAAAAATCAATTTAAAGTAATAAATAAACATGGGGAACATGAAAGATAGCTATTATTTTTTTAATTCAATAAAATATAAATTAAAATTTTAAATTGAGAAAATAAAAGGATTTTAGGTATGCATTTATAAGATTGAACACAACTTTTCTATTATATATTATTATTATTATTATTACTACTACTACTACTACTATTATTATTATTATTATTAATATTATTATTATTATTATTATTATTATTATTATTATTATTATTATTACTACATATAGATATAGATTGTGTAGACCGTATAGATCGGTAGATAGATGATATATATATATATATATATAGATTTATAAATTATTTATCGGACTTGTATTTATAGACATGAATGAAATGATTAAATTAATATAATAGACTCCTTATAACATAAATGACTTCTTTACAAATAAATGAACTTGGTTAAAGAATAAAAATTAATACATAAAATAGTAATCTAAAAAATAAAATAAAAATTAATCCTCAAAAATTAAAAAAAAATAAAAATAGTAGAAGTTGCATCATCCATGTACACAAATCAATGCTAATAAAAATCATAATAAATATTTCTATATATAAATTGAAAATGAATTAGAATCATACACTATATATATTTAAACCAAAATATATTAAAGTGTTTCCAAAATTGAATATGGAATGTTTATACAACAAATGGACTACAACAATATGCAAAAAAAATAAAGAATACGAATTAGAAAAATAACTATGATGTAGGTATACAAATTTTAATGATGATAAAATTAAACAATAAAAAAATATATAAGCACATAAAATCCAATGTTAAATAATAGAGCAACAACATTTTTGATTAATCAATGAATGAAAGATCAAAGAGGGAACAAAAAAATTCTTACGGGTCATCGAATGATCGAGGGAAGATATATATAATATAGCTCTCCCCAACTAATCTGCAAAATAAAAGATAAGAATAAAAATTAGAAAAATAAATATGATATAGGCATAAAATTTTGAATTGTGATTGATAAACAATAGAAAGAATATATCAACCTATCAAACCCAAATTACCCAATGCTAGGTATATATGAGAAAGTGTAAGAATATATATAAAAAAAAGCAACAAACAAATGATTAATCAAATAATGAAAGACATCGCTGCGAATTTAAGAGTTTATGCGAGTTAGAATAGATTCTAAAACTGTGGGATACTTTTTATAAATTGTAAAGCTGAAATAAGGGCATATTTTACCAAAACAGAATGTTTGAGAGTTTTTTTGTAGTTAGGCCTTCTTCTTCCTACCGCCCGACACAGCAACAAATCAAATCCGGCACAGCGATGCCTGGCGGCGCCGACAGATCATGCGACGGAGGAGGCGATGGTTGTGGGATCCCTACACCTTGGCGCACATATGGGAGGCGGTAGGTGGCTCCGGTAGCGGTGGAGGAAGCCAGGCGCGGTGGCTCCGACGAATCGAATATGAAATTGGGCATATTCTATTTTGCATGCTTTTCTCAAAAAAAATTGAATGGGATTGTAGATTACATGATTTAGAACATGATGAACCAGATTCAGAGCTTGGAGATTGGGCTTCAATGGTGGACGGAGCTTCCGAATGTTGAAAGGGTTTTTATAGTCGATCTTAAAATGAGAACGAAATATCAAATTGATTGCACCAATCTCTTCCTCTTCTTCTGGTGATCAATGTCGTGTATTCAATTGCAAGAAACGGTTGAAAAATAATCCCAAACGACACCAAATTCGATTTGGGGCAAAACGAACTTGGACGAAAACGGGGCTGAATTCGTTGATGATATCACAAACTAAACACGTTTTTGACATGTGGATGTTGAATCAAAGTTAATAAAGACGTTTTGGAGGTGAAACGTCACGAAATTTAAAACCACCATTGAAGGGTATGGTTTGAACTTTGAACGCGCATGGGAAGGAGGAGGAAGAAGGAAGGAGCGGTTCACTTGAACCGGTTCTCCATTTTATTTTATTTTTCTTGGTTTGGACCGGTTCAACCGGTTTAATAAACCAAATGCTTTTATTATTTTATTTTATTTTTATTATTATTTATAAAAAACACTAATTTAGAGATAGTAAACACTCATTTGAAAGATGAAAAGAGAAGCCTTTATTATTATTTTTGAATTAAAGACAATCCTCCTAATGAAAAAAATAAAGTTAACTTAATAAATAAACATAATTTTTATATAATTGGAGAAATAATTGAATTGACAATTAATTTAAATTGATAAAAAAAAACGAACATTATATATTACATATATAAATTTAATGACCAAAAAAATAATAAAAGATGTAGCTATGAAGAAATCCTTTATTATTTTTTTGAATTAAAGACAATCCTTCTAATGAAAAAAATAAAGTTAAATTAATAATTAATAAATAAACATAATTTTTATATAATTGGATAAATAATTGAATTGACAATTTATTAAATTGATAAAAAAAAAAACGAACATTATATATTACATATATAAATTTAATGACCAAAAAATGAATAAAAGATGTTGCTATGAAAAAGTGGAAAATGAAAAAAAAATATGTAGCTATGAAGATTTGAACCTTCAACCAAGAGGTAATCCCCAACAACTATAACCATTGAGCTAAAGAAAGCAAGTTGATTCAAATTGAATAAGAAAAGAAAAATAGTGTAAATTTTCATGTACTTAATAGTAGCAATAAATGACTCTTGAACACAACTTTTTATGTTTTATGGATTATTAAGAAAAATATATTTATAAATAATATTTATTTGTATTGATATAAATCCATGTTTCGATTTTTGATAGGTTTAAAAAATTGAAAGTGGTGAAAACTAAAGACGATTTTAAGGCAAAACTAGTATGATCCCCGCGCCATGGCACGATTTTTTTATAAATAATATTTAGATATAGATAAATCATAGATATTAGATTTAATTCAATATTTTTAATTAAACCCATTGATTAGTAAATGTGTTAAAAATAATAGAAAAAAATACACTTGGGTTAAAGAGATAAAGAGAAAAATAAATAATAAATAGTGAGAGATAAAAGTTTTGAATTAATCCCATTGGTTAAAAAATGTAACATCAAATTATATTGGGTAATTAATATTAGAATATTTTTCAAAAAAAATAATATTAGAAAATTTAGTTACCATAATAAAATGATATTATGTAAATAATATTTTCACAAATAACTTTGAACATGGAGAGGACATGTGACATAAATTAATATAGTATATAGATATAGATAGTTAGTAAATGAATTTGAGTTAATTAAGCCCAATAGTTATACGGAGTATTGGATTGAATTCAATGTTTTGAATTAAGTCCAATAGTTAGTAAGATTAAATAAAAAAAAGAAAAATAAAAGCAAAAGAAGAAAAAAGGAGAATTAAAAAAAAGGATTAAAAAGAAAAAAAAGAAAATTATAATTGGTCAAAAACCCTAAAATCACTCTAATGTTGACCCCTCAACATAAACTCTTCTAAATTAAGAGTTTATATAGATATAGATATAGATAGTTAGTAAGATTAAATAAAAAAAAAAGAGAAATAAAAGCAAAAGAAGAAAAAAGGAGAATTAAAAAAAAAGGATTAAAAAGAAAAAAAGAAAATTATAATTGGTCAAAAACCCTAAAATCACTCTAATGTTGACACCTCAACATAAACTCTTCTAAATTAAGAGTTTATATAGATAGTTAGTAAGATTAAATAAAAAAAAGAGAGAAATAAAAGCAAAAGAAGAAAAAAGGAGAATTAAAAAAAAGGATTAAAAAGAAAAAAAGGAAATTATAATTGGTCAAAAACCCTAAAATCACTCTAATGTTGACCCCTCAACATAAACTCTTCTAAATTAAGAGTTTATATAGATATAGATATAGATAGTTAGTAAGATTAAATAAAAAAAAAAGAAATAAAAGCAAAAGAAGAAAAAAGGAGAATTAAAAAAAAGGATTAAAAAGAAAAAAAGAAAATTATAATTGGTCAAAAACCCTAAAATCACTCTAATGTTGACACCTCAACATAAACTCTTCTAAATTAAGAGTTTATATAGATATAGATAGATAGTTAGTAAGATTAAATAAAAAAAGAGAAATAAAAGAAAAAGAAGAAAAAAGGAGAATTAAAAAAAAAAGATTAAAGAGAAAAAAAAGAAAATTATAATTGGTCAAAACCCCTAAAATTACTCTAATGTTGACACCTCAACATAAACTCTTCTAAATTAAAAGTTTATATAGATAGTTAGTAAGATTAAATAAAAAAAAAAGAGAAATAAAAGAAAAAGAAGAAAAAAGGAGAATTAAAAAAAAGGATTAAAGAGAAAAAAAGAAGATTATAATTGGTCAAAACCCCTAAAATCACTCTAATTTTGACACACCTCAACATAAACTCTTCATATTTAGGGCCGCTTTTCTTTTTTGTAGGGAATCTTTCCCAATTTAGGATAGAAAAAACGTTTTAGAAATATGTCTAACTAGTGTAAGTCACGTATCGTATACGGAGAATACATTAACACAATATTATAAATAATCTAGATAGGTTCGAATAAATAAAATAAAAAATATAAATATGAATAATTTTTCCCACTGAAAAATAATATAGATATAAATGAAATTAGTTTGACATATTATACATAAATATTTTTTATAATCTATTGTTAATTAAATCTCATGTAATATAATAAAAAGTTGATTTATTAAATATGTAGTACATATTATTATTATTATTTTATTATTATTGTTAATAAAATTAGGGCTGGCAAATGGTACGAAAATTACCATACCAACCACAAACCAACTATGTTGGTAACCACACTTGTGGTAACCATCGTGGTGGTAACCATCGTGGTGGTAACCACGTGAAAGTGGTACGGTAATGGTAATGAAATCTGAATACCATGGTTACCATATGGTTACCGAGTATATATATATATATATATATATATATATATATATATATATATATATATATATATATATATATATATATATATATATATATATATTTATTTAATGTTTTATTGTTATTACCTTTGAGTTTTAAGTTTTTAATTTATATTTTGTGTTTTAATTTTGACCTAAATTGGTTATTTCTACTTTTTCTACTAGAAACAATAGGAACATTTTGAATGTTTGAAGATTTTGAACTTGTTTTGTTTGAAATTGCAGGAACATTTTGAATGTTTGAACAATTGAACTTTGCTTGTTTCTTGAAGACTTTAAACTTGGTTGGTTTGAATTTGTTTGTACTTTAGGTTGTGAACATGATTTATTTGAACTTTTAAAAGATGATAACCATATTATTTTTTGTAACCATATTTTTTCGTTCGATAACTTTGATGACCATCGAAATATAGCTAAGGTGTTTAAAAAAATACAAACAGAATTAAAGCTTGGTAACCATGGTAATGTACAGATGGTAACCATAAATCGTGGTTACCACATATGCGGTAACCACGACTTGTGGTTGGTACGTGGTATGAAAATTTGCGTACCACCAGTTTGTGGTTGGTACGTGGTAATCACCATTTTTTTGTGGTAACCGTACTGTGCCAACCCTAAATAAAATGATTTGCATAAAGTTAGTTAGAAGTCTCGTAACAAACTGAGCTCCAACCCCCTTCTGAATAGTAAATCCCACTCTATGAAATATGAAATCGCCATTATCAGACCTCGTCCCATGACTCTTCGTAACCAATTGAACCCGCTTCATAAAACCAATAGCATCAACCCCCAGTTCCCCAAAAGTAGAGAACGCAAATGCCATGAAGCAATACCCTTTAGCAGCACAAATATCTGCGTACTTCTTCTCCTTCCTTTCAGTGGCTTGGGAAACCGCCTTGCCAAGTACAAAGGAATCATTAGCTCTAGTTATAAATGGCGAAGCCCCAACTACATCAACACAAGTATCTCTACCTTTGTCCCACTCATAAACCAACAAATCACCTGGTCTCAGCTCAACACCATAATCACTGCTCATACCAGTACGCGTTTCCTTCTGAACTGCGATACCCGCTTTATAACACACGTCTGCCAAAACATCTCGGACCATGTTGTGTCGGTGCTTAGTCCTGATGCCTCGACTGCAATGCAGAGCATGGTCTCCAAAAGGGTCCATCTTATCTAGCTCACAACCAGGACAGTTCGGATACCCACTAAACATAGAAATTGAGATATGGTATTGAAGGACAGAATGAAACTGGCAAGACGGCATGGTATGAGAAAGGCCCTCAATGGGAGTAGTCAACAAAAAATCATGTGCTCTCTCTCCTCTCACTTCTTGCAAAACCTACAGCTGCCTTGAAGTTGGGTTGAGTGTGGATACCAAGTTGTCATCAATGAGCTTGAAGTATCGATCTGCCAATACTGACATGATGTTTTTGGGGGCGGGGGATACAGACAAGTCATCAATATTCGAACCAACACAAGCGACATACCTCGAGATAGCTTGGGTGAGAACACTATCAGGGCTAATGTCAGAATGTCTAGAAGGTGATGGCGCTAAGTTACTCAAAATGGATGTTTGGAGTTCAGCTGTTTGGAGATGAGATGCCATGAAAGCAAAATGACTAACATCCTCAGTCGTGAGCACACCAACCCACCAAGTTTTAAAGGAAGTGTGGCATGGCGCCACTGCCACGAACCAAACCCCGGGCCTCCGGCAGTAATGGCATGCTTAAGGGATGCCCGAAGCTCATCATCAAAACACTGTATAGCGCCGAGGAGGGTATGAGAGGGGCATGTTCGAAGAGAAAACATCAATCTGGAGACTCTGATACAGTTTCGTAAAAGGAGCAATTCACATTGGGGATCTTCTAGCTTCCTCACATCCTTAAGAACCTCTATTGACTTGTCAACCCTCTCCATAATCAAGCTATTACAGAATTTAGCATTATTGCTGACTGGTCCGCCTAACAATTTCACTCCCAATTTGGGTCTAGAAATGTCAGATGGGAACATACCAACTTCATAGCTCATCAGATCTTTAGTCGGCCAGAATAACTCAGTTTTCTTAATGTTAATGAATATCCCCAACCTCGGACCCTCACTAACCACAATCTTAAGAGCCTTAGCAACCTCCCTGGTGTCACCTGATAGGGTATCATCATCTAAGTACCAAGCGTTGATGTTAAGAGCACACGAAGAATTAATTTTGGTGATAAGTGGATGCAGAACTAGAGCAACACAAAAGCGAACCTAGTGGATCACCCTGCTGCACACCTTGACAAGAGCGTAAAGGAACATCCTGCCAATAGAGACGAGCAGGTTGGGCATAGCAGAATTCAACCCACGGAGCGATGGAAGGGCAACGGGTGCGCACTTCTCGAATTAAAGCACTTCTATCGACAAGATTAAAAGCGTTAGAGAAGTCCACAAGAAGCAAGGACATGCCACTATCCATAACCTTATCTAGTAAAAGCCTGTTAACCGAGTGCAGAATAGCTTCACCACCTCTCGACACACCCACACCAAACTAGTGTGTGCCCAAATAACTGCTAAGCTCCTTGGTGACGATAGAAGCAACCGATTTGGAAACCAATCTCCTCCAAATAGAACCTACTGCAATAGGGCGAACACCCCCACCTAGTTTCAACAACGGTGTCAAATGAGCACTCGCTACAAATTCTGCAAGTACACGAGGGCAATCACCTGACATAAAAAGGTTAACAACACCCGTGATGGCTCCAAGAAGCTCACTAGCAATGTCGTCGCATACCCCACTCAAAATCTCAACGAGATGTTGCGCTCGAAGACCATCTCTCCCACAAGAAGTACCATTGGGGAAGCTCCTAATCCGATTAAGGACTAACTATTTACTAACCGATAAAGCCGGCATCATGAGAGGATCACATGGAACAACCGGTGGAGGAGAAATAGGATGCTTAGCAAGGAGCTCAACAACCGTGTCGTCATTGACGGGGGCAATCCCAGAGGACGTGAGGACCCTAATAACAACAACATAATGACCATCCCCCATTTTGCGTTTACACTGGACCACATTCAACTCAAATTGAGATACATATTTTTTCTTCTTTACCAAGCTAGAGTCGTAAGAGGCATTAGGGGTGAGAATATTCTAAACCAGAGCTTGCATCCCTTCTGGTTCTCTCCACAAGGCCAAGGCGGCAGCCATAGATGCAACCTGATCCCTCTTCCTTCCAATATTCATACCTTTAGGACGGCCCCGCAAAGCAGTCGTATTAAGTACACATGCCGGGAGAACAAATAATTGAACCCAATAAGAAATATCTGATGGTTGAGCAATGACTCTAGAGAGAGCTTCAAGATATACCCTCCCAAACTCAAGACAGAGCTTGTAGGGGATACTTTTGGAGGTCACAAACCTTTGCTCAAGAAAACGCTCAAACAAGTGCTCATTAAAAGCCAATTCCCTCGGCCTAGCTACATCAACCTCATGGATATCAAGCGAGTCGCGATGACTAGGAGGCAACAAACATGGAGAAGCATCCGGTCTAGGAATCCCATAGATGACAAACGACTCACCGTTAGCACTACACCCCGGCCCAACGGTAAGGATCCCTATACCTCCGTGCTTGCATGCCATCCTTACCGTATGATTACGCAAACATATGCCACATAACCAACAACCAGCATGTTCAAGGTTGGCAGCAAGCGGTTCATAAACAAACCTGTCTGAAGAAACGACTCTCTTATATTTCTCAACAGCCTCCAACGTACTGAAATGCCTAGAGAGGTGATCAACGAAATACTTCGGCGTGATACCGGTATTCACTAGACGACCATCCCTACATCCTTCATGCCCACGGAAAGGGAAATGAAAACGATCATCTGATTGCAAGAGAGACATACCCGCATCACCAAACAAAATAGCCCTCACAAAAAAAAAACCAACACACACAACCGAGAGCACACACATGCAGTCGGACTCCACCGGACAGAACAGAACAATCGCACACAAACCCAGAAGCAACAGATTGACACACACCCAACAAATCGAAGAACAACGACGATGCCGAGAGCGGGATGAAGGACAGCAAAAGCACAACAACAACCACTGTAGACAGTAGCACAAATCAGTACCCCAACAGCCCAAAAAACCGCACAAATTAACACAACAATTGCAGCAACAAATGCAAAACACAAACAGGCACAAACACAACAGCCCAAAAACAACGCAGCATCAACGATTACACCAAATGCAGCACCACCGAACACAATACTTGCAGCAGCGATCGGAGAACTGAGCAGATGCAACAACCCAGAATAGCAAGCCCAAGACGCAACAACCCCGCAAACAGATGCACCAACACCGAGCGATAATCACGCATAATTCAAGGAGAAGGGAAGCAAACATGCACGCAAAAACGCCGGCCAATGAGACGCAACGCCGGTAGGCTAACAGGCGCCGAGATGAGGGATGAAGACCGAAAGAACGAGGCTCCGGGCGCCGGGATGAGCCGGTGAAGACACCATCACCGATCGGTCCTGATCGCAAAATCGCCGATGCCCTAGCAGAACCGAACCCGGGTTACTACTATTATTATTATTATTATTATTATTATTAATTTATACCTATTTTTTATAGTGGGTGAATATATTTGGATGGAAACATCTATCTATCCAAAGTGGTTTATAAGATATTCCGGAATGGCTCACCGGAAAGGATTTGTGGGTAGTACCCATAGGTCCCCGGTTCGAACCCCGGAATGACCGCTCTTTATTTAACAATTCAAGGTTTATAAGATATTCCATCTATCCAATTATATGAGTTAATGACAAATTGAAATAAAGATTTAATTATTTTTAATTATATAGATTAGAACTATCTAATTATTTTTATTAGATTTCCTTTTGCGAGATGCACTAACGTGTCGCCACGTAAGCAAATGCACTTACACGCCACCACGTAGGCACCAATGCATCGGTTTTAGTATATGTATAATATATAGATAAATAGGAAGGTAGGTAGGTAGATAGATAGATTGAGAGAAAAAACCATCTCCTCTCTCTAGGTTTCTAGAGAGAGAGGGAGCTCCGATTCCGACTTTGGCCTTCGTACACCGGCTTCGGCCAGCCACCTAAACCGACTTCGGCCACCTCCGTGCCGCCGTGGTGCCACCATACCCATTCTATGGCGAAATCTATGTTTCGAGCAACCCTTATTTGTGTTTGCTTGCTCGAAGTGTTATCAAAAGCCTTAATTTTGTTGGGGATTTTGATGTTTTTGGGATTTTCTCCCCGAATCTTCAACCGCCTTTCTCAATTTCATGTGAAATCCCTTTCTCTACCCTTTCGGGTGCGAAGTTCTCGGGAGTCGTCGTCTGTTGTAGCACTGTCTCCATCGTTGTGGCCGATCTGCAACTTCAGTGTACCTCTCGGGGTTTCTCGGGTCCTCACCGCCTCACCGGGAGGTGGGCGCCTTGGCTTCCCTTTTTCCTCTGATGCTCCTCTACCGTGTACGCATGTACAAATGTCCTAACTCAATCAATCCGAATGGTGGGTGTTTAAAATTAATAGATAAAGGTTAAAATAGTAATTACACATAAATTCCCATGAAATTATCATGTGCAACCAAACGAAATGTGGATTTTTTTTTTTACAGTATGCAAACAGTTGGAGTTTGCTACGAGAAACGTAACAAACTACCAGGATCATCCCTAAGGATGATGGAGTACAACTCCTTAGTATGAGGAGATGTAGATCTAATACAATCGATACCTTTTCTAGCTATGAAGTCAGCTACATAGTTGGCTTCTCTATAACAATGTCTAAACTGTATAAACTCGAACACTTGAGCCATAATCATAATCTTCTCAACTTGATGGATGACTTCCCATGGAGTATTGATTTCCTTGTTTATTGCCTTGATGATAGTCTGATTATCACTTTCAACGATAGCCTTCCGGATTCCTCTACTTGTTGCCTGCTGCATGCCTACAATGATTGCTTCTGCCTCTGTTTGTAAGATCGAACCTCTTGATGTATTTTGAAATAATACATCTAATAAACCGCTCTCCGAGTCACGGATGACTCCTCCCACATGGCAAGAGCCTGTGGGCTTAACCGAGCCATCTATATTAATTTTATAGATATTGCTCGGGGGTTTAGTCCACTTAATATTTCTTCTATTAGTTATTCGTGTGGTTGGTTTATTTTCCAACTCCGTTTCCGAGTTCCAACATTTCATATTTGAGACTACTTCAAAAGCTAGATTGATTGTTGAGTTGAGATTTTTATTTTTAAAGATAACATTATTTCTGGTGTCCCAAATTGTTTGCCATATAAAGCCTAATTCTTTTATTATTGATTTATTCATTTTTTTTAGAATGAATGATGTCAATAATATCTTCATTATAATCTTAAACGAAATGTGGTAATTTAATTCATGGGAATTAAAAGTTAACCAAACATAATTTTTAAAATTCCAGTAATTTCAATTTCAGAGAATTAGACTTCCCATATATTAAATTTCCAGGAATTGTATTTACCCCTTTTATCTTAAAGAAATTTTTATTTCTCTTAACATTTTAAATTTAAAATAACTATCTAAATTACACATTTAATTTTTTTTTCAATGTATATATATGTTCAAGTTGTTCAACCCTTTCTTAATTATTTTTTTGGGCTTCCCCACTTTTTTTTTTTTTTTTTGATAAGGTAAGAATTTAAGGACTAGACAGGTCTAGCTCCTCGAGTGGTTGACAAAGTCGACAGACGGTGAACCGTCAAACGTATAAAAAGTGACAAACAAAAATAATCACACGAACGAACGAGCCTAACTCAAAAACGTTGGGGACAACGTAGATTAAACCCGAAGTCTAACGCTACCAAGAATGACACCGTTGGTAAGTGGTACACATACTTTTTTTTATTTTCGTGAAATGATTAAGATAATTAATGGAGTCCCTTATGAAATGATCTCATCTTCCACGGGTTCTAGTTGGCCTATCTATAACTTTATTCTATGTAGCATTTTACCCTTTTGTGGCTACATATGAATTAAATATTTTACCCTTTTGTGGCTACATATGAATTAAATAACTTGATTTATGTTACATGATGCTTTCTCTTATAGGATGTGGTTTATTAATTATAAGAGACGTAAGTTTCCACCTTTGCAAACATTGTCATGTCAGGGTGGTTGGTAGTAGTTGGCAAATAGCTTTGACACTGCATGTCCACAAAAAAAAAACATCCACTAACTAGAAGGTAACAAATCTATATAAAAGAGTTTAGGATGACATGTCAATTATAGAGACATTTTATTTTTGCCGTTTTTTTTATTTTCTTTAATTCTCCTTTTTTTTTTTTCTTTTCCTTTAATTCTCCTTTTTCTTTAATTTTACTAACTTCTATATAAACTTTTAATTTATAAGAGTCTAGTATGACGTGTCAATCTTAGAGGCATAAAGCATTTTAGGAGTCTTAACTAATTTTTAATTTTTTTTTCCATTTTTCTTTAATTCTCCTTTTTTCTTCTTTTCCTTTAATTCTTTTTTTTTCTTTAATTTTACTAACTATTGAACTTAATTCAAAACTTTGAATTCAATCTAATATAACTATTGGGCTTAATTCAAATTTATTTACTAACTATTGGGTTTAATTCAAAATGTTGAATATAACTATTGATTATGACAAATCACATTTAAACAATTTTAGAATGATATTGATATTATTATTACTAAGTAATTTAAAATATCTATATTTATGTATTATACTTTACATAAGATTTTTTTTAAAATGAGATAATTATAAGATACATTTGTTCTAACGTTTTTTTATGATTTTTATCTTAACATTTATTATATTTTATAATATATATATATATATATATAATATTGTAGTTTAAAAATAACGCATCATGACGCGAGAATAGTACTAGTTATTAATTAATTAATTAACAATAATAATACTCCATTTTATTCTAGACTCATTAAAAATAATACTCCATTTTATTCTAGACTCATTAAAAAAATTCAATTTTATATTCACCCGATTAAAATATTGTTAAGGTTACACCCACTAACTAGAAAGGAACCGGTCTACACAAGCCATTTTACCTGGTGGGTTTTCTCGTCATCAAAAAAATTATTTATTTTTCTTAAATTTTAACTAAATAGAGTAAATTTTTTTATAAAGATTATTAAACATAATTTTTTTTTATAAAGTAAAAATTTGAGATCAGACATAATTGAATCTCGATAGGCCGATAAGTCGGTAAATGGGAGACCGTTGAAAATACAACAGAATATAGAAAAAGGTGCAATAAACGGGTAGAACTCAACCAACAAGCGACGAATCTAAATAACCTAAACCTATCACTTTGAGGACGTAGACTAAAAATGAAGCCAATACCACTGTGAAATGGCATTGCTTACCAACAATACATCATATATAAATTCAGCAGTGAAGACGAACCTTCAAATGAGCTACTTTTCGTACGACCTCACACGGAGTCGTCCCGTACACATCACCGCGATTCAAACCAGTTCCGACTCTGAACTTCAAAACCCCAACGAAGAAGATAGATCATTTAACATATTTAATAAAGAGTGAGATTTACACCGTAAGGTAATAAGTTCAAATTTTGTTTCATTTTTTTTAGTTTTTTGGCCTAAAGTTAACTATTTAAATATTACTCCATCTGTTTCAAAATAAAAGTCGTTTGATTTTTCTGCACGCATTTTAAAGATGTAAAAACTATATAAAATATTATTTTTTTAATAAATTTGTTTTGATAAGTTTATACTTAATTACTTATGACTACCAAGTATGAAATTCTTTAAACAAATTGATTAAAAAAAATACAGAGTAGTAATATTTTATACTCCGTATTATTTTAACTCATCAAAAAACGTGCAGAGAAAGACAAACGACATTTATTATGAAACGGGGTGTATTTGGTATAGATTCATAAAACTGTTCTACCAACCGCGTATAAAAGGAGACACTGAATCCAAGACTACCGTAGGCGTAGGCTAACAGAAACCGGCTGGGGTTGGTGAGCAAACGGTGATTACCAGTAACATCTAAAATGCTAGAAAGTGGGAAAAAAGTAATCTCACCAACCAAGCCACAACTATTGCCCACATGATAGTAATGTCATGGATTATGAAATTGACCAACCCATGTTGATACTCGATATTTCAGAATGTTAACCCATTTTGATAATACTTATACTTGATACTCTCTCCGATCCAAAATATAAGTCGTTTGACTTTTCAACACGTATTTCAAGAAGCCCAAAACTATATAAAATATCAACTTTTTTAAAATTATTTTTTTACAACTTAATATTTATTGGTAATAAGTATTGAATTGTAAAAAAAAAAAAAAAAAGTTAATATATTATATAGTTTTTAGCTCTTTAAAATACGTGTTAAAAAGTCAAACGACTTACATTTTGGATCGGAGGTAGTACTTGATACTTGACATTGACCAACCCATGTAGGATTTAAATAAGTAAAACTTGGAATTGTGAGTCTATACCATTAGATTAATTTCAATTTCAATCACTTTGGATAAAGTGATTTTATTTTCCATTATCATTTTAGTTCATTTAATCATATTAAACTAAATTGCAAGGTAAAGTTGATATGGTTTATGTTATTTTAGTTTAATTTTGGAAATGTTTCAGGCATGCAATTTTACCATTGGATGATTTTTGGGATAAAATATTTTAGATTTAGCGAAGTTGGGTTGTTTTTCGAACATTGAATCTAAGTGAAAAAATGTACCCTGGACCACAAAGCTTATTGAAACTCATTAAAAAATCAACCTAATCCAAACCAATTTAAACAATAATAACAAACAATATATTATGTTCATAGTAGGGTACGTGATTTGAATTATGCGCATCATTTCTTCAACTATGTCGAGATGATGCTTCTAATCGGGGGAGTATTGCCATATAAAGCTGATGATGGACCGGTCATAGTAGAGGAGTGGTATACAATCTGAGGAGGACTAGGCGGGTTGAATAATGTGAGGTCAGAGTTACATCATTTTTTGTTATTGTTCTTTTTGTAACCCCCTTTTTTTTTTAAATACAAGACAACATCGATCCGCGGAAGAATAAGGGTGCATGCCCACAAGCCCATTCGTCCGCGGCTAGATGGAATTCATCCCAACTAAGTAAAATGTCACATGGGTCGTGGCTTTCATGTCCACAACCCACAGGTTGTCAAGACAACACACGTGCAGAGGCGGATCCTCTTTAGGGCCAGTAGGGGCAGTCGCCCCCCCAGCCGAAAATGAAATTTAACATACATATTCCTCTCGTCGATAGCTTCGATTTGATATATTATAAGCTCAAATCCGACATCTGAGCAAAAAGTTATAAGCGTTTCAAATTTCAGCACTGAATTACAATATTTCCGACATTATTTACCAACCGATAGATTTTTATTGTAATTATCATTTATTAATTTCATATTTTAATAATGTAATTATATCCGAGAACTTCAAATTAAGAGGTTATATTGAAATATTTGAAAACCATGAAATAAATCATGCAAAATTTATGTTTTTATTCTAGTTACACGTCCATAATATTGATGATTTTTTTGAAAAGAAAAATTAGGGTTTAATTTTACATACAATATTTTTTATTGTAATTTTTTCGCCCCCTCAATCAATAAGTTCAGGATCCACCACTGACCACGTGGCCACTTTACCCGTACATTTGTCATCCGAATGGGTATACGTGTTTCACCCTAAAAAATCAAGGTCGGACAAAAAGAGGAGGCTTTTTGACAAGGAGAGATTTGAGAGAAGACCGACATATATCAATTGTCCACAACCGTACCTTGTCATTCATCGAAGAGTAAAGACTGCTTTGGCTAGAAGAGGTTGGAGTAAAGGGCAAGTAATGTGTTAAGGATTTCCGGATGAAAGGTCAAGAGATGGACCTCTCCTTTTCATCTAGCCATGATGAATCCCAATGAGGAAGAGGAAATGATCGTGATGTATGAACTAAGGCTCAAAGGCCCGGGTCAGGACATGTGGGTTCGAAAGTGACTCTATGTCTCAGGTAAGCCTGTTGATCCAACATGAGCGATCCAAATTGATCCCGGGTTCACCAAATGGGGGGCTCTCGTAAAAGGGATCTCGTCATTGGCGCCGTTTATGAAAACTTTTTCAAGCTAAGAGGTTCCCTAATGGGCTAGAGTAGCCCTCATTAAATTGTATAAAAACTTGCATGCAATCTCTGTCATGGGAAATGTTGTGACGTGCTCATAAATAATGTGTATCAAAAGTTTTGTGCAGGATCAGCATCATAAATTTCAATGTGTTTGATGACATTGAGGATATAGGTGGCCACCCTGGGGCATCAAGATCTATGGATAGGTCGTCACCAACAGCACTGACCGCGGCAGGATATGACACGCATTACCCATAGTTCAATCCTATGGGGTATGGCTACCCTAGATGGTCGTATAACCCTTACTTTCAGGTGGCGTTCGGAAATATGGGACCATATTACACGAACGTCCATGTACCGTTTCCACCCCAATATAGATCTATGTATGAGGACAGCCCAGGGCAGTGACATCCGGTGCCACTTTACCACCAGTTATTCCCAATCGAAATGGGATAGAAAGCAACCGAGTTAAGAGCAAATGACAACCCTCCTACCAAACAACAGAGGAGAGAAATGTCCACAAACGTATCTTCCTCCACGCGGACTAGTTCAATGCACATTTTTCCAACTCTTTCGAAACCATTGTTTGGGCCATGTTCGATTTGGATATCGGGTGCCTAAAATCTGCAATTGCAACGCCTCATACCTCCTTAGGAGACCCAAAACACCCCCTTGGGGTTTCAAAACATTTCAATGTCGGTTCACTTTGTTTGGTTTGGCTATGAGATTAGATGGACCTACGATCATATCCACAACCTCGTTGGCGTCTGTTGAATTGGTTATGTTGGTCGCCCCGCGCTGGCCTTCTGGTTGCCCTCTAGTCACCACTGGCCTCTGGTTGCCACCGGCCCTCTGGTTGCTGCCGATCTTCTGGTTGTGTGACCGATAGTCTCCTTTGTAAGTTTTGAAAAAACTCTCAGCTTAACGAGTCTTGAAATCCGGGTCCTGTTGGGCCAGTTTTTCTTGGTGCAGTATATTTGGGTTGTCGGTGGTTCTACCTTTGGTGTTTCTAGGCGTTTTAGACTTGGTTGGGTTTGTTGCGTTCGAAGTCGGGACTATTTGGGGTCGTGGTGGTGTATTCAGGGCGACTCTGTATTTAGAAAGGAGCTTTTTTGGGTTTTCGTTTTCTCTACCCACATGAGATAAAGTAATGATGTACCGTTGGCCAATGGCCACTGATGCTACTTTTTCACGGTAGTGCTTGACTTCATTCTTTGCTAGCGGCCTCAACTTGATGGGTTCAGTTCTGTTTAGTTTTACTCGGTTTAGTGTTCGATGCTTGTTGGTTGTTTTTTATTTTTCTGGTTTTCTATTGTTTCGGCTCATCGAGAATCCGGCTTTCTAATTTCCAAAAAAAAAAAAAAAAAAGTAAAGGTCGATCTGAAAATGACCTAAACCTAAAACTTAAAGACAGATCCATCACCAACCCGATGGAGTAAGTCGATCGTGACCTGAATCCATCATCGTGTCGTGTCCCAACCCAGGAGTGATGACCGACGAGCCCCGTAGCAGGTAAACAAGAAAGCGTTTGGGGATTTTGCCTGCCTATAAATAGCAAGGATACGCTTTCCTACACCAGTCGTCGGTGGCATTGCAGTGTCCAGTTTCCTTCCTTTATTTCTCTTTTCGGAGGTCTCTCTCTATTCTCCATCTCCAGATCTGCTCTTCTCTTCCCTCCAAGGTAAACCCCCATTTCGTCTCTCACTCCCAGATTCATTCATTCGCACTATCAATCTCTCTTTTTTCATCTCTTCGATCAATTGTTTCTGCTTTCTGGTTTCTGGATTTGTCTCTATTGTTCGGGATCTGGTTTGCAGATCCTTTGTATTCCGTACTCATTGGAATTAGATTTCTGATTTTCCTGTATGTTTCGTTTCAGATCTGACACTAAACCCTCCCTTTTTACTGTTCTAATTCCCTGGATTTTTCTCTTTCAATTCCTTGATTTGGATTGAGTAGATCTAGTAGCTGTTTAAACCCTAGCTGGAAAATTGGATAATCGTCTTCTTGTTTGAAATGGATTTGGTTTTGAAGTTGATTGTTAGCGAAGCATTAATAATTAAGTGGTTTACTGCGATTTCGATGATAGCGGATGATTTTTGTGTGGTTTACCCCTAAGAATTAGGCAATGTCGTGTTAACTATGGAGATTTTGTTCTCGTTGGTGCTTGCAGCTTTAGAGAAATGGCAAGGGAGACCTTCCTATTTACCTCCGAGTCTGTCAACGAAGGGCACCCGGACAAGCTCTGCGACCAGATCTCAGATGCAGTGCTCGATGCTTGCCTTGCTCAGGACCCTGACAGCAAGGTTGCGTGCGAAACGTGCACCAAGACTAACATGGTCATGGTCTTTGGTGAGATCACCACCAAGGCCGATGTAGACTACGAGAAGATCGTGCGCGACACCTGCCGTGCCATCGGATTCGTCTCCGATGATGTGGGTCTTGATGCTGACAAGTGCAAGGTCCTTGTTAATATCGAGCAGCAGAGCCCTGACATCGCCCAGGGCGTCCACGGACACCTTACCAAGCGCCCCGAGGAGATTGGTGCTGGTGACCAAGGCCATATGTTTGGGTACGCCACGGACGAGACCGCTGAGCTCATGCCTTTGAGCCACGTTCTTGCCACCAAGCTTGGCGCTCGGCTCACTGAGGTCCGCAAGAATGGAACCTGCCCGTGGTTGAGGCCCGATGGCAAGACCCAGGTCACTGTCGAGTACTACAACGAGAATGGTGCCATGGTTCCAACCCGTGTCCACACAGTGCTCATCTCGACACAGCACGACGAGACCGTCACCAATGACGAGATTGCTGCTGATCTCAAGGAGCATGTCATCAAGCCTGTCATCCCCGAGAAGTACCTTGACGAGAAGACCATCTTTCACCTCAACCCATCAGGCCGATTCGTGATCGGTGGGCCACACGGAGATGCAGGCCTCACGGGGCGCAAGATCATCATCGACACCTATGGAGGCTGGGGTGCACACGGAGGTGGTGCCTTCTCTGGGAAGGACCCAACCAAGGTGGACCGAAGTGGAGCCTACATTGTGAGGCAGGCTGCCAAGAGTATCGTGGCTAGTGGGCTTGCTAGGAGGTGCATTGTGCAGGTGTCCTATGCCATCGGAGTCCCGGAGCCGCTGTCCGTGTTCGTCGACTCGTACGGGACCGGAAAGATCCCCGACAAGGAGATCCTCCAGATTGTGAAGGAGAACTTCGACTTCAGGCCCGGGATGATCGCCATCAACCTTGACTTGAAGAGGGGTGGCAATGGCAGGTTCTTGAAGACGGCAGCCTACGGGCACTTCGGTAGGGACGACACCGACTTCACCTGGGAGGTGGTTAAGCCACTGAAATGGGAGAAGCCCCAAGCTTGAGGTGATGGTGTTCGTTCTGCACTCTTTTGTTCCCGCTGCTGCTGCCTTTTCATTTAGTAGAAATTGAATCCTATATAACTTTTAAAAAAGATGCCTATTTTGATTTTTCGTTTCTTTTTCTGTTGATTTTCAATTGGGATCTTTTACTTGTATGTTGATGGAGTGCTCAAATCAAAGGCTGCGGGAATTAGCTGTTTTTTTAATCTTTGTTTTGCAAATGTTGGTTCAATTGGTAAGTTACCTGTGGTCTCGAATATTTACAGACTTTTGTTACCCGACTCAATAGAACTCTGAAGTTAGGCGTGTTGGTCAATAGGTAACCTTAACGGAAGGTCGATTAGCCGTAAATCTTATGATATCTTGCTCTTAGCAGGGTGCTACAATTAGTCATTATCTCCTTCCAGCCCTTCTTTAACTGCCCTCTACACTAGTCATTATCTCCTTCCAGCTCTTCTTTAACTGCCCTCTACACATGGAAAACTCTCAATAATCAGGTTGGTAATGGTTTTAGTCTTTTAGATTAACCACGCCCAAAATTGTGAACAAAACCAACCTGGAACTTATAAACCGGACTGAATAATCGAGATATCGGTGATTTTATGGGTGATCCCAAATTAACCCAAAACTTGAATGGTAAAAGATGGCAATCCAATGCATCACACCAGAACTATCCGACCCACCCGATCCAAAAAGTGTTGCGGCTGGCATCAAAACCGAACAACTCGAACCAGCCGATTCCAGAAGAAGGTACAATTTGAATCAAAGCTACAGACCTGAAACTAACTTAACAGACAATAAGCTACTCATTCAGCATCTGGGCGGATAATGTACATTTACAACCATACAAATCATGCTACGGATGAGGAAGAAAGCAGTAAACTTTGGGGGAGCATGAGGTCCGGTAAAAAGTTGAACATAACATAGATTAGATCCCAGGTATCAAAATAGTCTAAAATATATGCTAAAGTTGTCTCTACGTTGATTTCTACCTATGGAATTCTCCTCATGATGGCATTAAACGAGACTGAAACAGCTATATATGTATGAAGCTAGGAGTCGAAGGATTCAGATGGAGCCATACTCGAGTAACTCCCAGCGGAATGGCTGGAGGATACAATCGACATCGGGCGAGCCTCTATACAGCAGCGCGACGCATACACAGACGGCAGCAATCCCAACTATAGATAGCATTGCAGGCCTGTAAACGCGAGATCTGGGTGCAATCCCATAGGACAGCTTCCTCTCGCAAATGTTGCAGCTCCGGACTGTGTTTCTTGATACGATGCTTGCGATGTCTAAGCTTGAAATGCCATCGGTGGCGCGTTTCGAGCTGCCAGGTGTGCTTGCTTCCTCTGGCATGTCAACCACCACAGATCCAGTAGGCAGTGTCCTCCTTACTTTCCTCTGGACGAGACGGATGTATGCGTAGTGACCCCTCAGGCGAGAGTAATCTTCGGGAGTGGAGCCTGTGGTGTCACGGGCATTTTTCCATGCTTCAACTCCTACCTATAAAAGGCAACGCAAAGCAAAGATGCGAGGCGCATCACAGCCGATTTCATTCAGAAAAAAGTGGCTGAAATTTGAACTTTCAATATACAACAAGACGACACTAACCTTCCCGGGGTCATCAGTTAAAGCATCCAACACAGCTTCAGAACCATCAGTACCAGCTGCGATGTGTAGTGGTGTCAAACCGGCAGGGCCCTTTTTATCCGGTCTGAATAAAAAGTCACGACCGTCTTCATTTGAAGATGGCTTATGACCGTATTCGGACTCTTCTGATGACTGTGCAGGAGCATAATGCAACAATAGCTCTACAAGAGACCTAGAGTTTCTACGTACCGCCCTATGTAGAAGGTCCATCTCGGATAATGCAACCTCTAGAGAAGGGTGCTCCCCTGAACCCACTATTCCTTCAAGAAATATGTCCAACAATTTCTTAACAACAGCGCACCAGTCATGGTCCATGGAGAACTCCATGATACACTTGAACCTTTTGAAAGAGAAAACTATGGCATTCGGATTTTGACGCCCTAGTCTGGAATTCAACTGATATCTGTGCAGCAGCCATCCCATTTCATGTATGAAATCCATGGCTTGACGCCTGGCTTCCAGCCTTCCATTTGCTTCTTCACTACCTCCCACATCCAATATATACTCAAGCTTACGAATTTCAGAACAAACATCTTTCTCAGCAACTATAAAAGGGAAAAAACTGTTGCTAAGACTGTCATCTTCAACCTGGAGATAATGCAGTGAAGTCACGAAAGAATCAGAGTTTTCAAAGTCAGATATCTAGAAGAATCAGAGTCAGCAAAGAAAAATAAATTAAAAATGTAGCCCAAACGGTCAAACATTATGGATGAGTTTCCTGACGTGGTGTCAATTTGACCAATACAAATTCCAACAAGTTTAGAGTGCACAAGTTGTGGTCCTTAAAAGTGGAATGTCAAAGAAGAAGATGATCATATACTGTGCAGCAACCAGTATAGGGAAAGAACACGAAAACATCACAGCAAGATAGTGCATAACAGGTATGCAACAATACCTCAATAAATCCTCTGCCAGTCACGGAGGGGATATTGCAAGACAAATTGACACACTCAATCTCATCATCATCCAAAAGGTTATTGTCATCAATTGCTTCGTCCAGATGGTCCTCTTGAGCAATATACTTCCCCTCTAATGCACAGTTTAATCTGGCAATATTTCAAGTTCCAAGAACAAAAGAAATTAGAACTGGGCATCACTTCCATAGCAGATGATTCATATCTATCTCAATCTTTTCAGACTTGGTATAACGTTACAGTATATCCATCACCACATCAAGCTGTTGGTGAATTAAGCAATAAATACAGCGGAGATCATCTTTTTTCCCCCTTGATAATGTCTTAGCTATTTGATCCAATAGCCTGCCTATTGGATAGGATCAGAAACAATATATATTTCCGCAGTCATTTTATGGAAGAATACCTTGTGGTGGGCCTAGAGAGGCTAGAGCCCTTGATTTGGAAATGAGCTAGTTCTGACATCGGCACTGCTATTGGGTTCACACTCAAAATTCTACAGCAGTTGCTAGTTTTGCCCGGTAATGATGTATTGACCACAATCTGACCTGAAAAGAACAAGGAAAAGAAAAGAATATGAATGAATTACCCTATTAACATTGACAGAAAAGACAAATTGAAAAAGGTGATGTGAGACAACCATTGTAGCAAAAAGATGCTTGATTCTGAACCCTTGTATAAACCCATCCAGTTTGCCAGAAAGAGTTATCAGTGATTTCCAAAAGTTGAGATAAACAGAAGCCGAGATTTGAGGAAAGCTAAACACAAGGAACAAATGAAAGTGTATTAAAAATTTAGAATGCTCAAGAGTGTGAAAAGTCAAAACTAAGTTGCATGATTAAAATGTACCTCCTCCCAGACAGGCTTCGCCAATCGAAGATATATTGTCAGAATAACGCAACCAGGTCTGATATAGCTTTCTAGGTCAGTTGGGCTGTGAGCTAGCCAGTCAAGAATCTGCAGAACACGTTAAAAATAATTATACCGTCTTGAAAAGGATAATATATGTGTATTAGTAAAGGTGTCAACCATGGACAACGTTCTTTACCTGTGCTCTCAGCATAAGGGGGAAATCATTTGGATCTTTTCCAAAAAGTTTGAAAACAATGCGGCCAGTACGGCCCTGAGAAATAACAAGGGAGAAAATATAGTCAGGCTCAATCCCTCATATGTGTAGATCATGAAACACCCCAGGGAAGCTAGAACAGAACCCACAGCTACATCCAAGGAATTCATTCTAGAGTGCGAAATCATAGTTGGTTGTGCAATTTACAAAAATGAGCGGAGAATGAGTCATATATCACATGGAACACGAATAAGACAGAAACAACTTATACCTCATCTCCACTTGAACTAGAAGGTGAATGAGCAGAAGCAGAGTCCGAATTTCCGCTAGCTTGAGGGGGGCTTGACTGCTGAGAATCTTGTTGAGCCCATGTACGGCAATCAAGAGGCCCAATTCCAGAGGCCCCATTTGGCGGTGACCTCTCTAGATCTTCAACTCCATCATCTGGATCAATATAAGTATCATTTAAGTCAAAGTCATTCAGCTTTGCCTGTGCGACAGCATTATCCCTGACTTCTGCATGAGCGGGAGGGCTGTCTTTTGAAAAGATACCAGCCGGTTTTTGAGGGAAGGTGGCCTGTGGGTTCGTATTTCCACCATTATCTACATTGACCCTTTCCAGAGGCATATCCAAAGCAGGCATACTACGATGTTGGTCTGTGGGCCTTGGAGGACGTGGAGCAGAAGATGGTAAAGGTGAAATTACGGAATTTCCTACCGATAAACTACCATTTAGCATTTTCTGATACTCACGGAGCTGCCCAGGCATGTCCTTCACACCCTCTGAGCCCGATTGACTTGCAAGACTCCTTGTTAGATGGCCAACCATATCATGATCTGTTGTTGGTTCCGATCTATTATTATCTGCAAATATAAACAAAAACTTACAATCTGAATCCTTAACAAAATGAAAATAGACTAGTTTACATGGATGGATTAGAAAAACAAAGGAACAGTGCAACACTAAAGCTCCACGTCATGTTTAGAAGTAGTAATACACTAATGGCTAGGGGGTGCTTATCAACACTTTTTTAACTTATGATAGCAATTACAAAACTTATAATACCATACAAGTTAAAAATAACATATAGGTATGACGCACCATACCGGACCCTAATTCCCTAAGAAGCATAAACATGAGACCAAATATCATCATTTTCTTTATAACATTCACCTCTGGTCAAGGGCTTTTATGCATTTTGATTTCTCCGATGCTGAAAGAAAATGCATCATTCATCGAAGAAGATGACAAATTTTATTAATAAGGAAAACATTAATAGCTTTTGCATTATCAAGAACATCATAAGCATAGGCGGAACTAGGGAGGGGCAAGGGGGAGCATACGCCCCTCATTTCACCCAATGAGTTACCTATACTTGTTCTACTCGTCGATAGCTTCGTTTTGATATATTATAAGCCGTAATCCAATAACCGAGTAAAAAGTTATGAACGTATGAAAATTCAGCACATATTAATTATTTGAAATGTCTTTTAATAAACCACAATACTTTTATATTTTACTTAATTTGATATTTTAACAATATAATTCAGCTTAAGAGCTTCGAAACAAGAGGTTATATTACTAAATTCAACCATTAGATAAGAAATTATGCAAGTTTCAAATTTTCATATCTTGTTACACGCTATTGTATGATAAGAGAACAAAAAATCACATACTGAATCGTAAGATTTCAAACAATCTCTTTTTAGAGAAAAATAATGCCGTTAAAGACTAAACCGACATTGTTTTATTCGTTTAAAGAGAAAATATATACAACAATTAATGACACAATGTTGAACGAAAATATTATCATTTTGAACTAAAACACTACAGTTTTGAGCAAAAATGTTATTGTTTTGAACTAAAAAATATTATTTTGAACTAAAATATCGTTGTTTAAACTAAAATATCATAGATTTGATATGTTAAACTTAGAAAAAAATCTATCGAAGATAAATTGAACAATTTGTACAAAATTACGCCCCCCCCCTCGATAAGTTTCTGGCTCCGTCCCCGATCATAAGGACAATGTAAATCTATTAAACTGCATTATAGCGTCACATCAAATACACTTACCGGTATGGAATCAGCTAATTAGATTAGTATGCATTAACAAGTTCTTCCATTAAAAAAAGCTGATCCAAACAAAACAAAAACAAACAAAAAAGAGAGTAGAGAAATAAAGGGGAAAAGAATGGGGCAGACCCAAACGGCAACTTAGTGTTTTGGCGACATGCGTATTTGGCATTATTAATATCCAACTGAAAGAAACGGAAAACACAATCAGACCAAACCTAATTCTTAACTGCTTTCCTTAAATATATCATGAGTAACGACAAATACAAAATAAGAGGCTTAACTAATATGGTTAAAGAAGAAAGTAGAAACTCACTATGCATATCAGAAATCATCTTTAGCAGACTGACTAAGATAACATTGCTTGCTTGCTCGTCGTTTACGGGCTGTACACCAACAACAGGCTCAGGTTGTGTCTTCCTCCTCCTCCTATTATGACCTGCCAGACGTCTTCTACAACTTCGCTTCCCTTCATCAAATTCTGGAAGAGCGTGAAATCTGCCAAGCAAAGGACCAACAACCTCAATGTATAGCCACACTAACCCATTCCTTACTTGTCAATAAAAGCTGTTTATTAACATTAAAATGCAATTGCCCAAATGTATTATCACAGGACAAAATTTTCAACTCATATACAGAATTATTCTTATTCAGACTCATGACTTAAAGATAGAAGAAGCACAAACCTACTGCACTGTTGACAAAACCGCTGCATAACATTTCCAACCATAGCTTGGGTGGCTTTGGAGTGCGCCTGACAGACCTTATGGCGCCTGTGATAATCTTTTGCATTACTGAGATCAAAACCGCAACCATCAACCTGGCAAACAGCACGGTTCGAAGAACCGCCAACCACTTTAGCTTTCTTCCCAATTGAACCCTCCAAGCTTCCTTCAGTCCCTAGTTGGGTTTGACCAACAGAAGAAGGATAGCTACCACCAAGCTTCAGAGATAGAGTGCCGGTTTCGTCATCATCATCCTCATCAAGCACAACAACCCTCCTCTTTTGGCCTAAATCCCTAGTTCCAGGCTCAGGGCGTAGATCATCTGAACAAGAGGATGAACTGTTCAGAGAATTCCCAGCAGCAGCTGATACCGGAACCGGAACAAACTGCTGACCCCTAAAATTGGAAGGAACGGAAGCAGGATCTACAGAGCTGGCAATGAAAAGGTCTCCATCCCACTTCCAATTATTCGAATTCCATTCCGAATTCCTCCTCCCCAGATGCCTGAATCCATATAATTGCTGTGCTTGTTCCATTTTGTGACACCCTCAATCTGTACTTTTTTATTTTATTTTTTGCAAAGTCAAACTAGCTTCTCTTGTGTTTGGGAGGGCAAACCCAGAAAAAATTCTTCAGGAAATGGCAGAAATTTTGATTCTTGTAGGAGATAATTCAACCAAGAGGGTTGAGCACATCAAGAGGAGAGTTTGCCCTTAAACCCCAAAAGCAGCACAGACATGAACCCATCTGATGATGAAGATTGGGGGTAAAATTAGCAAGCAAAAATGAAAATCAGACAGCTACATGGAACCAGAGAGCACAGAAATCAACAAAACACAGGTGGATTTGCTCGATGAAATCTGCAAAACACCCCCACAAAGATTGAACAAAAACCCCCCAACTCCTAATCGAAGCAGTAAAGCAACAATCCGGAAATTAGACGCCGATTTTACAGAAAACCTTAAGCAAAATTGAATTAAAAGAAACTGCGGAAAAGGGGTACAAACTGGCGTTTTGATTTGTTGCTGGTAAAATTGGAAGCGGCCGTGGGTGTGTTGTGGGCAGCTCCGTCCGGACAGACGATGGAGAGATTGAGAGGGCAGCTGCTGGAAAATAGGGGGGAGAGAGAGAGAGAGAGGTACACCAGCTACAATATACGTGACATCTTCACCCAAACACAAAAATAGGGTAAAAGAAATGATTTTTATATGACAACAAAAAAAAAATCATTTTTTTAATTTGAATAAAACCATATTGAATCGGAGGGTTTTTTTTTTTTTTTTAATTCAATGGAAAAATTACATTTGTAAAATAATTGTTGGGTGATTATTTTACATGACCGGTGCTTATCGACCATGGTTTGTCGACGATACTATTTGTGTGACAAGTAAGCTCGTGTAGCTTTTTGGTGAATTAAGTGTATTATAAGCTTATTATAGCATTATATCTTGATGAATAATGTGGGGTCATTTGATGGGAATATAGTTTTTTTTTTAAAATATATATACAAAGAACTATCACCTATTTACCTCGGTGGATGATCCGTTAGACAATTTTTATAATTTAAACCGTTAAACGTAATTAATAATTCTTGTTAATTCGACGAATAAGAATTTTTCTATCAACTAAGAGGGTATAGAACTAACCGTCTTTAAAATGTTTTGATTACACGGTTTTGGATATTTAATTTTCTATATTGATAAACCGTTTAAACTCTTTTGACTAAACGGTTTTGCATAGTTGATGTATTGTTTACTAAGAGAGTATAAAATCACCTTTCTTTAGAATCTTTTCTTTTTCCCAATATTCAAGAATTATGATATATTTGCGAATTAAATATCAGCCTTGATCATCTCAGAAGACGATTTTATAAAAATCCTTACAAATCGGGAAAGCCGAAAGACTATATTTAGATCTAGCTATAAAATCAGTCGTCTTTGAGATCTTGATTTTTTTTTAAAAGTAGGTAAAGCACTTATTTTATTATAATATATATTCCTTTAATAATTTGATGTTGATTTATAAATAAAACTTTGCAAATTGCTAATTTTGTGCAGTTTTCATTTTATAGGTAGTGTTATCAAAATTCATTGAATTTTGCAATATTTTGAAAAATAAAAACAAAATGGTAGTATTGGCCAAAATTCATTGAACTTTGCAATATTTTTAAAAAATAAAAACAAAAATGGTAGTTTTGTTAAAAATGCATTGAACTTTGCAGCATTTTGAAACAAAAAATTGTTAATGTATGTGACACTTAAGATACAAGCACCCGCCAATAAGGGTAGTATGTTTTCATTGTCTGACGTCTCGTCGGCCTCTTGATAATCAGATTTTTCTAATCTCGTATCTTTATTTAATGTAAAAATAAAAAATAAATACTATATTTTCAATTCCGTCCCTTTGTCATGTAGCCTCTCTCTCACACACGCACAAAATTCATTTTTAAAATTATTTTTAATCTATTTTAGTTTTATTTTTTAGGGAAAACTAATTAAAATATCCCCACCTTGGGGTATGGTAAAAATATATCATCAACTTTCAAATGTAATAAAAATATCTCAACCTTTGAGGGTAGTGGTAGTATATTACCACAGGTTTTCTCATATGTCAAAAATGTTGACAAGACAGCCTACGTGGATTTTTTTGACAAGGTTGTCTATGTGGAAGCATTTTTACAAATTAGCACTAAAATTGGGTTTTCTTGAACGACTTAGAAAAAAAAACCAAAAACAAAATTCAACCCGAAAGATGAAATTTTCGACCAAGCAACTAATCTGGTCAAAATTGCATCAATTTTTTTTTTGGTGGTAACGAAACGAGGGAACACCCTCACTCAAATAGCATAAATAACAGAAACCAGTTACAACCTATGCGAGGAAGCTGAAGCAGCCCCTCTCTCGCATCCAAATTCAGATAGTTCCGCGCATCAAAGGGAACACAATAAAAAATAACAAGACCCAAAGGAGAGTCGAAAGCAGAACTAGCAAGACAATCGGCGAGACGATTGCCCTCTCTACGTGTATGACGGAATTGAACAGACCAACTCCTACTAAGGAAGCCTTGGCAGGTAAGAACCAGGCTAGCACAAGAGTGCGACGGCGGGACACCGATACCCACAAGATTTATGGCCACTTCCGAGTCAGACTCACAAATCACTTTTTTGAATCCATAGGACCAAGCGAGCTCGAGCCCTTTAACCATATCCCACAATTCAGCGTTGAGCACAGGACATGCCCCAATATTAAAGGTGAAGCCCGCCACCCAACCACCCTCTTCGTTACAAATGACGCCGCCAGCCGCCGCAGCTCCGGAATGCTTCACCGCGCCGTCCGTGTTTACTTGAACCCAGCCCGCTTCCGGAGGCTCCCAACGAGTAATTTTCTGGATTTCCTTAGAACCTTCAGGCTGAGACGCCAGCTTGGTCTTCGCCTGCTTGTATTCAGCGACAGTCCTCCAGCACAAATCGGGGGACAACGTCGGAGCACCACCATCCTTGAAGACGATGTGATTACGTCTGATCCAAATCCTCCAAATAGCAACAGCAAAGAAAGTCATCCACTCCTTGCTTGGCGACTCCTCCAACTTCGAGCACAAGTTGTCCCGCAGCCACGCCGCAAAGGGTAGGGCGAAGAAGTCCGTCCTCCGCCCCACCCCAACTACTTGCAACCAAAAATTTCTCACAGTCTCGTAGTCCCTGAATAAGTGTAAAGGATACTCGCACCAATTGAGACAACAAGGGCAAAGATCGGACGTACCAAGATGACGACGGAGGCGTTCCTGGTTCGTCAAGACTCCGCCTTTGGCTACCAACCAAGTAAAGTATTTAACTTTCTCACAAGTCTCCAGCTTCCATAAAGTGTCGAAGAAACTCTTATCCCCAGAACGGAACAAATCTTGCTCCCCAGTGGTTAAGTAACCCGATTTCGTCGAATAAATCCCGTCTTTGCACAGGTCCCAAGCTGGAGAGTCTTCTCTGTTAGTAATCATCATAGCAGCAATTTTGAGGAGGACCGAAGCAGGCAGATACTCTTCAAACAGCTCCCACTTCCAACCTACCTTCGAATCCCACATCTCAGAGATGTGATCATGGGCAACCGACTCCGGAAGATCCTTAGTAGTAAGCGAAGCCAAGGGGCAGTCCTCAACCCACTTATCCCCCAAAAAACTAACGATGTTGCCCTCACCCACACTCCATTTCATCCTGGGTTTAATAATAGTAGCAGTGGCTTTCTTAATACCTTTCCAAATGTGAGAGGCTCCGGCAGAGTGCCCCAAAGCCGAATAAGCATACTTACTAGCCATGATCTCCACCCAGATGCCTTCATCGTTGTTCAACAAACGCCACCTGAGCTTCGCCACGAGTGCCAAATTGAGGTGCTCCATACGCTTGATATCGAGGCCGCCCAAACCAACAACAAAACTAAACCGACAACAACATCAACAACAAAGAGTGGGGGGAAACTTACTTAGCCAAGTCCATGAACGAATCAAAGAGAAAAAAGATGTGAGAGAGACAACTCAAGATAGGCGACTACGAGGGAGGAAGACTGCCATTGAAGATGAACTATGAGCTGTTTGGAAGACGGTTCAAGAGGCGACCACAGAAGAAGATAGGGGGAGGAAATTAAAGGCATTGGGTATGAATCCGATCCAACTCTTTATTTTTTTTCCTAAGAAAACCATTCAAGAAAACTCTTATAAAAAAATCCGCGTAGGCTGCCTTGTCAGCATTTTTTATCCGTGAGAAAACACGTGGTGATATATTACTACTACCCTCAAAAGTTGGGATATTTTTATTACATTTAAAAGTTGATGATATATTTTTACCATACCTCCAAAAGTGGGAGTATTTTAATTAGTTTTCCCTATTTTTACTACGGTTTTTCTATCCTATGCCCTAAGAGCATATGATAAGATCCTAAATTGGAAAAGATTCCCTACAAATAAAAGGCAAGCGACCCTAAAAATCTAATTAAAAAAATGCTAAACTAATTAAAATTTTAAAAAAATTCTAAATTTAGGGTCGTATTCTATGCCCTTAGGAGCATATGATAGAAAAATCGTTTTTACTAAACGACTTATGGGATTCAATTTGTATTTTTGTCAAGTAATATAATTTAGACACTTTATTCCTTAAAAAGGCATTTTAAATCTGGATATGATCCTCCCTCCTCACAAAACTTGTTGTTTGACTTTGTAAGAAGTTAAAAACTCTATAAAATATCAATTTTTCACATAATTTTTTTAATGATTTCGTAGATAATTGTATAAAGTATGAAATTATTTTTATAAATTAATAAAATTATAAATATTTATATAGTTTTTTTTCATTCTTAAAATACGTGTCAAAAGTAAAACAATAACTATTTTGAGACAAAGAGAGTATGTATATGTTAGAAATATTTGTGGAATCAAAACGATTTTAATTAATAACTATGATACTATTAATGTTTATATTCCCTCTATTTTCATGTTTCTATAACCTTGTAAAGTTATAGTACTTCATCAGTTAAAGAGAAATATAATATAGTGTCATTCTTATTAAATACAATATGTTATTTTAAATATTTTTTTCATTAAATAAAATACTACAGTAGTTGGTATTTTTTTTTCAAAAATAACAAATTAGAGTATTGTAAATTAGGGAAAGGGAGGGGGTTGATTGGGTCCACATTGGGCACTGCATGTCTATTCACCATCGTAGTGTACGGATTCCACCGTTTCCGTCACCTCCGACGTCAGGGACCACCATAATCCTTTTTATTTTCGCAAAAAATTATACCATAATCCTTTTTATTTTCACAAAATATTTTTTTTTGCCGCAAGATAAAGATTAGGTCGGATCGGCCGCGGCAGAATCCTTTCCTAGCGCATCCTTGCGAATGAGAACACGGAGTTCTAGATCATCGGCGTAGCTATCGTCAGCAGGGGAAGCATGTGCACTGCGAGCGAGATAATCAGCCACAACATTCGATTTCCTGAAAATATGACGAATAGCTACATAAGAGAAGGACGAAGTATCTAAAAGAATATCCGATTGAATCAGCTCGATATTCCAGGGGCATTTCCAATCCCCTAGCAGAGCTTTAATAATTCCATAAGGTTGTCACCCTCGATTAGGTGGTTTTTAGTATTTAGTTGTTCTGCCCGTAGAACGCCCATCTTAAGGCCGAGATTTTTGGCATAGGCAACCGAGACATTGCGGCAAGTATCCCTACCCATGGACATCACAGTACATCGCCAGTCCCGAATAACGAAACCATACGACACTGAAGCACCCGACCTTACAGATCCATCAAAATTTAGCTTGTAGCAATATGTTGGTGGTTTGACCCATAGCCCAGAGCGATGAATGTTCCGCCCCGAAGCCACGCGCAATGTATTGGAACCTACTGAGATTTCGTTTTGGATTCCTCGAGAAAAAGGGCAGCCCCCATCGGCCACCTCCTCGTTTAAAATCTTTGTTTGTTTCCAGCATTGGGTGGAGGTTGTGTAGAAAATTTCCATTCCCGTAATAGATATTTTGTCAGTGTGATCGAAAGCTAATTGGTTCCTAAAAAACCAAATAGACCACCAAGAGCATGCTAATTGCTCAAACTTTTTTAAGCCCAACGCCACCTTGATATTGTTGAGAGGTAAAGGCGAACCCACCCATATAGAAGTGGCCCAATGGTTTGGAATATGGATACGTGATGCATTGGCCATAGGGCATTCTATGAACATATGAGTAGTTGATTCATTAGTATTATCACAGAAGAGGCACCCTAAAGGAACAGAAACATGAGACTTCTGTAGTCGTTCAAAAGTAGGTAGACCGTCGCGAGAGATTTTCCACAGAAAGTGTCGAACTTTAGGTGGGACATCCACATATATATATATATGTGTAATTTTTTTTTAATTTAGATAAATTCAATATTAATACCGGTTCCATCAACTAATTAATTTCTTCTAATACTTCTTAATTGATAAGTACCATAGAATTAAACTATACATGTATATTCTTTCAATTTTGTAATTTAAATAAATTTTATATTAATACACATTTTACTAATTTAGGTCTATAAATCTAAAATAAACATAAGGTTAAATCTAAATAAAGCTAATAATATGTTGATATATTAAACCAAATAACTTATTTGGGAGAAAATTATGTCGTGAGAACGTAATTATAATTGATTATTTAATTTTAAAGGCATAACGATTTGATATTTTATTATATAATATAAATCTAAGACAATTTACTCCCTCCGTCCCACAATAGATGTCTTTTACTATTCATGCACGTTTTTCTAAGAAAATAAAAACTATATAAAATATCAACATTTTATTAAATATTTTTAAATATATCATACATATTACTAATAAGTATAGAATTATTTTAAAAAATTAATTGAAAAGTGGATATTTTATATAGGTTTTTAGCTCATTAAAAAGCGTGCATGAATAGTCCAAAGACAAGTATTGTGGGACAGATGGAGTATTATTTTAACTTTATGAAGTTTTCATATCTCATAAAATAGATAATTTTTTTTTGAAAAAAAATATGAATTATGGATAGAATTGGATTTATAAAAATAATAATAAAAAATGTTATCTTAAGATATACTATTATATACATATTTATTAATTGCATGAGATGAATTATTTTTTAATATAATTATTATATAGCAGTAAAATACCATACCAACTATTTTGGTAACCGTTGTGGTGATAATCGATGTTACGGTTACTGTCGTGATGGTAAACACTATGATTTGGTATGGTAGTGGTAATGACATATGAAATACCATGGTTACTGAATATATATAGGGGTTGGTTCCGGTGTACTCAACTCTTAACGTGTATCATGTACTCAGAAATTATTCGTCTATTTGTTCATGATTATTCGTCTGTTTTCACATAATTATTCATCTGTAAAAAATGTAAATTTTATTCTACCAAATAATCGCCCAATACCACCGAATAATTTCATTCCACTAAATAATCTCCCAATACCATCGAATAATTAGAAGTTACTATTAATCTCATCTGTTGATCTTCTTAATTCAATGGCCCAGATTTGTTCACATGATAGACGTTAAGGGATGAATACATATGATTGATATATATATATAGATCATATGAGAACAAGCCTTATTGAGTAACATGAGAACAGATCTAGGCCTTTGATTGATGAAAAATGAAGGGTTGTGATTATTCCTAGATAATTTATTATTTTAATTAAAAAATCAGAAAAATGATTTTGCTTCTCAAGTTGTTGCGCGTGTAATTCATCCCCTCATCTTTCTTCATTTAAACCGTCCGTAGCGACTCCCAGGAAAACGCTCAGGCCTATGGTCGAAATTAGGGTTAGTCGCGAGAGGTGCAGGGAAGGCGGACGATGAAGCCGGAGCCATGTGGTGCAGATCTGAGCGAATTGGTGGCGATTTCGGCAGTGCGAAGGCGGCGGTTGCGAAGGTGGCCGACGATTGCGAAGGGCGCCTGGACGCGCGATTGGCAAATCGAAGACGACGAGGGTGGGGCCCGGTGATTCTGGCAGTCGAAGGTTGCGAAGGTGGCCGCCGATTCCGACAGTCGAAGGCGGAGGGCGATTTCGTTCGCATATCCAGTTGCAAAGGTGGTCGGCGATTGAGAAGGGCGCTTGGGCGCGCGATTGGCGATCAAAGACGATGATAGTGGGGCTCGACGATTCCGGCGGTTGCGAAGGTTGCGAAGGTGCCGGCGATTTCGGCGGTGGCGGCTTGTGAAGGCAGGGAGGATGCGATGGCACCGGTGGATCTGCGAGGTACGACGCAGCGGTGATGGCTCCGATTGCCCGAACGCGGGACTCCGCCGATGGCATCGCCTTCGTCTTTCCGACCGGCGGATCCGGCGACTGGACGGGCGGATGCGATTGCGGCGATTGGAAGGGCGCGGGCTGATGAGGCAGACGACCCACACAAAAATGGTGACGGCGGCTTGTGAAGGCAGGGCGGATGCGATGGCACCGGTGGATCTGCGAGGTACGGCGCAACGGTGATGGCGCCCATGATGTGAATTCAGTAATTCATTGGTCATGCGATTTCATTCTCCCAAATAAGTCAACTCCTCTTGTTTGATTTATTTTCAATGGATTCATCTTCAATTGATTTTGAATTATTCATCTTGGAGTTTTGCTTTCCTAATTCGATTGAATTTGTATCCTCCTTAGACCGATTATTTTGATTGTGAATTATTCATCTGGAGTTTTGCTTTCCTAATTCGATTGAATTTGTATCTTCAATTGAGTTTTGGATTCATCTTCAATGCATCGATGCTATCGAATAATCATGCGATACCATCAAATAATCTTGTGATATCATCGAATAATTTTAGTTATACTATTGTAACACCATCGAATAATCAAGCAATAACATCGAATAATCAAGCAATACCATCGAATAATCAAGCAATACCATCGAATAATCAAGATATACCATCGAATAATCAATTGATACTATCGAATAATCCTGATATACCATCGCACAATTCGTTGATACGATCGAATAATCCAGATATATCATCGAATAATTTAAAGAGAGTGCACTACACACGCTCCCAATCCAGCAAGTGGGAAAAAAAAAGATGTAGGCCCCACTAATTTTTAATTAAAAAAACTAAAAAAAGATGTAGGCCCCACTAATTAATCCATTCATTTCACCAAATCAATGCCCTAGATGTGTTCTCATGTTACACAATAAGGCATGAGTACCCATGAACCATCCTCTATATATATATATAGGGTGAGGTTAAAGTGAAAATGGGGCTTAAGATGAAAATAATGTTTATAGTGAGAATGAGCTTGATTGTAAAAAGGAATTCCGAGCTCGGCCCACCGAACAACCCTAACTTAGCCAATCCCCTATTCACTCATCTTCCCCTTTCGGATTTGAAGACAGAAGCCGCTCACGCCTCGACCTCCACCTTTGTTCTTGCTGCTCGCCGAGGAACTTGGATCCATGGCCGCCTCTCTCTCTCCCGGTTCTTCTTCCTCTCCAATTTCCTCTCACCATTCAGTTCACAAAATCAAGTAAAGGCGATTACCATAGAAGATGCAAGGGCGAGGAGGCGGGTTGCCGGGCTCGAATTGGACGACCGGAGGCGAAAGCAGCGGCGGATCTCCCAGCGCCGGCTATTTGTCGGATCTCCCAGTGACGGCTGTTTGTCAGATCTCCCAGCGCCGGCTGTTTGTCGGATCTCCCAGCTCCGGCTGTTTGTCGGATCTCCCAGCATCCGATCTTCTCAATTGCGTTCCTGAGCGGCTGTTTGGCTCTCTTGCGTCCTCCGCGTCTCTGAGGACGACATCCTCCTCTCCTACGGCCTCCACACCCTCGTCGTCTTCCGCCTCTTCAAAATCAGGTATCTTCTTTCTCGTTTCCCCCTTTTCTACTGTTCTACGATTCTGAATTTGAGGAATTCGTATAGACATGTATGGAAAGTGTGGAATGAGTAAGAAGGCGCATTTGTTGTTTGAGAAAACCGACAGCAAGTATAAAGATCTAGCCACTTGGAACGCCATGCTTTCTGGTAACACTCAGAACGGGCTATTCAATGAGGCTTTTACCGTCTTGGGTCAAATGCTTCAGAGCAATATGTTGCCCAATGCTGTCACCATAGCTTCGGTTTTACCCGCCTGCAGTCAGATTGGCAGCATTGCCCTCGGTAAGCAGCTCCATGGCTTCGCAATTCGCCTTTCCCTTGACCAAAATGTCTTTGTGGGCATTGCTCTTGTTGATATGTACTCAAAATCAGACGCAGTTGCTTCTGCTGAGAATGTGTTCTACAGAACACGAGCGAAAAATTCTGTTACCTATACTAATATGATATTGGGTTATGCCCAGCACGGGATGAGAAACGTAGCGCTATCCTTGTTCAATTAAATGGAAGAAGCTGGTGTTAAGCCTGATTCTGTTACCTTCGTCGCAACCCTATCTGCTTGCAGTCATTCAGGTTTAGTCGATGAAAGTCTCAAGATTTTCAACTCCATGGAGACAGAATACGGAATTAAGCCCTCAACCGAGCATTATTGTTGTGTTGTGGACATGTTAGGTAGAGGTGGGAGGTTCGAAGAGGCATTCTGGTTCGCTGAAGAATTTGGCAAAGAGGGCAATGCCATCAGAGCTTGGGGGTCACTCTTGTCGTCTTGCAAGATACACGGACAATACGAATTGGCAAAGGCTGTTGCTGACAGATTGCTTCAGCTGGAGTATGAAAGTGGGACGAGTGGTTACCAGGTTCAATGGGTGTTCCCGCGTTCTACAGGTGGTTAGCTGACCATTACCCGCTCTCCATCTCTGACGTCATTGAAGAGGAGCCAAGAGAGGATGATAATGGTGCTCTGCTTCCCGTCGATGCCTCCGGCCCGAACCCTGACGACATGGAGCTCGATAATTTGTATTTGAACATGAATGGGATTATCCACCCTTGTTTTCATCCTGAAGGGAAGGTTTGTTCTCCTCTTTTCTTCCCTATGGCAATTGGTTGCTTCAATGTTCATGAAAGATTGCAGGTTTACTCATTGAGATTCTTAGCTTGTGCAACCTATATTTTGTTGTGTATAAATGATTATGTAATTTGCAAACTCTCTATTCCGATTTGAGAGAGAAAATGTTATTGTATTGTTATAAACATATGTGTATTGTTTTCCAGCCATCCCTTCACAGCTTCGCCTTCGAGGCTCCTCGGTGTCACCTTAGTCACCGCTCGGTGTCGCCCTTAGCCCAAGTGTTTTTTTTTTGTAATGTATGTTATTTTTACACTTTTGAATGTTATATGATAAGGAACAAATATTTGATTCTCTATATCTATTCTAGTTTTTATCAAAGATTTAAAAGCCTATTAGCTCAAATGGTAGAGCAATGTACTTATGTGCAGAGATGTGGGATCGACTCCTACATAGGCTAAATTGCTTAATTTTAATAGTGGGTATTATTTTCTGATAAAAGTTCAATTCAAAATCTTAACTGTGCATCTCATAATCTTAATCTTGCACTTTATCATTTTATTTATGCACTTTATAATCTTAATTGTGCACTTCGTATTATTATTCCTACATTATCATTTTATTCTCGTACTTTATCATTTTATTTATGCACTTTATAATCTTAATCGTGTTCTTCATAATCTTATTCATGCACAATTCATATTAATATTCTTGCACTTTATCATTTTATTTATGCATTTTATAATCTTAATTGTGCACTTACAATCTTATTCTTGCACTTTATCATTTTATTCATGCACTTTATATATTCTTAATTATTTTATTTGCAAAACATAGTGTTATATTTGCACAACTTAAAGTTATATTTGCACAATATAATGTTATATTCGCACACCATAATATTATATGTGCACAACGTAACATTATATTATTAGATATGCACAACATAATGTTACATTTGCAAAACATAGTGTTATATTTGCACAACTTAAAGTTATATTTGCACAATATAATGTTATATTCGCACAACATAATATTATATGTGCACAACGTAACATTATATTATTAGATATGCACAACATAATGTTACATTTGCAAAACATAGTGTTATATTTGCACACCAGAATGTTATATACGCATTATTTCATCTTATTTGTGCACATTATCATTTTATTATTGCACTTTATAATCTTATTCATGAACGGGAACACAAAAAAGCAACCATAAATAGCTTATGCGGGATTTTGAACTCGAACCTTTGTGCATGGGCACATCATAAATAGCTTATCCTGTCTGCCACAACATTTGAATCCCTGAAGATATGACGAATAGCAACGTTAGTGAAGTATGATAGATCAACCCTCGTATCTGATTGTAGCAGCTCAATGTTCCAGGGACAGGACCAGTCACCCAGGAGAGCTTTAACAACTGTCAGACAATCCCCTTCGATTAGAAGATTGTCAATATGGAGCTGCTTAGCTTTCAGAACACCCAACCTAAGGGCCAAAGCTTCAGCGTAGATAGCCGAAGAATTGTTGCAGGGGCCGTTGCCCAAGGAAACAATATCACCGCAATCATTCCTAATAATAAACCTGAAAGAACCCGATCCATTTGATTTGTAAGAACCATCGAAATTTAGTTTATAAAAAGACGTAGGCGGTTTTTGCCATAAGGAAGGCCTTGGTGAATTAACTGGAAAGCGATCGCTGTTGACTGCCCGTAGAACCGTCAACCCGCAAAGCATCTTTTGTTGCAGACCAAGTATCACGTGTAGTAGTGATGAAAACTGAGATGTCTGTAACTCGAAGTTTAAAATCAGGATCAAATACAACTTTATTTCTGAAGAACCAGACACACCACCAAATCGTGGCAAGCAAGGCCATAGCCGCGTTACCCAACCCAGAATGTAAATGAGAAACCAACGTATTATAGTCTAAGTTGACTAGGGCATTTACAGAAGGAGGAATGGTTAAATGAAAGCTTTTTAAAAGCATAGAAGTGATATTACAATCCAGAAGAAGGTGGAATCCAGTCTCAAGCGTGTTATCACAAAGAGGGCAACCAGACGGCACAGCTATATGCGATCGTTGAAGTCTTTCCGTGGTGGGTAAACCGTCGCGTGAGATTTTCCAAAGGAAATGTCGAACTTTATGCGGAACGTCAAGCTTCCAAATCCAGTTACAGCTAAAATTTGGATCACCTTTGGAAGAAGGCACAATGGATCTAGCAGATTTAGCAGAAAACCACCCGTCTTTACTCGGACCCCAGTACAGGCGATCACGAAAGAGATTTGTAGGTAATTGGGACTGACCAATATTGGTAATATGGTTGGGAGATAAAAGACCTATGAGGTCATTTTGTAGTTTCGAAAGGTTCCACGAACTATTGGAGTCAATAAATCGTCCCACTTTCCAAGACAGATTTAGGATGGTAGGGGGCACCAGTGCTGTATCAACAAGAGGGACCTCACAAATCCAATTATCAGTCCAAAAATCTATGTCCGTGCCATTACCCACAGACCAACGCAGACCTGGTTTGAACAAGTGTTTGATTGACATAAGCTTGGACCACTGCCAGGACGTATTACCCTTTGGAGTGTACTTGATCAAAGAAGTACCCTTTAGGTACTTAACTGAAATGATGCGAACCCACTGATTATCAGGCTCCGCAATGATCTTCCACAGAAGTTTCATTTGAAGAGCGATATTCATGGTTTCAGCTTTGTATAAGCCCAGACCTCCATTTAGAGTATCAACACAGATCTTATCCCAGCTAATTAAAGGTGTGCTCTTTGCCGGTTTATTCCAGAAAAAATTGACGGTATACTTTGTCTAGTTCTTGTAAGATAGACGTTGGTAGCAAAAAGGCTTGCATGAGAAAAATTGGTTTAGCACTCAGATTAGCTTTGATAAGAACTTTCCTGCCTTCCGGAGATACAGAGGATGCTTTCCACTTTGAAAGTTGTTGTTTCGCTTTCAGCACCACTTCAAAGAAAGTTTCCCTGTTAACCCGACCATTAATGATTGGGCAACCCAGGTACTTCTCCATGTTATTAGATTGGGGGATACCAAGGGAGTTCGTAATTGTGTTGATAGCAGTAGAGGATGTATTTGGAGACACTTGAAAGCTCAATTTAAGAAGATTGGCCTTCTGACCCGAGACGAGACAAAATCTTTGTATAATGGAATTAACTTTGAAACAAGCCGTTTGTGAGCTTTTGGTAAAGATAATGATATCGTCAGCAAATGCAAGTAAGGGAACAGAAACTTTCCCCCTCCCAAATGGGAATCCCAATTCCTTGTTTACAGTTGACTCACGTTGCAAGGTACGTGCCAAGACTTCTGCTGTTAGAATAAATAGGAATGGAGACAGAGGGTCACCTTGCCTGAGACCTCTTGAAGGGGTGAAAGGAACAGATGGTTCATCATTGATTAATATAGTGTAGGATACTGTGGTAACGCATTCGTGGATCCACCTTATAAATCCAGAAGCAAAACCAAATTTGTTTAAAACCTGAAAAAAGAAAGGCCACTCAATCCGATCAAAGGCTTTTTCCATATCCAGTTTGATAGCAACCGAGCCTGTTTTGGCCTTAAGTGATCGGAAAGAATGAAAAATCTCATGGGCTATAAGGATATTATCCTGGATAGAGCGGCCTTTGGTGAAAGCGCCCTGAAGAGGATGTATAAGTTTGTCGAAAACCAACGAGAGTCTGGCAGATAAGATTTTCGAGATAATTTTGTAGATAGTGGAGCAAAGACTAATAGGTCTGTAATGATTCACCATGGACGGGTCATCGTTTTTAGGGATTAGGGTAATAAAAGTGTGATTAAATCTTTTCAGTGTCGAAATGAATAAATCTTTGTTGAACCGATATCAAAGTAAGCTGGCCAGACGAAGGAGGTAAGCTGGCCAGACGAAGGAGGTAAGTCCTTCCAAAGGATACAGACCCCCCCCCCCCCCCCCCCGGCGAAGCCAACCGAAGGATCAAATGCAATATTTGTGAAGCCACATTTACGCCAGAGACTAGCGTCAGGCGGCAAGTTAGATTTTGTTTCAAGTAGAGCAAGCACATTTATATAGTTATTCCGGCAAAATATATCAATATTCGTCCAGAAGTTACGACGGCGAATCCCGCAACAATTCCAAGTGGATATATTCATAAAATAACCGATCTTAAAGGTATCGATTGTAAATCAGAAGCGTAATTTGGTGTGAACCACCTAAGAAAACAAGAGTTTTCAAAGTAACCGGATAGGGCACCAATCTGATCGTCTCAGTACGAGTAGTTGATAACACAGAATTACGCACACAAAGGCATACAGAAATCTTGTTAGAACCAATAAAGTAAAGAAAAGTTGTTATAGGTATCTGTTTACCGAGGAAATAGTTTGATGGATAGAATTTTGAAGTATAGCTCCGAAAATACCCATGACAAAATAGACTAATAAACTTGTAAGTAAAAATATGGAATAAGATAGATAATAGGTGTAACTTGATTTTGTAATTATGCTTGATCAGCCCAACTTTGTAATGAAAGTCAATTAGTTTTTTGGGAAGCCAAGTCCACCAGAAGTTGCTGAAACAAATGTGAACTGGAGCAAACGGAAGGTACGAACCTTGTGGATATACCAATATTACAGCTTGAATAACTGATAAGTGGTGTAAATATTTTGCCCGGTAAGGCTTATATATTTTTATACAATGTACAGTGCTTGTGAGCCCAAGAAAAGTGCTTGTGAGCCCAAGGAAACTGTAGTATGCGTTTTGAAGTTGAAAGCTTTGTAGCTTTTGGAGGTTAAACCGACGTCGTTGGACTGAAAGAGGCCACCAAGCGGCTGAGACCTCACCCGCACAGCCAACCTGATTTTAGGCAAATTACCCGTAACACCAACTCGTAAGCTCACCCAATTACAGGAGAAAGGCAGCGGCACATTGACACCCTCCCGGGCAACACCCAGTAGCTGTAAATTGGCCAGACAGAGATTGTCGGGGGGAAACCGAAGTCAAGACCAAGACAGAACCGTGGCTTGTAAGGCCAAACAGAAACCAAACACCACTGCCAGATCTTGGCCAATTGCAAATTCTGCAAGAAAGAAACAAGGAGCCAGCAGTACCCAAATAACCGATAAAAATACCCATCAGCAGAAACTTTAAGCAAATAATAGAGACAGAGTAACACAACAAGTAAAAGACCTATTTAATTAGACCCATTTAACTTTAAATTAGGCCTATTTACATCCAAATTAGACTATTTTCACTTTAAGAGGGATTTTCATCTTAAGCCTCATTTTCATTTGAACCTTTACCTATATATATATATCGACACACACACAATTTAATGTTTTTAACATTGTAATATACTCCCTCCATTCCATATTAGATGGGCATTTAGGCTTTAACCTTTGTTCCACAATAGATGGACTTATAGCCTTACCTATTGCAGAAAAGTACTACTTCATGTTTTTCTACATTGACAACATTAATTACTTGTACTGAGTTGGGGTTAAGGAGGAGTAAATTTAAACCTGGCCACTAGTAATTTGGTAAACCAATGGTTTTTGTTGTAAAACCCTTTCACAAACACTAGTAATTAATGAGTGATGATGACATCCCATCTTCCGAAGTACAGAGCAGTACAATATTGAGTAATTAAACATGTGATTTCTTTCCACTAATAGCTTTCTTAATTAGTGTGCACAATTCTAAACGCCCATCTAATATGGAACGAAGGGAGTAGTAAGTATATTAGAACTCCCTCCGATCCAAAAAGATTGTTGTTTGACTTTTTAACACGTATTTTAAGGAGCTAAAAACTATATAAAATATCAACTTTTTTTAAATTATTTTTTTTACAACTTAATATTTGTTGGTAATAAATATTAGATTATAAAAAAATAATACTAAAAAAGTTAATATATTATATAGTTTTTAGCTCCTTAAAATACGTGTTAATTAAAAAGTCAAACGACATCCTTTTTGGATCGGAGGTAGTATTATATATACATATACACACAATGTATATCATTGATGATTTTATTTATTATACCAAATAACTGCCTAAACTCGAGGGCTTGTGAGCTATGACAACGACTTCTATTTTTTTTTACTCGACTTCTATTTTGGATTGTAAGAGATGGAACTTGTAGTAATATTATGAGCATTTGGTTTGTTTTGGTTGAATATTTGAACTTTGAATTTCATAACAGGTGGTAAACACAACTTAACTTGATAATCATATTTTATTCCTTCGATAACCTTGATGGTTATGTCCGGTAATTGTGGAGTTAAAAAAAATACAAATTGAAATATCGCTTGGTAACCATGACAACAAACTGATGGTAACTGATCGGTCTAAAACCAACACCCCGCAAGCGTACGGTGTCAATTGTAGTAATCGAGTGTCGAATCTCAGGGGCTGTGTGAATACCAATTGCAGAACGTCAACTAGTTTACTAAGCCAAATAACGGAAGTGATTTTTGAAAGAATAAAGAAATAAGAAGAAAAAATAAAACAAATTGCAAGTTTTTATGAATATATGATGCAAAACATTCCAGAGTCAGGGTTCACCACAACAATGTATCTTCGATAGACTATATAATTTTCATGCCTGAACAAATTAAAAAGAGATATTTGAAGGTAAACTATCTAAATTCATTATCACTCAGCCTACACATCTCGCAATAACTATGTCCATTTCAATTAATTACCACTCAGCTTGCGCATGTTTGCAGATTAATCAATCAAATTGGACTCATTAAGCTTTTAGACCCTAGCGAACAAATCGATCAAACAATCGCAGGCGCGATCCGCATAATCAATTCAAACTTAGGTTGTCTACGATAGTTTATTATCATCAAGAGAATTAAATAGATTGCTCATAAACAATTCTTAAGTTCAATCCATGTTTTCCAATAAATTAACAACTTTATCTATATATCCAATCTCAATTTGCAGCTGGCGCATGTTGAACATCAAAAGGATTCCAATCAATCATAGAATTGATCGGATTAAGCACTCATGGATCAAATCAAACAAACAATAGAATTCATTCAGGCAATCATCACGCACATGTCTATCTCAGCACCGTGGGGATCACCCCAACCCCAGAACAAGAAAACTAGCCAGACATGGATTCAGACACAATCAAAGAACTCATGATGAAAGAATATAAGAATAGATTAACAAAACGTATTCTTAAATCCAGCAAAACAAACCTTCAAGAGGAAATATCTGAAAGAGTCTAAAACTCTCAATGTCTGCAACTAGCGTTGCTGACGTGAAAATTGGATGATCTCTAATCTAACCCTAATTCTCTATATATAGTTCTAAAAAAGATATGAAAATAATCCTAAACTAATAATAAAATATTCTAAGAAGTCGTCCAACAATAGATAAAAGCTGATAAAAATCCCGAAGTAGTAACGCGGAAAGGAAAGTATCGAGTCGATACTTAAGAGTAGCGAGTCGATATGTAGCTACTGTAAAGCAATCTTGCTCGAAATATGAAGGTATCGAGTCGATATGTGAAAGTTCCGGGTCGATACTTTGACTCAGCGTCAGCTTCTTGGCTCGATTCCTCCATTTTGTAGGCCGAATTTGCAAAAGTTCTCAACATGAAAGTTGTAGGTATTTGAATCAGCTTTCCAACACGCTATAGAACGTCTCGATCCGAATTTTGTGGAGCTCAAACGACTCATTTTACTGAGACGTCGCCAAGCAGGAATTGTCCAAAATATGTCGGTTCGACAATGAGCTCTTCTTAGCTTGTTTTCTAGCACTTGAGACCGTTATGTAAGGCTCTTTTGGCGTCCATGAACATGTCAAACTTGGATTCAATGAATCTTATTCCATCGTGATTCCAAATTTGCATCGAACAAGCTCTAAATCACCTGAAAACAAATAAAGACACGAGTGTAGACATCTATTCTAGAAACTAAACCAAAAACCTATATAAAAGACATGCAAAACATATAAAATAACTTTAAAACGACTATAAACAGTTTCCTATAACACGTGGAATATGATGATATCAGTAACCACAAATATGCTTGGTACAATTCGTGGCTCGTCTTGGATCTTCATCGACTTCTCCGCCGACCGACGTCTTTTATGGGTTGTTGGGGGGTTTTTCTTTCTTCCTTGTTGATCTGTGTTGCTTATGGTTGTATGTTGACAGTTTTCCGTCTGCCGATTCGTCGGCCTCTCGAGCTTCAGGCTTGTCTGAGCTTGAATTTTTACCTAATAAAAAAAACAAATATGTTTGGTACATGATATGAAAATTAACGTACCACCATTTGATGGTTGGTACGTGGTAATCACCATTTGCTGGTGGTTACCGTACCATGCCAACCCATAATTATTATCCATATCTTACAAAATTGGGTAATTTTTTTTCAAAATATATCTATATCTAAAAAATTGAAAAAACTATTGCTTTAAGATTGATTAAGGTAACGAGTAATTTTTTTTTGATTGATTAATATTACTGCGATTGACGATACCCTCTCCATGAGGAATGAAAATGAAGAATATTTTAGGCCGCGATCAACATAAGAAGAAAGGGCGCGCTACCGAAAGCAATTGCCATCCGCGGATGAGACTTTCAGTTTATGAGAGGCACGAGGTGACACGCATGCCCCCTCTCACGTGTAAAAAAGGACTCCTCACGTGGTGCCATTCTTACGACATTTGTCATTTAACCATAGTGACGTGTCCGACGAATAACCACGGATAACTCTATAAATACCAGGGCCCTGCCCACCAACAAATATGGGGCTTTTTGGAGAAATAAAGAGAGAATATGATATAGAGACTAGATCCCATCCACGCCCGTGATTATGAGTCACCAAAAGTCACGTATAACAGTAAGTAAATTATCCTTCCTTCGACCCGAACTGGTTAAAGGCGACATGTAATCGGCGCTTGATTTCCAGTAATTAGGGAAATTGGACTGGTTTCTGTTCTTTTTTCTTTGAATGGCCTCGATGAACTTAAGGATATGAAGAGGAATAGATTAGCTCATTCATTGAAATAGGTTTAGTGGCCCAGGAAATTATATGCACGCATCCCGATGCTTGATATCTCAAGTAAGACCGTTGATCAAATAATTAAATAATCTTGACTAATCTGGTCCCCCTTTTTGGGCGGGGTTTGTGAGGTTTAGGTTTCATCATTGACGCCGTATGTGAGAACCTTTTCACGCTAAGATGTTCCCTGATAAAATTGTTTTGATTAAGTTTATGATAGAGATTTATAATTACGATTACAAAGATGTTGTTTTTTTTGAATATTTGGTACCTGACACATTTTGAAGGCGACAGGAGGTAGTATAATGGATCACAATGCGCATGACAACTTCGGTAAGGATGGGGTGAACCCTGGACAAGTTGGTCACATGGATGCATCCTCATCTGCCACACCAACCACGACATGAATGGGTGCACCACTACAAGGACCCACCCTCAAGGACACGGTTACCCGAGGTGAACTTATAACTATAATCACTATTTTCAGCCTCCGTACGAACCTTACTACACGAACTTTCAAGGAGCCATTCCTCCCCCGTACGGATACAAGTATGACGGATTTCACCATCAAGGCTACTCAGGCCTAAGTTACTACCAGTTTGTTCCCACCTAGGACGATCAAACGACTGCCGAGGAAGAGGCAACTAGAAGCCCCCCATCCACGCATAAGAGAGGCAACGTGTCAATACATATGTCATCATTAACTAAGACAAGCTCCGCAAGCATGAGAGTAGAGTCAGAGGAGAACGTTATACTGTATGCCTTCACATCGGAGATTTGTAGGGCGCCAGTCCCTAGAAGATGGAGGGATTCGGGACTGATGAAGTATGATGGAACTACTGGCCCTGATGACCACCTATGTCACTTCGTGACTTCGTTAGGTATCAACGAATACAACGACTCCATGATGTGCAGAACTTTCCCTTCAACTTTGACTAAGATCGCTCTAACCTGGTTCACTAATTTGCCGAGGAACTCCATAGGCAGCTTTGCCCAGCTTAGCCGCGTTTTTAAATCTCACTTTGAGAGTGCATGTTCAAGAAAGAAGACCATGGTAGATCTCAATCCTATCAAGCAAGGAAGAGAAGAAACCTTGGGCCATGTCTTTGCCAGATTTACTAGCGTCGTTGTTCAGATTCCATACTTTAACTAAGAATCGCCTACGATAATCCTCATGGGAAATCTAGCAGAAGGGGACTTTAAGACTCGCCTATTTCGAAAGCGTCCGCTGACATACAACAAGATCAGAGATTTGGTAACTAATCAGATTCATGCTGAGGAAGCTGCTATAGTTAGTTCACAGTCTAATAATGATAAATCTTTACCGGGGAGACTGGCCGGGAAGTTCAAATGAGACAAAGGGAAGCAAAGGAACCAGGAGCCTAAGAAGGAGAGGCATTTTTCCCAGTCCCGGAGGGAGGAGGTACACTTGAATCGTGATTATCATGACAAAGAGAGAGTCCGGCAAGAGCCAAGTAATCGCTTGGTGAACAATCCTAGAAGCCCCCCGGAAATGAAGTATGATCAGGGATGTCGGGGAGACATGCAACTCGACCAGAATCAACAAAAAAGATGGGAGTACGATGGACGGAGCCAACCTCAACCCGAGTACCCTCGAGGCATTCGGGGAAGAGGGAAAAACAGAGGTCGCGGGCGATGGCGGGGGAAATCAAGGCAAGAACAGAACCCTCGTGTATAAGTATCCGTAAACCAAGCTCCTTCCAAGCCTTCGGGTGTCGAAGGAAACACTGCCATAACCATCCCGCAACTAGATGGGTGTATCAACACAATAGCAGGATGCCCCTCGATTTCTGGGTCCAATAACCAAGAACGACGATCTTATGAGAGGGTCGGGCGTCAACCGCCAACTTTTTCTCACATGATAAGAAAGCAACGACTTTCATCACCAATCAAGGAATTTTATGTTATAAAGTGATGTCTTTTGATTTACGGAATGGTGGGGAAACTTTTCAACGAGCAGTGTACCGTATCTTTCGAAACCAGATTGGAATAAATGTATCAGTTTATGTAGATGACATAGTGGTCAGAAGCCGGAGAAAAGAGGATCATGTAGCAGACTTGCAGGAGACTGTCGACTCATTAAGAAGAAGCATATTATGCCTCAATGCTGAAAAGTGTGTGTTTGGGGTGAAGTCTTGGAAGTTTCTGGGTTTTATGGTCAACAACAAAGGAATTGATGTCAACCCAAAGAAAGTAACTGCGATCCAGACCCTGCGGCTACCTAGAACCCCGAAGGAAGTTCAGGCACTCAATGGAGTAGTAAATTACCTTAGTAGATTTTATTCATGGTTGGCAGAACGATCCCGACCTTTCTTTGCCCTGTTGAAGCTGCGAGGGCCCATTTAGTGGACCGAACAGTTGCAACAAGCATTTGACGAACTAAAGCAGTTTTTGTCCAATCTACCAACCTTACGACGACCAGAACCACAAGAACCATTACAATTGTACCTATATGTGGGGATAGTAACATTGAGTGTCGTCATCACCATTGAAGCCAGATACCCTGTTTACTTTGTAAGCAGAATGCTGCAAGATGCAAAAGGTCAATATGAGCCTGTAGAGAACATAGTGTTATGTTTGTTTGCCGCGCGAAGCCTTCGTCCTTACTTTCAAGGTCATCCAGTTGAGGTTCTTACAGACCTACCTTTGAGGGAAATCCTTCTGTAACGGCCCAGAATTATGATTTCCGGGTTACGTTTCAAGGGATAAAACCCCTTGTTCGGATCTTGCAATCCAGGTACGGGTCGAGGTTTCAGATTCAATTTTAAGGTAAATATTAAAGAGGAATTTCAAACCCTAAAAACATCGTGGGGTCGTTGGGTACCCTTAACCTGTCCTAGGGACTAAATTGTGAAATTCATTTCAAACGGAAGCAAGGCGGAAGCAAAATTTAGATACAAAGCGCCACGGCAGAGCCGGGTCAAAACCAAAACATAAGTGGATGATTATCATTTATACCAAGTTAGAAAATTTGCCAAGTTCTTCGATTCGCCAAAGGGTTTCCCGTCTTAGAAGCGTGGAGCAACAAGAGCGGTACCTAACACTATCCACGAAGTCAGGCCCGGTAATCGCCTGCGGGTCCTCTGACCGCGCTGAGGCCATATAACATGCCTATACCTAATTAAAGGATGGCTAATGCAGTACAAGATTTAAATCACATAAGCATGCTTTGACAGTTATAATATGCATAAAAACTGTAAAGGGCCCAAGACAATGCCAAGCGGCATATCCCTCTCCTACTCCGCCCCCTTTTTCATGAGCAGACCTGGCCAGTACGGTACCCATTTCATCGTGGTGGTGCACAGACCACGGAATCATAGCATGCTCAACATCATAGCTCATCACATCATATCACATCATAACATCTCTTGCCCGATGGTGCTGGGCTATCAATCATACTCATATCGACTCGATCGACTCAAGGCACCCGATGAGGCTGGGCTACCCTATGACCCTAGCAAAGACTCTAGGACTATCACAGATAACGGCCGTTCTGTTTCAAACACACATAGTAACCACATGCTCAGTTCAATGCAATCCTAGCATGATGCTACATGGCATGCTTTATATGCAACAACTACACATCATATGACACATCAGGCAGGAGGTCCAGGTTACTGAGTAAGTCCCGTAGGATACTTACCTGTAGATGCAGAACAGCAAGATAACACAAGCAAGGGCCCAAATGCAAGTCCAAAGCAATCCAAAAGCAATACACACCTATCATCAAGCCATTTCCATAAGCTACTGGTCCATCGTTCATACACACAAACTCCACGTTCTCAGCATGCTCAAAATCAACCGATAGTATAACCGTTTTCCAAAACCTTTCCGATACGATCAACATCAACCAAAATCATTCTTCAAATCAAACCCATTGATAAAATCGTACCAGCCATATTTTCCAAACTCTTAAATCCCGATTTAAGTCAACTCATATTCAAAATAATTTCTCAAATCATACTTGGCCAAATTCCGACATTTATCATTTAAATCCTTAACAAATTCCCCAAATCATATTATTAACACAATCCCGGCATGTTTATTCTCAAAATAATTATATAAATATAATCCGACATTAAATCACCAAAACAATTCTATTTTCACAACCATATTTATATATCAATAACAATAAAACATCTCGTAATTTCCAAAATCACATATTTATTCATCGCAAATACTTATCCCAATAATATCACTTTTAAAATGATTTCATAATATAAAAATTTCAAAGATGTATATATATCACAAATTTCAGGTGTAACATATAATAATAATAATAATAACCCGATAATAATCTAGATATACCTTTTAACACATAGTATAACATATATATATATATATAATAAGATAACCATTTGCTTAAAACCAAATAATCCAAATAGCCCAAAACACAAATCTGAAACCCAAACCAAGGGATCCAAATCCAGCAGCCCGGATCCAACATACCCAAGCCCGTCCAAAAGAAAAGGAAGGGGGCTCATCCCCAACCTCAGGAATAGAACAGGGAGCTGGGCAACAACGACGAAAACGGAAGAGAAGGAAGGGAAGAACCCATGCCTCGCTGGTGACCTTGCTTGCCCAGACCCCTCTATCCGACACTGAAGGACACAAAATCGAACAAAGAAAGGAGAGAGAGAGAGGTTCTCACCGAGATTTATCGAAATCGCCGGAAAACGTCGTCGGGGCTCCTTCGATTCGTCGGAGACGGAGGCAAGGCGAGACCGGCCTAGGACGAAAGGAGGGGTTATAAAAGAGGCCCTTTATGCGATTAAGGACGGAAGGAAACGGGGAGGGTCTTACCGAGCTTCACCCGCGGAACTAGGGGAAGAGTGAAGCGAGTGCTCGGCGCCGGCGGCTGGGGCTGTTCACGGAACCGAGGAGGAGGGACGAAGATGCTGACTGCGGCTCACGGAAACGAACGACGAAGCGCAGCAGAGGCGAGATGGGACGGTGGTGCTTGGTTCGGTGGCGATTTCAGATTCGAAACAAGGCTCCGATGGGTAGTGTTTGTAGCTCGGGGGAATCCGGCAATGGCTGTTGTTTTGCAATTAACAAGGCTGCTAGGTTTGTGCTGTTCTTATGACAATTTTTAGGGTTTTCAGTAGATCCAATTGATAGGGAGGGAGAGGGGGCAAGCAAGGTGCAATGTGGGAGTGATGTTTGTTGAGCATGAAGACAAATTTGAGCAGTAGGGAGCAGCTGGCAATGGGTGGTGCAGGGCTTCATCGAGAGAGAGAGAGAGAGAGGAAAGAAGAAAAAGAAAAAGAAAAGGGAAAATAGCATAGGAAATGGGTCCCCACCGTGACAAATTTAAATCTCGCAATTACAAACTCAAAATCCGCTAATCCCGACTTCAACGAATAACTTAAATTCTAGAACCGCACTAAGTAATAAAATTAATCATACTTTCAAATTATATATTTAAGTCTATCGAAATCGAGTTAAATTCTCAATTCAGAGCTCGAAAGCGGAATCAAATTCCGTCAAAATCCAAATTCTAAATCGATGCCGGAAGGATTTTAAAATCGAAACTTGGTACTCGAGGACGAGTTTTCTCCCCTTTCTACAGATCGAATAAAATAATAATTTATTTAATCCAATATAATAAAATAATATTAAAATATATTCGGCCTTTACATTCATCCACCTCTAAAAACAAGTCTCGTCCCCGAGACTAAAATCATTCTAAAATAAGGGGATGAAGTTTGAAATTGGTGAGTCCGAGGATCATGCCGTTGATTCCGTAAGTGCCTCATAAGGGCCCGTATGAGATTCTCACAGTATCCTCGACGTGATCATGATATCCCCAATTGGTCGTAGCAAGTATGCGATATGGGCCCTTATCACATCCCTACCCCGACTTCTTGGTTATATCATAACCCAAAAGCATCATAACGAAAATCCAAATTGGTCACTTTCAAAACCGCTCAAGATAGTCAATTCCAACGTTTAACCAAGCAACTTTACACCAAACAAGTCAAACCCCTTCAATCAAGATTTCGTCAAAATCCTCAAAAACCAAATCAATTTCCTGTATAACAATCAATCAAATTCCGAAGCTCGGAGGTGGAATCATCCACCTCTAAGGGCTAATCCCATATTCTCTTCCTAGTTTCCAAATCATGCAACATCATTCACAACCCACCAAGTATCATAACCAAAAGTCTCATCAACTCTTATATAAGCATAATACCATAAGTCATCTCACACATGGCAAGTCCCACATCATATCTTAGTCACAACCATCACATAACCGTCTAACATAACATAAACATGCCAACAAGTCTCAAGTAACAAAGGAACAACAAGCCTCAACATACTACAAATCACATGGTATATGTATATCATACTGAAGGCATCACCAGTGCGTAAACGAAGGTTCATCACTCATCACGTAAGCACACATGTCCAGAATCAACGAGTTAGGCGTTATGGGGTTAGTACGTCAGTACACATCAAGTCTCACAATCGCATATCGATATCGCAACACAAGTAGAACAGATTCATCACGTTAACATTTCAACACAACAAGGTCATGCTATTAAGATTCAGAAAAGAAAAGATCAAGCAGTATATAAATCATCAAAATGCCAATATACCCTAAAATACATCACCTTAACTCGTCACAACACCATATAACGATCATTCATCATTATCGCATACATACTAATCATTTTCATACTCTAAATCATATTCATCATTTAACTTCACCCTAATCATACTTACCAACCATATAATATAACATCATGCTTATCACCACATAATATAACGTCATGCTTTCACATAGCAACATATCATTATATATGATTCATATGACACATCATAACATGCTTCTGAAACAGCATAACAGGATAGTAGTGCATCAATATATCATGATAACATTTATCACCTACCAATTAGATTTCAGTATCACATATCAACATGTAATATCATGCCATATCAGGTTCATCATGGTCGCTATCTATCATCATGCCAGTACATATTAATAATCACTCAAGCAAGAAAATCCTCGCATACCCACCAGTCAAAATAGAATGCAATTTCCGCTCGCCCGATTCCAGTTCCCAAATCAAAACCAGCCTCATCTAGATTCACCAACATCTGCTCAAATAATATCCTCTACAGAAGTCACAATCTATCTCGATACTCCAATCTCGCCCCTCATTTCACCAAGCACCCTCACTAGCCATCCACCTCTAAGAACCCAACTCCTATTTCTAATCCTCATGCCCGAGTACCCTCTTATACTATGTCTTCAACATCCACAGGGCCATTTCTTACACTTCTCACACTTCCCAAGGTTTCACAAGCATCCTGCCCGGCCTGCTAACCACACATCTCCTTTAGAAATTCCTCGATTATCGCCTAGCCGACCTGTTCATAACCATACCCTCACCCAAGATTCACCCCTAATCTTATCGGAACCACCCAAGCATTGCCTCTTATAAGTCTCAAACTCACTCGGTCTTACCTAAGCCAACATCGTTTTCCTGCAACTCGACCTTATATCACCATCGATCATCCTAACGACTCAAATCCCTTCACCACTTTCTTACCACTCCACTAAAGTATTTCACCCACAAGTTCAAAAAGAAGGAATCATGGACATTATTACACATAAGGACTACATCATCTTAACTAGCATTCATAGCATCATGAGTTCATCATCAAGCATTGCAACTATGTCAAAAGTCTCAATTTACCGGCATGCTTAATAATTATTGCAAAACATCATATATGAGCATGATCAATTCAAGCTAGCAAGTTTCATTATACCCTTATCAGATAACAGTTCAGGTTCTCAGCAATTGCAATTCACATTTTATAGGCAAGGAATTTAGATCATGCTTAGCAACACGTCAAGACATCATGGGAGGCATCAAATCATATCATCATAGACAATAGGCAATCAGGCAACAGTCATCACCAAGTTAGCACATCGACACGTAAATCTCATCGTCAGGTCAATGTAATATCATCAACAACAAATTTAGAAGGATTTGCAATTCGAATGGAAGACTCTCCTGCTTGCAAGCCATATTTGTACTCAGTGGCCATCATCCTCGAAATAGGTTTGCCCCGTCAACATCGTTGATCCTGAGGCCCGTGGGTTATGTGCCCACGCTTCTGCTGCGCCGCTCTATCGTCGTCCCACCTTCCGTTCTCTTTCCCATGCAGTCGCTCGTCCAAGTATCGCAGAGGAGTCTAAGTTATTAGAGATAGGGGAGTGACAGGGACGGAAAACCCAATGTTCACTTCGGAAATACAGACCAAGGCTAAAAGGATGACAAGATTGGAGACAAGACTCTGACCCGAGAGTAGCAACGATGCCCTTATGGAAGTCTATTAGGTTATAACCGCGACAAGTAACACGAATTCATCATGGAGCCTATCAATTACACTAACCCACACTAACATGTACCTATCTCAAGGAAAACAACATGCGTATTCATCCCAAAAGACACAATCAAGTCCTACATTGATGCATGTGAGACGAGCTAGCAGTTTATTATTCCATGAAAGCAGATATGCCTAGTAATTTCAAGCAAATTACGTGGAGCCAGTAATGGTCATGCGGGGTTTAACGAGGATGACAAGTATCATGTATATGAACAATGAACGAGCTTGGTGTATGCATCATACGAGAACATATAGGGGCAATATAGTAACTATCTCATCTGGCACAATAATCGTATAGTAGGTCAAGCATGACACATAATCATATGACGGAATACATTTAGAAAGCATGGGTCCTACATGATACTAGCGTTACATGATGTGGTACAAGCATAGTCAAGAGTCATTAGGAGGAATTCAACATAATATTCACGAAACATGAGGCATCATCAAAAGTAACAAGAAGGACATCATGGACGATATATTATAATTATGCTAAGAATGAACCGTCATAGAGCACGTGTATGGTACAATAGTCATCACATCATAGAACAAGTACAACACTTGATCATTTTGCGAGTCATTCTGGAAATCATAAGCCCTACAAGACACTACTAGCACATATCGAACATGAACACAATCAAGGTAGCTCGACTAAATCCGCCCTAACATTCATGCATCATGTGTATGCGAAATCGTGACATAGTGTGGTGTGTGATCATGCGAGGTGCCAAGTCATACATTCATGCAAGCACGAGAAGGATATCATAAGGTAACAAGGAAACACTACCGGGCGATAACATGTACATGCTAGGATCAACCATCATGGAAAACAAGTCGATCATCGAATTCAACATTAATCTGATCAGGATGAGCAAAACATTTTAAGAGGACAGAAGAAGGGGAGAACCACACTATCAGGGACCTAGCTCAAGAGGAATCCAACAACAGCGTAGGTAAGATATAAGTTCGCACAAGTCACAACCAAGGATCCTACATGATACTAAAGGCTTTGCATAACATACGATACATGCATGTAACTAATCATGGCGACACGTAAGAAATCAATTCAATCTCATTCCAACAATATAGAAGCATGAGGAAAGTTTAACGATGTACAATACGAGTCTAAGTAATGGCAAGACGACTATAATTTAAGGATAAAACATGCATTCATCGAGACTCAATTATACAACATATTCTCTATTCAACACAAGTAACACACAACAATATCAAGTGCAAATAATCAGCAATAGTTAATCTGACAAATACAAAATAGATGGACATGTTATCGATTCTTGTCACAAAAGGAATGATAATCATCGAGGCGTCATTAGCTAACATGCCAAGGAGAACATCTTACGAGACATTCATACAAAGAAGAGTTGATCACACTATCATGCACCTAATTCAGGGGAAAGCAACAACCATATAGATTTGTATCACGTGTTTCATGCTTCGAATCAATCATTACAGCATCAATACAATAGGTTAAATAGAAATGCTATGACAACATATAATCGTGACAGAAGTAAGCCACAACATGAGATCTAAACAGTGTAACTAATCATATATGTAATAACATGAGCAGTTGTACACCAATGGTCCTTAGCAAGGTACATGCCGAAGATTTCAAAATCATGTCATGCAATTCAGAGAGAGTCACCATTACAACCGGACAGAGATCCCTAAGGGCAACCATTGACTTTTCCCAAACGACTCATCACCCCTCTTTCCCGTGGGACTCCGATACGACTCTTCATGGCAAGGAGACACTGGTTGATCGTCATAAGAATAAGGAAAGACAGCCCTAGAAACACCTTACTTCTGACTCAAGTAACATCAAGGACTTCCAATACTCACTCAGACAACCTTAATATCCAACCATGATTCCCGACACAATGTGTTTACCAACCCGATTCCCCGTGAAAGACACTGACACCTATGAGAAAGATTCGATAGAACCGAAAGGGTTTAACATATTGAAAGAGGCAGTTCCACACAAGCTGGGCTTGACCATACAGAAATAAGGGTACTCCCGCTATCCCGTTTGCACAGATAAGTCAATTACACATTTCATTGTTAGGGCATCCAAGTTAGATCTCTAGCATAGCAAGCACTCAACACAGAATCAGTTGATAACACTCATAATGATTTCCTTGGAGACTCCCAACCCATCTGTAAAGAACAAGCTGATATTTTGCCTACCCCTTCTCAACTACATCCAAAAGGGATGGTCTAACGCCTTTCTACCCACTTGGTCCCTCTTTAGTCGGTTTTCCTCTTTTATAACAAGCCAAGTTCGTTACTTAGTCCGATTGGGTTAGGCATCTTAAGTTCATTTTGCCCCTTTAAATCCTTTTCAAAAGTCCTTGAAAGTCATGGGCGGTTTTCAAAACATACACTCGACCCTTGTGTACCCGGATTGCACAACCTCAGCTCTGATACCATCTTTGTAACGGCCCAGAATTATGATTTCCGGGTTACGTTTCAAGGGATAAAACCCCTTGTTCGGATCTTGCAATCCAGGTACGGGTCGAGGTTTCAGATTCAATTTTAAGGTAAATATTAAAGAGGAATTTCAAACCCTAAAAACATCGTGGGGTCGTTGGGTACCCTTAACCTGTCCTAGGGACTAAATTGTGAAATTCATTTCAAACGGAAGCAAGGCGGAAGCAAAATTTAGATACAAAGCGCCACGGCAGAGCCGGGTCAAAACCAAAACATAAGTGGATGATTATCATTTATACCAAGTTAGAAAATTTGCCAAGTTCTTCGATTCGCCAAAGGGTTTCCCGTCTTAGAAGCGTGGAGCAACAAGAGCGGTACCTAACACTATCCACGAAGTCAGGCCCGGTAATCGCCTGCGGGTCCTCTGACCGCGCTGAGGCCATATAACATGCCTATACCTAATTAAAGGATGGCTAATGCAGTACAAGATTTAAATCACATAAGCATGCTTTGACAGTTATAATATGCATAAAAACTGTAAAGGGCCCAAGACAATGCCAAGCGGCATATCCCTCTCCTACTCCGCCCCCTTTTTCATGAGCAGACCTGGCCAGTACGGTACCCATTTCATCGTGGTGGTGCACAGACCACGGAATCATAGCATGCTCAACATCATAGCTCATCACATCATATCACATCATAACATCTCTTGCCCGATGGTGCTGGGCTATCAATCATACTCATATCGACTCGATCGACTCAAGGCACCCGATGAGGCTGGGCTACCCTATGACCCTAGCAAAGACTCTAGGACTATCACAGATAACGGCCGTTCTGTTTCAAACACACATAGTAACCACATGCTCAGTTCAATGCAATCCTAGCATGATGCTACATGGCATGCTTTATATGCAACAACTACACATCATATGACACATCAGGCAGGAGGTCCAGGTTACTGAGTAAGTCCCGTAGGATACTTACCTGTAGATGCAGAACAGCAAGATAACACAAGCAAGGGCCCAAATGCAAGTCCAAAGCAATCCAAAAGCAATACACACCTATCATCAAGCCATTTCCATAAGCTACTGGTCCATCGTTCATACACACAAACTCCACGTTCTCAGCATGCTCAAAATCAACCGATAGTATAACCGTTTTCCAAAACCTTTCCGATACGATCAACATCAACCAAAATCATTCTTCAAATCAAACCCATTGATAAAATCGTACCAGCCATATTTTCCAAACTCTTAAATCCCGATTTAAGTCAACTCATATTCAAAATAATTTCTCAAATCATACTTGGCCAAATTCCGACATTTATCATTTAAATCCTTAACAAATTCCCCAAATCATATTATTAACACAATCCCGGCATGTTTATTCTCAAAATAATTATATAAATATAATCCGACATTAAATCACCAAAACAATTCTATTTTCACAACCATATTTATATATCAATAACAATAAAACATCTCGTAATTTCCAAAATCACATATTTATTCATCGCAAATACTTATCCCAATAATATCACTTTTAAAATGATTTCATAATATAAAAATTTCAAAGATGTATATATATCACAAATTTCAGGTGTAACATATAATAATAATAATAATAACCCGATAATAATCTAGATATACCTTTTAACACATAGTATAACATATATATATATATATAATAAGATAACCATTTGCTTAAAACCAAATAATCCAAATAGCCCAAAACACAAATCTGAAACCCAAACCAAGGGATCCAAATCCAGCAGCCCGGATCCAACATACCCAAGCCCGTCCAAAAGAAAAGGAAGGGGGCTCATCCCCAACCTCAGGAATAGAACAGGGAGCTGGGCAACAACGACGAAAACGGAAGAGAAGGAAGGGAAGAACCCATGCCTCGCTGGTGACCTTGCTTGCCCAGACCCCTCTATCCGACACTGAAGGACACAAAATCGAACAAAGAAAGGAGAGAGAGAGAGGTTCTCACCGAGATTTATCGAAATCGCCGGAAAACGTCGTCGGGGCTCCTTCGATTCGTCGGAGACGGAGGCAAGGCGAGACCGGCCTAGGACGAAAGGAGGGGTTATAAAAGAGGCCCTTTATGCGATTAAGGACGGAAGGAAACGGGGAGGGTCTTACCGAGCTTCACCCGCGGAACTAGGGGAAGAGTGAAGCGAGTGCTCGGCGCCGGCGGCTGGGGCTGTTCACGGAACCGAGGAGGAGGGACGAAGATGCTGACTGCGGCTCACGGAAACGAACGACGAAGCGCAGCAGAGGCGAGATGGGACGGTGGTGCTTGGTTCGGTGGCGATTTCAGATTCGAAACAAGGCTCCGATGGGTAGTGTTTGTAGCTCGGGGGAATCCGGCAATGGCTGTTGTTTTGCAATTAACAAGGCTGCTAGGTTTGTGCTGTTCTTATGACAATTTTTAGGGTTTTCAGTAGATCCAATTGATAGGGAGGGAGAGGGGGCAAGCAAGGTGCAATGTGGGAGTGATGTTTGTTGAGCATGAAGACAAATTTGAGCAGTAGGGAGCAGCTGGCAATGGGTGGTGCAGGGCTTCATCGAGAGAGAGAGAGAGAGAGGAAAGAAGAAAAAGAAAAAGAAAAGGGAAAATAGCATAGGAAATGGGTCCCCACCGTGACAAATTTAAATCTCGCAATTACAAACTCAAAATCCGCTAATCCCGACTTCAACGAATAACTTAAATTCTAGAACCGCACTAAGTAATAAAATTAATCATACTTTCAAATTATATATTTAAGTCTATCGAAATCGAGTTAAATTCTCAATTCAGAGCTCGAAAGCGGAATCAAATTCCGTCAAAATCCAAATTCTAAATCGATGCCGGAAGGATGTTAAAATCGAAACTTGGTACTCGAGGACGAGTTTTCTCCCCTTTCTACAGATCGAATAAAATAATAATTTATTTAATCCAATATAATAAAATAATATTAAAATATATTCGGCCTTTACACCTTCATTCTCCTTGCCTATAGGGGAGGATGACTAAGTGGGTGGTGGAACTATTAGAGTTTGATATTACTTATCATCCGCGGAGAGCCCTGTTGGTGCAACCTTTAGCTAACTTCATCGTTGAGTCTAGTTTTGAGGATAATCCAGCAGATGAGGGAGCTGAGTGGGTGGGCCATGTTGATGGAGCCGTGAACCAAGATGGTTGTGGGGTTGGCGTAGCCATCACTCCTCCCTTGGGTGAGACGTTGTGTTTTGCCTACCGTTTGGATTTCAAGACTACTAACAACGAAGCTGAGTATGAAGCAGTGTTGACCGCTATGGAATTGGTACTATTAGGTGGAGCACGACAATTAAAGATGTACACTGACTCCGAAGTAGTTGCCCGACAAATTGAAGGAAATGATGAAGCCAAAATCGGTCTACTCCTTGACTATCTTAGGAAGGTGGAGGCCTTTAAATGAGCTTTCACCAAAGTAACAATAATTACGATCCCGAGGATCGAGAACCAGCACGCGGACGCACTAGCTAGGGTCAGAGCCGCTATGCCGTCCCAAGTTGAAGATAAGGTCTTCTATGAGAGATGGCGACAACGGAGAATTTTGAATGATGTGTATCAAGTGGAGGTAGAAGAAGATGATTGGAGGACTCTAATTGTAAGGTATCTGAGGATGGAAGAGGTGCTAGAAGGGTGAGAAGAAGCAAAACGAGTCCCCATGAAGGCCGCTCGTTTCACCATTCGCGGAGGAAAATTTTACAAAAGGGGTTTCTACATGTCCGATTTGTTGTGTGTTTTGGGTACGGAAGGTCAGCAAATAATGAAGGAACTTCATCAATGATCAAGGAACTTGTGCACATCACCAATGTTGGAGGGCGTTGGTCTCAAAGATCACACATCTCAGATATTACTGCTCCACTAAGAAGACGAACACGCACAATTGCGTTCTCCCATGTGATTCACGCCCGAAACACCACCTTGTAGGACATCTTTCAGCTACAAATTTGAGAAGCATCAGTAGCCTATACCCTTTTACCGTTTGGGGGATGGACATCCTCGGACCGTTTCCTACCGCCCCAAGACAGTTGAAATTTGTATTAGTCATAGTGGATTGCTTTACCAACTGGGTCAAAGTGGAGGCCATGGGAAGCATCATTGCGGAGAAAGTTTGGAAGTTCATGTGGAAGAATTTTGTTTGCCAGTTTGGCGTCCCAGAGGTGATCATCACGAACTATGGCCCCCAGTTTGATTATGAAGCCATACGAGATTTTTGTGCAGGTCTCAACATTGAACCCCGTTTTTCCTCAGTAGCCCATCCTTAAGAAAATGGGAAGGCTGAGACCACGAATCGGCAGATCCTAGAGGGGATCAAGAAGAAACTAGAAGGCTCGACCAAGGGACGGTGGGCCAAAATCTTACCATTGGTACAATGGTCCTACCGAACTACTTCTAAAGCCCCTACTAAAGAAACTCATTTTGCCTTAACTTATGGGGTAGCCGTCGTTGTTCCCATTGAGCGCTTGGTTCCTTCCGCCAGAATTTTGAACTTTGATCCAACCACTAATGATGAAGAACTTGACATAGAGTTGCAACACCGAGAGGAAAGGCGCATGATCGCAATACTTAAAGCAGGAGAATACAAGCGAAAAAATGAGAATTACTACAATAGAAAAGTTTGTGCTCGAACTCTACAGAAGAGTGATCTGGTCCTTTGCCTCACTACCCCATACGACAAGTTGAGAGCCAAATGGGAAGGCCCCTATATCATCAGTGAAGTCATCGACAACAGAGCTTATAAATTGAGGACAACTGAGGGCGTTGATTTAAACAAGACGTGGAACATAGAACATCTTAAGAAGTACTACATGTAAGAATCAAGACAGCTAGAATAAATAATCGCCCCTGGATTACCTTGTGGTTCGCGGACGTTTTTGAAATATGCATCTGGAACAGTCCAATAAAACCAAGTCCTCACGCTGAAACTAGACCCCGAGGTCCATCCGCGGAGGCCTCATGACTGATGCTCTAAGCTCTCGGAGAAACCAAGTCCTCATGCTAGAGCTGGACCTCGAGGTCCATCCGCGGAGGCCTCTTTACTGATGCTCTAAGATCTTGGAGAAACCAAGTCCTCACGCTGAAGCTAGACCCCGAGGCCCATCCACAGAGGCCTCCTGACTAATGCTCTAAGCTCTCGGAGAAACCAAGTCCTCACGCTGGATCTGGACCCCGAGGTCCATCTACGGAGGCCTCTTGACTGATGCTCTAAGCTCTTGGAGAAACCAAGTCCTCACGTTGGAGATGGACCCCGAGGTCCATCTGTGGAGGCCTCTTGATTGATGCTCTAAGCTCTCGAAGAAACCAAGTCCTCACGCTGGAGCTGGACCCCGAGGTCCACCCGCAGAGGTCTCCTGACTCATGCTCTAATATCTCGGAGAAACCAAGTCCTCACACTGTAGCTGGACCCCGAGGTCATTCCACGAAGGTTTCTTCACATGCACGTTGTGACCGAATTTGTATGCTAATTTATGCTTGCAAATGACACCGGTATTAGCCGGGCCTATAAAAGAATCCTCTAATTCGATACCCACAAATCATAACCAAAAAGTGGGAGTCACGGACATGATACCCCAACCTAGAGTATAACACCTTGATGGTTGCACAAAATGAAGAAGCTAACGAGACCATAAATAGACCCACGTCGAATTCTTGGCACCCAAACAACTCATGATGGACCCAAGTGCACCTCCTAGGGCATTATATAGGTTCATCATCAATGAGAATCCGAATAAAAGATTATTTTTGTTCTTATATAATTCCTATGTGTGAAAATGCGAATTCATCTTCGTTCATCGGTAAGCTGTCCAAGGTACTTTTGCTGACGACCCCTAGCTCGAGAGGGAAGGCAAGGTTGGCAAGTTCTTCTCGATTGAAACCTAGCATCTGGTAAAGCTCCCGACCCTTATCATTAGTACGAACAACGGTTGTGTCCCAATCCACGTCCTTCCAAGGGGGAGAAAGAGTCTTGCCCTTTCGCTTCCTTGGGCCTCTAGAAGAACCGACTTCAACGTGAGAACCTCACTGAGTCAACAAGCGAGTGGTCTCAGCAAGCGGCGTCGCCTCAGTAGACAGTGGGACAACAGGTGCAACAACAACTGAGAGAGGGCCTTCTGTCGACAGACGGATCTTGCATTCATTCATCGCAACTGCGCCTTGATCTATAGGAAGGACTGTTTTGCATCCGCTTTGACCTCTCCTTAGCATATATAATATTTCATCATCATAACATCATGATATTAGTCACGCATTCATGCTATTAGGCACACATTCACAACATCATGCCAAGTTAGTCACCGAACAAGTCGAAATCTCCAAGTTAGTTCAAAACCGTTTCAAAACCCGAGTCAAACAGTTAGGACTTCCGACCCTTGAAAATGCTCGCTAAGTTCATTTTTCAAAACCCGAGTTCAAATTGTTAAGTCAGTCATTTTTAATCCTCATCAAAACGCTTTTGAAATCGTTCGCCAAAACCCCAAGAATCATCAAGTCAACCTCTCGGCTAAGGGGTATTTCGCCGTGGTGAAACACTCCCAGCGAGCTCCCCGCGAGCTGGGGGTCTCATGCCCGTGAATGCGGGCTCGCCGCCGCGAGAGACACTTTCGCCGAGGTGAAATGGATCTCACTACGGCCAAGTCCAAGTTCACACTCGCCGTGGCGAGAGTGAACTCTCCAGGCTCGGGGATGTGGCCAAGGGACATCCGACTCTCTCTGCAGCGAAACTGGAGTTTCGCCGTGGCGAGGTTGAATCCTACCATGGCCAGTTCCCACTCGCCGCGGCGAAACTTGCAAGTGGGAGCTCAGATCGAGCTCGTTGCGGTTTCTTCGTGGGTATTAGCCCTCCCGTTTTGTCCCAAAACATTTCCCTGATTTACAGGAGCATATTAGGCCACACACATCACGTAGAAATCGAGAAGAGGAAGGATTCGCTCACCCCAAGGTCTCGTTCTTCGTCAAAATGGTTCGAGAGAGATCTTTGGGCTCGTTCTCCGTCGGATCTTTGTGCAAGGAAGGCGGGGAGAGTAGTAGGGAGGTTAAAGGGATAATCTTTAACGGGTTGGAGTTGAAAGGAAGGGAAAACGAAGCTCTCATCTCTAGAAACCAAAAAACAGTGGCGGTGGCAGTGCCAAGGCGGCGTTCTCGGGCCTTCAGGGATGCTGGGTGGCTCGGCTTGCTACTCTCAACTCTAGGGAAGTATGAAGAAGTTGTTGGTGTCTCTTGCACACGAAGAGGAGGAGGAAATGGAGTGGTGGTGGTGTTGCTCTCAGCGGAAGTGGAAGGAAAGGAGGAGGAAGAAGATGGAGGGAGGTGACGGTGGGGCTGAGGGTGGCTGAGGTGGTGATTGTGGTGGCGGAAAGGGGAGGGGGAAGCCTTGGCTTCTCATGGCACAAGGGAGGAGGGATGAAAAGGTGGGAGTTTGTTTAGGGTTTTTGGTGTTTCTCCAATCTTTGGATAATGTTGTGTTTACGGTTTCTTGTGTTTTGGGTGAGGTGAGAAATGAAGTCAAAGATATGATTTTACGGGGATATGGTTTGAATTGGAAGGAGGGATGGAATAGAGATAGTTTGTCTCCGTGCCCAAAGAAGAAGGTGCGAGGGAGGAGAAGAGAAAAAGGCAAATGTGGATGTTCCTCCAATTGTGGTAAGGAATCTTGGTTTGAATTCAAATGTGTCACATGGCTCCAAGCTTGGGTGATTGGTTCGGTTTGGGTGAGGACGGATTAGGGCGGGATTTCGATCTGGATCACGCGAAATTCGTATCCCGAAATTAAAACAAAATATGACTAAACCTGTCCAAACCAGACCCTACCCGGCGGGTCGGGTCGGTTTGGATCCTTCTTGTCACGTGTACCAACCCAACGAGTCGACCCTCAAATTTGCCGGGTGACTCAAACTCGTAAACCCATGAGATTCCCGGATTAGGGTTCGAATCGCCTCTCCCCAACCCTGACCCGACGGATCGAACCTGTCAACTCACCGAGTCGGACCCGTGGCGACGCCGAGCTCTATCTCCTCCCTCTTTCCTTCCGGGGAGAGTCCACCAAATGCGAAATTTATACTGTACTTAAGTTACGAAGTTTGCTGGAAAAAATGGAAAGCTATTCAACTGTTTCACATTGACTATTTCAATTAATTTTTTCTTGACAAATATGAAAAGTGACAAATTGGCAAATGGAAATACTCCTACTATGAGATATCGGATTCCCATGTGCTTGTATCTCGGTGCCCTCCCTGTATGCTTTATGCCGCCCCTGTCCCTTTTTATCATTTCTGGTCAGCGTACGACCCAGTAACCCCCCACTCTGTCAAAATCTCCAGTCTCCTCCGTTTTCCCGATCTCATCGGTAATCTTATTCATCTCCTCTACATGGGTTTTCATCATCTTTTTCAATTTCCCCCCAATTTTGTTCACCAGCCGGCCTTCGATCTCCGATTTCTGTTTCTTGATTCTGTCTTATTTCTGTATAATTAACCCCCCTTTTTTCTGGAATTCCCAATTTTGGTGGCAGTGGAGCTGATATTACTGCGTGATTCCGTCTTGAACTTTGCTAATCTTCTTCCAATTTCTCCTCCGAGTTTCTGTTTCTCGTCAAGGTATGATAATTGATAGCCGCCCTCTTCTTTCGCCCTTTCCTTTTAAGGTAAAAAAAATGTGATTTTTTGTAGGTTTTTTTGTGTTCTGTGTATGTTCATTGTTCGTAGAGAATGTGATCCGTGATAACTCGTGTTTGTTTTGATTTCTGAACATTGAAATTCGTGTTTATTGGTGGGAAATTACTTTGCATTCGTGTTTATTGGTGGGAAATTACTTGCTTTTGACTTGATCTTCCCGTTGATTGATGTTCTACAATTGAAAGCTGAATATGGGGTAGACGAGGAGCAAATGGGATTCTTATTTCCCATGTGAATTTTATAAAATTTGCAATTTTCTGGTTATCAGGTGAGCAACTGTTAAAATGGAAACAAAGATTACAAAAAATGTCAAAATTTTAGGTGCCTTACTGCAAATTAGACCTACTTGATGAAGGATAATAATGTGCAAGTGAAAGATTCATTTAGCTTGTTAGTTAATGTCCAAAGCATCAAGTTTTATACAAAGTGAATAAGTTGTATTATCTTATGCTGTTCTGAGTTCTTCCTGCAGAAGAAGCTTCTTCCTTCTTTATTCACAAAATTTATGGCTTAGTTTATCTTCGGCTGTCTGCTGACTATTCTGGCGGTTTCACTAGTGGATTACTTGAGTGAAGATGGCTTGCTTCAACTGTTTTGGAGGAGGCCATGGATACAAAGCTGCTGACAATGCAGGTGCTTATGCGATGAAAAGTGTACCAGGTAAACCTTTTACCAAATTGAAATGTTATGACCTTCTTTAAAATGATTTAGTTGGGTTCTTGCTCATTCACCCACTCAGAGATATGAGGAAGTTTTCTCCTTGCCCAATGCTGTCTCTCACTGAATCTTGGGAGATGGGCAGGAAGGCTGGAGGAACTTTGATCATTTTGTTTTTTCCGTGTGAAGGTTCCATCTTTATTTTTCAAGGAACCTGAACTTTTTGGTGCCTACAGTTTTGTATTTGCTCTACCCTTCACCCTACCTGTTCAACTTGTGTATATTTTTCAGATTCTTGCAGGTGTAAGGAAGGGAATAGAGTTTTTTTATTATTACTGAGAGATGCTTTTTTTCAACTGATATTACAGCGTGTTCCTTGGTCTAGTTGTCTGTTCGATGGCTTTTGGTTCACGGCATGCATATTATCTTTGTGAATTTACGATGATCTGATGAAAACATAGATCTTTTGGAATAAAGCTATTATTAATGACCTTAATAAGCTGATAATACCTTATTTCAAGATTTCCCCCTTTCTTAAACCTTTCCCTTTGTCATTGGCTTTTCTGTTTTTGTAAGCTACAGGAAAACTGAGTACGTAATCTGTGAAATTGTCTCATTTAGTACTTTGTTTTGATAGTTGATTCAAAGATGTTTTGGAAACAAGAGAAAAAAGGTCTTATTATATATTCAGTTCTCGAATGAAGACTTTTTGATAGTTGACCTCTGTAGTTTATTGAGAGATTCCCTTCCCATTTATCATCCCCATCGTAATTTTCTAGGAACTTTTTTTTTATGCAGGTCGAGATGGGAGTTTTCATACAGCAGAAAATGCGCCTAGCAGAGCTCAAGCTGTTAAAGTACAGCCCATCGCTGTCCCATCCCTTTCTGTTGATGAACTTAAGGAAGTTACAGAAGACTTTGGGTCAGGTGCTTTGATAGGAGAAGGATCATATGGAAGAGTATTTTATGGGGTTCTGAAAAGTGGCCGTGCTGCAGCTATTAAGAAGTTAGATGGCAGCAAACAACCCGATGATGAATTTCTGGCTCAGGTTTCAGATTTTACTTTTAGTGTGTTGGAGGCCCATTTTTCAGGACTATTTAGGGGACCTGATATCTTTCTTTTTCAGGTGTCCATGGTCTCACGTATGAAGCATGAAAATTTCATTGAATTACTTGGATATTGCGTGGATGGGAATCTCCGTCTGCTTGCTTATGAGTTTGCGTCTAATGGGTCTCTTCATGATATTCTTCATGGTATGTTAGGCTAATTTCTAGTTTCTTTACTCGTTTGTTTGGGGCTTCCCATGTTTGATTTTGTCCTGGTTCTGACATTTTTTTTTACCATTGTACATATTTGACCTTGTAACAACTACATATTAACATACTGAAGACTATAGTTTGTATTCCTTGAAAGGAAGACTCATTTTATTATTTTATTATTTACTTGTCTTCCAGGGAGAAAAGGCGTTAAAGGTGCACAGCCTGGACCGGTTCTGTCATGGGCACAACGTGTTAAGATTGCGGTAGGGGCAGCAAAAGGACTTGAGTATTTGCATGAAAAGGCAGATCCTCATATTATTCATCGTGATATTAAGTCCAGCAATGTGCTGCTCTTTGATGATGATGTGGCTAAGATTGCCGATTTTGATTTGTCTAATCAAGCACCTGACATGGCTGCACGTCTTCATTCAACTCGTGTTCTTGGAACCTTCGGGTATCATGCACCTGAGTAAGTGTCCCATGATTGCTTCTTTTTCTTTTGGCATTTTTGAGCTTGCGATGTGTTAAACTGTATGGACCGGGGAGCTGGGTCCTGGGCTTGCCTGATGCATTATGCCCACTGAGTACCATATGTTTGAGCATCAGCAGTTTGAGTTGTGCTCTTTGCGGATTTAGTTGCTCAGTATAATTAAAGAAAACTATGCTCACCACCAATAAACTCCCATATCAATTGGTTACTTAACGAATTGTGTAAATTTCCAAAATGTCAGCTTTATAGCCAAGTTTCTCCTTTATGGCATTTTAAAGACTTTTAATGTCTCCGTACAGGTATGCAATGACTGGACAACTGAATGCAAAGAGCGATGTTTATAGTTTTGGTGTTGTGCTGTTGGAGCTGCTCACTGGAAGGAAACCTGTTGATCATACATTACCACGTGGACAACAGAGTCTTGTGACTTGGGTACCCTTTCCTCTGCAGTCTTCTGTTTTTTTATGGATTTGTGATTTCTTCTCCGTTCTGCCTTTTTCAAGACCTCTGAACTGATCTGTTTCAGGCAACGCCGAGGCTCAGTGAAGATAAGGTGAAGCAGTGTGTTGATCCACGACTTAATGGAGAATATCCTCCCAAGGCTGTTGCAAAGGTAAAAATATGTCTGCCTCAGATTTCACTCACCCAAACATTTGCGAAAACAAGGCATGGTTGTAGCGTTGTAACATAAATGGGATATTTGTTTGATCTCAATACAGTTGGCAGCTGTGGCTGCACTCTGCGTGCAATATGAGGCTGATTTCCGACCAAACATGAGCATCGTTGTTAAGGCTTTGCAGCCTCTGCTGAACACTCGAGCTGGACCCGGGGCTGGTTCTGAGGCACCCGGCCCATGAAGTATCTGAATCCCCATTTCTCAACCATCAGAGTATATGGAAGCAACCGTTTCAGTAGTGGGATTGTTTTATGTTGCAAAAGGGGTTCATGATTCTTCCTCGTCTTGATCTATGACCTATTTGTATCCGATTTGTTCATACATATTTTTTCTTAAATCCCTGTACTATACCACCAGATTTTTATCTCGCATCAGGCAATGGTTTGTAATGGAACTCCATTGAGAAAACACAAGAAGGTTGGTTTGGTTACTAATTTCTAGAGAACGAAATTCTGAAAACTTAATTGTTTACTTGCTGTTGAACTTTCAAAAGGTTCAGCACATATATCTTCAAGTTTGATCTTATCTTCTGGACTGCTAGAGATCATTTTAGGGCTCATTGCAATCTCATTTGGGGTGAAAAACTGAATATGGTAATGATGATCCTTCATATACCTTATTCTAATAAATCAATGATCGGGTAGTTCAGCTCAGCTCAGCTCAGTTCAATGCTACAAGAAAATCACTGGAGCTCGAGCATGATAATTGAATGACAATTGCATAGTTTACAAAATAAAATGTTGTTTCCTCGACCTCCGTCCCGACAATGTAAGGCAAGGATTGAAGAAACCTTATTCTGAGATATGTATAGCCACTGCCTGTAATCTTCCAGTTCCACAAGCAGACGGGGTCCTGTTACCCGTGTCTTCAACTGTCGAGAACAGCACATGAAAAACGAAGGACAAGCACACAGGCCAGTTCACTGCCTAATGGATGTTTTCCTTATGGAAGGAAAGGATTGGTTGAAGGGTATGCATCTTTCTCCTTTTTGTAAGCCCTGACAGAACAAACAAACAGACACTGCAAGTGAGTGAATCCAAGGCAAAGCACAGTACAGCTGAATTGGAAAGCACGGTACATCTGTGATCGACTGATACAGCAAAGTTGATTTGGGTTTTGAGTAACAATCACCTAGCAGCATTCAACCCTCCAAGTCCAATGGCTCCAAATACAATGAGCAGGAAAGGAAAGCCACTCAAAGCGCGGTTTCGCCGCCCTCCATGTACATTTGGAACCCCAGTTCTCACAACTCTTGTATATGAAACTGATCAGGCAATTTAAAGATGAGTAAAAAGGAGCTGCACATAAGTAATGCAAGTGAGTGAGAACAGTGCATTTACCTGAACTTGAACTGTGTCCAGCTCTCCCTGCAGATGAAAAATCAGAAATTAGTTTAATCCATTCATCAAACGAGGTTAACGAGTGGTTATGAAGAAAATCTACATTTACCGGAGAGAAGGGAGGAGTAAGCCTCTGTGATCTGCAAGGAGACGATAAGACGAGAATTAGGGATTTTGCAGACGGTGAAATCGATCAAGCAATTTAAGAACAACGATCATGGAAATGGAGGAGAAGGGAGGGATGACCAATTTGAATCGGGATTCGGCGAGTGTTTTTTCGGGGGAAGGGAATCGATCTGGATGATAATCCCAAACCTTCTTCTTGTATGCTGCTTTCACCTGCAACAATTGAAATCGAGCAGATTATTAAAAAAAAAACCTAGAAAATTGATAAAGCTGATTGAGGGACGGAGCATTGCGAAACTTGAATCAATCACAGCCACTGAATTGAGAAAGGATAAAAATTTCCCCAATTCGGAGGAGTAAGATGTTGAAATTGGATTGAGAAAGAGAGAGGGAAATGCCTGAGTGGGGTTGGGGCGAGAATTAGGGGGAAAGCCAAGCAATTGCAGGGCTTCCTCTGCATGCATCTCTCCTCCCTGTTTTTCTTCTTCCTTCAAACGACGACTCTGTTCAACAGTCTTTTCCTCCTAATATTTATTTATTCATTATTGAATTATTTTGACAACCAGCCCCTTATGAATATCTAATTAACTAACTAGCACCCAAGCAAACTTAATTAACTAACCTAGTACCCTTCTCAAAATGACTATTAAGATCAACGGTCAAACACGTTGACCGGTCAGCGTTGACCGACTAATCCGGATTTTTTTTTTAACGATGCCACTTTTTTTGATGTCAGTTTTTACAATGATGTCATTTTTTGCTGTTTTGATGCCATTTTTTTATTACATTTTATTTTCGCTTTGATGCCTCTTTTCTAATAAAATTGATTGATGACACTTTTTTAATGACATTTTTTTCAAAACCTTGATGACATTTTTTTGTTTATTGTGATGTCACGTTGACTATTGATGCCATTTTTTTTTACTGATGACACTTTTTTCATGTCAATTTTTTGATGATATTTTTACCATGCTGCCAATTTCTTTTTCAAAGTAGTGTTTTGATGCTATTTTTTATTACATTTTATTTTCGTTTTGATGCCACTTTTCTAATGAAATGGTTTGATGACACTTTTTAATGCCATTTTTTTCAAACATTGATGACATTTTTTGTTTACTGTGATGTCACGTTGACCATTGATGCCATTTTTTTTTATTGTTGACTACTGATGACACTTTTTTATGTCAATTAGAAAAATGGCACCATTGATGACATTTTTTTTTACTGTAGTGTTTTGATGACATTTTTTTAATGTGTGTTTTGATGCTATTTTTCTAATGTAATTATTCGATGCAACTTTTTTAATCAAATCGTTTGATGCCACTTTTTTTAAAATTTAATCAAGTGTATATCAATATATTTTCATCGATTCTACTTTTATTCACGTTTCACTGATGACACGTTTGAGTTCATACCCAGGATGTTCACAAAGCTCCAAAATGATATTTTTCCAAATGGATCATACGAATTCACTATAAGGTTGCTATCAAATGGATTCCATGGCAGAGGAAGAAGATGATGATGAAATTTATGATTATATATAAGGTTGCTATCAAACACGATCGGGTATAACTTGGAGGTTATGGGAATTACTACCCAGGTTATATACCAGTGTATAAGATTCATGATTCAGTCATGCATTTTATATCGTACAAGTTACAACAGTGTATAAGATTGCACTTGCTTCCATAAGGCATCCTTAGAACCCGATTGCCCCAAAGATTGTCAAAAACCCAACCCACCCACTACACCTCAACAATGTCCTTATTGTCCCAAAGATTGTCAAAAACCTTATCTCTGTCCGTCGGTTCATTACTGACAACAACGTTTCCCTTAGGTTTGATCCCTATGGTTTCTCTGTGAACGATCTTACTACGGGGGTTACTCGCATGAGATGTAACAACACCGGGGAGCTCTACCCTGTCACACCACCACTCGCGTCCAGTCAGTCGTGCCCGGTCGCCCTCTCGGCATCGTCGTCCAGCCTGTGACATGCACGCCTGGGCCATCCCAGTGCTGCCATTCTAGATGTCCTCTGTTCTCAAAGCCTTGTCACCTGTCCTAAAGACCCACGCTCTGGTTTATGCTCTTCCTGCCAACTAGGCAAACATGTCGGACTGCCGCTCCAACGGTCTTTGACCTCTACCCTTGCTCCCTTTGATATCATTCACAGCGACATTTGGACCTCTCCCGTGCCTAGCAAGGAGGGTCACAAGTACTACCTCTTGTTTTTTGATGATTAAACTCATTACTTATGGGTCTTCCCGTTGCATTTCAAGTCCCAAGTGTTTCCTGTCTTTGCCAGATTTCATACCTATATCAAAACCCAGTTTCACATATCCATCAAATGTTTCCAATGTGACAATGGCCGTGAATTTGACAACAAAGACTTTCACTCCTTCTTTGCCGCAAATGGGATCTCCTATCGCTTGTCTTGCCCCTATACTTCTCAGCAGAATGGCAAGGCAGAAAGAATCATCAGAACCATTACCAACATGATGCGCTCTCTCCTCTTTCACGCATCTATTCCCCTTCCCTATTGGCCTCACGCCTTATCCACCACATGTTATCTCCTAAACATTCTCCATTCCACTACCCTACACCATCGCTCGCCAGCTCAGGCACTTTATTACGCCGAGCCTAGGTATGATCACCTTCGCACCTTCGGGTGCTTGTGTTTCCCAAACCAGTCCTCCACAGCCCCACACAAGCTACACCCGCGCTCCACTCCATGTGTCTTCCTCGGCTATCCGTCTGATCATCGCGGTTATCTTTGCCTCGATGTCAAGACCCATAAGCTTATTGTGTCACGTCATGTCACGTTTGATGAGTCTCGTTTTCCCTTTTCTTCTCCTCCTCTCCCCTCTTCCACACCTCCTGTGTCTCAGCCAGAGTCAGAGTTAGAGGCATCATTCCCTCACTTTCTGTTTCCCCAGAGCTCTCCCGGGGCTCCTGCCTCTCCCCCACCACCACCACCCCCTACCACCAGACCACACACCCGCAGCGTCTTCGGTGTCTTCCGACCCCGTCAGATCGTCTCCATGACCACCGAACATCGCCCCGCCATCCAAACCCATGACTTCGCAACACCTAACACTCACCAAGCAGCCATGCCGCGGCCGCAACACAATGTTCCAGCCGCAGCCAATCACAACCCCACCCCCCATCCCTCGCCTCACCTACTGGCGACGGCCGCAACAAGGCATGCTGCGCCCGCCGCTTCCCCCACCCCCTTTACCTCCCACGCCCGCAGCTCCTCCCCCAAGCTTCGCCCCCGTCCTTCCCTCACCCCCGACTCCCAATCAACCTCTGCCTCCTCCTCGCCCTCCCTCTCCCCCATCCCCACCTCCCACAAAACAGCCATCCTCGACCCGAATTGGCAGGCGACTATGCTAGACGAATACAGGGCCCTTACGGGGTTTGATAGATTACATAGGTCTCCTCATGTATAGTGGGCTAAAAGCCCGTTAAAACCCAATACCTTTGTAACCTATATATATATATATATATATATATATATATATAGGTTAGGGTTCAGGTGAGAAGATATCGGTCCGGTGAGAAGGAAAGAAGTAATTTTATTGGCCGACACACATCTAAATTTATAAAAATAAAAAAAGGTCTCACGCGCTCTCTGATCTCGTATAGAAAGGCTTCTTCCTCCATGGCCTTTCTCCCTCCTTCCTCCAAGCCGGCCTCCTTCCCTCCTGACCTCAAGGCCGTCCTCCAAGCCAGCCTCCCCGCCGGCCCAGGCTCCCCCGATTGACGCTCCCCCGGCGTCAGGCACCACCTCCGCGGCCTCCTCGGCTTCCCCATCTCTTTCCCCTGGTCGCAGTGATGGCGGAGGGAGAGCCAGAGGCGTGAGGGTGGCAGATTTAGTCTCGTCGTCACATCGTTGCCGGAGGAGGCGACAGAGCTGTAGATCTCGCGGCGAGGGAGGGAGAAGAAATCGCCGTTTCACTAATTTCTGGCTTTTGCTCTATTTACTGTTGACTTCTGGCTTGGTGTGTGTTAACTTTTTTTTGGTTATTTTTGTTGTTCGATGGTGTGCGTTCAATGATTTATCGCTTGTGTTCAATTTGTTTTCCTTCGATTCATAGATTGCCTTGATGCCTTGTGTTCGAATGGTGTTTGATGGATTGTTCGATTACTGTTGACTTGCCTTGTTGCCTTTTTGTTTTCCCACTGGTTTATATAATGTGAATCTTATGTAACATGAAAAAGGGGGTCATTTTACAAACCGTAACCTGAAAAAAGGACATTTTACAAACTTGTGCAATTTTATTCAACATATTTTAATTTTATTCAGTGACTAAATAGAGGTTGGTTCAATGATCAAATATGTTGGTTCAGTGACTAAATTGAGGTTGGTTCAGTGACTAAATAGAGGTTGGTTCAGTGACCGAATAGAGAGTGGTTCAGTGATTGAATAGATAGTGGTTCAAGGACCGAACACAGTGGTTCAGTGATCGAATAGAGTGGTTCAGTGACCGAATAGAGAGTGGTTCAGTGACCGAATAGAGAGTGATTCAGTGACCGAGTAGATAATGGTTTAGTGATCGAATAGAGTGGTTCAGTAATCGAATAGAGATTGGTTCAGTGACCAAATAGAGTGGTTCAGTGACCGAATAGAGAGTGGTTCACTGGGTGTGGTTTACTGAATGTGGTTCACTGGGTGTGATTCGGTAACTAAATAGAAAATTTTAATTAATGTTTGAAAAAAAAAGGGAAGCAATTACGATTTTGTAATGTATAATTGATGTTTGTAATATATAGTGATACATTTAATATTGTACGAAGCAATTACGATGCGTTTACGATTAATTAAAATGGGCAATTATGATGCATTTAAAATTGTTGAATCACTGTGAATAAAACTGTTGAACCACTATGAATAAAATTGCTGAACCACTCTGAATAAAAATGTTGAACCACTATGACTAAATAGAGGTTGGTTCAGTGACTAAATAGATGTTGGTTCACTGATTAAATAAAGATTGGTTCAGTGGTTTATTGACTAAATAGATGTTGGTTCACTGACTAAATAGAGAGAGGTTCAGTGACTAAATTGAGATTGGTTTAGTGAACCATTTTATTTTAAAAGAAAAAGAAATAAATAAATAATTAAAAATAAATATTAAAAGAAAAAGTAGAAGAAGAATGAACTTGTGAAATTTTTTAGGTTCATGAACCACTTCTTTATAGCTTCATGAACCACTTATTTATAACTTGTGAACCATGTGAATCACTACAAATAAAATGGCTGAACCATTGTGAAAAAAGTTGCTAAACCACTGTGAATAAAAATGCTGAACCACTATAAATAAAATTGCTGAACCGTTGTGAATGAAATTGCTGAACCACACTCAAAAAAATATATTTTATATATTTTTAATAAGTGAAAATGCCAAAAATATATGTTTTATATTTCATTTTAAGAAAAATATTTGATTTAAGTATATAAATGTGAGAGGGGGTGCAATTCCCAAAGCCATCCACCCATTCCGATTTTGCCGTTGTACAAATGCAATTGAATTAAACGAGGGGGGCAATTAATGAAGCGCGTGTGAACACTCGCCGCATGCGAGTGGGGGAGCTAGGCGCGCTCGCTGGAAGTATTTTTTGGGCAGTTAGGCGCGCTCCGGGTAAGGATTTTTTGGCATTAATTTAATCTGTGTGCACCAATAGAATTGCTTCTTTTCTTCTCACTTTTGGTTACCTTTGCACCTGAACCCAACCCTATATATATATATATATATATAGGGGAGGGTTCAAGTGAGAAGAACACGGTCCGGTGAGAAGGTGAGAAGCAGTGTGATACACGCGCTTCTTTTAACCTCTCATACCTGCTTCCCTTCGGCCCTTCCCCCTTTCTCCGCCTCCCGTTACCTCTGTTTTCCTCCTCTCCTCCTCCAACATCGACTTTCTCTCACCTCCGGCTACCTTCCTCCAACGAAGGATTCGATCACTGTCCACCTCCTTGCAGCCTTCGTCGTTCGCCCTTCCTCCACCGGAGGATTAGATCGCCTTCCACCGGAGTATTCAATCGCCGAGATCGATGCCGGAGAGGGCGATGTTGATCGATCGGGGGCTTATGGGAGGGGATTGAGAGCTATCTTTGATACCGCCTCCCTTCGCCGCTATTACCGCCGGTACCTCACCATGTGCTATCGGGGTTGTCGCTTGTCTCTGCACGCCTCCGCCGATGCTCTCTGCAATTCGAGACGAAGAAGATGACAGTTAGGCTAATTAGAGCATCGGCTTCTCAGTGATTTGATAGCCTCAATCGCCTCGTCCGCTCGGTTTGCTGCTTCATCACGATGGCCATGTCTTTGAGGGCGCTATCGATTCTGTCGCCGGCGTTAATGGCCGCCCATAACAAAGGAATTGCCTTCTCTGGGTCCTTATCTACCAGTTGTTCATACATCAAATGGTTGCCCCCAATTTAGTTATTTCAAAGTAAGGTCACACTAAAAGATTCAAACATTAATTCTATATAATCTCATTAAATGATGAGTTCAAATTGATCATAAGGGTAGCCATATTATCACGAGGAGATGAAGTTTCTATGCTTGTATTTAGCTACACTCGGTCACCACCTCTTGATGAAGAAGAATTCGAGGGACTTGGAACTTGTGATTCTCAGTGTCAAAATCATTATTCTACATTTGATTTGGATTTATGTCTCCATTAGAATCTTTAATGAAAATTATCCATTTCATCTTTAATGAAAATTATTCATTTCATAACAATCACAAGGGGCTGTTAGGATTTAATACCGGAAAATCCGGATGGTTATGGGTTTTTTTTATGCCAATGGTTCAGGATTTTATACTAAATAGTTCAGGGTTTAATATTAAGTGGTTCAGGGTTTTCAATATCAAATGATTAAGCGGTTTTATACTAAATGGTTCAAGGTTTTTAGTACCAAATGGTTCAGGGTTTTTATACCAAGTGGTTCAGAGTTTTATACCAAGTGGTTCAGGGGTTTAAACCAAGGGGTTTATGGTTTTATTACCAAGTGGTTCAGCGTTTTAAACTATAAGTGGTTCAGCACATATAAAATAAATAAACCCTTTTATTTTAAAAATAAATAATTAATTAATTAAAAAATAAACATTAAAAGTAAATCAAAGAAGAATGAAAATTCTAGTGGTTTATGAAATAAAGAGTGGTGGTTCATCAAATAAAGAATAGTGGTTTATCAAATAAATATGATTGATGTATATTTTGAACCAATTTATTTTAAAAATTAAATAAATATATAAATAAATAACATTAAAAGAAAATAAAAGAAGAATGAAAATGTTACGATTATTAAATAGTAGTGGTTCATTAAATAAATTTTAGTGGTTCATGAAATAAAGAGTAGTGGTTCATGAAATAAAGAGTATTGGTTCATAAAATAAATAGTAGTGGTTCATGAAATAAAGAGTGGTGATTAATCAAATAAAGAGTAGTGATTCATCAAATAAAGAGTAGCGGTTCATGAAATAGATAGTATTGGTTCATTAACCATTTTATTTAAAAAAAAATAAAAAATAAATGTTAAAAGAAAATGAAAGAAGAATGAAAATTTTACAATTATTAAATAGTATTGATTCGTGAAATAAATTCTAGTGGTTCATGAAATAAATAGTAGAGTGGTTCATCAAATAAATATTACCAAGTGGTTAAGAGTTTTTAATACCAAGTGGTTCGGGGTTTTAATACCAAGTGGTTCAGGGTTTTATACCAAGTGGTTCAGGGTTTTTTAAACCAAGTGGTTCACGTTTTTCATACCAAGTGGTTCAGAGTTTTAATACCAAATGGTTCAGGGTTTTAAACCAAGTGGTTCAGCACATATAAATTTTTTTACTTTAATATGTTTAAATAAAAATTTCAATTATAAAAATGTGAAATTTTTTACGGAGAAATATATATTAATATATCGATTAATGTGTAATTAATAAATTTATTTGAGAATATTTTACTTTAATATATTAATGAAGTTGAAAAAAAAACGATTTAAAATAAAAGAAACAAGGAATAAATTAAATTAGAGTCCTATTAGTTCTAATAAGTTGTAATGTCTCAATGGTAATAGGGTTTGGTAGGAAGCAGAAGGTCCAGGTTCAAAGCCGACTGCCCGCATAATTAATTTCATTTTTGGAAGTTAATGCTGTTGGGTGTGTAACGGCCCAGAATTATGATTTCCGGGTTACGTTTCAAGGGATAAAACCCCTTGTTCGGATCTTGCAATCCAGGTACGGGTCGAGGTTTCAAATTCAATTTTAAGGTCAATAATAAAGGGGGATTTCAAACCCTAAAAACATCGAAGGGCCGTTGGGTACCCTTGACCTGTCCTAAGACTATGTTGCGGAATCCATTTCAAACGGAAGTAAGGCGAAAACAGAGTAAGGATACAAGTGTCACGGAAGGACCGGTCAAAACCAAAGCATGAGTGTTTAATTACCATTTTATTAAATTAGGATATTAGCCAGATTCTTCGATTCGTCAACAGGGAACCCCGTCATATAGACATCGAGCACTCAAATCTGCAGAGAATACCTTTAAAAGAAGAACGGGAAAAGGAGTCAGATCGAGCCACTCATGCGGGACCGGCAGTCCACGCTGAGGCCACATAGTATGTGCTATACCTAATAAAGATGCTCTAATGCAGTACGAAATTCAAACACACTAGCATGCTCCTAGTTCATAATAATGTGCAGAAATACTGTAAAGGGGCCCAAGACAATGCCAAGTGGCATATCCCTCTCCTACCTCCACCCCTTCCGATAGGTGGAGACTGGCCAGCTCGTGAATGCATTCATTCATAATCGGGGGGCACGCATGCCTAACCCGCTCCACAATAAAGCCCGCAGGCATAATATAAGGAAGTTCATGACTCGATTGACTCAGGGTACCCGATGAGGCTGGGCTACCCTATGACCCTAGCAAAGACTCTAGGACTATCACAGGTAACGACCGTTCTGTTTCAAACGCATAAAGTAAGCAGATACTCAATCAATTAGTGCAACCTAAACATGATACTACATGGCATGCTTTTATGCATATGCAACACCTAACATAAAATGCAACAACATGCATGAATGTCCAACCTGAGTAAGCCCCCTAGGGAACTTACCTGAAGATGCAGAACAACAAAATAACGCAAGCAAGGGCCCAAATGCAAGTCCGAAGAAATCCAAACGCAATATACACCTATCATCAAGTCATTGTCATAAGACGATGGACCAACATTCATACTCGCACAAAACCCAAATTCTCAATATGTTCAAAACCAACCGGTAGTAAAATCATTTTCCAAAACCTTTCTGATACGATCGACGTCAACCAAAACCATTTAATCAACACCATCGATAAATCTTGCTAACAATATTTCCAAACTCTTTTCCCAAAGTTTTCCAGCTCTTAAATATCAAGTTGAGTCAACTCATATGCAAACAGTTTCTCAATTCATAATTGGCCAAAACCCATTTATAAAACATTAAATCTTTAATCAACTTGTAAATTTATACCATCAAAGTAATTCCGGCATTTTTATTTCAAAACCTAAAACCCTTTAGATAGTTTACCAAATTGCATTAAACTAAAATAAACATCAAACCATATTTATAGATTAATAATAAAAGATCCTCTCATAATTTCCAAGATCACATATTTACTCATAATAAAATACATAGTTCAATAATATTATTTTAAACACTTGAAAGTGGATAATCAAAATTTCATAAAATATATTTGTTAAAAGCCGAATAGATATAATAATTATTATTATGATGAAACTAACAACAATTAAGTAGTAGCATATTGCCATATAACATATCTTAAAACAACAACCAAAACAATGATAATAAAAGGTAGAACCCAGCCCACACAAATAACCCGGAAGAAGCCCAAGGATAAGCCCAACCCGGATGAATATACCCGGATCCAACACTCCTCCTCACTGAAATCTGGAAAGAAAGGGAAACCCGGATAAGTTAACCCGACCCGATCTCATAACCCGAAAATATAGGCCCAAGCCCAAAGAAAGAAAAGGGTATTCGTCTTCAACCTCAGAGCCGAGCTCTGCTTCTGACGGAGGACGCGGAAGTGAGGAGGGAAGGAGCCTCAGGCCTCCGGTGGCCCTGCTCGGCTCGGAATCTATCCCAGGTGGTCGGAATAGGATTCCGACCACAACCCGACCCCAAGGAAGAAAGCGACACAAGAAATAGGAAGGGAAAAGAAATCTTACAGTCGCGTCTCCGAGGTGCTGCTCCGGCGGCAATGGCGGATCCGACTGCAATCGACGGGGAAGAAACGTTGCTCGAGCCTAGGAATGAGATAGGGGGGTTCAAAGTTGCGCTTGAAGGAGATTCGAATCGAAAACGGAAATAAAACCTACCAGACCTTCTGAACGGCAAACATGGGGGAGGAAGAGGGAGGCGCGGCGGCGTCGGCTCCAGGGAATCCTCCGGGGCTCGGACCTCGAGGTTCTGTCGTCGGAGATTGGCTAATGCTGCCATGGCTCGTTGAGAAGCAAGAAGAGTGGCGGCCTGAATGGGGTGCCTTCACGGTGAGTTAGGGGAGGTCCCTGGCTTCTCCGCATCTCCACAGCGGCGATGGAAACAACGGAAAGGGGAGGCGCCGCCACTGCTGCCGACGGAGACGAAAAGGAGGAGGAAGAACTGCGGATTGCTCGACAGAACGAGAAACAGAGAATAAGGGAGGGTGTTGGTGGTGGTGCTTGCTCGAGGCGGCGGTGGCGGAAAGAGGGTCTTGTGGTGGTGTGCAGTGCTGCGAGAAACCAGAAAGGGGAGGTTTTGAGTTTTAATTTTCAGAAGGGATAAGGTAGGGAGGAAGAGAGATGATGCTATTGTGTTTGGACTTTGGAGCATCGATTCAAGATAAAAGGGAAGGGGAAATGGGGAATCCTATCCTCTTGCAATCGGCGTGGAGATGGCCTGAATTTGGCGTGGAGGGTTGGTTGGCACTTTGCCAAAGAAAGGAGGGCAGGAGTGATGGAAGAGGGAGGGGAGGTGAGGATGTCTAAGTTGATTTTGGGGGGTTTCTGCAATTCAGACTGGGAGAGAGAGAAAGAAAGGAAAAGAAAGAATTTGCGTGGTCCCAATTCATAAAACGCAAGGAGAATATACCCGACAATTAAATTCAAACTCGCTAATCCCGACTCTATCGAAATTTAAATCGAACTTGTAAATCATTACCGGAATTTAGTTAATCTATCAAGACTCGCAACTCGAAAGTGGAAATCAAATTCCATCAAAAATCAAAATTTTAAAACAATGCCGGAAGGATTTTAAAAATACGATTTTTAAGGCGAATATGAGGATTTTCAAATATCCGAATTTTTGACATAAATCCCTTTTATTTTATTAATTATTAAGATTTATCATTTAAAAATCTGAGCCTTTACAGGGTGGGGAAAGGTACGCGCCACGCGGACAGAGGTGCGAATGGGGGACATGCGATGCGTGTGGGGCCTGGGGTACGCGCGTAATTTTCTGAATGGGATTTAAATTATTTTAACCCTTATGGACCAATCAAATTGCTTCTTTCCTTCTCACTTTTAGAGTTGTGTGTACCCGAACCCATATATATATAGCTGGTAACATCTACCATGTTTCAAATTATATATAGAGGATGGTTCAGGGGTACACAAGGCTTATTGTGTATAATGAGAACACATCTGGGCCGTTGATTAGATGAAATGGATGAATGAGATTAAAAGGCAATTTTAGCTTTTTTTTATTAAAAATCAGTGGGACCCACGTTTTTTTCTAGCCCACTTGCTGAATTGGGAGCGTGTGTGATGCACTCTCTTGAAATTATTCGATGTTATATCTGGATTATTCGATCGTATCGACGGATTATGTAATCCTATCGGCGGATTATGCGATCGTATCCACCTGCCACATGATGGGTGATTATTTTTTTCTTCGAATTATTCGATAATATAACTGGATTATTCGATCGTATTAATGGATTATGCAACAATATCGATGGATTATTCTAATCGACTAGCAACATGAAAACAACATAAACTATTTAGCAAAAATTATTCGATGGTATCGTTTGATTATTCGATGGTAACACATAATTATTCGATAGTATAGATGCATTTTTCATTTATACGACCACCAACATTTAAAAAAAAACTCATCTCCTTACGCACAAAATCGGTTCATACAGGTGAATAATTTGGTTCATACCCCTGAATAATTCGATTTTTCTCCCGAATACCTCCAAGATTGAATAATGAACCGACAATTTAGGAAATTGCAAGCAATAATCAAATTGAAATTACAGCAACATGCATTTGAATTTGAACAATCAACCTTCAAAAATGAAATTACAGATCTGGTCGTCTCTTCCGCCATGGGCATTGCAGATCTGGTCGTCTCTTCCGCCATGGGCATCGAAGAATCCGACGCTGCTGCCATGGGCATCGAAGAATCCGTTCGTCTCTTCCGCCATGGGAGCCAGAAGAGAGGAGCCTAAGATGCTTTGTTTTGGCTCTTCAATTCCGGAATGTTTTTTGGAAAAGAAGAAGTTTTTCCTTTTTTGTAATCATGCATTTTTCTTTGATGTTGATTGTCCTACTGTTGTTTCCCGCTAGAGAAGATTGAATATCAATGAGCTCATTCTCCACATCCTCCAACTGGCGAAAGATATTTCCGAAAGTGACCTTATTCCATTCCTTAGCTTTCTTCTTCAAAAATTTTTGTTTAAACATTAGTTGGTACATGGTCGAGCCATGACAAGAGGCATGCCAAGCTTGTTTAACTATATTTCAAAAATCCTGCCGATGAAGCCAGGCATTCTCAAACTTAAAAGGAGGAGCTTTAAAGACCGAACCACTCTCGAGGGATATTGATATGGGACAGTGATCTGATGATGAAAATGTCCCATTATTAGTAACTAGGTTAGGGAATTTCTGAATGATCTGGTGGTGAACAAGTACACGATCAAGTTTGTCATGAATGGTATTTTCATCTTCAGGATTCTTTCTCTAGGTGAATGGATTCCCAAATGTAGGGAGATCCAGGAGGGAGCAATCATCCTTAAATTTTAAGAGTCTAGAAAAGCGAGAGGGACGCAAATTAGCGCCTCCCAGCTTGTCCCCACTACATAAAATCTCATTTAAATCACCTAGAACTATGCAAGGAAGAGGCGAGTCACTTACTAAAGACGTCAGAGTTTCCCAAAAGGCGTCTTTCTCTAGAGGAGCCGGAGGGGCATATACGAAAAGAAGAAGAATCTTAAAACCGTCATTAGCGTTCTCATACCGGAGTCCTATAATTCGTGGTAGATGGATTTCGACCGAAATAATTCATTCGATAATTGGTGTGACTTCCATAAAACGCCCAATCCACCTGACCATCCGGTAGAAGGCGACCATACGGCCTCATCGAAGCCCACATTTTTCCAGTGCTTTTCTCCCGGGATGGATTCCGATTTCGTTTCCGCAATTGCCATCAATTGAATATGGTTGTTTTTGCACATACTATCAATTTCCGTCCAAAACGTTTCTTTTCCAATACCTCTACAATTCCAATAGGTGATCTTCATATATAACCGTTACGGATATGACGCCAAGATTTAAGGGACCTCATACCAAAAAATAGGTAGACTAACAAATTATTTCAGAAATTTAGTGTACAACAGAACTTAGATTTCAATACCAAATTAGGATTACTGTGTAATGTTGTAATGGAGAGGCTAGATCCCAAGGAGAGGATAGACAAGAAACGTACAGTAGACTTAAATGAATAGCCAAGCACGTTTTTAATCCACAAGTCCTTAATCTTCAAAAGTTTCCACTCATATAGATCATCAATTGAATTTTCATTAAAATACTGCAAGAGAACAAGAGGCCAAATGCCCAATTCAGCTAAGTGTATCATAGTAGATAATTTTGGATCCTTTTTTACATTGCACCTGTGCAGTATACTTACATGAACAACCAAGCAAGTTTTTTGGGAGCAAACTCGGATCCAGTAGATGATCGAAACCATTAACATACATATACTTATAATACAAAGGAGAGCCCGAGGATGAACCTGGGGCCAGCTAATCATCATGTATGTACAATAGTAAGACTTCCCTGCAAATTTTTGGCTCTCATTGAGAGATTTAGGGCCCTTTCGAGGGTTGGATGGGGAGAGAACGGGGTTCTCGTCCCAGTTAAAAATAGGAGTCCAAGACAACATAAAAGAATCTTGACTGAAGTAGTTTATAAAAGATGTAAGATGGAATTCGATTTGAGATTGTACAGTGAAACACGAACCTAAAATCCAGCAATCAACACAGTCGAAGAAGATCCACCGGACAACTCCAAAGCCGAAAACCAACAGCTGGACATGCAGTAGCTTCACAACCACAAACACCAAGTGCCTAGACGCAAGCCTGGACACCAAAGACTGCATGAACCACACTGCACAAGCAACGCTGGCAGAAGCACATTCAGCAAACGAGAGGGTGAGCAGATGAGAAAAACAAGCGTGTTTCATAACATCATTCATGATAACACGGAACAACAAAATGAAAGTATCCCTTAACAGAAAGGACTTGTATTTGATTTCCTCTGAATTTTGTTTACTGTAAACTTAAAACCTTATAAAAAAAAGGTGCAAATGACAGCAGGGAGAGGCAATGACAACATGAGATGTTGCCCAGCCTAGCACCCATAAAAGCACAAATTAAATAACAGCAGTTACATTGAAGAGATAAGGCAGTCGATAATAATGAAATCATATCAGATTGAAGATCGAACAAAGAGGTGAGTGCCAGAATATCGAAGGTTTCTTGAAAACCGTCCAGAGAACTTACAAAGCGATCCAAGATAAGCTTAAACAATAACAGTTTAAAGTTTTGTTTTTGACGATTGTATACTTCATCAGGGAAGGGACCCTGAATCGGTTGTTTAGCCTAGCTAAGAGGATTTGGGCCCTTTCGGGAGTTAGAAAAGAAGGGTACATAACGAACCTCCTTGGTTTTGGTGTTACCATGAATTCTGGAGGTTGATGAAAGTCCTACTCTATGCTGCACACCCAGATCACAATCACGGGTTTTTACGCTCCAGAATTCAAACGAGATCAGAGAAGAGAGGCTACGTAATCGACTTTTATTCACAATGCAATTTCTCCTACCAAATATCATGATAGAACCAACAAAGAGAATATTTCCAAGGCACCAGAAGATCAAATAGAGACTGAAATCAATTGTGTTAACCTGGACCTTACCAAGGAGGGAGATGAGTTTTGACTTAACCGTGGATTTTCGCCTGAAATTACAGCCAACCTTACTCAGATGAGAAGGAACAGCCTTATCTTTGGGGAGTAAACCCTCCTCAGAGGTGTGAACTCCGCCAAAGCGGGATTTGGGGCCCGATAAACGGGGGGTATTCAATGGATTCGCGATGAACGCAGAATCCATAGGTTTTTTTCCTTCGTCTTCTCCGACCGAGAGCATCTCATACCAGAAACAGAACATTTTGTAAATAGATTTGTTGAAGGAAACAAAAAGGGATAAGAAGGGGAAGGAAAGAGAAGAGCGAGTTCTCAACCCATCCAACCAAGCCCTTAAACTAGACCGAGAAAAGAAGAGAGAAAGAAGAAGATTGGGAGATGTATACTCAACATACCTCCATCCAAGCCAACGCGAAGCCCCGCCGTCGACGGGCCCCCACGACGCAATCAACAACACAGCACAGCGCCGAGATTGAGGCTGAATGTGGATGAGGATGAATGTGGTTTCTGAGGCGTGAGGACGCCGAGATTGAGGCTCGATACTACATCGAGTTGGGTTTTGTGGCTTGAATCAAATTGAGACTCGCCAAATTTCACAATTGCTTTAGGGATTAGGGGTTTCACATCTCGGAATTGGGGGCGCGTGAACGAGAGGAGCCGCGCGTTCATTTTGCCCAAAAAGGGTTTTTATTTATAAAAAAATTAATATTTTATACAGTAGTATATTTTTATGTTTCACGGGTGTTTCACAAAATCAGATTTGCACATCATGTCCACGAACAGATTTCCAAGAATTAAGAGCGAAATGCTTAAGATTGAGTGAATTGGAATGATAGCCAGCTGACCATAACAAACAACAAGTGCAAGCCTCACCTAAGGGCTAAATCTCAATCCGGTTATGAACTCGTTCGATTTGAATCCGAATTTGATTGCGCACACGATGGAATCGATGTGTTCGTGACGTGGAGAGAGAAGAGGAGGAAGAAGGGGATGATGACCTTGTCGTTTGTCGATCAGCATTGGGAGCAGCTTCAATTCCGGAGATTATTTTCCGGAGAAAGCGGAAGGTGCCGGATCTTGAGGAGGCAAGGTTCTTCACAAACACAATCGCAAGATCGTCGTCTCCGAAGTGGTTTTTAAGAACCGGTGGAGCAACGTGAGCTCCTCTGACCAGACCAGATGTTCCTCAAATCGGAGATGATGTTTTCCAGCGACCCCGCTTCCACTGGATCGATAAGAGACCGATCCGCCGCGACTACGAGAATCGAGATCTTTGAACAGTCTCAAACCGAAATTGGAAGGAAAAATGAAGCTACATTCATTGAGGAAACAAAAATCGTCTTCTTACATGAGAAAGAGAGAGCAAAAATACAGATTTGTGTTCACACAGCAACTCAGTTTGTTACAACAAACTTTGGCGCCCAAACCAGCTCTATTTGAGCTTGTGATCTCGGTTGTGAAACAGCTTCAGTTGAATCAAATGTGCTTTATCAAGCTTATTACATCCAGAAACAACATGGCTAAGAGAGTGAGAGAAATCCTTACAACCATCCTGGCAAGCAGCAGCCTTCAACATGTATAGGCCTTTCTTCTCAACCCCTCTAGCCATCACCTTCTCAGTTATAGGGTCCTGTAACCAGCATGATATATCATCAAATGTTACTCTCAACCTCTGATCAGAAGCAATTTTAGAAACTGAAAGCAAATTGTGCCTGAATTGAGGCACCAGCAAAACATTTTTCAAAACAAAACTGGCATTCAAAGATATTGTGCCACTCTTGGTGACAACAATGCTACTTCCATCAGGCAATCCAAGATTTACAGTTGTGTGTAAATCATGAATCTCTATGAAAATGCTTGTGTCAAAGGCAATGTGGTCTGTTGCACCAGAATCCACAATCCGTGTATCACTATTGCCTTTGTTAATACCAATAAGGAAGGAAACACTTAAGGTACCTGCAAAGTGGGTCATAGCTTGGTTAACTGAGCTATCACCTGACTCCAATGGAGTCTTTCCCTTCATCATCTTCAATATTTCAATGAACACAGCATTGACCATAGCTTGGTCTGGCTTTCCTGCACTTTGACTTGTTTCAAAATGTTGATCAAAAGGGCTGTCTTGCTGGCTACTGTCAAACTGAGCAGCAAACCTTCCACCATACTTAGGCTTATCTTCTTCCTTTGGGCCCCTAAACCATTCTGGATACCCAATCAACTTAAAACAATAATCCTTAGTATGCCCACGCTCACCACAATGATCACATTTCCTATCGAGTTTAGCTTTCTTATAATCCCTTCTTGCCTGTTCAAACTGCTTCCCTTGATCACCAAATCTGCTTTGATCCGAAAACCTTTGCTTTGCCAAAGCATTAGCCTCACTATCAAAATAATCATCTCTATTTGCCAGAAGAACATTCCCTTCTCCCTGAACAAGAGAGGTTACACCCTTAGATCTCTCTATTTGAATGGCCATCTGATAAACTTTTTGTAGACCAGGAGCTGGATCCTTTGATAACACATTCCCTCTCAAATGCTCAAAAACATCATTCAATCCTAACAGAAACTGCATAACCTTTGCCTTTTCATCTCTCTCAAAAATTCTTTTCAGTAGAGTGCAGGAACACTGATCAATTCCACCACAGCTACATGTGGGAATGGGATCCAGCATATGCAATTCATCCCAAATCTTCTTAGATTTCATAAAATATGCCCCAACAGACATGTTTTCCTACTTCAGATTGCTCAATTCTCTTTTCAATTGATACACCAGGGTATCATTTGACTCATAGTACCTATCCTTGATCTCATCCCATAGTTCTTTCGATGACTTCACATATGTGAGACTCTCCCCAATCTCGCTATTCATTGAATTCACTAACCGACATCTAACCATGTAATCAGCCCTTAACCATTTCTCATAATCCTCTCCATCCTCACTAGGAGGCACACAACTTCCAGTAATAAAGCCTAATTTGGCTTTGGCACCCAAAGCCATTCGAACATTTCTACTCCAACTTACGAAATTTGTACCATTGAACAAGGCAGATACCAGATTCATTCCTGGATGATCTGAATTGGATAGAAAATAGGGATTTATGTGCGCATTGTTCATACTTGACACGACATCTCCGAACTGCACATTTTGATTTCCAAAATTCCAGCCACGACCAAATCCCGTGCTCCCAGGTGCAGGAGGAGTAACAGATACGAAGCCTCTGCCACGTCCTTGCTCAAATCCTCTACCAACTCCTGATCCTTCACCAGAACCTCTCCCCGACATTGTAGATGGGAAAAAGGATTAACAAGCTCACAAATTCTCAATTTACTTTCTGAAACAACTAAATGGATCCACACATGCGACGCAACCAGATCACTTAAATTCCTGGCGCTCTGATACCATTTGAACAGTCTGAAACCGAAATTGGAAGGAAAAATGAAGCTACATTCATTGAGGAAACAAAAATCGTCTTCTTACATGAGAAAGAGAGAGCAAAAATACAGATCCGTGTTCACACAGCAACTCAGTTTGTTACAACAAACTTTGGCGCCCAAACCAGCTCTATTTGAGCTTGTGATCTCGGTTGTGAAACAGCCTCAGTTGAAATGACAGAAATACCCTTCTGTCACTTAGACCATATGGACTCATAAGATCACTCCGTAATTCATCCGGATGTATCATTATTACATATCAATCGAAATTGGAGTCATACTCATTCTGCCTTTCTTAGCAAACTATGACAAATAATTGCTGATAGTTATTATAGATTTGATGAAGTTTAATTACTTCTTGTTCATAAGCATCTATCTATCTATTAATATTACTAATTCTGCTAGCATTTTGCTGACGTGTCATGCCCACAATTAAAGTTGAATTTTTTTATTCAAATGAGATTTTCTTATTGGTCAATATTATTATGGAAACTTTAAAATATTTGTTTCCTATTTTAAATATGATTTGAATCCATTCCTTTTTTTTCCGGTTATATTGTCGTAAATATTGAGACATGTTTCCATTTTTTTCCCGATTGCAATCTCTTTTCGGTTATATTGCTGATGTGTCACGCTCACAATTAAACTTGAATTTTTTATTCAAATGGTATTTTCTTATTGGTCAATATTATTGCTGAAATTTTAAAATATCTGTTTCCTATTTTAAACATATTTGTTTCCTATTTTTATACTAAAATATTATTTAATTTGATATGTTGTATGTCAATTTGTGATCTATTTTAATCGTCTACGTACATTGACCATTCGTCAATTCTTGGCTGATTTTATTCTTGGATATTGAAATTGTTGATTTATCATTTTTAACCGATTGCAATATTCCCCACAATGTCTACATACAACGAACGTGTAATAATCAATTTGTAAATATTCGATTTCAAAAATTAATTATAAAAATCAATTAGAGCCAAATAACTGTTATTTTATAATTTAATTATTTTAGACATCTTAAATGACTATCGAAAAATAAATAATATTTTAAGACTCACAAGCATTACTAATGCTTATTTTACATCTTGAATGAGGCTTCTTAGATCACTTTTTCTACTTTTAAGGATCTTTATTTTACCATCTTACCTTTATTTTCACTATTAATTTCTCTATCTTTCTAACCGTCTTTCTCATGAAAATAATCAATAAGTTATGTACATCTACATATTTAACTTCAAAATTATTCACACAATCATGTGCTTATGATTTTTTAATATTTGTACGGGAGCTTATATTTTACTTTTTTAGATCTATGCTAATGATAATAATTATATATTTATTTCAAATTATATTAAATGGTGTGTTTGAGTATTATTACTACTTTATCTTATTAAATCATTTTCAAAATTTGTATCGCATCTCTTTCCAACTAATTTATAAATTATAAAAAAATATTTTATACATATTTTTGTTGTAAACACATGTATATATATAGTATTATATAGATATATAAAATGATGTTCAAATTAAAATGGATCAATCTCCCGTGGCTTCTATTACACTAGTAAGCCCTAAATTAACTAAAATCGAAATGCACCAAATCAAATCACAACACAGCTGATGATCGATCAAATTAACCCGAAACTAACCCTTAATTTTGCCCTCAATCATCTAAACCCTGCAAGGAATCATCAGATCAGGAGCTAATTATCAAATTCACATAACTCCGTACCCACGAGGAATCCTGATGATCGCCAAAGACGCCGAGGTCGAGCCTACTGTTAGGGCAAATCACGTTATGCTCGTAGATTGCTTCGGCGTTCTTCTTGAAGACGGGGAACCGCTCGACCATCTCCTTACCGGTCCTGCGAATCTCCTCATGGAGGCACCACCTGTCGTAAAGAGCCCGGATCGTCTCGTCCGACTCCAAATCCCCCTTGTCGAACTCGAAATGAGTCCTGGTGCGGCGGGGATCGACCCTACCTCGACAGCAACCGCAGGGGATATCCCCATCCCCAAACATGTTGAGGCCGACCGTGTAGCTCGAGTTCTTGCTGGTGTTGTGCTCGTACACCCATTTGCAGGGGCGGATCCTCTTTAGGGCCAGTAGTGGCAGTCGCCCCCCAATCGAAAATGAAATTTAACATACATATTCCTCTCGTCGATAGCTTCGATTTGATATATTATAAGCTCAAATCCGATATCTGAGCAAAAAGTTACAAGCGTTTCAAATTTCAGCACTTAATTACAATATTTCCTACATCATTTACCAAACCGATATATTTTTATTGTAATTATTATTTATTAATTTCATATCTTAATAATATAACTATATTCGAGAACTTCAAATTATGAGGTTATATTGAAATATTTGAAAATCAGGAAATAAATAATGCAAATTCAGGATACATTACATAAAATATTTTTTTTATCGTAAATTTCCGCCCCCTCAGTCAACAAGTTCAGGATCCGCCACTGCCCATTTGGCTGTCTTCTTGAAGTAGTGGAACCTCTCTTGCATCTCCTGAGGGGACCTTGATTTCCGGTAATGGAGGCACCAGCTCCCATAGAGAGCCCATATCGACTCGTCCGATTCCAAGTCCTTCTTCTCGAATTCGAAATGAATTCTCCTTGGGACTTCATTGTCGTTTGGAGGGGTTATTGAATCCACCATTTTTCTTAGGTTTACTGTTCTCTGATGCAGAGATGGAATGGGCGTCTCACAAAACTGGGGATGATTAGGGTAATCTCAACATATGCTGATTTATATCGGCCCCTCGGATCCCATAAAGTTTTTTTTTGCTTAGCCTATCAGCAAATTTTTGTGGGAGAGAAAGATTTTGCAGCAAATATGAGTGATTTTTTTTTTAAAAAAAAAACATCGAAGAGTGGGATTAAATCTCTAATATTGATTTTTTTTTCCATGGAAAACGAGCAAAAGTCGAGACAAGCTACATACAAGCTAGGTAGGGAGTAACCCTTCACTAATGTCTTTCTCTAAAACAAACAAAATGTCATGAAGCGGGCTAGAAAAAGAATGCAAGCAAGCGTTGCGAGGGAGTCGGCGACCGAATTTACTTTTCTAAAGACATGTCGAAGTTGAATATCTCAACTCCGAGTAATAAAGCTTGTTGTAGAGAGAGCCCCGATTTGATTTTGCCTTTGACAAGTGTTGCAGCCAACATTGAGTCCGTCTCAACTATAACTTTCCGATAACCTCTCTTCCGTCCAAGATTGAGAAATCCCCAAAGTTTTGCCATTGGGACCGTGCACAAGACGATATTGTGTGCAAAGCCATTGATCCAGGCACCGTCCTCCCCGCGAACAATCCCACCAACCGTCGCGAGCCATGCGTTTACTCCTCATGAAATTATTTAAAAAGAATATTAAAAAAGTTAATATTTTATATAGTTTTTAACATCTCAAAAGGCGTGCGTGAATAGTAAAATGTCAAGTTTTAATTAACGGAGGGAGTATTATAGATGCGCGACTCAAAAAAAAATTACAGAGGTGCATTACAAAAATTACGAAGGAACATACATTAAATTGGGTCATTCGTTCTACCCACACCATTTTTGTAGACAATGAGTAAAATGGGCGACAGAATGGGTATGGATGAGGATTTTTCGCTCATAAACCCACCTTAATAACCCATACCAATAATCGGGTGCGAATCCCCTATCCCCGAGTTTGCCCTCCTCTCCCGTCTCATACACCCTTTTTTTCCATTGTTGTAATCTATTTTTTATTTTTATTTTTATTTCCTTTTTTCTTTTTTAATTAATGTTTACGAGGAAGACGGTGAATGGGGATAGAGGATGTAAATCCCCAATGATCACCCAATAAGTATACGGAGTATTTAATAACTCAATTAAACATTTGATTTTACTTTTCTATCCCTTAAAAAAAACCATAAACAACATATTAAGTGAAGAACTCTAAGAGAATAACAAAGAGGAATATAGTAATTTCAATGTGACAACAACATATAAGAGGGAATTTACGAAATCATATGACAGAGTAGACTGGCAATTTACGAAATCATAAAACTTGACATGGAGAAAGCATATGACAGAGTAGACTGGCAATTTACGAAATCAGTGCTTCAGAGATTTGGCTTCCACCAAAAATTTGTAGACATCATTATGGAATGTGTGACTACAGTATCTTTCTCTGTATTAGTAAACAATGGACCAACAGACCTCTTCAAACCAACGAGGGGTTTGAGACAAGGGGACCCCCTCTCCCCTTTTCTCTTCCTCCTCGGTGCAGAAGTCCTAGCTCGAAAACTATCGGCGGAGGCAGAATCTAATCACAAAAGCGTCGTCTTTAGATTTGGTCACTCGGGACCTTGCATCCCTTTCCTAGCCTTTCCCTTTCCTAGCCTTTGCAGACGATATAATAATTTTTTCCAAAGGAAGTAATGCAGCATGTACAAAAGTTAAAGAAATAATTGAAGACTACTGCAAATATTCTGGGCAAAAAGTAAACTGCCATAAATCGTCTTTTCAAACCTCACCAGGAATCATTAGATCAAGAGCAAGAGACCTTGAAGGATTCCTTAATATACCCCTAGAGCGGAATTTGGAAAAGTACTTGGGCTGCCCGATCATTAATGGGAGAGTTACCAAGGAAACATTTGGAGAAATTATATGCAAATCAAAAGAGCAGCTGAGCAAATGGCGTGCAAATGCCCTATCACAACAAGGCAGAGCAACCCTAATAGCATCTAACCTGTCATCAAAACCCTTATATTCAATGCAGAGCTTTATGCTCCCTATGGCGGTCCATAAACAACTAGATCAAATGAACAGAACTTTCTTCTGGAACAAAGACGCACATCACAGTCCACTCATTAGCTGGGAGAAAATTTGTAAGTCAAAAGCGGCAGGAGGACTAGGACTACGGAAAACCAAAGACATGAATGAAGCACTCCAACTAAAACTTCTATGAAAAATTCTGGCGGAACCAGAAAACAATTGGGTCAAAATTATACAGTACAAATATCTAAAAGAAGACCACATCCTTTCATACTCTAGGAAAGGCAATGCATCTTGGCAATGGTCAAAACTAAGCTCATTGGTGCCAAAGTTTAAATCAGGGCTCATCTGGCTGGTGGGGGATGGGAAATCAATCAAGTTTTGGAAAGATAATTGGGTAACAACAACACCGCTTATCGATAGAGTTGACAGTCATCGTATTTTAAATCTAAATGACTCTGTTAGCGAATTCATCATAGGAAAACAATGGTAGAGGGAGAAGCTACTATCCGTTCTCCCACTATCTTTAGCCGAAGAAATTATGAAAATCCCTCTGCCGATCACCCCCTTTGAAGATAGATTGTACTGGTGGCCCGCTAAAAAGGGTTGGTTCACTACTACAAGTGCCTACAACCTAATCACATCCACAACACAAAGAACAACAGACGAATTTTCATGGATTTGGAAAATTGACGCGGCCCCAAAGGTCAAAAATTTTATATGGAAGATAAAACAAAAAGGTCTTGCCACGGCAAGCCGCTTATCTCAAAAGGGGGTTGCGGTGCCAAATACATGTATCTTTTGCAATCAGTGTGAGGAAGACGATATCCACCTGTTCATAGAATGCCCTATCAATAATTTCCAACAGCAATTTCCCAGAGACCTATCTCAACGAGTCGACTCTCTCCTATCGGAAAATAGAGATATGAATCAAATTCTATAAATCTTAAGCTCCTCCCTTCCGATGGACAGGAAACAATATATAGCAATAAGATGGTGGACTATTTGGTTTATCAGAAACCAAACCATCTTCAGAAATGTCAACACCCCCTCCGCTGAGGGAATTAAGAAAATGTTAGGAGATAATATTGAAAATTCGAAAAGAGCTAGCGTTTGGAACGCTTCTAACACAGAAGATCTACTAAAACAGAAGGAGGGAAACAGCCTCGCTAAAAACAACAAAAAAACCTACCGCTGGAGGAAACCCCCTATGGGCAAGTACAAATTAAATTTTGACGGATCATTTATATCGAACTCAAATAGCTCAATTGGATACATCATTAGAGACTGGCAGGGAAATCCTATTAGCTTTGGAGGTAATGTCATTGGCGGACAATCCCCTCTCATGGCGGAAGCCCGAGCACTACGACTAGGGGTAGAAAAAGCCAAGGAACTAAAGATTATTGATCTAATAATAGAAGGAGACTCAAAAATCATTATAGATTACCTAAGTAAAAAGGCTAGGTGTCCATGGGAAATAGAAATGATTATGTCCGATATCCAAGCTCTTCTTAAAGGAGTAAAGAACGTTAGTACATCCCATATTCCCCGTATTGATAACCGGGTAGCGGATAAGGTTGCACACCTTTGCTACTCTACCAAGGGGCCAGAGTTATACCATCATTCAGGTCTTCTAGACCTCATCCGGCGGGATGCTTTCGGATAGGGTTCTCCGTCCAAATCATTCTGTTGGATGCTTTCAGATCGGGCTTTCCATCCGAATTTTTACCTAATCAAAAAAAAAAAAAAAAAAAAAACATATAAGAGGGAATTCCATGAATGTGCAGCAGGTGTTAATGACAGAAAACGGCACTAACAGTGAGGGGAAGATGACACACGTTATGTGATCAATTGTGTTTTGATCTGATCGACCTCAGCTTGTTACATTTTAATTTGTTTTGGGATTAATTTTTGTGTTTATCAATGGTTTCTTGATTTAACTGTGTATGTAATTGAGTATTGGCGAACCGAAACAAAGTGAGGTATAGAACTATTGATGATCTAAAGGTTTCACTATTTTGCTGCCTAGAAACAAAGTGAGTTCTTCCGGGCAAGAACTCGAGGAAGTGAAACCCTTCATCTTATACCACCAGAAAATCGAAGATGGTTGTTGTTAATCTTCAACAGTCACAAATCACATCAGCCGAGTGTGGATGCACCGGGTTTTGAGATCAAATGTTCCATGTCAACACATCAATATCTTCAATCCAATGCACCCATAAGAAATTATGTGGGGGGAAAATTGAGTTTCGATTCACAACAAGTTACAACTACTGTCAAGATCCTTTAAAGCAGTTACTGTTACATTGCGCGCAATGCAGCAATCTAACCAAGTCTACTAGTCTAGTCACATTCCATCCCGCCTTTTAGAAAGATGACGGAAATAATGGAGTTAGGGGAAACTAAGGGAGCTATCAAAAGAACATGTGCTCGATCATAAGGGTCCAACACTAAGACTAAGAGTTACCTCAGTTGGTCGCGGATGGCATATAAGAGGCTAGATCATGCTCAATCTGAAGCAAATTCAGCCAAATGAGTTTGTCAGAAGGATCAAAGCAAATGTAAGTCAGTAAGTGATGTATGATGATGAGACAAGGGTATGAAAAAAGATAATGCTACCTTGCAGTTAAGGGAACAGAACTTGAACGATTCAGGGAGGTAGCGCTTGCAAATAACACAGGCACCACTGAAATGCTTACGATGCCTAGACTGAACCGTCCTCTTCAAGGAAACACAATCCATGTTGGGACCAAAATGGTGGGTTTGAATTCCTGATATTTCTATGTACATCTGGATTTTGGATGCTGAAACTGAATTCTCCCACATTGTTCGGTATATCTGCCAAGACACTAGACTAGTTGAGTACATAGTTCTAAGTTGTAACGACTTCAACATCGTAAAATAGCAAAATTGCAGGTAAAGATATATAGAAGAGTGAAGTGGCAGGAAAACAGACCCGAATAACATGATGATCTTGATGTGAGACCCGACAAAAGGTACAAAAGGTGCTCATGCAGTTGAAGCAATACGAATGGCAATTATTACTCGCAGCATCTAAATGAACTTTGCACTTATCGAAGAAGCTGGTCTGAACTAATCGCTGTAGGAGAGATGGATGCTTTCTCTCCTTATGATCTGTGATCTAATCAATGATGCAGCATTATGAATGAGACCAGACTGACCGAAACTCGTCACATAATTATGCACTTTTGAACATCTAAAAGTGAATATTGAAAGATACCTGGTTTCCGTTGTTGGTGCTCGTGTCTTGTTCTTTCGATTTCTCTATGGGCATAGTAAGACATAGTCTCATTTCAGCTTCATCAGGCAATTTCTCAGGCGGGAAATCGGAAAGGGCTTTGATCATCCATTTTATCATGTCTTTCTTCTTTCTCTTGACCAAAACCTTTGAAGATTCACCTTTGGTTTGCAAAACTTTCGAGTCAATACCATTGGTACTATCCTGTTCTTGAAGCAGCACAGTTTCGTCTCCGGATTTATTCAGAATCAGCTTCTTCTGTTTAGCTGTTTCGGGTGGGAGTTTTCGCGACTCACTTCTTCTTCTCCCCTTATTGTCAAGCCTCCTTATCTCCCTTGCCAAACTCAGCTTCATGGTTGTGGCATTACACAGTTCCTCTTCATCATCGAAAACCAATTGACGATGTCTTTGCATTCTCCTCTTCCTTCCATTGTTTCCCTTAGATTCGTCACACAGAAAACAAGTATCTTCACTCGCCCTGTACTCTATCGGAGTCGGAGGGGGAGTTACACGATCCACCCCATGTTTCCGATTAATGGATGGTGTCCTCTTACAAGCAAGGGTTCGGGTGAAGGTGGCAATCATATAGCAATTGGCAGCAGTGAACACAACAAACCCCTTGTCACTAAGTTTCCTCAAGTGTTGGCTCAGATAGCTCTTGTGAGCAAAGGGCAAATCTTTATACTTCGCCTGTATAAATTGGGAGATTGATTCTTCAGTTGACCCACCTTCCTCATTCAACTCTGTGATTGCCTTGTATATCATCTAATTCAAGTTCCCAAAGATAAGATTTCAGCAATGGACTAGGGTTTCAGAGTCTCCTCTTTCTTGCATTCCCAATTAAGTCCCAAAAACGAGGTACTATAGCGACTAGTTTGTAATTAGACCCAAATCAAATGGCACACAAATTGAACTGAAACCAGATAGATATACAAGCATAGAAAATGAATGGAAGAATCAGGAAAGAAGAAGAAAGAGGGGTACTGACAGCAGCATAAGGGGGGTGGTGGGGAGTGTGAAGACCAGCTGGGAAGGATGTGAGGAGTTGCTGTTGAATGTAGGCAACTTGGGAAGACGACAGAGGCTTCTTCTGATTTGCGGTTGCCATTTGTATCACCATCTCTCTCAGCTTCTCCATTGTATCTGCCTCAACTAACCTGTGCATCTGTGTGGGTGTGAGGAGGTTCAATTTAATTTGAGGGATGAAATTGACAAGTCCGACCACTCGATTTGGGTGAGACAGGCGAAAGTGGCAGATGCCAAATGGCTATCAGCATGTCTTCTGCCTCGAAACTGAGAATTTCTATGGCTCCAGCCTCCAGGTGGTGAGGGAGGGGCCGCCGAGGGGGACACCCCTCAGCTTTTTCTCTGTATTTTAATACGGAGTACCTGTATCATAATTTTCAATTGTTGCTATTTAGTGTCAGTTTGGTAACACGGGGTGATTGGGTAGGTGAAGCTGATGGATTAAATGTGTTAAATATATGTTAAATTAGAGTTTTTATAGGTTAATAAGGTACTCCATCCGTTCGGCAAAACTTGTCGTTTTAGAGTTTTTGTTTTTGTTCGGAAAAACTTGTCATTTTATGTATTTTTGCTTCTACTTTACTAAAATGCCCTTGATTTGATTGATGTGTTGTGAGTTGTAGTTTTTAATAAAATAAAAAGTAGAGTAATAAATGAGGGTAAATTAGTAAAAAGGGAGTGTAATTATTAGTTTTATTAAAACTTGTGTAGAGAGTTAAAATGACAAGTTTTCCCAAACGGAGGGAGTATTTGGTAACCCAGCTGATAGAGTAGCTGATTGAAACTAGCTGACCAAATAGGAGAAAATTAATAAAATTCTGAAAATCTGGGGGTCAATAGCGGTTGAAAATCCAATTTTAAAATGTAATTAAATTAAAATCTTATATTTAACGTGTTTAAAATTATAAAATATTAAAACCAAAAGCTCTGAAAAGCTACATGTATTGCCAAACGGGTCCTTAGACTCGAGAATTTTACGTACTATTTTTGTTTTTAAATAAATCTTACGCCTCTTGAGTCATAGGTGTGTAATTTAAGAGACACGACTATTTTTCCATATAGTTTATTTTAAAAAAAAAACTTAAATTTTAGATGTAAATAGTAAAAATTTTGGGGTAAATAACAACACCCTTTTTTTTTTGTTTCCATCGACTGTTATTCGTCTGTCGATTTATCGAGCTTCGAGATTCAGGTTTGTTTGACCTCGAATTTTTACCTTGTAAAAAAAACGCCCTTATTTTTTGGTCGAAATTGGCAATGCTATGGCAGCATAGCACCACTTGCTACCTATGCTACTTCATGTCGTTCATGGTACTAGGGGTGTTTTCGAATCGAACGAGCCAAGTAAAGGGTTGCTTATATTCGACTCGTTTTTGTTCAAGCTCGAGCTCGGCTCAAATTTTTGTTGAGCTTATAAGTGAGCTCAAACTCGGCTGGCAACAACAACAACAACAACAACAACAACTACCCAGTATATCCCGCCTAAGCAGGGTATGGGGGGTCAAGATGTACGCACTCATTCCCCGAACAAGTCGAGAGAGTGTTTCCGAAAGACCCTGAATAGTAGAAAGCTAGAATTATGGGCGAACAAAACTCATAAAAAGGGAGCCTAAACATAGACGGAGCAAGGGAAAGGTAGAAAGACGCAAGGGCAAAAGGACAGAACACAACAACACGAACACTATCCCTCCGCAGCCCGAATGCACCGCCTCCAGTGGTCCCTGTCTGAAGTGAGATCTTCCGACAGGTTTAGAAGGTTAAGATCCTTACGAATAACCTCCAACCAGCTCTTCCTTGGTCTACCTCTCCCTCTACGGATATCTCCGAGATCCAAACTCTCACACCTGCGAACCGGGGCCGAAGACGGTCTCCTGCACACGTGCCCAAACCAACGCAATCTGCCCTCCCGCAGCTTGTCCACTATACTCGCCACTCCTACCTTGCTCCTGATGTCCTCGTTTCTGATTTTGTCCAGTCTTGTGTGTCCACTCATCCAGCGCAACATTCTCATCTCAGCCACTGACAGCTTATGCTCTTGAGCTTTAGTAGTCGGCCAGCATTCCGAGTCTTACAGAATAGTCGGTCGGACAACCATCCTGTAGAATTTTCCTTTTAGTTTTGCCGGAACTTTTCTATCACATAACACTCCCGACGCTCTTCTCCATCTTAGCCAACCCGCTTGAATTCGATGCTCGATGTCCCTGTCTATACCCCCATTGCTTTGAACGACCGAGCCAAGGTACCTGAAAAAATCTTTTATGGGGACTAGCTCTTCCCCTAATAAAACTGAATCCCCTGCATCCTGCCCTCTCCAAAGCAGAACTGTACATACTCTGTCTTGGTCCAACTCAGTCTGAAACCCTTTTACTCCAACACACTTCTCCATCTTTCAAGCTGGCGAGTATTTAATTTAAACAAGCTCGAGCTCAAGCTCATTTTGCTCGTTTTTTGTCGAGCCGAGCTCGTGTTATGGTTGTAGCTTGTTTTTGCTGTAAGTTTGTTTCTGAGCTCTTTTTTTAGCTCGTTTATGCTCGTTTATGAACTCGAGCTCATTCGAACGCCTGAGCTGAATGGGACTGATTTGAGAGAGACCCTAAAAATAAAGGAGAAAAAAACACAAGGGTAAATTTGTCCGGGCTACTCGAGCTCGGGAACCCGCTCAAACTCGGCTCATTTTTCAAATGTGAACGAGCGCGAGGCGAGTTTTTCGAGTCGAATCCGAGCCAAATCCGAGCAGCCTGTGTTCACATAACACCCCTACATCGTACTGATTGGGCTTCGTTCTTAATCAACGTCACTAACTCTTTAGTTTTAGATTTGCTTAGATTTTCCCTATAGTTGAGTGCATAAAGCCGGTTTGTTGCGTCATTTAATTTAATTTTTTTTGTTTGAATGTTGCAAGATTCAGAACTATCTGATTTCGAATTTACAATCAAATAACATAAGGGCTAAATTGTATGCTTATCCATCATACATTACTCCTTAAATGGATATTTTTTAAAATTCATTATTTAAATACACCGTCACTTTTATCACCAATCAATTACCACTGAAATTATTCGGTCTGAGATTACTCCCTCCGTATCGCAAAACTTGTAGTTTTAGAGTGGTAAACTTGTATCAAAAAACTTGTTGTTTTAGCTATAGTTATTATCTTTATAGGTAATGATTGCTCTTTTTATAGGTAATAATTAGTGCTTTTAGGTACTTTATCTTATAAAAGTAAAGGAAATATAGGTATTCTTAATAAGCGTGGATAAAGCTAAAACTACAAGTTTTGCGACACGGAGAGAGTATAATTTTACCCCTCTTTTAATTATATACAGTATAATTTTACCAAAAATATTTTATACGTGTAATGATACATTTTATCCAAAATTCCTCATGAAAAAAATTAAAAAGTACCTCTATAAATCTTTTGATTTTTGACACAATTGGTAATGAACTTAAAACTATGGAAAGAAAATCAAATTTTTAAAAATTAAATGAAATTATAGTTTTTTTACTCTTATAAATCGTTGGAAAAATGACCAAAAATAATACAAACTATCAACGGTGAACCAAAAATAATACGAACTTTCAAAATTACCAATTCATATACAAACTATAACCCATTAAACCAAAATTGATATAGGGTCCAAAATTCACAAACTCTAAATTTATTTGGACTCAATAGATAATTAATAATAAATTGTGACCAAATTTATAAAATTCAGAATTTAATTAACTTTCCCTTATCTGTAGAACTTGAAGCCTGGAACCGTTGAAGCCTTGAAGCCGGCGATGGCGGACCTGCAACACGATTGAGGTCGGTGGCAACCAGATGGCCGACGGCGAGACCACGGGATGGCAGACCCTGTACCAATTTTGGTTTAATCTCCATGTTAATCGAGGCCCTGGCGGCGGGCATCGCGAGAGAAGGAGGGGGCGGCGGAGGAGGAGGGCGAGGGTTGGGGGAGGGGGAATTGGGGCGGAGGAAGCGCTCGAAGATGGCCATGACGAGGAACACAGAGATGAGGATGGCGGTGGCGACGAACCCAAACGACACCGCATTGACTGAGCTGTCGAAGCTGCTCCAGTGCTGCTGCTGCTGCTGCTGGAGGGGACGATGGTCGTCGGATGCTCCCGAGCCGCTCTCCGCCGCGGAGGCGCCGCCGGGGAGGGGTGGAGATGGTGGAGCTGCGGTGGAGGAGTTGCCACCTCCTTATCTCCGCCGCAGCTGCGTCGTCACTTGCAGTGCCGCCGACGATGCCCATTCGGTGGGGCGGGTGGTATTTGGGTAGTTTGGGGTTTAGGGTTTGAGAAATGGAAACGATTTGGGGGGATAGAAGGAGAGGGAAAAGGTGGAAATTGGGGTCCGCCATCCCGTGGTCTCGCCGCCGATCGTCTGGTTGTCGCCGACCTCACTGGTGTTGCAGGGTCCACCATTGCCGGCTTCAAGGCTTCAACGATTGTACTGTTCTAGGCTTCAAGTTCTACAGATGGGAAAGTTAATTAAATTATGGATTTTACAAATTTGACCACAATTTGTTATTAATTATCTATTGAGTCCAAATAAAGTTAAAGTTTGTGAATTTTGGACCCTATATCAATTTTGGTTTAATGGGTTATAGTTTGTATATGAATTGGTAATTTTGAAAGTTCGTATTATTTTTGGTTCACCGTTGATAGTTCGTATTATTTTTTGTCATTTTGAAAGTTTGTGATTTTTGTCATAAACTATATAAAAAAAAAATCAACCAAATTTCTTTAAAATTTATTTTGATGGATCTGTGAGGCAGGATGGCTCCTCCTCCTTTGGCCTTCCCTTGTCGAGATCCTCTTGGACATTTGTTCTTCTAGGATGTTGTCTTCGAAGTTTTAGATTCACCCTTACTTGCTGAAGTGGTGACTCTTAGAGCGGTTGTGGGGAGCAGCTAGGAATATCGCCTTAAAAAGAGTTCAGTTTGAAGGTGATTGCCTAAACCTGATAAATGTTGTTTGCGAAACTTGGGAGATTGGGTTGGTGGTTTCGGATATTCGTGTTCACTGTCCTCATTTTGAGAAGGTTGATTTCACCCACGTTTTTCGGGAGGCTAATGTTGTGGCGGACAAAATTGCTGCTTTGTGCCACATTCATCTCATTGACATCATTACCACTCACTATGAGCTCGTAACCATCATTTGTAAGGATACTCTTGGGTGGTGATTAAATACTCTTGACACAAATTGTTTTTTAATAAAAAAATTAATTTTTACTCCTAAATATTATTTACAAGTATAAATCTAAATTTAATATTTTATATAGTAGTTTTTTACTCCTAAATAAAAAATATAATAAAAAAATTATATTTTAAAACACTTGACTATTCATCAAGATTAGTCCGATGAGAGGAAGGTGAACACGTGGATAGGGGTGTGCATGATTTGGTTCAAACCGAATTTTTGGGCCGAACCAACACAAACCGAACCGAAGTTTTTCGGCTCGGCTTTCGGTTCGAGAATTTTTCATTTTTCGGTTTCGGTTCGGTTTGTGTTCGGTTTCGGTTCGGTTTGTGTTAAACCGATTTTTTAAAAAAAAATATTCCAATATATATTACTTTTTATACACTACATAAATTATATACATATATTTGTATACTTTATATATACACATATATAAAGTGTATAAATACATACATACAGGGTAGGGTTCAAGTGAGAAGCACTCGGTTCGGTGAGAAGGAAAGAAGCCTTCCTATTGGATGGATTGATTTTAAAAAAAAAGAAAAATTAAATAATCCAAATCAATCTCACGCGCTTTCTCTGCTGGATTGCTTCCCTTCCTTTCTCTCACACCTGCTTCCTCTCTCTCCTCACATCGCTCTTCTCTCGCGTCCTCTCTCCTCCGTTTACTCCGCCTCCTCTTCGCCGCCGATGATTTCTTCAACACCTCCAATTACGGGATCGACGACGGCAACCTTCTCTTCTCCGGCCGTGATCGCCGCCCTGTCGACGAGTTCTCCGGCGCTGAGGATCGCTTCTATCCTTCGTCGATGTCCGCCGCTTAATGTGATTCATCAATCCTACTTTCACGATCTTCTCCTTGTCAAGCACTATGATGGCGACGTTGTCCCTGGTCCTGACATTCTTCGCGTGGTAGACGACCTTAGCGAAGGTCCCGATGCCGAGGAGCTTCCCGAGCTTCGATGTCTGCCGGATTGTCATCGTCTCGCCGGATTCCGATCTCAAGCACGGCGGCATCTACTTCCTCATCTCCAGTGGTGTACCAGAGCGGAGCAGCTTCGGTGCCGGTTGCAGCGCCGTTGACGACAATTAGAGATCTCTCGACTGCCTCCCCTTTGACCGCCTCCTCCTGGTGCTCCCGCCGCTCGACGAATCCTTCTCCTCCAGGCGTCGGTTCGGAGCTGCGTGTACTCGATTCAGATCAAACTAAATTACAATATGCTCCTGGTGGGTTCCTGGTGGGTGAATGTATTGCACCGGGAATGTATTTCATACGTCGGTTCCTAGTGGGTGAATTTATGCCTGGCTTCTTTGCGTTGTGCCTTCTTTGCATGTTTAGTCCTGGTGGGTGAATGTATTGCAATGTTAAAGATGACCAAAGGCATGCAGTAACAATGGAGTTATGCACTTTTAAAAAAATTAATGTGTAATGCACTTTTAAAAAATCAAGTTTTTGTTTGTTTGTAGAAGCTCAAAACGCTGTCGTGGTGGTTAGCTAGGTGCTTGAGAAGTGAGGACAATTAATATGTAATGCACTTTTAAAAAATCAAAATAAAGAGTTTCAAATACTAATTGGTTCAGGGTTTTAACATCAATTGGTTCAGAGTTTTTTTGCCGAGTGGTTCAGGACTTTTATACCAAGTGATTCAGTATTTTTATACCAAGTGGTTCATGGTTTTAATACCAAGTGGTTCATGAAGTAAATAGTATTGGTTAATGAATCATTTTATTTAAAAAAATAAACAAATAAATAATTAAAAATTAAGCATTAAGAGAAAATAAAAGAAAAATGAAAACTTCATGAACCACTTCTTTATAACTTGTGAACCATGTGAATCACTACAAATAAAATGGCTGAATCATTTCAAAAAAAATCGCTGAACCACTGTTAATAAAATTGATGAACCACTGTGAATAAAATTGATGAATCACTGTGAATAAAATTGCTGAACCACTTCTTCATAACTAGGTTGGTTCAGTGACTAAATAGAGGTTGATTCGGTGACTAAATAGAGGTTGGTTTAGTGACTAAATAGAGGTTGGTTTAGTGACTAAATAAAGGTTGGTTCGGTGACTAAATAGAGGTTGGTTCAGTGACTAAATAGAGATTGGTTCGGTGACTAAATAGAGGTTGGTTCAGTGACTAAATAGATATTGGTTCAGTGACTAAGTAGGTTGGTTCAATGACTAAATAGAGGTTGGTTCAATGACTAAATAGAGGTTGGTTCAGTGGCTAAATAGAGGTTGGTTCAGTGACTAAACAGAGGTTGGTTCAGTGACTAAACAGAGGTTGGTTCAGTGACTAAACAGAGATTGGTTCAGTGACTAAACAGAGGTTGATTTAGTGACTAAATAGGTTGGTTCAGTGACTAAATAGAGGTTGGTTCAGTAACTAACTAGAAGATGGTTCAGTGACTAAACAGAGGTTGGTTCAATTGGTGTGGTTCACAGGATTCGCTTAAGATTGGTTCACTCGGTGTGATTCACTGGTAGTGGCTCAATAGTAAATGGTTCACTTCTTATTATTTTTTTTTCCACAAAATATATACAAAGTGGGTGTCCATATGTAGATAAAAATAAATCACACTCAAAAATATATTTTTTAAAATCTTTTTAACAAATAAAAATGCCAAAAAAATAAATTTTAAAGATAATTTGTTGAAAGTACATGAAACAAGTGAACAATTAATTGAATTTGGTGAAGTCTACGGACTATTAATGAAAATTGAATAAAACAAAACAAATACAGTAGATTTAAAGATAAAAAAGGTTGATGTGGTACCATGGTTTGACAGGTGGAAAGAAAGCACATATCCGATGTTCAACTCCCACAGACCCTAATTAATTCTTTGTACTGTAATATATTTTTAAGCGTTACTGTAATTGATATGGCGAGTCGGATCTCCTTCTTCTCGCTCCAGTGTCCGCTTTTGCGCTTAGGGTCTGGGGTTCTCCGGGTTTTTTTGCGTAGTTATTTTGTTGTATTAAGTATCTATATTCTGTTTCCTTATTGTATTTTTGCTTTGTTGTATGTTTAGACGGCTTGCCGTCTGCCGACTTTGTCGGCCTCTCGAGGTCCGGGCCTGTCCGGTCTCGAATTATTTCCTTATCAAAAAAAAAAAAAAAAAAAAAAGATATGGCGAGCTGGAGAGTGTAGTCATGCGCGCGTGGGAGGTGAGGTGCGCGTGGGAGAGCGCAATGCGAAGGATTCTGGAAATTTTAAAGTGCGCGCGCATGAATTTTTTCTATTATTTTAATACTTTATGGACCAATCAAATTGCTTCTTTCCTTCTCACTTTTGGTGACCTTTGCACCCGAACCCAACCCCATACATACATATATATATATATATATATATATATATATATACACACTAATGCACATATTTTTGTGTGTGTGTGTAGTGTGTATATATACATATATATTAATATTAGACCTGGGCAAACGCGGGCGCGGGCCGGGCTTGGACCGGGCTTTAGCCAAAAATTCGTCCCGTTGTTGCGGACGCGGGCCGGGCTAAGCCCGCTTAACGGGTTGAAAGTCATGTCCAAGCCCCTCCGCAAATGCGGGCGCGGGTAGCCCGCGGGTACCCGCAAACCTAATTAATTTATCTTATTAGAGCTATACTAATTAGGTTTTTATAACATATATATATATATATATATATATATATATATATATATATATATATATATATATATATATATAGTTACCGTTTTTATTATATATACACTAATTAGGTTTTTATCATATATCAGAGTTACTGTTTATATATATAAATAGTTACTTTTTTTTTTACATATAAAGTTACTGTTTTTTTATTACATGTATTATGTTATATACATACTATTTATTTAGGATAATTGGGTAAAGTAATACAGTAATATATATATACTTTGTTTATGTATATTTGTATACATACTGTTTTTTGGGTAACATATAAAGTTATTGTTTTTTTAGGTTTTTATTACATATGTATATATACTTTGTATACATACTGTTTTTTATAATAATAATAATAATAATATATTAAAAAAATAGCGGGTACCCGTTACGGGCCTAGCGGCCCGCAACGGGTAGATTGGCTTACCCAATCCCGTTCCCGCTGCGGACGCGGGCCGGGCCTAGCGGGCCGGGCCTAGCGGCCCGCGTGGGCTTTCCCCCCTACCCAAGCCTGTCCAATTTCGCGGGCGGACGGGACGGGCCGGGCAGGCCGGCCCGCGTTTGCCCAGGTCTAATTAATATATATACGGTGTATACACACATATATATATATACACTAATACATTTATTTATTTTTTATTCGGTTTGTATTAAATCGAATTTTTTTAAAAAAAATTCTTTTTATGGAAATTCGGTTAAACTATATTAAAACCGAACCGAACACAAACCGAACCAATAAATAACTGAACCGAACCTAATGCTTTCGGTTCGGTTTTCGGTTTTGAAATTTTAAGATTTTCGGTTCGGTTCGATTTGACCCGGTTCGGCTCGATTTTAGACCGATGCACACCCCTACACGTGGAGGGGGCGGCCCACTGGAAGCACCGAGTCCGTACAACTTTTAAGCCCAAGAAAAAATCCCATTAACATCCATCTATATCACTTTATATCTGTATCTTTTTTCTTTTATTTTTTTTTTGGAAACTATCTACTGTATTTATTTTTTTGGGTTAAAATTTGGAAACTATGGGTGTGTATGGATGAAATATAAACAGGTTAAAAAGTGTGAATTATTAACTGTTAAAAAAATAAACAGGTTTAAACGGTGTATGGAAACAACAAATAAGCTTTAGTCAGTTAAAAAAAGGGTTTATAAATAAGCTGCAGATTGAAGCTTATTTTGAGGTTTATATTCCATAATTACTATTTTACCCCTTCTCTTTTATCTTATTTGGTTTGAAAGTACCACAATACCCCTAATAAAAACCAAATAAACTCCACTTTTTACAAATAAACTGTTTTTCGCCCCATACGGAGTTTATATTTTTTCATAAATTTTTAACTACTTTTACCAACAGTTTATAAATTTTTACCCTGTTTATAATTTTAGTCAGTTTATTAACCCCGTCCCATACGAACCCTATGTATGTAGCTAATGCTAATGCGAACCGCCAAGAACCCTCCTCCCTCCTCCCTCCCCTTTATTTATTCATGAATCATCAGTCATGACTAACCCCTCCAATTCCAACTCTTAATTAATTTCCCGAAATCACCAACCAAGACACAGAGAGATACAAAAGATGTTGCAGGTGGCGGTGGTGGCGGAGCTGTTGGAGGACTACACGTCGCTGCTGGCGAGGATGCTGCAGCAGCTCTTGGTGGACGCCCCCTTTCCTCGCCGGATCCGCTTTCTAATCCTCCGCCGTCTCCCTTTCGCTCCTCATCACCCTCCCCCTCTCCTGCTTCCTCCTCCTGTTTCTGTTTCTGTTTCTGTTTCTTCTCAAGCTTAATTTCAATCAATAATTTGCCGTCTTTCTTTTCATGTGTTTTTATTCGAGCTTGTACATATTCACCGACAATCAAGATCCGGGACGTCGGATCTTCGTTTATCACTGCATCTAACTATCAAAGTATATGTAATTTCTTCCAATTTTAACTCTTTAATCTCATCTATGATAGTTGAAAGTTTTGATTGTGGCTGGATTTCAGTTTTTGGTGTTTCCTGATTGCTGCCAATACGAACGAAACACGAATTCGGAATTTCACTTCTTCGCCTTAATGGGGTTGGGGGCCAATTTGCATATATACACCTCTCCTGATTCTAAATTTTATTTATTTAACCACTTTTCTTTTTTTTTTAATCTTAGGAAAAACGTCAATTAAGTTTCCAAAAAGATTAGAATTTGAAGGCCTTGATATGATTCAAAATAGCCAACTTGGACTAGAATATTTTTGAGCGTCTTGGTATGAGACTAGCTTCGCAATTACTCGATTCATTTTGATTGGTCGGTTAATTTGTACAGATTAAAGTTATGTTTGGAATCAAACCTGATAAAATTGTGAAGTGCGGAATAGACAGATAAAAGGCTAACAAATAATCTAGCAAGAGAGGAAGCAAGGGAGGAAGAAAGAGTATGCAAACTTTTCGCAAATGCTGAAACTGGTAAGATCTTACTGTCCGAGGTAAGACCTTATCTGAAAATCAGTAACTAGTTAATAAGCAAATGCTGAAACTGGTAAGACCTTACCAGTGGAGATAAGACCTTATCTGCAAAACAGTAACTAGTTAAGCAAGAAGGACGAATAGGAAGCAAAGCAATCACAAGCACGAATTAAAAGAACGGAAAGAAAAGCACACGATACTTGTTAACGAGGTTCGGCACAACCGCATACGTCCCCGCCTAGGGTTATCCAACCCGTAGGATTCAACAACTTTATTTCACTTTATCTTATAAGCCCTAGATACAACCTCTAGAAGACTTACCCACTTCTAGACTACCTTACTATCTAGCAACCCAAACACTCCAGTGAAACAAAGTCCTACCGATACCGAAGTATCTATACGTTTGGGTAGAGATGTACCCTTAGTATAACCTAGAATGAATTGTACGATAAAGCTCAATGTAAACCTCACAAACTCTCAAAGCAATAAAACAATTAAACCAATGGAGGGATGTGAGATCGAATGCTTCGCAGGAGACTTGATTGCCGTAGGATGTTGAGCGCTGTCGAGTTGTGTTGTTCGGCAATCTTCCTCTTCTCCTTATAAAGGTCGTCCATCCGAGTAGAAGAATTTGAACGTTTGAATATTTGTTGAACGGCGTTGCAAAAGATCCGCTTGAGAGGCGCGTAAAAGTGTTTGAAAAATATTCCAGAACCTTCACTTGGATTTTGATCAAAGACACGTTGAAAGGTTTGAAGAATTGTTCCATCAAAATCCCTGAAAAATCTCAACAAACAAAGCTAGAAAATATGGGTTAAGATAAGATAGAATTTAAAAACACTAACCCAATATTAAAGCCACTTACAATTGAGTTTGAATTTAGAAACAAATTTAGGCCAAATCTTGAATCAATATTAGGCCCATTAAATATTGTTCCTTAGAATCAAATTTGAGCTCAAGTAAAATTAGACCCATTAAAAACAAGCCCATTAAGGTTGAGCCCATTCGTGTAAAACATGAGCCACTGTCGGTAAGGTCTTACCAGTGCCGGTAAGGTCTTATCAAAACCTGGAAACCAAGGTTTTGGCTTTGGTTTGTTTTAAAACGTTGAATGCAATCAAAGATTGGTTTAACCAAATCTCTTGAAGATCTCAACAAACCAACAATCTTTTGAGTTTGAATATTGCTCCACAAAATCCTCAAAGAGGCTTTTAGAAAGTCAACTCCAAATCTTCAATAACCATATCAAATTAATCCTGCACAAGATCTCAAACAAATGATTAAATATAAATCCCAATAAATAATCTGATTGATATTTGTATAAAATAAATACTACCTTTCTTTGTCTTCCATCATACAATATAAAATCAAAATGAACTCAACAAATTGAGTTCATGAAAGGCTACTACTACTTTTTTTTTTTGATTAGGTAAAAATTCGGGTGGGGCACGGGACCATCTACCCGAAAGCATCCTGCCGGATGAGGTCAAGGAGACCTGTATCGGTATAAAAATTAGTTCCCCTGGTAGAGTAGCTAAGGTGTGCAACATTATCTGCCACTCGGTTACCAATGCGGGAAATGTGAGAAATTCGTACGTTTTCTAATTCCATAAGAAGGGTTCGAATGTCAGCCAATACAAGCTCAATTTCCCATGGACATTTGGTATTTGTTCGTAAGACATCCGTAATTATCTTAGAGTTACCTTCAATTATTAAATTGTTTAAGTTGAGTTCCTTTGCCTTTTCGATCCCTTGCCTTAGCGCTATTGCTTCTGCCATTAGTGGCGTATGGCCGCCTATCATTTTTCCTCCTATGCAGACAGGGTTCCCAAGACAGTCGCGATATATGAAACCTGTCGAGCTTTTTGTGGTCGAGATGGATGAGCCATCAAAGTTTAATTTAAGTCAGCCAATAGGTGGTTTTTTCCATAAGTTCATTTTTCCATGGAATCTCAACTGTTTTTGTTCCTTTGGCATGTTTGTATTCTTCTTGGGTGGATGTAGTTTGTCAGCACTCTTCCAATTTTCTATATATGTTTCCTAAGATGAGTTTTTTAATACTTTTCGCGGACGGAATTGGAACATTTCTGAAGATTGCTTGATTTCTTGTATGCCATATGGTCCACCACCTGAAAGCAAGATTTTGCTTGTTTTCCTTAGAAAAATTGGTACTAAGAAAGTGCATGATTTGGTCCATATCTCTGTTTTGGGATATAAGTGTGTCAATTGCCCGAGCAATATTTTGAGGAAATTGTGCTTGGAAGTTATTGTAGGGGCATTCCAGGAAAAGATGAATGTCGTCCTCCTGACCATGGTTACACAGTGTACATGTAGTGGGCACTGCTATACCCTTTTGAGCTAGTCGCACAGCCGTTGGGAGCCCATTTTGCTTAATCTTCCATAGAAAATTTTTAACTTTCGGAGAAGCATCGATCTTCCATATCCAATTATAGTCCGTCGTAGTTATGTTTGTTGAGTTTGAAACTAAATTGTAGGCGCTACTCGTTGAAAACCATCCCTTGTTATCTGGCCACTAACAGAGTCTGTCCTCGAAGCTGTTGATCGGTAGTGGAATCTTAATAACATCTTCAACGATGTTTTCTGGTAAGACCGATTCTAATTTCTCTTTCCACCACTGACCACCCACAATATAATCACTTACGTACAGTTTCATTTTCAGAGTTTTGGATATTCATTATTTTGTTAATGGAGTTGGTTGTTATCCAGTTGTCTTTCCAAAAACTGATAGATTTTCCATTGCCTACAGACCAAATAAGCCCAGACTTGAATTTTTCTGTTAATGAGCGCAGTTTGGTCCATTGCCAAGAAGCGTTTCCTTTTTTCCTATAGTTAAGAATGTGTTCATTTTTTAGGTATTTATATTGGATAATTTGAACCCAGGGGTTGTCTGATTCCGCTAGTATTTTCCACAAAAGTTTTAATTGAAGTGCTTCATTCATGTTTTTGGTTTTACGTATGCCTAGTCCCCCAGCAACTTTTGACTTGCAGATTTTATCCCACCCTTTGAGTGGGCTAAGTTGTGCATCTTTGTTCCAGAAGAAAGTTCTGTTTATTTGGTCAAGCTGTTTATGTATCGAAGCAGGGAGCATGAAACTCTGCATAGAATAAAGCGGTTTTGATGACAGATTGGAGGTTATTAAAGTTGCCCTGCCCTGTTGAGATAGCGCATTTGCTCGCCATTTACTTAGTTGGTCTTTTGATTTGCAGATTAGTTCGCCAAAGGTATCCTTTGTTACTCGTCCATTGATGATAGGACATCCAAGGTATTTCTCTAGGCTTTTCTCAAAAGGGATATTGAGGACGCCTTCAATTTCTCGTGCTCTTGTTCTAGAGATGCCTGGTGTGGTTTGAAATATGGATTTGTGATAATTGACTTTTTGACCTGAGAATCTGCAACAGTCTTCAATAATTTCCTTAATTTTTAAGCATGACGAGTTATTTCCTTTGCTAAAGATTATTATGTCGTCCGCGAATGCTAGAAAAGGAATTCTAGGGCCGGAGTTGCCGAATTTGAATCCCACACCGTTGTTACTAGTGTTCATTTCTAGTGAGAGTTTCCTAGCTAGAACTTCAGCCCCAAGGAGAAATAGGAATGGGGAGAGGGGGTCTCCTTGGCGTAGCCCTCTGGTGGGTATGAACGGCTCTGAAGGGCCATTGTTTACTAAGATAGAGAAGGAGACAGTAGACACACATTCCATAATCATATTTACTAAATGTGGGTGGAAGCCAAATTTTTGCAGTATGTGTCTTGTATAATTCCAGTCTACTCTGTCGTAAGTTTTTTCCATGTAGAGCTTCATTGCAATCCACCCCTGGGCACCCTTACGGTTTCAGAAGGAGTGGAAGATTTCATGCGCTATGAGTATGTTGTCTTGAATCGCTCTATCAGACACAAAAGCCCCTTGGAGGGGATGAATTAGTTTTCCCATTATGGTTTTCAGGCGTTCAGTGATTATTTTTGAGATGATTTTGTAGATGGTCGAACATAAGCTTATTGGTCTATAATGAGCTGTTGTAGAAGGATTATCATTTTTTGGGATTAGCGAGATGAATGTATGGTTTATTTGCTTGAGAAGTTTTCCAGTGTGGAAGAAAGCTTTGGTTGCTCGTATGATATCTTTTCCAATTATGTCCCAATATTTTTTATAAAATTCTGCTGTCATTCCGTCCGGGCCCGGGGACTTGTTTTTTCTCAAACTAAAGACGGCGGATTTAATTTCACTATTTGAAGGTTGTTGTATTAACATTTTATTTTCTTCGTCTGTGATTGCTGGGTTGATTAGGGCAATATACTCTTCTAAACTGTTGTTTGAGTAAGTTTCCTCCTTAGAAAATCTTCTTTCAAAGTCTTTTTTAATTTCTTCTTTCACATTTTCTTCTCCGATGATTTGCGTTCCTTCTGCTGATGTAATTGATCGAATAATTTTTCGATTCCTTCTACCTGATGCTACCCTATGAAAGTAGGACGAATTGGTGTCTGCTAGTTTAAGGTGTTTTGATTTCGCTCGCTGTAGCCAGAAGCTCTTGTGAAGGGCTACTACTACTGAATCTACATATCAGGGGCGTATTACTTGTTACGTACTACGTACTACAAGGGAGGGGAATTCAAGTTGCTCCTAATTTTGATGATGATAGGGTTTGTACTTTTGTACACGTTTTTTTGAAAAGTAAAAATACTACTTTGTATATAATATTTTTTTAATAATTTCATACTACTTTTGTTCAATATTTGTCGTTTTATTTTTTGATGCGTTTTTTAAGAAGTAAAAAACTCTATAAAATATTAATTTTTTTAAATAATTTGTTTCATAATTTTATAGACAATTGTATTAAATATGAAATTATTTTTTAAAATTAATAAAATAATTGATATTTTATGTACTTTTTGGCGCGTTTAGATATTTTGTCATCTACTTTACTAAATTGCCCTTATAATGATTAGATGGTTATTAGTTATAGTTTTTAATAAAGTGCAAAAATTGAATAATAGTTAGGGATATAAGTGTATTTTTCTTTGTTTTCTTAATATGTTTGTAGATTTCTAAAATACTCCCTCCGTTCCATAATACATGTCCCTTTCCTTTTATGCACACTTTTTAACGAGTGTAAAACTCTATCAAATATTATTTTTTAATTAATTTTTTTTATATAATACAATACTTACTAGTAATAAGTATCAAATTATATAAAAAAAATTAATTAAAAAAATAATATTTTATAGTGTTTTTCGCTCATTAAAAAACGTGCCGAAAATAAAAAGGACATATATTATGGAACGGAGGGAGTAATAAATTTTAATTAACGGAGGAAATATAATTTTTCATTTACAAGTTTTCATTAATTATTATGCTACTAAATATTATACTAACTTATTTTAATTTTTTTGGTTCAATATTATACTAACTTATTAATAACACAAATAATCTAGATATTCAATCCGCTTCTGCTATCCCACTACCGTACCGTTTTACCAAAAATAAAACAAATTGACCGAACCGAAGTCACCGAACCATCGGCAGATAGAGAGAGGAGGGCCACACGGCCCACACTCTCCGGTTATCCTTATCGGACAACTCTCGTCACTTTAGACAATCCAATCTTTGTCCAAACTTATGTAGGTCCCACATCTCACATCTGCATTAAATTGATCCACATCTGCATTTTCAGCTGTATGTGGATGCTACTTTTGAGTTTAGAGTGGCCCTCTAACCCAAGCTAAAATCATCCGAATCCATGGAACCGATTCGATTGCTTAACTTTTTTTTTTTTTTTTTTTTTTTTAATTTTTCTCTCCTTAATAAACTCAACTTAATTTTTAACACACGTTTCTACAACTTATTTTATTTTAAACAAATAATATAAAACTAGTATGATTCCCGCGACATGGCGCAATTTTTTATAAATAAAATCTTACTAATATATTAAATTAATATTATAACATAATTGTAAAAGTTCAGATAATTAAATATTTTTAATTAAACTCATGGGTTAAGAAAACGATTAAAGTAGTATATATAGATATGTATAGATATAGATGTAGAGAGTATGGATCAAATGTTAACAAGTCTTATTGTGTTTTGTGTTAACAAATCTAGACCATTAATTATTAGATAATGGAGGGTTAATGATAGAGATATTTTCAGTCGTTAAATCCTATCAAATAGTTCTGAACTAACCTAACTAGTATAGCTTGGCAAGTACAGGTCGAACCCAAAGAGACTTGTGCAATTCGTATGCTCAATTTGTATGCACTACAAAAAAAAAATGAAATTCGCTTCGGCAAAAAGCCGTGGCAAAAGGCCTTCAAAGGGTGGCAAAAGGCATCTAACTTCGGCTTAGCTACGGCAAATGGGGGGGTGGCGAATTTTGGGGTGGCAAAATTTTGTAAAGAGACGCCACATTTGCCACGGCAAGCTGCCGTAGCCAAGTGTGGGTAGAAAATTAAAAAAAAAACTGCTTTTTAGCCCGGGTCTTCAGACCCGGGCTAAAAAGTCCAATTTTTTTTTAAAAATAAAATAAAATCATACACATAATTTACTTATATAGTAAAATCTCATTAATTATACAAAATTTACACATAATAAAATGTCAAAAACTATATAATTTATATACAATAAATATACATAATTATAAAATTTACATATACAATAAAATGTCCAAAACTACAACTAATTACAAGATGACCTTTTTTTTTATCTGCTAAGATCAGCATCAAATATGGCAAAATATCTTTGCTGCATGAAGCTAGCTGCTAAGTTTGACATTCAAGTGAAATTAACTACAAACCAAGTTTTTGGCTTATCAATCACTTTAAATATCCATGCTTCTATGGATTGATTTTTACCATCAAAGGTGCAAGATTACAAGGTACCTTCTGAAATTCCTCTGGGGTTTGAGGTCTTCTAAAACCCCAAGGGAGCTCTGGAAGGAATGCATCAATGTGAATAGGGATGACCACTATACAACCTTGTGTGTCACATGAGCAAGACTTCCAGCAAGGCTTCCATCCACCAGTGCTTCTTTTGCTGACGACGTTGTCCCTGTGTTGGAGATCTGAACCCATGCATGCAAAAGAAAGATGGATAATACCTGCTTTATATCAGAACTGCTTTTGAAGACCTGCTTTATATAAGAACTCACATTGAAGAGCACCAACTGATTGAATGAGGTTCCATGTTCCATCAATATAATTTCTGTACTATGAAAGAAAAGTAAATCGGTAAAATAAAATAAAGGCTTTTGAAGTGGTTATGACAGAAAAAAGGTGTAAACTTCTAACTTCAGGTTAGCAACAAAACTTACAGATCCATAAATGGGATTCGCAGCAGCCACCAGCCTTAACAATAGTCACTGTCGGCTGCTCTATAGAAGCACCATGCTTTGATTAAGATTATACTACACTTGAAGAGATTGTGTTTCCCAATCAGCTGATCAACCAGTCAAAGTCAATACATATACAAGCTTCAGCCTTGAAAAGAGTGAGAAATGGCCTAAATAAAATGATGCATGATTTAAAAAATGTTAGGAAGAAGAAGAAAAGACATTCAATACAATTCTACAAGGGAAATGAAGCATAAATTTGGTTTCAGATTTAAAAAAAAAAGTTCTGCAGAAAAATAACTATAAGTCTAGAAGGCTCCTTTTTTTGAAATCCAAGTTAGGGCCACACCTTGTCAAGACTGCTGGAAAAACTGAGAGATTCAAACTTACAAAAGTTGCTGATGCCATAGGTTTGCTTGGTTAGCATGAAAGAAATATTTTCCTCAAAAGTATATTAAGGGCCCAATTTTTACTGGATAACAAGTCATTTTCATTTCCAGACCCAAACACAAATCAACACTATTCACGGCTAAGTCATTTGAACATCCACCGGTCCCACGTGCTGCTCATCATAAAATGTTCATGAAGCATCTGATTATTAATTCACCCCCAATCACATCAAAATTATAGAGATTATAAATCTACCATTAAGGCAATAAATCAAAAGACATCAGCAAAAGCGTGGTCACGTACTCCACTACCTTATCAGAAAAATAAAAGGATATGAAGCTTATTTAAACTAAGTACAACTTTCTTATACTACCATAGTACCATGTGACTTAGTCTTCTGTGCAGGTTTATTCGTGTTCCTACTACCATGTCATCTCATAAACTGCATAATGAAAACAGGTAGGAAAATTACCAAACTGCTAAGCCAGCTTATCATATACTACCTTGAATTTTGCCTCGTCCCTTGTTAATCCAATTCATCTAGAGAAGACATGTCTGTCTATTTCCACCTGCAACACATAAACAGAAGCAAACAATTAGAATTATTTAAACACATAGTTTGATAATCCACCAGAATAATAAAAGTAATTAATTTCAACTGTAACAAGGACTTTCCATTCTCCATAGTCTAGTAAGTAATTGATAATCCACCAGAAAAAACAAGAAACAAAAGCATAGGTACTCCTGGCCATCCAAAATGACTTTCAAGCTATTGTGATAATCCATAAGATTAATTTATAGATCAAAGTTCCTTGCCTGTATCAACACAAGCTACAATCATATGCATCTTTCTGCAAACTGTTAACAAGTGAGAACTAATTAACAGGTAGAACAAACTGATTCTGTGATTCATGAGAAATCGAAAACCAGCGACAGATGCAGCTACACTTTAACTTGCTAGAAAATCAGCACGAGCAAAATCTGGAACTTTAGGATAACAATTAAAACCCTAAATTAGCTAATTAGCTAATCGACATCAGATCCGAATCACAGGGACAATTCATATCACGCCAGGAACCAGATCAATGGAAGCAATCAAAAACAATCTTGTACATACGAACTGAACTGTAGCAAAACACCAGAGCATTACGAACCTAATTCGTTGGTTAGAACAACAGCTTGAAGAATCGAAAGTAGGTGATAGGTGCGCTCCACATCTTCGTCTCCAATTGACTGCCAGAAAAGGAAGAAAGAGTTTCAGAAAAGGAAGCGCATCAGAATCAGTAAACTATATATGTAAAAGTCAAAATTAAAACCACATTTGATGACAACAAAACATTACATCCAAACATCCAATGCACCAAGCATCATAACATGACAGAAATAGTTTCATTATGCAGTAACCAACTGAATAACGATAACAATAATCATATTCAGCTAGAGAGACATCAGAAATACTAACTCATAAAAAAAGGAGTGTCAGAGTTGTCAAGAATAAGCTCGTGGAAGGAGGGCAGGATGAAGTTGCCTTTTTTATTCTTTATATGAAAAGAATAAGCTCGTGGAAGGAGGGCTGTCTATTTCATGCTTGATTTTCCAATTCATATATTTAACCACATTATATCCTTATAAGGCCTTAACTAAATGAAATTATAAGGCCAATACAATGTATGTATTTCACAAAGTGAATTCAGCAAACAGACATGAACCATGAACCATCAGGTAAGAAAGTAATTTAATTACAGGGATCAGATAGTTGGAGTTACAAGCTATAATCAAATGCTATTATTTACAATTTAAAGTACCATTTTCAGACAGTGCTATGGGAACAAATTGATGCTAATCTAGTCAGCCTCGGCTCCAACTAGCACTTTATGAAGATTAGCAAGCCGACTAAAAGTGTCATTTAATCAGCAAACAAATATAAGATTAAATTGGAACAGTTGCTTTGCATTACAAACTATGTAGTGTATGTTTTCTTCTCAATTTAAGGAATCTACTTATCTATGAAGATGCAACATCAGCTTCCATTTAAACATACAATCAAGAGAGAATCATCATCAAGAAAACTTAACTTTATATCAAGAGAGCATCATCATCGGCTTCTATTTAAGCATACAGAAATTCAGCATTTTTATAAACAGTTAAAGATTGTACAGAAATGGAAAAGATACAAATTCACCACTTCTACTTTTAAATCGAGTGAAATAGAGAGCAAACAAGTAACATGAAGGCAGCATTAAGAATTTAAGAAAAAAATTAAAGCCCGAAATTTCTAACTGGTAACATGTGTACTCTTTATTGTCATATAAGGTCCTTATGTGGAGCTGAACAAATTAAGCGTCAGTTCTCTCTAGTTTGCAAGTTTAACGACATCACACTACACTTTCACTTCTAAAGACTTTCGCTTCCACCAATATTCTATTCATTTAGTTCGACTATGCTATACATAAACATTTAATTCAATTGATATTTGGATCCTAAAAGTTCGTTTGCACAACTATACAGTTGAATTTACTCCCAATCAGAAATTGCTTAATGAAATAAGTGAAAAAATGATGGATTAAACAAAGAAAGCAAACGAAACAGGAAAAATATATATTGGAGGACGGAAAACCCTAGAAATGAAGAAAGGTTCCCGATTGGAAGCGAAATCCATCAAATCACGGCCGTTTCAGAAGAGAACGCGATCGTTGGCGACGCCAGTGTAGGGGCCTTGGATGAGAGGGTCGAAGATGAGGCTCTCGGGAGCCTGGACCTGATTAAGGAATCGAAATCCTCTCCCAACTGAAGCACTGCAGTCCACATTTGTTTTTCTTTGTCCATGTCGGGCTTCCTTCCTCTTTTTGAAGTTGAGAGGCGAGAGAGAATAGAGATAACCCGACCACGAGAGGAGATTAAGAAGGGGCACACCATGAGAGAGTGAAGCTCAAGGTCAAGTAGCGACCTTATAACTTATTCACTGAGAAGGAGAGCCAAGAAGGACGATGGATCAAGAGATTGAAGAGTCGGTAGAGCTTCCAATAGTCACCAATGGCTGGCGGACGAAGATGAACAAGGAGGAGGAAGGAATGGATGGGCGTACAGAGAAGCGAGGGTTAGGGTTTTCAGATCTAAAAGTAAGCGACCGAGTGAGTAAATGAATCAGATGGGTAAATAACTAAATAGGGTATATAGATTATACGGCCATACGGGTTAGGAATTTTCTTCTTTTTTCCCTTTTTCTTTTAAAAAAAATGTTACACGCTACAGCGACGGCATTACCTCGCCGTAGCAAATGCCACCTACACTACGGAAAAATTAGCAACGGGAAGCATTGCCGAAGCTATCATTGGTGGCAAAAGGTACCAATTGCCACGACTAGTCCCTTCCGAAGCTAGGTAGCGTGGCAAATTTCTTTATTTTTTGTAGTGATGCTAAGATGAGAATGATATGAAAATGGGAGTTTTGGAAGTATGCAAAGTAACACAACAGTAAGCAAATGATGCAATGATGGTGATTGATAACAATATGTGAGAAACACGGTTGATTAATTAGTATCCACTCTCAATTTGGATTCCGATCCTTGAAATTCGCTAAACCTATTACTCTTGAGCAACCTATTGTGAAAATCAATTGTACGTTGACAATAACTTTCAATTCCTTCCCTGCAATTAGTGAATATGTCAACTAGACTCTAAACACCCTTATTGATGAATAACCTAGAAACTATCCAGATTCAATTCAACAATAGCAATGCACACCAAGGAAATTCAATATGAACAATTGAAATAAAGCAACTAGCAATAAATCAATTGTATCTTTATCTTCATGCAATCAACCAAGTCAACTAGCCCTAGATGATCACAAGTTGCTACTACGATCTAAGTTCTTCAACTAGCGTCCCTATAGATCTAGCGATAGATTGAATTCAAGTAATATTAGGTGGCCAATCCAATAGAACACAAACTCAATCATAAGCAATGACAATGGAAGATAAAGATTACTCAAAAGTAAATAGAGTAGAGAATATCTCACGGAATATCAAATCGAAAGCTTCAAACTAATCAATCAAACGAAAGAGGAGTTTAGTTCGCCATAGCACAAAAGCTCTCCTCTAGGGTTTCTTCAATTGCTCAACGATCTCTAAAACGTCTCCTAAAAACCCCTTAAATCGGCGTCCAAAAGGGTTACAAAATAACCTAATTAAAATAAGGAATTCGGTAATTTAGAGTTTCGGCGCTGACAGAGGCCGCGGGCGCGGCTTAGGACTTGGTCAACCTTTTGCTCTCGGCATTGGCCGCGGGCGCGGCTCACTATTCACAGCAATCTTCTCCTTAGCTCTTTGGTCGACTCTTGTGATCCCACTTTTACATTTCATGCCTCTCCCATCCAAGTTCATCATACCTGAAATTAACCACAAATATGTGTAGATTCCGCCTCGATAACCATAACAATCTAATTCACAAATTAATACTAATGAGGACATTATTTACACCTAAACTATGCTAAATAAGTCCTATAAAGCCTATATGAATGCATGCTATCTTCTCCTTAGGTCCCAAGTAATAAGCACTAATAAGAAACTGAACATACAGAAAGATACGTCAAATCACACCATCCATCACTGAAACCATCATCCACAATATAGATATTCACCAACTATTCCTAAATTCCCGGATAGGGTCAGGCTATAATTGGCTATGGATAAATTTTGTGGAGCTACAAAAGAGTAGGCAATCAAGCTCAAATGGGCTTCAAGCAACGGATAATATGTAAGGTGGGAATGAGTCAAATAGGGCTAATAAAGATGCCTCAATCATGTTTAAGCCATGCGCATAAATCATAAAATGCAGCCTTGAAAAAGATATCTAAATGCAAGTCAAAGAGGAAGCAATCAAAGAGAGCACACTCAACAAGCAAGAGGACACGGTTTAGATTGTCCTGAAATAGGCCAAAATAGTCTCACCGTGAAATTTGCACAGAATCTCAATGTCGCCCAAATCCAAGAGTCATACATGCTCAATCATCAATAAACCATGCTCACTAATATATGAAAGTACTAAATCAAAGCTTCAACAATCCAAGTGAGTCATGGGGCATCATAAATCACAAATAAAATATAGAGGACAAGCGATCTTTCATGTGGGAAGATAAGACCTAAACTTAACTAATGCATGAAATAAACATGCAATGAAATAATATGAAATAAACATGCAAAGGAAATAAAAATGTTATCTAATGTAATTTAAAACCTAAATCCTAGCTAATAACCCCCCACACTTAAGTCTTTCATTGTCCTCAATGAAGATAAAGACAAATACAAGAATTAGCATGGAAGAGGAAAATAAAAGAAAAATTAACAACGAAACTTATGGTGGTGGCGGGAAAAGAGGAAACTACAACACAACTAAGGCACATTCGACAGTTACTGCAGAGGGAGAACCGCGCCCGCGGCCTTCAGAAAAAATCAGAAAAGTGGAATAAATATGGAGCCCCGCCCGCGGCCTGCTCACCGCGCCCTAAGGAGAAGATAGCATGCATTCATATAGGTTTTATAGGACTTATTTAGCATAGTTTAGGTGTAAATAATGTCCTCGTTAGTATTAATTTGTGAATTCGATTGTTATGGTTATCGAGGCGGAATCTACACATATTTGTGGTTAATTTCAGGTATGATGAACTTGGATGGGAAAGGCATGAAATGTAAAAGTGGGATCACAAGAGTCGACCAAAGAGCTAAGGAGAAGATTGTTGTGAATAGTGAGCCGCGCCCGCGGCCAATGCCGAGAGCAAAAGGTTGACCAAGTCCTAAGCCGCGCCCGCGGCCTCTGTCAGCGCCGAAACTCTAAATTACCGAATTCCTGATTTTAATTAGGTTATTTTGTAACCCTTTTGGACGCCGATTTAAGGGGTTTTTAGGAGACGTTTTAGAGATCGTTGAGCAATTGAAGAAACCCTAGAGGAGAGCTTTTGTGCTATGGCGAACTAAACTCCTCTTTCGTTTGATTGATTAGTTTGAAGCTTTCGATTTGATATTTCGTGAGATATTCTCTACTCCATTTACTTTTGAGTAATCTTTATCTTCCATTGTCATTGCTTATGATTGAGTTTGTGTTCTATTGGATTGGCCACCTAATATTACTTGAATTCAATCTATCGCTAGATCTATAGGGGCGCTAGTTGAAGAACTTAGATCGTAGTAGCAACTTGTGATCATCTAGGGCTAGTGTTGACTAGGCAGGAGTATAGTCGAGTATTGAAATAAATATAAAGTACAGATCAGAATGACTTCCCTGTCTCAGCAAATAATACAAGACTTCCTCCCGTTGTAGTAAGAGAAAATCAGGATCGAATCCACGAGGAAGCACGTCAGCAGTTCTTAGATAGCTGTAGATTCTCACAGAAGCAGCAGAAAAGGCAGAAACACAGAAAGGAAAGAAACAAATAAACCCGACAAGGGCAACTAAAACAAAAGCAAAGAACAAACTAAAGACAGAAAGTAAAGCAAAGGAAGTAAAGAACAAAGCAAAACAGAAGCAAAGCAACTCGACCTAGACGAAGCCCTCCTCGAGATCGACCAGATCTCCTCTATGTCGAGTAAAAACATTAAAAGACAGAAACTTTAAAATCGACAAAAACAGAAGAATCACAACTCGACTAAGACAACCCCTCCTCGACCTCAACAAGACACTCCTCGAGGTCGACAAAGCTTCGTCTAGATCGACAAGAAACAGAAAATGTAAATTTGCAGATTTTCGACAGAATTCAGAAATTCGACAGAAATAAACTCAATATGCTAAAAGACCTCCAAGGCCAGGGTTTCAACACCAGAACGATAACCATGCAAAGTAACACATAAAGGCATAAAAGATCATGCTTTCCAGCAAATAACCTTCGTCATTAACAAATAGGCATACAGAGGCTCTCGCATAAACCCTAATTGTTACTAACCCTTTTTCACATAATTAATCCAAGTTGCATTAAGATCACTTTCGCTTCAATAACACAAACAAGGATCACCTTCAACTCTCGCAGAAGAATCATGCTCATAGGGATAGAAGATGAATCGCACAAAAGATCTGACCTTTATCGCATCGCCTCACATGGCCACCGTCGGGCTCACCCCAGCCCCAGAAGTGGGTGGACTACTCACGCCTCATCGCAATAACAGACATTGAATGAAAAGAAATAACTTGCATAAAACTATATTCAAAAGCCTTTACAATTCCGGCAATCAACTTTCGCAGAAAGCCAAAACCCTAAAAACCTTAGAACTCCTAAACTGTATCTGTGGAACTACTTGTCTTGCTCTGAAATTGAATGATGAATAAAACTGAGCCCCATGGGCTTTATTTATAGCCTTCATTCCCTAGCTATTCTAGGAAAGAAGATATCTATCTCTATCTAAATCTATATCTAAAATTATATCTAAATTGCTAAAAGATAAATAAAAGACATAAAAGAATTAAATCTAAAATAGGAATTATATCTAAAAAGGGAAAAGATAAATCTAATTTAGGTAGGTCTTCATGATGTTGATAGATCTCCTTCCATGGATAGACTTGATGTATTTGGATAGAATCTTCCTCCTTCGGCCCCAAGGAATCCCAACTCTACTCGGACAGGCACTCGTCGACGCGTTTCTGGACACTGGGCTCGTCGACCTCGACCACGGCCTTGTCGATCTCGAGTAGCCCTCGTCTGTCTCGAGTAGCCGGTGCTCGACAAGGCTCGGACATGGCTCGGAGGTCTAGTCGATCTCGAGTAGCCCTACTCTGTCTCGAGTAGAGGTGGTCTGCGTCTTCGTCTTCGGCTTCTCGGCTCGGCACCGCTCGTCGACTCCGGACATGGCTCGTCGATCTCGACCAAGTCTACTCGAGATCGAGTAGGGTTCCGGGAGTCGGGTTGTCTCTGACTCAGTGTCCTCGACCATCCCTACTCGACCAGGTGTGGTCGAACAACCCTTGTCGAGATCGAGTAGAGGCTTGTCGATCTCGAGTAGAGTTCTCTCAGCTTTCTGTTCTGTTCTTGAAACGCACTTTCCCGAGTCCTCGTTTGTCGGATTGACGCATATGACCATGCGTTGGAAAGCTCTTTCCGAGGGCTACAACTCTCATGAAGACATCAAAGCTTGATTCAGAATGAAGAATGGTGAAAAATGGCGTTTTCTCCAGCTGCAACATCCTTAGCTTCTCCATGAGTTTCCTTTAAGCTTCAAAGTGCGTCCGATTTCTGCGAAATATAACCAAAACTTGTGTAGACCTCCATATATTGCAAATAAGTGTAAACTACACAAATTCTGTATTATTCTAACCCAAATGTATGCAATGTATGCAGAAATCGATATAAAATTAAGTGTAAAACATGGAAAATTAGGCTCACAACGGCTAGTTGACTTGGTTGATTGCATGAAGATAAAGATACAATTGATTTATTGCTAGTTGCTTTATTTCAATTGTTCCTATTGAATTTCCTTGCTGTGCATTGCTATTGTTGAATTGAATCTGGATAGTTTCTAGGTTATTCATCAATAAGGGTGTTTAGAGTCTAGTTGACATATTCACTAATTGCATGGAAGGAATGAAAGTTATTGTCAACGTACAATTGATTTTCACAATAGGTTGCTCAAGAGTAATAGGTTTAGGGAATTTCAAGGATCGGAATCCAAATTGAGAGTGGATACTAATTAATCAAACGTGTTTCTCACATATTGTTATCAATCACCATCATTGCATCATTTGCTTACTGTTGTGTTACTTTGCATACTTCCAAAACTCCCATTTTCATATCATTCTCATCTTAGCATACAAATTGAGCATACGAATTGCACAAGTCTCTTTGGGTTCGACCTGTACTTGCCAAGCTATACTAGTTAGGTTAGTTCAGCTATGTGCGTGAATACAAATCCCCTTAACCCTACTCACACACATTACGCTTTATCAACAGAGAGAATGATAATTGGGGGCGATCGGAGGAAAGTGAAAGGGCAATTGGATGAGTGGCGTGCTTGAAGGTTGGAGGCGAGATCTCAGTACGGTGACGGCGTCGACGATTTGAAGGCAGCGGTCGGATGTGAGATCTCAGTCCGGCGAGGACAACTTCTTCAATGGAGGGGGCTTCTTCAATGGATAGCGGCGAGGTCGGGGAGGCTTCTTCAATGGAGGAGGGAAGATGGCGGAATATCTTGTCAGTGGTGGCAGATCTTTTTTCGAACGTGATGCGTGATGCTGTCACCTACACCGAGCACGCCGGGAGGAAGACCGTCACCATCATGGATGTCGTTTATGCTCTCAAGAGATAGGGTAGGACCTCGTACGGCTTCGGCGGTTGATTTTGGTTACGGTTTGTCTTTTGTGACTTGTGAGTTACTTAGACGTATATCATCTGTGTTTTGGATCTAATCCGTGTTTTGGATGCTTTTGAATCACCGGTAATGTGCATTTTCCCACAATCTGTTATATGTTAAAGCGTGGTTGAGAGTTGATTAAAAATTTAAGGAATTATTCGGCAAATTCAGAGTTTCTATTCGGTGATAATAAGGAATTATTCATATGTATAGGGGCATCTATTCGACCATTTCAGAGTAACTATTCGTTGATTATTACAAATTATTCATATGTATAGGGTAATCTATTCGGCAATTTTAGGGTAACTATTCGTTGATTATTAGAAATGATTCATATGTATAGGGGCAATTAGAGGTAGGGAAAATTAGGTAGGTATGTTGAAATTCAAACACCGTGTAAAATTGTTTATTAATTTATCTACTATTCGACAAGTTTGTAGTCAATCTTCCTTGATAATAAGGAATTATTCATATGTATTTGGGTAATTAGATGTGGGTCACTTGAAATTCACATAAATTGTTCTTGAATTTATAGAATAATTGTCCAAATCTTACTGCATAATCAAGCAATACCATCGAATAATTTGTGTCTCACGAGATGGTTTTTTTTAATGTTGGCGGTCACTATTCGTTGATAATCTGAAATTATTCGGTAATTTGTTCGTCATTATTCATCAAACGCACAGTACAAGCAAAATCTCATCCTCCTCGCAAAAAAAAAAAACGTTACCTCACAAACAAACCAACACACGCGCTCCCACTTCAACAATTTGGCCATAAAAGTGGTGGAAAGTTGTGGGGCCTACTCTTTTTTATTTAAATAAAAAGGAAAAATCTCAATTAATCTCACCCATCCATTTCTAATCAATCAATGACCTATATTTGTAAACATAAAACACAATAAGGGGTGTTTGCACTTGACCCAACCTCTAGATGTAGATTACTAATATTAATTTTATATTTTCTTATTATAAATTTTATGTTTTGAATTAATCCCATTGTATTTTAGAGAAACAAAACTACTAAAATTATAATTTAGGCTAAGATCAATGTTTTGAATTAAGCCTAATAGTTAATAAAATTAAAGAAAAAAGAGAATTAAAGGAAAAAAAAATAGAATTAAAGAAAATCAAAGAAAAATGGCAAAAATAATGATTGGTCGAGACTCCTAAAATTTCTCTAAGATTGACACATCATCCTTAACTCTTCTAAATTAAGAGTTTATATAGATAGTTAGTAAAATTAAAGAAAAAAGAGAATTAAAGGAAAAATAAAAAAAATCGAATTAAAGAAAATCAAAGAAAAATGGCAAAAATAATGATTGGTCGAGACTCCTACAATTTCTCTAAGCTTGACACATCATCCTTAACTCTTCTAAATTAAGAGTTTATATAGATAGATTTTTTTTATAGAAAAAAACTACTAAAATTATAATTTAGGCTAAGATCAATGTTTTGAATTAAGCCTAATAGTTAGTAAAATTAAAGAAAAAAGAGAATTAAAGGAAAAAAAAAATAGAATTAAAGAAAATCAAAGAAAAATGGCAAAAATAATGATTGGTCGAGACTCCTAAAATTTCTCTAAGCTTGACACATCATCCTTAACTCTTCTAAATTAAGAGTTTATATAGATAGTTAGTAAAATTAAAGAAAAAAGAGAATTAAAGGAAAAATAAAAAAATAGAATTAAAGAAAATCAAAGAAAAATGGCAAAAATAATGATTGGTCGAGACTCCTACAATTTCTCTAAGCTTGACACATCATCCTTAACTCTTCTAAATTAAGAGTTTATATAGATAGATTGTTTTTTATAGAAAAAAACTACTAACATTATAATTTAGGCTAAGATCAATGTTTTGAATTAAGGCTAATAGTTAGTAAAATTAAAGAAAAAAGAGAATTAAAGGAAAAATAAAAAAAAATAGAATTAAAGAAAATCAAAGAAAAATGGCAAAAATAATGATTGGTCGAGACTCCTAAAATTTCTCTAAGCTTGACACATCATCCTTAACTCTTCTAAATTAAGAGTTTATATAGATAGTTAGTAAAATTAAAGAAAAAAGAGAATTAAAGGAAAAAGAAAAAAAATAGAATTAAAGAAAATCAAAGAAAAATGGCAAAAATAATGATTGGTCGAGACTCCTAAAATTTCTCTAAGCTTGACACATCATCCTTAACTCTTATAAATTAAGAGTTAATTTATATAGATATAGATAGTTAGTAAAATTAAAGAAAAAAGAGAATTAAAGGAAAAAGAAAAAAAAATAGAATTAAAGAAAATCAAAGAAAAATGGCAAAAATAATGATTGGTCGAGACTCCTAAAATTTCTCTAAGCTTGACAGATCATCCTTAACTCTTCTAAATTAAGAGTTTATATAGATATAGATTGTTTTTTTAGAGAAAAAAACTACTAAAATTATAATTTAGGCTAAGATCAATGTTTTTAATTAAGCCAAATAGTTAGTAAAATTAAAGAAAAAAGAAAAAGATAGAATTAAAGAAAATCAAAGAAAAATGGTAAAAATAATGATTGCTCGAGACTCCTAAAATTTCTCTAAGCTTGACACATCATCATTTACTCTTCTAAATTAAGAGTTTATATAAATATAGATAGTTAGTAAAATTAAAGAAAAAAGAGAATTAAAGGAAAAAGAAAAAAATAGAATTAAAGAAAATCAAAGAAAAATGGCAAAAATAATTATTGGTCGAGACTTTTAAAATTTCTCTAAGCTTGACACATCATCATTAACTCTTCTAAATTAAGAATTTATATAGATAGATAGTTAGTAAAATTAAAGAAAAATGAGAATTAAAGGAAAAAGAAAAAAATAGAATTAAAGAAAATCAAAGAAAAATTGCAAAAATAATGATTGGTCGAGACTCCTAAAATTTCTCAAAGCTTGAGACATCATCCTGAACTCTTCTAAATTAAGATTTTATATAGATAGTTAGTAAAATTAAAGAAAAAATAGAATGAAAGGAAAAAGAAAAAAAATAGAATTAAAGAAAATCAAAGAAAAATGGTAAAAATAATGATTGATTGAGACTCCTAAAATTTCTCTAAGCTTGACACATCATCCTTAACTCTTCTAAATTAAGAGTTTATATAGATATATATAGTTAGTAAAATTAAAGAAAAAAGAGAATTAAAGGAAAAAGAAAAAAAAATAGAATTAAAGAAAGTCAAAGAAAAATGGCAAAAATAATTATTGGTCGAGACTCCTAAAATTTCTCTAAGCTTGACACATCATCCTTAACTCTTCTAAATTAAGAGTTTATATAGATAGTTAGTAAAATTAAAGAAAAAAGAGAATTAAAGGAAAAAGAAAAAAATAGAATTAAAGAAAATCAAAGAAAAATGGCAAAAATAATGATTGGTCGAGACTCCTAAAATTTCTCTAAGCTTGACACATCATCCTTAACTCTTCTAAATTAAGAGTTAATTTATATAGATATAGATAGTTAGTAAATTTAAAGAAAAAAGAGAATTAAAGGAAAAAGAAAAAAAATAGAATTAAAGAAAATCAAAGAAAAATGACAAAAATAATGATTGGTCGAGACTCCTAAAATTTCTCTAAGCTTGACATATCATCCTTAACTCTTCTAAATTAAGAGTTTATCTAGATATAGATTAAAAATAGTCTCACCACTTAGCCTAAGACCATCCGCATCATTGCGGACTTCTAGAGTTTCTTAATACCACTTTATCACTTTCTCTCTCTCTCTCCTTAAAAACCCCAATTTACTTTTTCATCCACATCCATATGAGTTTCTAGAGTTTCTTAGTTTACTTTTCACCATTTATTATATATTCAAATAATAATAATAATAATAATAATAATATGTTGTACATTATGTATGTGTGTATTATATTTTGCATTAATTAATATAATAATAGTATATAATAATTTTTTCAAAAAAAATCCACAACATAAAAATAGATAATAATATTAATGCAAACAACTTTATTGGAACAAAACAAACATCGAAATACAAGAACAACAAACAAATACTTCACATATACGATATTAGTGTCTATGAGTAGATATTTTTTTATTGTTTTTAATAATATCTAAAATAAATTTAATTTTTTTTATAAAGATAAAAAAACAACCGAAAATATTTAAAAGTATAAATGAAATACCACAATTTGCACCAAACATATGGGAGGGTCCACTTAATTCTCCTCCAATCCAATGGATGGTTGCCACATGACCACTTTTTGTTGACCAAAGCTTTTGAGTGGGTTTATACAACTCTTTAGGGAGTTTGTAAATAAGAAGTTGTCAATATCACTTTTAACCCCAACTTCTCTCTCCCCCCTTATTTTATTAGTTTTTTTTGTCTGAAACACCCTCTAATAACCCCTTCCCACCCCTTACCTTAAGGTAAACTCCACAACCATGGGCTTACCTTTTAGCAACCTTAAGATAGGTAAAACTCATGGTTGATCGTGCTCTTACCTTGATAGAGAGAGGTAACATCTTCCCTTTTCTAATTTTTTTTAATGATAAAGTAGGATCTTCACTTTTCCATTTAAATTTATTAATTGTAATAGTGTTTAAAATGAAATAAAAATATATTTATGTTTCATTATTTTTTAAAATAAAATATCCCATTGGTTTAATTTTATTTTTTTCTATAATTTGAGCCCAATTTTACTCTATACCCCATCTTGTGAAATACCCCAAATTATCTTTGGGTATTTCTTTTTAAGTAAATATAATTTTGATAATAAGAGTTATTTTATTTTGGACTGAGAGATATTCTATCTTTTAAACTGAGTATGTATAAAGTTTTATAACTAGTTACGCGATATTTCATCTTTATTTAATTATATGCACTTATAATAAAGGAATTACTAGTTTTTAAGTTATATTATTTTAAGATGAAGTTGTATATTTTTTTCCTTAAAATAAAGAGAAGGATTTACAATTATAACTTATTTTAATGTACGTAAAGTATTTAATATTACGTTTTAGGAAAATGTGGCTACATAAAGTAAAATGTATTTAATTAAACCATTTTTTTATTACTATGATTTAAATTGGGGGATTTTAATAAAAAAATATTTGGATAAACATAAAGATGTATATTTATAAATTGGAAAAAAAATCGAACCGGTTTTTTTTTGGGTTCAGGTGAACCGAACCATGAGATAAAGAAAAAATAAAAAATGATGAACCGGATTGAGTGAACCCTCCTCCTTCCTCCCGCCTGTCGACCTACTGTTGCACAAGGTGAAATTTCACTCCCTCCAATCTCGCCCAAATCTCAACCTAAATGCTTCTAGAACGTTCCCCACGTGTTCTTATCTGAATATCTTTAACCAATTTTGAGGTTTCGGATAGAAACGAGCTCAAACGAACCCGATCGGATTTCGCCCCAAATCGAGATTCCATGAAATCCGGTCATGTAACGGCCTTATCTGAACGAATTGAACATAAGAATATCTTCTAATGATCTTATCCAAGCTAATCCAGGGATCAATTTCATCCAGTTTCATTCCGAATCCTCCCCTATAAATACAAGAGGTTTTCGGTTCTCAAGCTCACACCATCACCACTCCTCTCCATCTCCGAGCTCTCAACCTATTCCATGGCATCCTAAACGCCTCTAGCAACGTTTCCCTTCACAAAGTTATCAGAAAATCATCCCGAATCCAAAACCCCTAATTTCGAGTCTCCTCGTCGGAGCCACTCGGTAGCCCTCGTCCGCCGCTGCCGGAGCCACCAGCCGCCACCCGGAGGAGCGCTCAGACGCCAGGAAGCCGTAGCCGCCAGCCTCGTGCGCCGCCGTGAGCCGTACCGCCGCCAAGAGCTTGCCGAAGTGCGTCGGAAGCCTCGCCGGAAAGCTCCTGTGCTTGAAGACGTATCGGGTTGAAGTAAGTTTTGGTTTTGTCAAAATATGCCCTTTCCCAGTTTTCTAAAATTCCAAATTCTAACCCGTATTTTTATGTGGGCATAAATTGCTTCCAATTCCGTTAAATCGCAGAGAATCGTCAACCCTTACGCCCATACGAGGGAATTTGAGTCAACCCAACCATTTAAGTCAAAGCTTGCGACTTCATATCAAGGCAAGTGACTTTCCGAGCTTTTCCGCTCATTTCGGTGCCTTCGTGTCTTGTTGTTTTCGTTCCTTGAAATGCTTGCCAAATTAATTAAAATAAATTACAATCCATCCGCCTTGTGTGATTTATTTATCCGTTAGCTTGAATTTGGCAAGTATAATTGGGTAATGTTATTATTCGACGTATATATATAATAATGACATAGATACCCACATGTTTATTAAAGCATGATTTATTTTTGTTCTTTCATGCTAATTGGTTAAGAAAGGGATATGTTTCTTTTATGTATCCATTCTATTTATTTCGTTGTGATCAATCTTGTGAATAAGTAGTAATATTGTGAGGATTGTTGTTGCGAGTGAAACTCAATTGAATCCAAACCAATCAAAGTAAAACATATCAATCATCGAAAAACAATGTGGAATTGTGAGTAAAAACGTACCAATCAACGAAAAGCAATGTGAAATGGTAAAACAATGTGTGAAGTAAAGTGAAAGTGATGTTGTAAAGTGTAGGTCGGGGCCGTTACTCCTCGGTCTTAAGGTTTCATGAAACTACACTTCCATGCGAGGTGTTACACAACCAATGGTTGTAGGTCGCTATCCACTATAGACAGAGTAGGACCGGTAGTAGTTGATGAAAAGATAAAAGATGTAAAATGCATATCATGTGAGTAAGTGAGTGAAGAATAATGTAAAGTAACAAACATGGTTTGAAGTTTGAACTAGGTATTGGGGGACACAAGATCAACCCTTAATCGACTGTCTCAGCCCGCGGTTTAAAACTCTCCGGAAGAGTCCTGCCCTCTGGGTCGATTTTGGGCCACATCGAGTACCTTTTGAACCAATACTTAGTTTAGACAGTATAATAAACAGTGTATTAATAAAGTAATGGGTAGTAATCATAATTTGTTTCAAGCTATGTCATATTCCATCCGTAATCGGGATATGATTCCTAATACATCTTTTCTTACTCAACCCTTTTGGGTTATCCGTGTCATAGGAGGGTCGGGTTACAAATAAGCCAATCCACTTCAAATATTCAAGTCTCATTTGGATTTAATCCTTACCGTTTCATGGTCACTTGAATCCAAAGTTGTCCCAGTTTTCGAGCCGTCATTTGCTAGTTCTTGCGAACTAACCGTCCTATATTTGGATGGCTGGTGTCCTTCATTCCGGATGCCAGACCAGTCTTCGCAGGTTTAGGTCGAGTCTCAGAAGAGCAGAGAAGTTGAGAAGACATTAAAGTTACTTTTAACATTGTATTTAAATTTTAAAATTCCTAGATATGTTGTATAAGAGTTTTATTGTTTTAATTTTATTTAAAAGTCTTCCGCTGTATTGTTCTTAATTTGTAATTAAATCCTCGATTTTTGAGGAGAGTTTAATAGAGAATTATTTTTATATTTCAAGACTTCCGCTATTAAATTTTATTTCATTTATGTATTTAATTGTTATCATCTTGTTTATGGGAGCATGGTTGCATGTCCCTATAAGCCTAAGGTGGTTACAAAGACATTAAAGTCCGAGTAATCACTGGTGTTGTGGCATTCCCTTGGGTTATAAAAGGGGGTGTTACATCTTGATCTATTGTAGTTGCACTTATTTTCTTTACTATGGAATACAATAATCCAAATACTTCACCCATTCCAAATATGCCTTTAGTATTTACGTATATATGTTATAATGTTTCTAACTTGTGGAACCAATTCCAAGGCTATGATTCGAATTTATAGGTAGTTTGATTAGTATTTACGTATGTTATAATATTTCTAACTTTTTTTAATTTTAATCTAGATGAAATAAAATATATTTATATTAACTACTTGCTATTTTTATTTATTTATAAAATTATAAATACAAATAATTCACAATAATATATGATGATACACATATAACAAAGGGAAAGATATATAAAGGAAAAGAAAAAGTGAAAATAAAATTGAAAAGAGGTAAAAGAGGTTTCCCATGGTTGTAGAGGAAGAAAAAGTAAATGAGTTGTAAAGTTGTGATAGGAAGATGGGAAAAAAGGAGGAAAGAGGTTATCCCATGGTTGGGGATGGTCTAAACCCCTTCAATGTGGATGCTCTAAAACCCATCCTTTTCTCTTTCCACCCCTCTCACTCATGTGTCACACTTTCTTTCTTTCTTGGGTTTTTAAAAGTTTCCTACCAATGAACCTATCACATCATTCCTTATCAAAATATATTCATCCTTTATTATTTTCCTATTAAGTTCCTTATCAAAATATATCCCCTAATGTGGGTGCTCTAATTACTCCAAACATGCTTAAAACTTTTGACATTTTACGATTTTGTAATCTATCGATATATAGAGGAGTAATACATTACACATACTATATCTTCTGATGCATAGGGCTAATATTCAAGTCGAGTAGCTCGAGCTCAGCCCGAACTCGGTTCGAAAAAAGCTCGGTTCGAATTTAAAAACGAGCCGAGTTCGAGCTTGAAGTCGAGCTTGTCACGGGCCCGAGCCGAACTCAAGCTTGCTCATTTTAGATTGTAATGACATTTTTACCCCTAGGTTTTATTTTTACCCCTCTCTGCTTTTGTTCAATCCATCCCTTGTTCAGTCTGACCGTCAGCCTCCAGCCTCCAATCTCAATCCCCTCTCTGCTGCTCAACCTGCTCAGATCTGCTCTATCTTTCTTAGCCTCTAATTGAAGCTATAATAAAATGACGCTATATTATAATTCATCAAATTATCTAACATCGGCCAACCTCCATGCAAATTATGCTATATTAAGTCTTAAAGCTAGATCAAATGTAACGCTAAAGATCCAAATTAAGCTGTATTAAAATCTATCATAAGAACTTTATCACGAGCTTTAGGATCGCTATAACTCTAGGGGTACGTACAGTCGAATAGTTGATCAAACCGCGGTTCTTTTTCTTTTGATGATGGCATAATAGCGACAATTGAAAAACAGGGTTAATGAAAATGCCAAATATAAGTAAGAGTGATTTGTAGGGAGAGAGATGTGAGAAGTGAGAAAATCGATCAAACCAGCACCCCCTGGTTAGAGGAAATGGCCACCGATAGTGATCACATCATTCTTTGTTGGCTCATGAGACTGGTATTGTTCAAATGTTGTCGACTCTTTTTTTTTTTTTGGTAAACAATGTTGTCGACTCTGAAAGCCGATAACTTCAGTGTATATTTGGCGATAAAATCGATCATCTTGCATATTTGGCGATCCAAGGTGGTTTTAATAATAATTCCTCACTAAAAAAAAGTTCCCAATTTAATTTATTTTTTTAAGTTTATAAAATCAAATCAAATCGCAAACTAAATGGATAATTTTATAATTTTACGTTGAGGTAACAAAGACAGAATATTTGGAGTTACTTGGGAAGAGAAAGAGAGACATGGACCAAGATGTGATTTTGGGTGAGGATGTTGTCCCTAGGAAGGATAGTTTCAAGTATTTAGAGTCGGTAATGCAGAGTGACGAAGGTGTGGATTCAGATATCAACCATCGAATTCAAAGGGGATGACAGAAATGGAGGGCTGCGTCAAGGTGTTATGCGGTAGGAAAGTACCCCCAAAGCTCAAGGGAAAATTCTACAAAATGGTAGTTAGGCCTACAATGTTGTATGAGGCTGAATGTTGGGAGACTACGAAGGCACAAGAGCAGAGGCTTATGGTGTCGGAGATGAGGATGATCAGATGGATGAGTGGTTTTATGAGACTCGACAAGATCAGAAATGAAGTTATCCGCGACAGAGTAGGAATATGCAGTATCCGAGATAAGTTACGGGAGTCAAGGCTTCGTTGGTTTGGATATGTACAGAGGAGAGACCTGAGTGCGCCAGTGCGCAGGTGTGGCAATTTGGAGATTGATAGAGTTTGACGGAGCAGAGGGAAGAAGAGTTGGAGGGAGGTGATTAGATAAGATTTGGCTCTTCTCTGAACCTTAACGAGAGTACGGTTATGCATAGAACACATGGGAGGAGCATCATTCATTTTAGCGAGGGTTAGTCTGGCCCCCGAGGTGTGGTAGAGAGTGTACCCCCCGGTTTTGAAACCATGACATCCCTTAATCCTCTTCCTCAGTTTATGTTGTCTTTCTATTATTATGCTTGTTCACTTGTGTTTTTCTTCCTTAGTTTTTCTATGATTATATTTGTTCTTTTGTCATTTGACGTTTGTCTTTGAGCATATGTTGGTGTCTGGGCCACTAGGAAACACTCTCTCGCAGTGACGGATCCTGAAACGTTTAGTTGAGGGGGCGAATAATTGATCTCTATTTTTTTTTTTTCGACAAAATCATCAATATTTGAAGTTTTCGGGTTTAATTATAGAATTAAGTTATGAAGTTTAACAAATGATGAGTATGATAGAAGTGTATTAATTTGGTAAATGATGTGAAAAATAATTTATATCGCTTCAATCTTAAAACGTTTATAACTTTTTACTCAGTTATCGGATTTGAGCTTATAATATATCAAATCGAAGCTATCGACGAGAGAAATATGTATATTAAATTTTATTTTTGATTTAGAGGGGCGACTGCCACCTCCGGTCCTTTAAAAGATCCGCCCCTGCTCTCTTGACATTGTCGGGGAAAGAGTGCGTACAACTTGCCCCCCAAAGGCCCAAACCCTGCCCCCTCAGGACAATTGGGAATGTTGTTGTTGTTAGTCTAATTTGATCGGCTCAAGTGCTTACATCTTAATTGAATAAATACGATAATACTTTTTTAAAATATTTTAAGTTTATTTATAGTGTGCAAGTTAGATGCGATAAATGTACCCTGTATTGAGTTCGTTGAACCTGTCTTCATTGGCCTCTGAAATCTGAATGCTGATGGATATATAGTTTTGCTTCCACCCTAAAAAAGTGATTCGAAACACAAATTTTTTTATTTTTTTTAACAAAAAGAATAGTAATCCTCATGATGATCCAAAAAAATTATGCTCTTGTTAAATAAATAAAAGCACCTTTTAGAAACCTGGATTAAGAGTTAAGAGTCTACAAAGATACCATTCCTTAGCCCCTTGTCATAAAGTTCCTTTTACAAGTTGATCTAGATCGATCATCATCTAATTCCTTTTGCATTTTGCTTAAACAATGTAGCAACTTAGATCATTACCAAGTTTGATCTACAAAGCAACCCAATAGTGCACCGGTTTCATGGGATTCTTTATGCCCAAGTTTTACACAACTTAAAGCATAAGGAATCCGATCGATCAATCGATACTAGCTAGTTGAGAGCATATATGGAATTTTGGAATATATGTATGAATATATTCATATTAAGATGGAACATTTGAGGGGGAAAAGATATGCTCATGAAGAGGAATATCTTCTACTTATAGTTCTCTTCACGTTTAGACCTAACACTTACACATAGTTTGTCCTCTCATCTAACTTCACATATATCTTTCATAGATATATTCATCATCATCCAAAAATATTTAAAAGGTTTTTTTTTTATTTGTTGAATTGATGTTCATCTGAAGGGTAAAGGAATCTTGTATTGTGTTATCTTGGTGTGTAAGAATTAGTAGTATATAATTGAGGAGCAATAACTCCGGCATGGCTACCGCCATAGATAGGGCTCTAAGCTGGTTTCTCTCCTCATTTCCTCGCTCCATCTTTCGATATCGCAATACCTACCATAACCCCAAGTCTAAGAGCATCAACGACGATAAGAATAGCGGATACTACAAGTATACTTACGAGATGCCTAGGCCGAAGCCTATTTCGTTGCAGGTCATCTCGATCTCATCCCTCTTTCGATCGATCTCTTAGTTGTGTATGATCAATAACTTGTTTACATATATATATGCATGGATTCATCATGTTTGTGTTACCTTCATGCAGTTGTTAAAGAAGAAGAATTTAGTTCATGCATACATTAATATCTAATTCACGAGTCTATTTCTAATTAATATTATATGATTGATTATGTTGCATTGTATGTATGAAAATATAGATGTTATTCATCAGAATTAATTTGTATATATATATGTTTGTATAGTTTTTTTTTAAAAAAAAAATATTATTATAGGGAAAATGAGGGGGGAGATATAAAATGAGAAAAGGTGGCATCAAAACTAATTTGGATTAATAGTGGATTTAGTATATATATATATGGTAATGATTTTGTTTATTTTTTAAGCAAAATAATCAATATTAACATCCATATATAGACTATAGTTTGTGCATAATTTCATGTACAAAGGATTACTTTAAAAAAATATTAATCGATCGCTCTTACATCTTCTAGGTTGATCAAGAGTTATGTTTTGTATTTGAATGTCATTTTTAGTTTTATTATATATGTATGTGGATAGTGGATACGAGCTATTAGGAATAGTCAAACATAAATTATATATACTATGTATGCATACATATAGGGATATATTCTAAGCTTTAATTTCAATTTTTTTATATCAGAATATATACGAAATGCTTGTTGTCATACAATAACAAAAATAATATACTTTAGCCATTTAGAATCAATTAATTTGCCCTAGCTATAGGACTTGAGTATGATCGAACAAGAACAAGAACAAGAACTGCAAATGTCGAATATCGGAATAAGAAATTAATCTCGGAATCGGATTCCATGATCCAATTAGCAGTGGAAACGGCGACATATTATGCACCTGTGACTTGGCCATGGCTATGGCTGTCCCCTTATCTTGTCTGTTTTTTGAGCATCCAAACTTCAATCAAAGTTAGAATGTGCTTTATTCCATCTAAACGACACCGTTTCACTGCATACATGCTTTAACATACTCTTTGCTTTTAAATTATGATCCTAAACCTTAGACAGTGGAGCTCAAAGTTAGAATGTGCTGCACCGGTTGCGAAAGAATCGTCAAGGATGCCATTTTGAAGCTTAGAGGTGACTTCTGTTTCGAATGATTTGTCGCTATTATGGTTATGTTTGGTACGAATTGCTTATCGGACAAGGATCGATGCCATTTTGAATTATGTAGGAGTGGATTCGGTGGAGGTTGATCTGGAGATGGAGAAGGTGACAGTGATAGGGTATGTGGAGCGGAATAAGGTGTTGAAGGCGGTAAGGAGAGCAGGGAAGAGGGCGGAGTTCTGGCCCTACCCCAACCCTCCTCTCTACTTCACCTCCACCAAGGATTACTTCAAGGACCTCAACAATGAGTACAAAGAGAGCTACAACTACTACCGCCATGGCTACAACCTCCCCGATAAGTATGGTAACATCCATGTCACTGCTAGAGGAGATGATAAGGTCAGCAACATGTTCAACGATGACAACGTCAATGCTTGCCGCGTTATGTAAATACATATATATGTACGTACCTTTGAAGTCTTATTCGGTAGCTATGTATGTATCGATGAACATCGATTATTAGCTATTCCTAGAGGACACTCTTTCTATGTATGTATGTAACATATGTGTGTCCTATGTTGTTTATGTGTAATATAAATGTACTTTTGTTTAGCTAAAAAAGCAAGAGCCAACTTGTATAGCTATGTGGTTTTTTTATTTGAGCCAAATGTAAGCAAAATGCAAGATGAAGGCCCATTACTTAAATAGCTAGAAGATGGGCTCAAAATGTGGGAGTTGGGCCATGATTGGGCCGTGGAGTTTAGCTATATAAAATAGGCCCATTATTCAGAATTTGGGCCAAATTTGCCTGCCTTGGTGTATTATTAGTACTCAAATTCAAGATCTTGAGAATTGGAGAAGAATCCAAATGCTTTAGCATCCGGCTTGCTATCGGCACGGCAGTGGGTCCGATGCCGATAGATGCGACTATGGGTGTGTTTGGATTCCAAATTCATTATGTTTATAATGTAAAATGATAAGGTGTTGTTTGGTTAACACAATTTTCAAGGTGTTTAAATTATGATGTTTTTTGGATTTCATGATGCATTAATTATAATATAATTATTATATCTCGATTTATGTGATTATTTGGTTAAATTACGTTTTTATCTCGATTTTTACGATATTTTTATTTTTAGAACCAAACGAACACATAAAACGAGGTAAAACAATTGCATTATAATTAAAATGCAAAGGAATCCAAACACACGTCATGTATTTGGTGAAAAAATAACCGTGTCAATAACAGGACCCTTTATCACTATTATTTTGACTATGTAACTTTCTTGTTGGTGTCAAATAAGTAATTAGTGGACGGGACGTTTAAAATAAGAAATCGAGTATTGTAGAGATTCAAAAGAAGCTTAGATGTTGGGCAACAGAGTTAAGGACTCACTCGATCTGCTTCCATTAACCATATGGGTATGGGTAGTGCCCCATTTGTCCCTTAATTCATTAATGATGCACACATTGTTAACTTTAGGTTGTTGATATTGTGTCTAGCTAGAACATATATATATATATCCAAGGAGCCAGCAGGAGGTGTCTCGCCTCGAAGAAGTGAATTGTACGTCGAAGATCTAGCCTACATCCATCATCGATCTCTAACAACATGTCTTGACATATCATATGTGAATAGTAGATTTAGTTGATAACCAATCGTTTTCGCTACCATTGCTGGTGAATGTAACGAAAACCTTACATATATAGTTACATAAGTAGATACCAAAAAAAAAAAAAAAAAAAGAAAAAGAAAAAAGAAGAAGATGGGAGAGATAGAAAGACAAAAGGGTTCGGGGGGGTGGGGCTAAAGGCTAGGACCTGACAGTTGCTATATACTAGACGTCGTAGCTTCAGTAGGAAAATGGGATGATACAGAAAGGATGGGGGTGTGGGTTATGGTGGTCCACTCAACTCTCCAATATCCATTTCTGGACTATATATATTCAAAATGGTCCTAATAACTAACCTCCTTCAGTTCATCTCTCTATCACTCTATCTACCTCTCTATAGTCCATCTATACATATGTATATACGTAGTATACTTAATCCACTGGTAAGAAGGTATTTTCTCTTAGCGGAGGAGGATGGATCGGGTGATGGATCAGGTGGGAGAGTTGGGTGGATCGTACATATATATAGCTAGGTAGGTAGGTAGCTGGGACATGAACTGTGGGAAGAATATGATGTGGATGGGGGTAGCTTATACGGAGTAGTATGATATTAGCTGGGTATGTATAGTACTCTTTTCCCATGTCCAGTTGCTATCAGTGGCACTGTATAGCCCCACCCTCTTTTATTTTTATATACTACTCCCTCCGTATATATAAAAGCTGGAAAGCTCTCTCTTAAGAGTTAAGAGTTAAGAGTTAAGAGTATGAACTACACACTGCATCTTCAACTAATTAATTAAAACTACTCTCTATCTCTATCTCTATCTCTATCTCTTTCTCAAAAAAAAAAAACCCTAAAATGAAAATGCAGATGTATCTATAATGAGGAGTAATTGCAAGTGGCAAACTCTGCAGACTGGGAGAATGAAATTTGAAGTTAATAGGATCGTCTGGGCGCCTTGGATCAGCTGCCCAATCAATTCTCTTTCCTACCTTCTTCATTCTCCAAATTCACATACTGATGAGTAGTACTCCGTATATATATACAGTATAAAGTTAACCCCTTTTTGAAGGAGTTGTCCAACCAACCTCTGGTTTATATCCTTTTTGGCACTTACATTACATCATATTTGGCTAGTTTATATTCTATTTAAAACTCATCTTTCTTAGTACTGTATTGATTTATACACATATGTTATACAGTAGGAGGTGTAATGTCAACAATTAAGCACTGATGAATAATGCTGCAGAGAAAAGGCTGATGATGGCCACGGGTGGTGATAAATTTAACATAAACATGAAAAATGTGTAATTAAACAGGAGGAGGACTGTAAATGGAAGTAGCTAGTAGCTAGCTGGTGGGATCTGTGTCACTTGTATTTGTAACAAATTTCTCTGCATAGTCCTAATCTACCCTATCTATGTTTATACGTACGTACGTAACTGACTACGTTTTCATCTTCAACCCAACCCAAATTCATTCCAGGTATAAATACGTCGGCCTCTCAAATTACCAAACTGTATGTTATTTGGTATCTCAAATATTTTCCTTTTTTTAAAAAAATACTCCTTCCGTTTAGAAATAATGATCGTTTGACTTTTTGACACATTTTTTTTAAGGAACTAAGATCTATATAAATTATTAACTCTTTTTTATTTTTTAAAAATAAATTTAAACTTATATATATATAACTAATAAGTATAAAATTATAAAAATCAATTAAAATTTTAATATTTTATATAGTTTTTAACTCATTTTTTTTTGGATGCGTTAGTTTTTAACTCATTAACAAATGTGTCATAAAGTCAAACGATATTTATTTCAATTCTGAATAAAGAGTAATAAAAATAATTCTAAACATTTTCATAATAATTTAATACTGATGTACGGAGTAATTCAAATGTGATGGTAAGGGAGTATATCCCTTGTGTGTTGATTCTCTAATAATAGATCAAATCTCTTCCTCTCCCAAAAATGAAGTTATTTCCAAAGCCTCGAGAAAACAAACAAAAGGATTCATTTACTTTGGCCTCTGCTAAAGAAAGAAAAATGCCCAAATCAACCATGAAATCAAAGAAAAGAACCCAAATCAGAGGTCACAAATGGTGATTATAATTAGACTTTCAACCTTATTCACCAAAAGATGATTGGGATGGCAGGCTGTATAGCGCCTTTGCGTTTGATATGTTGATTAGGATATATACCATATCTTGTAGAGTATATTAGCTTTGATGCCATTAAGACCATCTTAGAAGATACCAACAAGAACAAGAACAGCAATCTCATACTTTTTTGGTCAGAGTGTAGGGTATGAGGAATTGGGATATGTACAAACCCTTTCCACGACCATACCAAGAGAGTGTTTCCCCATCATTGAGCAAAACCATATAGAAAAGCTAGAATGTGTATCAATTTTGATCTTCTGTCCCTCTTATTACAATGCTCTTTCATCCCAAATGAATTTGATTAAAAAACAGCACATTATAATAATGTGTGGTTTGAAAAGATTCCTAAATGATTTCGAAGTTTTGGTGATAAAGATCATGCCTTCAAAGTTTTTGCTTGTTGGGAAATCTTGAGGTCGGGTCATTAGGGACTTTGGTCTTTTGGTGCTTTCAAAGCTATTGATGCTAAATCTTTATAGCAAGAGCTTGTTTTGGAAGTTGATGAGTTTAGAAGGTAATCTTGAAGACCTACAAAGAAGTTTCTGTGGAGGAAGATACGAGGAACATTGCTAACGGACGGGGTTGCCGAATGAAGAGAGAGACAAAATCCACGGTGGGCTCCATAAGATATCCTTATTGCTTATACGAAAAACATCTAATTAGAGCCAGACATGGAAGATTCGAAAAATATCTTCATGGATGGAAAGTATCCATTTTATATGGGATTGATTTCCATAGGAAAGCACATTATCTTCCTTCCTTTTTTAGAGCAATGTGTATGATGCATGTTTTTTTTTGGTAATTAGGGATATTAAAATGCACAAAATTGAAAAGAGGAGAAGTGTCTTCTTTAATGTAAAAATCAGAGAAATCTCAGAGAAGGGAGAAAAGAAGATCGAGGCTGACACAATGTCTCTGAGAACCCTTGGGCCTTGGGCTAGAACAATTGTGCTAGATCGATTTCACATCCTTTACTTCTTGTAATTGAGCTATTATGCTATAGTTTAGAACCCTCATTTTGTGCTAGATCGATCCATGAATGTTGGCCCAAATCTTTCAAAGCAGCTTCATCTGTAATGCAAAATTGATCATATCATTTGCCTTTTGGATTCTTGATTTCTATGTTATACATGAGTTTATTTATCATCTTGTTTTCCATTGATTATATTTGTGTTTCTTTCTATGATTGACCATTTAGTTAGAATTTGCATCTATATTATGAATATGTTGTTGGTTTTTCGATAGCAAACAAAGTCATTGATCCAGTGATATATGTTTCAATTGCCTTTGTAGTGGATGATATATAACAATTGATCTATGTCGAATAGATGAAATTAGGGTTAACTAAGTTGTTACTTTTAATTCCTAATTACATTGAATTGATGTGCCAATTGGCCTAAATACTCGGTTCTTTATGCTATTCTTTCGTGATGCCACATTGAATAAGTGAATTGTATCTTTGCTGAATAATCTAGTCTAGGAAGTCAGCATAAGCTTAGGAATAATATTGAAATCAACTCAAGGATCAAGTAAACCAACCAATGTTGCAAAGTGTATGCGAAACCACACTCTACTCTTCTATCTTTTATTCACTCTACTAACCTTTCTAATCGTGTATTTGCTTTCCTCATTGTTTATCTTTATTCATATCATATCCTATCTTAATTTGCATAATTAGTAAATACACATTGCATAGAAATACTTGTTTTTCTGTGGGTTCGACACCTTACTTATCCGCTATACTAGTTTACTAGTTAGTTTGTTAGTTTGTGTATTATTATTTCTTTGGTGAGGTGAAACCAAAGACATTTATCCTCCATCATTACTTTTGGACTTGGTTAAACTGGTTGAAAATTGCAATCGATACTCCCCTAGTCCTTGTGATTCGACACTTGACGTACTACAGTTGACACCGTATTCTTGTGGGGTCGTTTTTGGGACATCACACACATGTATTGAATGTTTGCGTCAGTTATCGTCCGGAGACAAGGATGTAGCCATGTAGGTAAGTTAAGGTCAATTGATAGGGATCATTTAAACTGATCTTGTGCCCCCAACATGGTGTCTTCCCATCCGCTTTCGTCAACTATATATGTTAGGCGGGATAAAGGGCACAATAAAAATAAGACACGAGATTTATGATGAAAGCCTCAAAGTACATGTATGTATGTAGCGTGGAATGAAATCCACCACCAATTTTCCTTGAGGAGGATTTCAGATAGCTTTACATATTTATTTATTTATTAATAAGGACACTTAAGACTACACCAACATAACCCAAAGTGTTGGCTTACTAACCGTGGCCTTTACAAAAACCCTAAGCAAGCATACGCAATCCAAACCATGGAAAACAACCAAAACAACGAAATAAAAAAAAAACATAAAACAAGCCACAAAGATCGAGAAACACGTAACCTTGAAGTCTCACAATGGCCACAACACGTAACCATGACTTAAAGCTCTACCACCACAGTAACATTGTTGTTATGGTTGTTCATGACCCTTATGCTTATGCGCAACACTTCTTCTTATGCTCTAGACCTTCTCTTCTTCCTTCTTTGTGCGAGCTTTCTCTGATTTTTCCGCTAAAGAAAAAACTTTATTTCTTCCCAATTTTATGCCTATTAATTTCTCCAATTACAAATAAACTCACTATACAAAATCCTTTAAAAAATGAAGGAATATTATATGCTTTCCTATGAAAATCAAATGAATACTTTCCATCAATACTAACATCTTCAATCTTCTCTAAAAGATATCTCATATGTAAAGAGGAAGTGAGCTGAGTGTGTATTGTACAAGGAGGGTAGTTTAGACATTTCTCCTAAGAGGGAGAAAGACATGTATAAATACTCCGCCCATGTACTGAACAAAGTAATGAAAACAGAATCTGGAAAATCTGTTACATATTTTCCTTCTCCAAACCAAACTCCAAGAAACCTCCATTGTTGAACCTTAGCTTAGCTCAATCGAGCTCGGTTTTGGTTTCTTTTCATGGTATCAGAGCACACGGACAGATCCGACGCCGTGTAACAGATCCGATTGCTCGAAGATGGAAGTGCCACCTCCAATCCAGGGTGACCTTGCCGGAAGCAGCAACAGCAACAGCAACATGAACGATCCTTTGTGGCTATCCAATTCAGATCATCCCGGTGCACAGCTAGTCGCAAGCTCTTTCAATGGATCCAATTTCTTAAGTTGGAGCCGAGGAGTTCAAATGGCTCTTGGCGCCAAATTTAAGATTGGCTTCATTGATGGCACCTCGAAGGAAGAAGACGTCGCGCCTGCAGATCTACAGCGATGGAAACGTTGCGACTATATGGTGCGTTGCTGGATCTGCAATTCGATGACCTCAAATCTGGCAGAGGGCTTCATGTATGCAGAATCGGCGAGGGAGCTATGGCTAGAGTTAGTTGAAAGGTATGCGCAGTCAAATTTGCCTTTGCTGTATCAATTGAGGAAGAAACTCTGCAATATAGTTCAAGGAGGATTGACTGTCACGGATTACTACAATCAAATCAAGAAATTGTGGAGTGAAATCCAGAGTTTGGAAGGAATTCCGAAATGTACATGTGGATTTTTCAACAAATGCATCTGTGACATGAAGAAGAAGTTGAATGAGATTGATACTCGCAACAGATTAATCCATTTTTTGACGGGGCTGAATGATAACTATGAGAGTGCAAGGAGCCAGATTCTTGCTACTGAGCCATTGTCGACAGTTGACAAGGCATATTATCTGATCCAGCAAGTTGCTACTGGTGTTGAAAGAAAACATCAGGTTTCAGATTCAAGTGCCTTGTCTGTCAACAGGTTCTCTACTTTTGGTGACAAGAAACCATCTAAGAAAGAAAAGGTGGATAAATCTCACTTGAAATGCAGCCATTGTAACATGACAGGCCACACTGTGGAAGGATGTTTCAAGATCATTGGGTACCCGGATTGGTTCAAGAACCCAAAGTCAAAAGCTGAGATGAGGACTGCTGCTACAGCTGCAGGAATGAGTGAATCTCCATTTGATGATGAAGGAGATAATGCCAGACAGTTTGATGTCTCTCTTGTGAATGCTGTGTGCAAAGAGGTTCTCAGGGCTATGAAAGGGAAAGAACCTATGGCATCCACAAGCTTTGCAGGTACTATACTTCTTTGAATTTCTCCAAATTTAACTTTGAGAATTCAGATATGTGGATCATAGATTCTGGTGCCACATACCATATGACTTGCAATAGAAATTTTCTAAGAAACAGGAAGTCTCTATCTCGGCCAGTCAGTGTGTGTTTGCCTGATGGATTTATTAGAAAAGTGTCTGAGATTGGTGATGTCAACTTGAATTGTGGTCTGGTGCTGCATGATGTCTTTTACATTCCAGAGTTCAAAATAAATCTCTTATTTGTTGGGAGAATTGTTGATGATACAGATTTTGATGTGGTCTTTAAGAGGTCAAAGTGCTTGTTTCAGGACCCTAGAAGTGGGGAAGTGATTCTCAGTGCTGCCAGGATCACCAAGCAGCTTTTCAAAGCTCATTTGATCTCTGAAGGCTCTACTGCTGTTGTAAGACACCATGTGGCTGGTGCAGTTCTAGATATAAGAACTCTAAAGTAGATAATAAGACCTGTGTGTCTAAGGATTTGTTTCATAATAGAATGGGACATATGTCTTTCTCTAAGTTGCATCATGTTCATGGATGCCAATTTTCAGACAAACCTGCTAGTTTCTGTGAGCCATGTGTAATGGCCAAACATCATGCTTTGCCATTTGATTTGAGTACTTCTGTTGCTACTGAAAAATTTGCTTTGATCCACATTGATTTGTGGGGACCATATAAAGTTCCTTCCATTACTGGTGCTCGTTATTTTGTCACTATTTTGGATGATTTCAGTAGGGCTATTTGGACTCATTTGGTTTCAGACAAAACCAAAGTAACAGATGTGATCATGCAATTCATCTTGATGGTGGAAAATCAGTTCAAGGTCAAAGTTCAAGCCATCAGAACTGATCATGGAACTGGATTTTTGAGGAGTGCTAAATTCTTCAAGGACAAGGGCATTGTGCATCAGTTCTCTGTGCCTTATGTTCCTCAGCAAAATGGCCGAGTGGAGAGGAAACATAGGCATCTCTTAGAGACAGCTAGAGCTATTAGACTGTATGCTTCCCTCCCCATCAAGTTTTGGGGTGAATGTGTGTTGTCTGCCACTCATTTGATCAATCTAATGCCAGCCTCTGTCCTCAAATGGTCCACTCCCTATGCAAAATTGTATGGTAAGCATCCTGATTACAATCATCTAAGAGTAGTTGGGTGCTTGTGCTATGTGTTGAAAAGGGGTCCTAGACATGATAAATTGTCTACTAAAGCCAGGAAGTGCTTGTTCATTGGTTACCCTTCTGATCACAAGGCATACAAAGTGTTTGATCTAGAAGATGAAAGCATCTCAGTGAGCAGAGATGTAGTGTTTTGTGAGGATACATTTCCTTATGTTTCCTCTAACATCTCACCTGACATCTCACCTCCTACTCCATGCCTTCCCTTGGTTAACCCAGCTCTTTCTGACCCCATTTGTCTCCCAGTTGACAATGTTTCAGATACTTTGTCTTCCTCTTCCCATATGCAACCTGCAAACTTTGATCATGACCCCACCAATTCATCTTCATCATCCCACCCTTCCCCAAATTCAAATACAGAAGCTCATTCCTTACCAATAAACCACCCACCCCCACCCCTATTAAACAGACCAACTAGACAAACCCATATACCTGCACATTTAAAAGACTTTTACTGTCCAACCCTTTCCTCATCTGTTTCAAACTCCTTTATGGTATCCTCTCTAGACAACCTTTCCTTCTACCCTCCTGAATATGTAACCTCTTTAGCCAATGTTCTATCTATTCATGAGCCATCCAACTATCATCAGGCCAAGGACAATCCCCTTTGGATTGAGGCAATGCAGAAGGAAATTCAGGCTCTAGAGTTGAACAAAACTTGGATTCTCACTGAGTTACCTCCAGGAAAGGTTGCTATAGGCTGCAGATGGGTGTTCAAAATAAAGTTCAAACCTGATGGGAGTGTTGAGAGGTACAAAGCCAGGTTGGTAGCCAAAGGTTACAATCAGGTTAAAGGGAAAGATTTTAAACATACATTCTCACATGGCCACCCCTCCTGGCTACAACAATGGATCTCCTGGTCACGTATGTCACCTAAAGAGATCTTTGTATGGTCTCAAACAGGCCTCTCGTCAATGGAATGTAGAACTGTCAAGATTTCTTGGTACTCAGGGGTATGTCAAGTCCATGTTTGATTTCTCATTGTTCATCAAGCAGGTTCCAGCTGGGTTAGTAGTCATCCTTGTTTATGTGGATGATCTTCTAATCACTGGAGATGATAGGATTGAAATCCAGAGAATCAAATCTGCTATTCACTCAGCTTTCACAATTAAAGACTTGGGTGAAGTCAGGTATTTCCATGGGCTAGAAGTATCCAGGACTACTAAGGGTACCTTGCTAAACCAAAGGAAATACATCTTAGATATCCTAAAGGATACTAAGATGGAAAATTGTAAACCATCTCCTTTTCCTATGCCAAAAGGATTGAGATTGAGCACTGATGTTGGGGAAATTCTTGAGGATCCAGAGCACTACAGAAGGTTGATCGGTAGGTTGCTCTACCTGAATATGACCAGGCCAGATATATCCTACTCAGTTCAACATCTTAGCCAGTTCATGGGCACTCCCAGGCTAACCCACTGGCAGGCTGCAATGCATGTTGTCCGTTACCTCAGAGGCACTTTTAATCTGGGTTTGCTCTATCCAAGCACCAACACACTGAACCTCAATGCCTTTTGTGACGCCGACTGGGGAAATTGTATGTTTACTGGGCGTTCTCTATCAGGATTCTGCGTTTTCATGGGGCACGCATTGATCTCGTGAAAGACTAAGAAACAGCCAACAGTTTCCAAATCTTCCACAGAAGCTGAATACAGATGTTTGTCAAAGACATCTGGAGAATTAATGTGGCTCGATTCAATCTTGTATGACCTCAAATGTTCCATCCCCAAGCCAATTCCCCTCCATTGGGACAATAAGTCCGCAATTCACATAGCAGAAAATCCTATCTTCCATGAGCGCACCAAGCACTTGCGCTTGGATTGCCACTATGTGAGGGAGCGCCTTCAAGAAGGTTTCTTAGCCCCTACATTTGTTCCTTCACAAAATCAGCTTGCAGATTTGTTTACTAAACCTTTAGGTGAAGATAAACATCGATCACTGTCTTGCAAACTTGGACTTGTGGCAACCACTGGTCAAGTTTGTGGAGGGGATAAAGAGGAAGTGAGTTGAGTGTGTATTGTACAAGGAGGGTAGTTCAGACATTTCTCCTAAGAGGGAGAAATACATGTATAAATACTCCTCCCATGTACTGAATAAAGTAATGAAAACAGAATCTGAAAAATCTGTTACAGATTTTCCTTCTCCAAACCAAACTCCAAGAAACCTTCATTGTTGAACCTTAGCTTAGCTCAATCGAGCTCGGTTTTGGTTTCTTTTCAATATGCCATTGTGGATTTCGTCAATCTCTTCATTCGTCTCCATCGACAAGGGTTTAGAAACAAACACTTAAATAAAAAGGAAAAGATATTGGGTTACGAATAAGGGCATCTCCGTCTTTTTCACAAAATCTTGAGAGAGTTTTTATAATGGGCAATTCCTTGTAATCTTTATAATCACATGAAAGTTTTGGGGAAAATAGACTATTTGCGGGTAATTTTGTGCAATTTTAGGTAAATAGTAGAAATAAGAGATGACGAGGAAGGAATTAAAACAACGTGGTCCTGCACCCATGCAAATAAATAAATAAATAAATAAATAAATAAATAAATAAATAAATAAATAAATAAATAAATAAAAGGCCTGCACGCGTCGTTCCTGCTTTGGTCACTGTTCCTATATATGACTTTCTAGAAACCAAACAAAACTATATTCTTTAAAAAATAAAACTATTCACTTTGATATATGAAAACCGTTACTGTATTACTTTGTTTTTTTACTTTAAATCCTTTGCTAGTTTGCTACCTACTTGGTCGAATTAATGGTCATGTAATATAATTAATTATATATAAAATAAAATACTATAGCTAGGTAGGATACATAACATATGTCGTCATTGATTACGATCGACTAATAAACATTTATACTATTTATTATCACCCATATGTATAGTTGTATGAGCCCTAATCTAGAGTGTAGTGTGTACCATATATAGGGTGGGGATTCCCCATAACATATCCTCCGATCCCTTGAGGCATTCGTTAGCCAATTTGGCTTTTCAATACCCCTATCATCGATCTCCATCTCTACTTTGAATTGGTTCTCTCTTTTCGGTTTTCGTTACTCCTATCGGCTATCGGCTATCGCTCGCGCGTATGCCTATCTCGTTCGTTGCTATTTATACTGGTCCCACCTGGCTGTGTGCATACCCAACTAGTTTGGTCCGTTCCGTTACACACTATTGTGGTGTGGGCACGCTTTAACCCGCCCTATAACGTGTGCCTTAATTCAAGTGACTCGATATGCTGTTAACCTATTTTAGAACAAATATCGCCTATCATCGTTTTGATTTGGTTATATATGCTTGTCTCGTTTGTTACTATATATATATGCTAGTCCTATCTCACCCATTCGGATTGATTGATATCATTATCGAGGTCGATATGGTTAGACAATACCTCTTAGTTTGTGTTAGTTGTAAGCTCGATCCGACTCATGAGTCATGACCTTACTAGTTAGTACGTAGTTACTAGCTAGTTTCCCCGAATGGCAGAATGACGGCTTTGGGTTTCAATGTAGGCTTTATTAATTTGTTAACTTAATCTAGTTTTTTTCTTCAGCACACATTCAGCTCCATATCAGAATTAAATAACACAATTTTAAATCACATCCTTGTTGAAAGTTAGACATCATGCCAAACAAGCCTAGCTATAGTCATTGGCCTCAACCTCTCCCATTTTTTTTTATTAAAAAAACATTATATATACTAGTATTTTTTTTATAATATTTATATAAAAAACAGAGCGTTTAAATAAATAATGTATCTAACTTGGGTGTTAGAGAGTGAGTATTTCAATATAACTAGTGCACAAGTGGAGGGATGACGGAAGCCTCTCTAACCTAGAAGAAAAACAAAAAAATACGGAGTATATGTTTTTTTTTTTTTTTTTAGTTTTTACTAATTAATTTTAGAGATAAAAGATTATTTATTACCATGAGGTCATGTGTTTAAATCTTTTTAACCTCACTTTTTTTATTCCTTTTAGTTTTCCTCTAAATATACATAATTAAATAAAAATTTTAAGGTTTTCTTCAATATATTTAAAAAATATTATTTTTCGTATATACATATAAAAACTCAATTTTTGATTTTTTTAATGAGTTCTAACTTCTTTGGCTTTGTTGTTTATAATTTTTCATTTTTCTTAGTTTACTTCTACTAAAAATGTCTAATTAAATAAAAAAATTAAGGTTTTATCTAATATATTTATTAATAAAAAAACATTCTTTTTCAAATATACATAAAAAAATAGGCGATTTTGTTACGTGGCCTTTTTTAAATATCCAATTAATCACCTAGCCCATAAATCAATTTAATTAGTTTGCCCTAACCCCTTTCCCAATTGGGTGGGTTGGTCAATGGTCAACCGTTTGACCATTGACCGGTCAACGTTGACCGTTGACCGGTCAACGTTGACCAACCCATTTTGATGCCAACTTTTTTTTTTTTTTATGCCAACTTTTTTTTGATGCCAACTTTTTTTTTTAGTGATGCCATATTTTACCGTTTTGATGCCAAAATTTTACTATATTTTATTTTCACTTTGATGCCACTTTTTTATGTCAATTTTTTTATAATATTTTTTTTACCGTGATGCCATATTTTTGATGATATTTTTTCAAAGTAGTATTTTTGATGACATTTTTTTCTTTAATGTGATACAAATTTTTCAAAATGGCATCAATGGTCAACGTGACATTAGAGTAAACAAAAAATGTCATCAAAGTTTAAAAAAAGTGTCATCCAATAATTTAATTAGAAAAGTGGCATCAGATTGAAAATAAAATGTAATAAAATTTTGGCATCAAAACGGTAAAATATGACATCACAAAAAATGTCATCAATGTTTTAAAAAAGTGGCATTAAAAAAAAGTCATCCAATCATTTCATTAGAAAAGTGACAATAAGGTGACAATATTTTGATTCCACGTTTTAATCTCTTATGCCATCAATTATATAAAATTGTCACCACAAAATGTTGGCATCAAAACGGTAAAATATGCCATCACAAAAAAAAAAAAAAAAAAAAGTTGGCATCAAAATGGGTTGACCGGTCAACGGTCAACGTTGACCGGTCAAGAGGGCTAAGCAATCTAAAAAAACAATTAATGGGCTAAGCATACTAAAAAAACAATTAATGGGCCTATCTAGCTAACCAAATATGCTAAAAGGGCTTTTTCACCAAATTCCCTCTAAAAAAATCTCATTTTTGATAATTTTTTCTACTAAAAATGACTATCTAGATTCTAAATCACAAATTTATGGTTTTTTCTAATATATTTAAATTTAAAAAAAAATATTTTTCACATATAAATGGATTTTTTTTTTAAATTTTAGGTCACCTAAAACTATTTCTGGACATGTAGCTGGTATCGGATCCGAAGGAGTTCATAGCAAGTAAAACTGTGAATTAAATAATACTCATAAATAAGAAACCCTAGAAAGTGGTGGGACATTTATAACTACAGGTAAAAGGGAAAGGGGTTACGAATGAACAGAAGAAAGTTCGAGTTCAACAGTAAACAATCCGGTGGAAAAAAGAAGAAAGATATGGTAATATAGATAAAGGTTAAAAAAAAATTATAAAAAAATAAACAGGGTTTCGTTATGGTTGTCGATCTGCTGCTGCAAGCTCTCATATATATCAACTGAGCATCTGCTGCTTTTTCCCAGTCTATAGTATTATTATTATTATATACACAAAACTATTAATTAATATTCAGAGTTAATTTGGGCATAGTAATTGGTCCCCATCTCTTTCTTGTTCATCATCATATGTAATGTAAGTACATATATATGTAACACTGATCGATATCACTTAATTGTTTATACTTTATGTACATAAGGTTGGAATAAATTGAGAATCGGGGCGAAAATCGAAACAAGGAAAATCCCTATTTAAGATGGGAAAGAGATGTGTCATCAAGCATATAGTGTTCGATCGATCACTCAAAAAAAAAAAAAGACATATGAAAATGATCTTCCAAGCTAGCTACGTACCTAAACAGTCTCCTAAACAACTACTCAATATATGTTAGAATTTCCCTTTCTTCTTCTACATTGAGACCTCATTTAATTTTGGCTTCTTCTTTCCTCTTCATCCATCCACTCAAATCCTATTAATTAGGCTATATATAGTCAATCGACGAGATATGTAATGGTGTTGCTGATAGAATAGCTAACGACTTTCTAATGGGTTACCAGGGGTCTGGAATTAGAACAGAAAATGGACTAGTATATATATATGACATTAGGGTTTGAGTTGTAAGTCCTCCATGGGAGCCACCAGCGCCCACCATGGTCACCCATCACCACCGTCCATCGTTTGTTAGTTTGATTCTCCTCCACATACTACTATTACCGGCCACCAAAATAAATAAATAAACAATAGTATGTGTTTAATTGTTGACCAACCCGCCACTTGTATGTACGGACGATTCCCCTTTGATCTTCTTCCAGCGGATATATCTATCAATCAGCTTGATAGATCTTATCATGAAAACGATAAAAAGTTTCTCTGAAAGTGGCACATTTTAAGCATGTATATAGTATATGATTGCGCCCTCTATTTTATTCCATCTATTTTATCACCATCAATTCAACTCATTTGTAGCACGTAACTGATTATAAATAAATTAAATTAAATTTAAGTGGATCATATCTATATATATTTCCATTTATTACTCCGTATATACCAACTAATAATTGATTCATTCATAAATAAATTGCTAATTAATTACGTACCTATCTAGAATATATAGCACCAGCTGCAATTTATGAGATCAGAGAATAAATTGATAGAGGAAAAGGGGGAATTTTGCAATATATATAAAATGGTTTCTCAATCCCTAGCTATAAGTACTTCCCTAACTAAATCAAGCTATATATGTAAATTAACCAAAGATCGATTACCTGGTCATAAAGGCATGACGAAAACTATTCTATTGGCGACGCACAAGTGTACTAATTTTTAAGGAAGCTACATAGTATGTTGCACACCCTAGTTAGAAGGCCAACCCGATATTGATCGAGCTACCTATCTATTATGTGAAACAAAGGAGGATAAAAGAAAGGATTGAGATGCATATATACTATCATGTTAGGACTTAAGGCAGAAGGCCAGCTTTGAATAGCATATTAGCATCATCATATCTTCAATTCCTATATCATTAAACGGATACGAAAGTAATTGTATATGACATCAGTCACCGAGACATGCTTCATTTCACATATATGATATAGCTTCAATTAAAGGTTATTGTATAGTAGATCATATATATATAAGTTCCGTATTTTTATCTAAATGGTCTAATAAAAAAACAAATCATTCCCTTCATCACAAATTAGAGCTTAGAATGTTTCCTAAAGTATCATTGAATGCTATATATTTTGATTCCATGACATTGTTTTAAACATACTAAAGATAGAAGCATGCATACCAGCTAGTGATGAATTTTAGGCAGCGTGATCGAGTCATTGCGCAATGTACCTATGCGTCGTTGAAAAAGTGTTATCCTTGCTCCTTGGGATTGTGTATTGTATAATCATCATAGATCATGAACTCCTGATTAAATGAATAAGCATCACATACATTAGGGTCATCCAACAGATTCTCCTGCAAATGTCTCTTTTAGGGAAGCCACAAGATTGAATCAAATGAAGAGAGCAATTACAAGAAATCTTTATAACTTGAAATCTTCTAGATCTAGCTATAAATGAGATCTAGGCTAGCTAGTTGCATACATGGGAAGGGGCCGAATAGTAGATACATCAACATTAATACCTCTTACAATATATTACATCAACTGCAATTTAGTTAATTTGTACATTTTGTACTGGGATATTTAATGGTATATTATGTACTATGCAGATATATGGTGAGTACTGTAAGATTGAAGAAACCCAATTCAAACAAATTAAAATGCCAGTCAACAAAATTTGGATGTATTAGCTACTCCTTTCTTTCTTTCTTTTTTGATGAAATGCCAGATTTTGTGAACAAGCCAATGAACGCAAGAAATAACACTCTGATACATATATAGGAAATATAGGATGGACCAACAAACAATTTGAGAGGAACATTGGTCCAGTACTATTTGTTTTGTTTGGGCACGAAAGTTGGTCCCGTAACTAATAACACGCCATTGATGATATATACAAGAGAATCTATAACCGGAGTCGACGAAAGCTAGCTAGCAAGCTCCCAATTAAGTTAATTTACCTCTCAGGTGAACATGGCGCGCAGCTTTGATAACACGTACACCCATCTCAACCAACCTGCTAATGGAAACCGGAAACTCGCCAGCCTATAAACACCAGAAATTAAGCACCAAATCAATCAATTTAACACCCATACACAAACATAAATTCAGCACACATGTATTACAAGTATATAGTTTGATGAACTAGCCAGACAGAATTGAAGAAGCTACACATTTATCCATTCATGGTAATGTCAGGCTAATTGCTGAATCAAGAATTAAATAATCTGAAAAGAAGAGGAAAAAAGAGGACATACCTTTACAAAGGCTCTGCAACTTTGGGGGTGTGGGCAGCTCATCTGTTGGAGAAGGTGATTGATTGCCCAACCAAGCACAGACAACAACTACTGCCTACCAAAGGCAAAAATGCCTGATTCTACTAATTACTATTCACACCACCATCACCTCACCCTTTGAAAATGGCAAAACCAACAAGATAGAAAAATGAAATTCCTCCATTCCCATTCCCCCTCTTTACCCTCTCTCTGTACTTCCTCGGGGCTCAGGAAAAAAAGTCGTTATTGTGATCCATTTAACAACTTCTTGCAGATTTGCAGAGGGTACTTCTTTTTTTTAGCTAGAGGGAGATAAACTGACACCCATTATTTTACTATACTCTACTAGGTATATATAAAATAAAAAGCTACTGCCAATGTGCACATGGAATTGGAATTAATACATGAAATCATGGTGCTTTTCTTGCAAGGAATTGATCAATATATCAAACACCATAATATAAGTCTGAACAGCTAATGTGATATCATATGTATAACAGTTTATGATGAATTCTCCATTAACACAAATAAATGCTTACTACTCATATTGGTGTTCATTTCATCCCAATTCTGACAATTAACAAAGCAAAGCTACCAGGAATGTATGAGAGACTAAACAATGTTGAGTGACAGAAGAGGCTTCTGGCTAAAGGTATAACTTCAACTGATTGAGATCCTGGGTTTGTGGAGGACTATATTAATTATACTATACTATATAAAAAAAAGTTTAGGTTACAGTTTGATTCCCCTTTCCAGAACATTTTGATGATGAAGAAATTTAAATATAAAAATTAATGACTAGCTAGTCTATCTCCTTATCTATACTTAATTTGGCTAAGAGAGCTAGATAAAGAATCGATGGATCAGATGTCGAAATCCAAAGTCATGGACGACTTGCCTTTGTCAAGAAATTCGATTGCCTGCATCGAATTAGGGGTGGCCGAATCGGCAGCGGAAGCACTCCCATCACCATGGAGCCTCAGCTGGAGGCTTCCTGCTTCGGCCTCGGGGGACGATGAATTAAGTACATTCACGGGAAGAGACGGAGGAGATGAAGAGGACCAAACATTGGATTCGGTGACCGTACAATCCATGTTCACACCGAAGAGCCGGAGCCGCTTGGCTGCGGCAGATTTGGGGCCGCCGTGGGCTACCGGGACGGAGTCGAAAACCACTGAGGGATCGTCATAAGCCCCACGGGAAGTACTACTCCCAGCCAAATCCATCTGCATCTGCATCTGCATTTGCTGCTGGGGGAATGCCGCCGGTCCTCCTCCTCCTCCCCTCATGTACACCACCGATCCCTGGTGGTAGTAATTCGGATTCGCAACGCCGAAATTATCCCCGTAATTGTAATTGTAACCGCTTGCGGAGGTTGCGGGACCGGATAGGCCGTTGTAACTGATTACACCCCCTCGCTGTTGAGCGGCAATGTTCATTAGCTGGCTGTGGTCCCGCGCCTGGTGGTGGTGGTGGTGCACTAGGGGCGGTGGTGGTAGCGGAGGGGGAGGACGCGGTCCCATGAGAAACGGACGGTGGAGAGAGAAGCCGTGTTGGAATTGAATGGTGTGGGGGTGGTGGTGGTGGTGAGGCGGCGGGGGAGGAGCGTCGGGGCGGCGGCGCCAGTCAATGTAGAACCTATCCTTTCCGATCTCGCCGAGGCCGCGCTGGAAGGAGACGACGTCGCCGGCATCGAGCTTCTTCTCCTTGACGAATCGGCTCCATCCCTTGGTCATCACGTAGCTCTGGCTACTGTTCCAGTACGAGTACCGAAACCGCCACGATTTCCCGCTCCGATCCTCGAAATCTAGCAACAGGCCTTTCTCGCTGGAGTTGGAATCCAACGGAAAGTACTTCTCCGCGTGCTGCTTCGGGATCACCAGCCGATTCAACTTCCCGACGTCGCTCGGCGTCACGACCTTATCGAACATGTGCTCCCTCTCCGGAGGCCGATCTCCTCCTTCCTCCTCCTTGACCGCCGCCTCCTCCGCCCTTCCGGCGGTCGAGGCTCCGCCGCCGTAGTTGTAATTGGAGTAGTTGTAAGCGTAATTAGAGTAGAAAGAAGGAGAAGAAGAAGCAGCAGCAGCTAATCGGCCGTTTTCTTGCGAGTTGAGAGCGATATAGGCGTTGTCCATGGAAGGAGGCGGAGGAAAATGAGGAGTGCTCTCATAAATCGGGAGTTCCCCCCACCTAGGTCTACTGCTGCTGTTTGCGGGGAAAGCGGAGCTTGTGTACTGAGAAGACGACGAAGAGGAGGAATTGGAGGAAGAAAAATCCATTGAAGCTCCAATTTGAGTCGATCTGGGAGTTGGATTTAGGAGGTCAAATGGAAGAGAAAGGGATAAATGGGGAAGATGAGGTTTGAGAGGGAGAGGGTAGGCAAGCAAGCTGGTGGTCTATTCCGATCAAAAAGCAACTATTCAACCTTCAAAAATTAACACTACTTGCTCACTTCTTTTTCGTTTTTTCTTTCTAGGGTTCCAGATTTTTATTTCCCTTTTTCTTTTCTTCCCAATTTCTTATTTTCTTTTAGCACCCTTAATTAGTACAGTAGTATCAAATTATATAAAAACACTAATTAAAAAAATTATTTTATAGAGTTTTTCGCTTTTTAAAAAACGTGTTGAAAAAAAAATACATATTGTGGAACAGATGGAGTATATTAATAGGTACTCCCTCCGTTCCAAAATACATGGTCGTTTACTTTTCGGCACGCTTTTTAAGGAGTGAAAAACTATGTGAAATATTATTTTTTAATTCATTTTTTATATATAATTAGATACTTATTAGTAATAAGTATCAAATAGTATAGAAATTTTAATTAAAAAAATAATATTTTATAGAGTTTTCCGCTCCTTAAAAAACGTGTCAAAAAGCAAAAGACCGTCTATTTTGGAACGGAGGGAGTAGTATTCAATTAAGTTGATGTTGTTAGAATTTGGTACACTAATCATATTTATATCCTGTTTGTGCCAAAGTGAATGAAATTAGGAATTAATATATTTGACTAGGAAAATAAAATAAAGATATATAAATATGTATATATGTATATGATTGAAATTGAAAATGATGTATATACTCCGTGTAGAAGAAGAACTCTTGAGTGAAAAAGAAATGTGAACCAAACATTCAGGGGGGTGGAGGGGAGATAAGGAAGCCGGGTCGGTCGGTGGATTCTTATTAATTTGACCATTTGGAAGACTAAACCCTGCCCAGTTGAACATTCATTCATTTTTATCCCTAAATTCTTATTTAAATGCCTACATTAATGCTAATTAGCCACAACTTGATGGATCGACTCGAGATATATATAGTTGCAAATTAGTACACTTAAATTGCCAACTATATATATATATATAATCCATAATCCATGTTGTTTAATATATAACAATGATCGATTCAAAATCGACATCATTAAATTATAGTTTCAAATTAACGACTTCGTTTAATCCAAATTGGATCGTTTTCAGTTTGAATATGTGCCACTTTTAGTTATAAGATTTAAGTAATCACTGTACGTTTGAAATTAATGTTTATATCTCAAAGGTGTGGTCCCCTAAATAGCTACTATCAATATATTTCTATGAACCATCCTCCAAGTTCAAAGTTAAGATTATTTTCTATAGTATTTTTTTATTTTTGTAATTAATTGTATAAATGTTGGAATTGTATTGAAGAAAAAAAGGATAGAGAGGAGGAAATTAATATAAAAACAAGACGAGTGTTGAGTGTTGACCTTTAGTAATTAGGAGTGGGTGTCTTAAAGAGACTGTTGGTGTGGCCGGGTGGTAACGGGTAATATATGGTGGCCGCCCTGCACTAGTCTGCGCGCGCCCGCAGTACGTGCACACCAACCTTCTCTTCTCTTCTCTTCTCTAGTTAGGCATACTTTGCTTTCCTCCCTCCCCTCTCTTTATTACTTATAATTACCGCAAATCATTTCATGAGGTAAGTGTACGTAGGATGTGCAGAAAAATACGACACGATTGACACAACACGAAATCACAATAAAATGATATGAAAAAAATACGAAACGACATGATTATAACACGAAACGGTAAAACACAACAATAATCGTATCGTGTTCAGATCGACATTTTTCCCTTGTCGGGTATCCGACACGACACGATAATTTTTTTTAAATATTAATATTCATTGGTAATAGAAATATTATAACTGTCCTAAAGGATTACAAAGTGTTGTTTGCCTAGTTGGTTGGGTGTGACTTCTTTCGTGTGGATGTTGCCTTGTGGACTCGAGGTCGAACACGAGAGGTCGAAGAAGCTAGAGGTCGAACACGAGACATTAACGTCAAAAGAGAAGATGACGAGTCCAAAAAAGCGCCAAATCGAGATTGATTTTTCGAGCGAAGGTGATGTGGGAAGCTAAGCACCAATGAAGTAGCGTCGTGAGAAAGCAGAGCGGGGCACGATCTTTTGTGGGTAGTGAAGACGAGACTTCAAGGAAGCATCTCTTGTAACCCAGAGTTGTATGGGTCACACCACCACAACCCTGACCAGACACGACTTGTACCACAACACCAACAGTAGGGAAAAATGAAGACTAAGAGCACCCACATTGCTCATCCCCATTTTAAGTGTCTTTTTTTTAACGAAAAAAAGAAAAATCAAAATAAAAAATCCAAACTGACACAAGAGTACTTTCTTGCAGTAGAAACTCAAGGGAGAAAATAGCACACCCGTCTGCACTCCCCCTCCTGACATTGGCAGCCTTTTTTGAATATTTTTTTAATTGTAAAGACACCCATTTGATAACCGATGTGGGTGCTCTAAGGCATGTCATCGTACACCGAACCAATCTGAAGCCAAACTGTCCACAAAAGCAAAGTCTAACAATTTCAAACTTTCAATTAATAATTTAAAATTTTCATATAATCTCAAATTTTCCATTTGTCAAAAGATTTGGTGCCGGATCCGGTTGAGATTTTACTTTCCTAAGTTTATATATTTGCTTGAACTTTCATTGTAATGTTGAACAGGTTAACAGGCCAAGACTTTTGCCTAGTTTATGGGCTGGTCTATATGGATTGAATTGAGCCCTTGGCTTGATCTCCTAATAGGCCCCCATATCACATTGGCAAGAGTTTGGGCACTCTGAGATCTTTACACTCGGCTACAGTGCTCAATATATAATGTCAACTTTGTAAACCCTAAAGTGAGGCTCTCATTTGTTTGCACGACTACCGAGGGTTGGCAGCTAGAGCTTCCTTGGCGATTTCAGGGGTCTTTCGCTAGAACCCTTAGACGCCATTCTCAGGGGCTTCCATGGTGATGATCTTCAGATCCGGGTCTTCAGAGTGACGAGCTGAAAGGGGGAGCTCTTCTTCTTCCTTTTCTTTGTTCATTACTTTGATTGTTAAAGCATTATAAGCTTAGGGTTTGAGTAGATCTTACATATTGTCCTCTGTAAACTTTCCTCCGTTTTAGTGGATTTAGGGCCTGACTCCTGAGGCCCCGCGGATGTAGGTCTTTGACCGAACCGCGTAAACAAATGACTTGTTCGTTTGATTGATTTGTTTCTTCGCTTGCTCGTTTACCTTACCTGCGCTTCCGCTCACTCGAATCGATCTTTATTGGACAACAAATGGTATCAGAGCTCTGTCCAAGGTGACGAGGATCTATTTGTCATTCGAAAACTCTTTCGATCCTCGTGTTTAACAGCTTCAAAACGTTTGTTAGTCATTTGTTTTTCTTTGCTGAGTTTTCTATTTCTCCCTTGGAGGGTCTAAACTCACCTTACGAAATCTGATACAACTTTGAGTTAGTATCTTCTGGATTTCATCAATTATGTCAGAGTCTTTTGCTCGGATTAAACCCTATAATGGCACAACTGATTTTGCCAGGTGGTAGGTTAAAATGCGAGTTGTGCTTATTAAGGAGAAATGTTGGGCTGCAGTCGAAGAGAAGTATCCTGAGAAGCTTACTAAAGCTGAACAGGAGGAGATGGATCAACAAGCACACATTGAGGTTATGATCAGACTCGCTGATGAAGTCGCTAGACAAGTCATGACTCAAACAAATGCTAAAGGTCTCTGGAAATCTCTTGAGGAGCTGTATCTGGTAAAATCTTTGCCTAGTAGAATCAACTTGTTGTGCAGATTGTTCAACTTTAAGATGGATGTGTATGTTGCTTTAAATGATAATCTTGATCGTTTTCTGACTATGACCCAAGATTTGGAAAGATGTGGTGATAAGATAGATGATACACATCAAGTTGTTTTGCTTTTAAATGCCTTACCGGCTCAGTTTGACACTTTTAAGGATGTGATTCAATTTAGTAGGGAAGACTTGAACAAAACTAAGCTGCTTGAGTCAATTATTCAGAAAAATGAGGTTATGAAAGTCTTTAAGACAAAGCAAGAGACTAAAAGTGAAGTCCTAATGGCTAAAACTAGGAACAGAAACCAGAACAAGAGAAACTCACATAAGAAAGAAGATGCTAACTCTGAAAAATCCTATGATAAGCCTACATTTGATAAGAAAAATGTCACTTGCAATTATTGTTCTAAAACTGGACATTTTGAGAAGGATTGCTATAAGAGGAAAAAAAGATGAAGCTAGAAAAGAGGCTGCTGCTAGGTCTGCTAATGTTTCTGCTTTCTATGAGGGTCAGTGTAGTCATGAGTTACTTGCTATTGTTGATTCATGTGAAACTTTTGATGTATGGCTCCTTGATTCTGGATGCACCTTACATGCTACCCCTGATAGACATTGGTTTAATTATCTTGATATTCATGGTGGGGGTGAGGTTCTATTAGGTGATCACTCATCTTTATCCATTAAGGGAACTGGAACTGTACCTTTGAGAATGCATGATGGTATTATCAGAATCTTGCAAAATGTTAAGTGGGTTCCTGGTTTGAAAAGAAATCTTTTGTCTGAAAGTGTTTTTGATGATCAAAACTGTCATTGTCACTCTTATGGTGGTGTTAAAACTGTGAGTAAAAATGGTAGAGTTCTTGTTAAGATCATAAAGAAGAATGGCCTTTATCATGTGATTGCTAGCTCTGAATGCAATGTTGCCTCTATTCCTGTGTCTGTATCTACTGCTAAATCTATGAGTGCTATTCAAACTGATATGTGGCATAAGAGACTTGGGCATATAGGAAATAAAGGGTTGTTGCATTTGTTTAAACATGACATTTTAAAGGAGAAACATGCTTCTATTGATAATTGTGATCAGTGCATCCTTGGTAAACATGCTAAATCCGGTTTTAAAAATTCTGCTTACACTGCAATGAATCCTTTAGAATATATTCATTCTGATCTGTGGGGCCCTGCCCAAGTTGATACTGTTGGGGGTAAGAAGTATTTCATGTCTCTGATAGATCACTATAGCAGAAAAGTTTGGGTTTATTTGTTAAAGTCTAAAAGTGAAGCTGCTAGAATATTTAAAACCTAGAAAAATCTTGTTGAAAAGGAATCTGGTTTCTCTGTTAAATGCTTGAGAACTGACAATGGGTTAGAATTTTGCAATGCTGAATTTGATTCATTTTGTGCTGAGCATGGTATTAAAAGGAATTTAACTATACCTGGTACTCCTGAACAAAATGGAACGGCTGAGAGAATGAATAGAGCTCTACTTGAAAAGGCTAGATGCATGTTATTCACTGCTGGTTTTAAGCATTCTCTGTGGGGTGAAGCTATTGCTACAGCTACTTATCTTATAAATAGAACCCCTTCTTATGTGATAAACTTTAAGACTCCTTATGAAATGTGGACCCAGAGGAAACCTGATTTAGATCATCTTAGACCCTTTGGCTGCACTGCTTTTGCTCATAAATCTGATGGAAAACTTAATCCTAGATCTCAAAAGTGTGCTATGCTTGGTTATCCTGATGCAATAAAGGGGTATAAACTATTGGTTATTCAACCTGGAGCCTATAAAGTCATTCTTAGCAGAAATGTGATATTCAGGGAAAATGAGTTTCATTTTAAAGGTTTGCTAACCCATCATTTAGAGTGTGTTGACAGACAGGTTCTTGATGACCAGCACCTTGGAGGTGATATGAACTCCACTCAATTTTATATGCCTTCCTCTTTAGGCATTGTTGAAGAGGATGAGTTTGATAGCCGCTATTCTCCTATCCCTCAAACACAGCCTGATATTTCAGGGAATGCAGAGGGCAATATTGATTTGCAAACTCACCAATTAGGTGAGGGGGTAAGTTATACTTCTGATCATGATTCATCCTCTACCTCTTCTCACTCTAAGTCTACATCTTCTCCCCTAAATTCTGCCTCTACCTCTGCTGTTGATACTGATTTGTTGCCTGCTGTGCCTGATTCTTTTGAGACTCAAAATCTGAACAACTATCAGCTTACAAGAGATAGAGAACCTAGGGTGAAAAAACCTAATCAGAAGTATAACAATAATCTGGTTGAGTTTGCTTGTGTTATGTCTGATGTTGTCTATGCCTATACGCCTGAACTTTATGAGCATGCCATTAAGTGCAATCAGTCTAAGTCCTGGTTAAAAGCTATGCATGAAGAAATAGACTCTATGATTCTTAACAAAACCTGGATTCTAGTCAAGAAACCTGAAAAAGCCAGGCTTATTGATTGCAAATGGATATATAAGCTAAAAGATGGGGCTAATCCTAGTGATCCTCCTAGGTTTAAGGCTAGACTTATGGCAAAAGGCTATACTCAAAGAGAATGTGAAGATTATAATGAGATTTTTGCTCCGGTGGTTAAATATAAAACTCTAAGACTTCTTCTCGCTATGACTGTTGTTTATGATCTTGAATTAGAGCAAATGGATGTTAAAACAGCGTTTTTGCATGGTGATCTTAGAGAAACTATTTATATGAAGCAACCTAAGGGTTTTTTTGATAAGGTTCATCCTGATTATGCTTGCCTTCTGAAAAAATCTATATATGGCCTTAAACAATCTCCTAGGCAGTGGAACATCAAGTTTAATTCTTGCATGAGAAAATTGGGTTTTTACAGAAACAAGTTTGACACATGTTTATATATGAAGAATGTTAAGACCAATCTGCCTATTTATGTTTTGCTTTATGTGGACGACATCCTTATTGCTTGCAAATCTATGGCTAGTATTGCTGAAGTGAAAAGGGACTTGAAAGCTCATTTTGATATGAAAGATCTAAGGGTTGCGTAGAAAATCCTTGGTATTAAAATTGCTAGAGACATATCTAAAAGGCTGCTTACTCTTTCTCAATCTGATTACATCCTAAAGGTTCTTGAAAGGTTTAAAATGTTAAATATCAAGCCTACTAATATGCCCTTAGGAGGGCATCTTGACCTAACTAAAGTTAGGACTACTATGTCTTCAGATGAGATTTCTTATATGAAAAGTGTGCCTTATGATGCTGCTGTTGGCTCTGTCTTGTACTCAATGATTTGCACTAGACCCGATCTTTCCTTTGCTATAAGTGCTTTGAGCAGGTTTATGACAAACCCCGCTGAGAAACACTGGACAGCTATGAAGTATCTCTTGAAGTACCTTGGTGGTACCTCTGATATTGGCCTGGTTTATGTTAATGATACTCCTTCTCTAGATTTGCTCGGATATGTTGATGCTGATTTCACAGGGAACAAAGACGACCGAAAGTCTACTACTTCTTATGTCTATACATGGGCTGGAAATTGCATCTCATGGAAATCGCAGCAGCAGCCCATTGTTGCCCTCTCGTCTCCCGAAGCTGAGTATATAGCAACTACCGAAGCTTGCAAGGAGGCTATATGGTTGCAGGGTCTTCTAAAGGAGATACAACGTAAAACCTATATCGCTACTCTTCATATCGATAGCCAGAGTGCTCTATATTTATGCACGGATCCTATGTATCACGAACGCACCAAACACATTGATGTCAGATTCCATTTCATATGTGAAAAGGTTGACAAAAATGTGATAAAGGTGAAGAAGATCAGTGGAGATGACAATCATGCTGACTATGGCACCAAGATTGTGACTTTGGATAAATTCTTGTTCTGTAGGAATTTCCTACAGATCAAGAACACCACTGTCTGATAAGGTTATCCCTTAGGGTCGAGGACGGACCCAGCCACCCTAAATCCAGACCCAACTAAACGTGTGTCTGCCATTGGTAGACTTAGGAAATTAAGAGGGCATTTGTTGAGATTTTACTTTCCCAAGTTTATATATTTGCTTGAACTTTCATTGTAATGTTGAACAGGTTAACAGGCCAAGACTTTTGCCTAGTTTATGGGCTGGTCTATATGGATTGAATTGAGCCCTTGGCTTGATCTCCTAATGGCCCCCCATATCACATTGGCAAGAGTTTGGGCACTCTGAGATCTTTACACTCGGCTACAGTGCTCAATATATAATGTCAACTTTATAAACCCTAAAGTGAGGCTCTCATTTGTTTGCACGACTACCGAGGGTTGGCAGCTAGAGCTTCCTTGGCGATTTCAGGGGTCTTTCGATAGAACCCTTAGACGCCATTCTCAGGGGCTTCCATGGTGATGATCTTCAAATCCGGGTCTTCAGAGTGACGAGCTGAAAGGGGGAGCTCTTCTTCTTCCTTTTCTCTGTTCATTACTTTGATTGTTAAAGCATTATAAGCTTAGGGTTTGAGTAGATCTTACATATTGTCCTATGTAAACTTTCCTTCGTTTTAGTGGATTTAGAGCCTGACTGTTGAGGCCCCGCGGATGTAGGTCTTTGACCGAACCGCGTAAACAAATGACTTGTTCGTTTTGATTGCTTTGTTTCTTCCCTTGCTCGTTTACCTTACCTGCGCTTCCACTCACTCGCATCGATCTTTATTGGACAATAAATCCAATGCTTTAGTCTAACAAAAATACAATCTTGTCAAAACAAGCCCCAAAAGCTTGCAAAGGAAGTTTTCCCAACAAAGTGGAAAGCAATTTGTTCTATTTTCTCAAGGGCTTCGTCTAATTTTTTTTTTTTTTACATTTGTAACAATTTGGTCAAGTTGATTGTTGTCTTATACATTATCTGTCTATTAATCCTTATTCTTCTTCTCCTGGATTCGTTTCTTTTGATCTTCTTTTCCTGATTAGTGCTTCGGTTCCATGCAAGGTCTACTCATATGCACTTCATAGTTACCTTTTGTTATTAATTAGGTAATAATTCGGGTGAGAAGTCTCTACCCGATGCATCATGATGGATGAGGTCATGAAGACCTAGTTTTTTATATAAGTTGGGACCCTTGTCAGAGTAGCAAATGTGTGCATCATTATCCGCTACTCGGTTACCAACACGGGAATGTGAGAAACACTGATATATATATTTCTCACATCCAACATAAGAGTTTGGATACCCACCAGTAATAATTCTATTTCCCAATTAGGGCAAGTTGTACGAGTTTGGAGAAAGTCCTAATTTCCTTAGAGTCACCCCCTTCAATGATTAAATTGCTTATTTTTAATTCTTTCGCCTTTTCTATCCCAAAACGTAGAGCAAGAGCTTCTTTCATAAACAGGGTTTGGCCATTTGACATTTTAGAGCTTCTCCTAATCTTGAATAATATAGCCATTTGAACTTTTAAAAGCCGAAATAGTAGACCAATTGAAATTTTGTTTATATTTACCAAAAAGGGGTTTCTTCCATTGCTGGAGCTTTTTCCTCGCATTGTTTTTAGGCAAAATTACAGAAAACCACCCTTTAAATATGGGTGTTTTCACTTAACCACCCCTTAAATTCAAAATTACATAAAACCACCCTTTAAATGGTATTTGTTTACAATTCACCACCCATTCAACTATTTTTGTTACTTTATAATTAAATATATTATATTTTAATATTTTTAAACTCAAATTTGATTGTAAATATATTCAAATTTCGAATTTAAGGGGTTGATCATATTTTATGGATTATTTTATTTATTTTAAAAAAATAAAATAAATATAGCCTAGAATTATTATCTTAATTTATGGTTGAAAATGTTTATAGAATTTTAAAATATTATGAAAATTACTCTTATTTATTTATATTTTAAATAAGAGTATTTTACATAATTTTTTAAACATTTATAAACATTTTCACACATAAATTAAGATAATAATTCAGGCTTTATTGATTATTATTTTTAAAAATAAATGCAATGATCCCTAAAATATAATTGGGCCCTTAAATTCAAAATTTGAATATATTTACAATCAAATTTGAGTTTAAAAATATTAGAATATAATATATTTAATGATAAAGTAACGAAAATAGTTGAATGGGTGGTGAGTTGTAAACAAATACCATTTAAAGGGTGGTTTTATGTAATTTTGAATTTAAGGGGTGGTTAAGTGAAAACACCCATATTTAAAGGGTGGTTTTATGTAATTTTGCCTTGTTTTTATGACGTTTGTGTTTACAATTATTCAATGTACTTACACCATATTTTCCTAAAGCCAAATTGCTGGCTCTTTTCCAGTTATCAACATTTTCTACAATGAGTTTTTTTAGACATTCGGCAGATGGAATGTGCGCATCCCTAAATATAACTTGATTCCTAATAAACCATAGTGTCGACCGTCGAAATATATTCTACGCATTGTTTAGCTTCTTTCAAAAGACTAGTGCCTAATAAATTTAGAATTGGGTTCATATCCCTTGTTTATGATAGTAAGGTGTTGATTGTTAGAAATATGTTATAGGGGAATTGTGGTTGAAAGTTATTGTATGGGCATTCTAGGAATAAATGGATGTCATCCTCAGTTGAGTGGTTATAAAATATACAAGTGGAAGGGACAGAAACACCCTTTCGAGATAATCGTGTAGCTATCTTTTTATTTGATTTTCTATAGAAAGTTTTTAATTTTTGGTGGAACATCGATGATTTTCGAGATCCAGGCATAGTCATCAGATGTTGTGTGGGACAATGTTGTAATTAGGTTATAGGCACTAGATGTTGTGAACCCGCCTTTTTTGTCAGGCCGACTATAGAGTAAGGGTTAATAGGCCGGCAAAGGGATATCGATAATGTCTCTAACAATTGACTCAGGGAGAACATATTTACATCTCTCCCTTGTCCCCCCATAATGTATTCATTAATAGTTTCATTTGTATTTTGTACACTTAGATAATCCACTCTCTCAATAAGAGATGTAGTTATTATCTAGTTATTTTTTCAGAAGTTGATAGATTTTCCATTGTTCATAGACCGGATGAGCCCCAACTCAATTTGAATTTTGTTATCAAGGTGCATAGTTTTGACCATTGCCATGATGCACTTCCACTCCTCTTATAATTGAGAACTAGTATGATCCCCGAGCCATGGCGCGCAGTTTTTTATTAATAAAATCTTAGTAATATGTTAAATTAATATTATAAAATAATAGGAAAAGTTCAAATAATTAAATGATTTGAACTAAACCCATTGGTAGAAAAATTAATTAAAGTAGCATATACAAATATATATATATATATATATATATATTACTGATATTAATTTTATGTTTCCTTATTATTAATTTTATATTTTGAATTAATCTCATTGTTTTTTAAAAAAATTACTAAAATTATAATTTAGGCTAAGATCATGGATTAATTGAATTTTTTTTAAAATTGAATGAATAACCTACTTTTAAGGAGAGAGTAACACATCATAAAAAATGCTTCTCTAATATTAATATTTAAATATAGATTTTTTTAAAAAAATACTAAAATTATAATTTAGGCTAAGATAATGGATTAATTGAATTTTTTTTAAATTGATTGAATAACCTACTTTTAAGAAGATAGTAACACATCATAAAAAATGTTTCTCTAATAATAGTTAACTATAGATAGATAGATAGATAGATTGTTTTTTTCTTTAAATTACAATTGAGGGAATATCACAAAATGACCCAAAAAACCGTTTTGTTTTTTGCAAGGTTAACCCAATCCGGTTTGAAATTGGGTCAAACCGGATAAGGGGCTAAAAGGTTCTTCTAGTAGTAGGTAAGTGAGGGGGGTTTGGCCTTCCACTGATCGACACCTAGCAAAAATCATAGAGAGAGAGAGAGAGAGAGAGAGAGAGAGAGGGGGGGGAAAGCAAGTCTCATCTGCAGAGGAGAGAGGCGGAGAGAGAGAGAGAAAAGAAAAGTAAAGTTGCAAAGGAGAGAGAGAGAGAGAGATCAGTGAGGATAGGACAGAGAGAGATGGAAAAGTTATCTCTCATCTACGACTTTACTGTTGCTTTTTTTTACTTCGAATAAGAAGCAATTGGGCGGGGGTTTATTTGCAGGTTGACGTGTAAACAGTTAGTTTTAACTGGACACCCAAAGCAAAACAACATGACACATATTGGAATTGACTGGACAATAGTTATCGGAGAAACGGATTCACCATCGACTTCGGATAGAAAATGGGCAAGTTTGCTTTCGATAAAGGTTATGAGAGAGGTGTCTCCCTCAAATCTGAAGCAAATTTACTCATTTTCTATTTGAAGTCGATAGTGAATATATTTTTCTGATAACTCTTGCCCAGTCGATTCCAATATGTGTCATGTCGTTTTGCTTTGAGTGTTCAGTTAAAACGAATTACTTACACGCCAACCTGTAAATAAACTCTCGCCCAATTTCTTCTTCTTCGATGGCTTTTATCTGAAACTTAAGATTTAATTCAAATTATATTAATGCCATCCCAGTGTCACTCTACCATCTCTCTCTCTCTTCTGTCCTCTCTCTCCTTTGCAGACTTTCTCTTGCTTTCCTCTCTCTCTCTCTCTCTCTCTCTCTCTCTCTCTCTCTCTCTCTCTCTCTCTCTGATTTTTTAATCGAAATCAAACTTACCCATTTTCTATCAGAAGTCGGTGAATCTGTTTCTCAGATAACTCTTGTCTAGTCGATCGGTTCCAATAAGTAGCATGTCGTTTTGCTTTTGGTATCCAGTTAAAACTAACTGCTTATATATACGTCAAACTGCAAATAAACCCCATCCCACTTGCTTCTTCTTCAATGGTTATTCTCTGAAACTTAATATTTAATTCAAATTATATTAATGCTTCGATGATTTTTCTCTGAAACTTAAGATTTAATTCAAATTATATTAATTCCCCCTTACTATCACTCTTCCCCCCTCTATCTTTGTCTCTGTCTTATCCCCTATGTCCTCTTTCTTTTTACCAACTGGGCTTAGAGGGGAGGGCGACACTAGAACCAGGGAAACATTAAACAAACACACAAGACAAGAAACAACCATAGGGTGTCCAGTAGAGTACCAAATGGTGTCCAGTAAGAAACCATAAAGTGGAAAGTTGATATGATGTCCACTCATCAATAAAAAAAACAAGGCGGTTCACCAAGCCTCTACGAGGGCTCCTCCACTTCGATTCCACCTCCTCTACTCCAAATCCGGCCTCCACTCGCCTCGAACTGACCTGGAAAAGCCATCAAAACGAAGGTGACACTAGTAGAAAAATGGCCTTTGGCCACAGTTAGTTTACCACGGTTTCGTGCCTTCGTGTGGTAAATTTTTAAGATATACAAGTTTACCACGGTTCCAAGGCAAACCGAAGTAAATTATCATCAAACTTACCACGATTCCGTGTAATTTCGTGGTAAATTTCTAAAGTCAACAAATTCACCACGGCTTCTTAGAGAACCGAAGTAAATAAACCACATATTTACCACGGTTCTTTATTTTTGGTGGTAAATGTCAATATTAAGCAATTAAACCCGTAACCGTCCCTTATCCGGCTTCTAGACCTTCTTCTCCATCTCGCCTCCCAAATCTCCTCCCAAGCTCTCTCCATGGCCGCTCCTCTCTCCATCCGGCATCCTCCTCCTCTCCTCCAATGCCGCGCCCGTCGCCGGTTGTGGTGAGCTCCCGCTCCATCGATTCTCCTCGCCGTTAATCAACCACCGCGGCCTCGTCCATCGCCATCGACCTTGTTCTTGATATCTTCTGCCAACTTCTCTCCATCACCATCGACCTCTCTCCATCACCATCGACCTTCGATTCCGCCTGTGTCGCAGCTCGCTGTGAGAAGCTTGCCTTGATTCCGTCCGAACGCGTCTCAACTCAACGTGGCTGCCTCCGTGGGCTGCTGGTTCGCGCTCGAGAACAGGGACCGTTCTCTCTCCCTCTCCCTCAAATATCCGATGTTCTCTCCATCTTTATTTTAAGGTAACTTCAAACCCCTCTCTCTTTAATTTAAGATCTTGATAGTGTTTGGTTAGGGTTTGATTTGGGGATATAGGGAATTGGGAAGAGCGAGAGCGGGATTAGGGTTTGATTTTGCGAAAATGGGAGTCTATTTTTTTGGTCGAATTTGTTGATTAGGTCGTCTAAACTACTCAACCTAGCTACTGTGTTTCTCTCTCTTTTTTTGTCAAAATCTGATTGTTGAACAATTTGTGAGACATAGTTGATGAACAAATTTCTAATACACAGTTGATGGATTTTTTTTTGTATTAATGTCTGAATTGAATGACTTATATTTATTCATTTACGCAAGCACTAGTAATTAATTGAAAGTGTTTGTTGTATGCACTGGATCTTAGTTTATGTGGGATGCTTCTCAATTTGAGTCTTAACTGCTCTTCAGTAGTTTGCTATCAAGTACCGCCTTTAAAAAAATGTCCTTTAACGATTAGGTCTAGGTAAGACTTAAATTAAAGTTGCTCATTCCCTAATAGGCTTTCGGGGAGGATTTTCTGGCAAATAAGCTTAAACCTTTCTACAAATTAGAGTCAATTCCTGAAACTGTAAGTCTCATATATACCTTCATCTCACTGCCATTCTACCTCACTCTTTCATTTTTGTTCATGCTTTTATATTGAATTATAAAACAGAATGATGGTGATGATGTGAAAATAGTGGTTGGAAACAACTTTGATGAAATTGTTTTGGATGAATCCAAGGACGTTCTTCTTGAGGTATTATCTTTATATACATCATGCTCATTCTAAATCTGATTGCACCATGCTTTCCTCGATGTATTCTGAAACTTGGTGGTTGTTTTTTTATATTTTTTTCGTTTCTCGGAGTACAGATATATGCTCCATGGTGCAGACACTGCCAATCGTTGAAGCCCACATACAACAAACTTGGTAAACATTTACATGATGTCAAGTCTATTGTCATGGCCAATCATCTTTATAATTTTTGGCATGCTAATGTTCTAGAACAATATAGAACTGTGAGCTAATTACCACATTGGGGGTTCTATAAAACTAAGATTTTTCATTGCCCATGCATAAAGTTGTTAGTTGACTCTAAAATTGAGACCAAGGGAAGATAAAATTGTTGTTGATGGTGTAGTATATAATGTGAAGTTCTTTTAATTTTTGATAGCATGTGTTGTGGTGGCTGGTCACGTTGGTGTAGTATATAATGTGAAGCTCATTACCACATTGATGGTGTAGTATATAATGTTGTGTTGTGTTACACTTGGTATTGGAGATGGTGTAAATGATATTAATTAGCACGATTCAGGCTGCTCATGTTGGTTTTGGGATAAGTGGACTATAGGGAATGCATGCTGCTATGGCTAGTGACTTTGCCATTGCACAGTTTCAATTTCTTACATATTGGGCGGTGGTCTTATATTAGAATTTGTTTAACCATTTTAAATTTGTCTTTGTGCACACATAAAGACAAGTGCCTTAGATATCTGTTCCTGTTTCCTGGATTTCTTATAAATTTCTCCGACTATGATTTTCTAACTCTTATCTATTGTCTTTCTAGCTTATCCTGTAGGAAAAATGTCTGATTTAGGTTATACAAGCAGATTCTATCTGGGGTTTGATCCACTAACTTCCCATGTTCATAATAGCCAAAACACTCAGATTTTGACTTTCCTTCAAACAACCTTCTCCCACTTCCAGGTAAGACGGCAATTTTCAGATTTTTCTGTCTTCTTTAGTGAATGTTGTTTCTTTAATCTTTGGAATTTGACTTGGGACTTGTATTCTATCTCTTGAATACGAAGAGATCTTCCTTCAAGTGAAGATTGTGCCATCATAAGGCAAAACTAGGGTATCCTTCGTTTCCTGTCCAAGTTTTGATTTTTTTTTTATTATTTTTTATCCCACTATAGCATAATGTAAAAGGGAGTAAATGATTGCTAGCTGATTGTAGATTTGCAATTCTCTTATCTAAATTAATGTGCAATTCTAAGAAAATTATCTTGGATTAACAAATAAAAGAGGGCATGATCTTTTATTTATCACATTTCTAGGAAGAAAATAGTTCTTGCTTTTATACTTTTGGATGTTTTAAGATTTACTAAGGTGGTTTGTTGTACTAATGTCTTTAGTCTTATGATAAAATGTTTGCACTTAGATAAGAAAGAAAGCTGGAATATATAATTGTGTGGATACACAGGATCCATGTTGTCTGGACCTTCACTAGTTTCTTCTGGCTACATCACTAATGCAGCTTATGTCTATAACAAGTGGAAGAAAAGGGCTAGATTATTGATGAATATAGTGTAAATATTAGCAACATCTATAGTTCAGTATAGAGGATCTGTAATGAACTAACCAGTTGACACATTCTCTTTGCAGTATATGAAAAAGATAGGTGGAATATTTGGTTGAATTGTTTTACATATGGAGTTAACTAGGCTTACTTAGTATTTGGTAACCAATTTGATAAAACTAAAAGGGTGGATTTTCTACCTTTGCAAGGTGGAAAATTATACAATCATTTTATTTAAGCCTATTAGCTCAAATGGTAGAGTACGTGATGTGTTTATACACAAGATGTGGGTTCAAATCCCGCATAGGCTATTATAATAATTAGGTAACAATTACCACAATACATATTTACTTCGGTTCAACAATTTACCACGGTTCAAAACACAATTACCACACGACCAATTTACCACGGTTGACATATTTACCACGGTTCACAATGCCTACAACTACATACGGATTTACCACGGGTGGACAGTTTTACCACGGTTCTGACAAATTTACCATAGCCACTTTTACCTCGGTTCAGAACCGTGGTAAAGCTTGCACACGGAACCGAGGTAAAACTGGCTTTCTGTACTAGTGTGAAGGACGAAGGCATCAAAGCGGTGCTCCGACGGCGATTCACACCAGCGGCACGGGTTGAATTCGAGCTCCTATCACCCTCAAAGACAGAGAGATAGAAGACAGAGAAACCAAAGAATAAATAAACTCTTCAATGGAGCTCTTTAACGGAGAAAGGTGGAGAGAGACATAGAGAGAAAAGGCTTTGGATTGGTGATAGTGATAGACAAGTAATGTCCTGTTGCTTCTCTCTCTTTCTCCACTGGGTGCAGCAGGTGAGGTAACTGGGAGGCTTTGAGGGGGGATGATAGATTTTGCAATTTTTATGGATAGTGGATAGGGGGTGCAAAGGGAACCGGATATGTGGGTTACTTTTACAAATGCCCCATTATAAGTTAGACTAAGATCATGGATTAATTGATTTTTTAAAAAAATTGATTAAAAGTTACTTACATCAAAAACACTCTAAAATACTAGTTAGCTATGGTTGCCTTTTAGATACTTATATTGATCATGGTTACCTTATAAAATATTAGTATAATTAACTTAATTCTTTCCGTTTTCATTTTTTTTTTTAACTTTTTTGATGGGGGTTAAAACTTGGAGAAAATAAGGGTAGAGGTAGGGTCCATCAGGAAAGCATGAATTTTATCTGCATGGTTGGCCACATGTGAGCTTGTCCCCATCATTTTTGCTGCTTTTGCTGGGTTTTGGAGGCTTGGATTGGATGACCTTATCACATGGATTTAATATTTCATACACTATTTAAGATAGGGATATTACTTTTACTTATGCGACTTATTTAATAATAAGTTTGAAGACTAAAAAAAAATGATGGCAAAGATTGAATTAGGCCCCTTTGAACCCCTAAATCTAGAGACTTAGGGGGTGTTTGATAGTAGTTGCAGGTGGGGGTTTTGAGGGGTTTGCGGGTTTGGGAAAAAAAAACCTGAAAGTTGCTTGTTTGGCAACAGGTTTGATAGGAGGCGTGGGAGGTTAATTGGGAGCTTAAATTTCCCATGGAACCTTGGGATGGGTAGCTTTGGGAGGTTGAGTTTATTTTTTAGGGGGGTTTGTTCCATTGTACCCTCACTCTCACCCGCATCAAGCATCATCTTCTTCTTCATATGCCACTGGCGTCATCCGTTTACTGCCATGGCAGCGAGCTTGGAGCTCCGTTCGTCTCCGTCTCCGCCGTGTCTTCTTCCTTCTTCAGCAATCCGGATTCCTGCAATCTCTTCTTATTCGATTGAAATTGGGGCAACGAGCTTGGTGCGACATGGGAGGAACATTTGTGCAGTACTCAAAACAAAAGAAACATTTGGGTTGGTGCGACATTGGGTTGGAGATGGACTGGTGTGGAGGCCTTGGCAGCCATGGGAGGAACATTTGTGCAGTACTCAAAACAAAAGAAAGAGGGTGGGTTAGGTGAGGGTAATTGGTGAGGGTATTTTAGTCATTTTGCCCATAAATCTATCTTCAGCCCCTTATATCCACCAAACGGCAAACACCAATTAGGTTTTTTTCAAGGTTATTTTTTTAAAAAAACTCAACCTCCCACACCTCCATAATACCCCAAATAAACTCCACCTCCTAAAAAAACCACAGCCCCTAAAAAACCCCCATTTTACCAAACACGCGCTTAATTGAGTGATCGAGCAGTACTCCACGAACGCATTTCCACAAACTTCCTAAGTGGAAAAGGTGTTCTCCTGAACCACACCCATTTTTGGAAAACAACAAGTTAACCTCTTACCAAGTGGGACCTACCTTACTCCACTATTTTTTTTTAAAAAAATTATATTTATATTTCTAACATCTATTTTTATATATTTATAAAATTTTATTTTGAAAAATCATGTTTTAAAATTTTTAATAAATATATTTTGTAAAATATTGTCTTTTTAAATTTTAAAAATTGTAAAATATGATATTTCAAAATAAAATTTTATAAATATATAAAAATAGATGTTAGAAATATAAATATAATTTTTTAATTTTTTTTAAGATTAAATAAATATTAAATATTTTTGTAATGTAGGGAGGGAAGTTGGAAAAAGGTTGTAGGTGATCTAGGCTGACCTCTTACATTTCTCTTTATCTTATTTTCCACCTTTGATTTATGATTTTTCTATATATTATAATAAGGGGCAGAGCCAGAAAAAAAATCGAAGGAGGGGGCTCAAACCGCGTCTTTCTCTTAATTTACATTTCACTTCTTATTAATGAAACACAGTCTCAGACCGCGTTTTTCTGAGATCCCTGCAAAATTAGAATATTTTTGTAAATATTTTCAAGTTGTGAATCTTTTTTTTTTGTAAAATTTTATTTTTCTTTTAATATTTTGAAAAAAAAATCTTCATTTATATTGTCAATACATGTGTTTTTAGCCATATGTGTGGTAATTAAGAAAATCTATAAGCTATGTAACGGCCCAGAATTATGATTCCCGGGTTACGTTTCGAGGGATGAAACCCATTGTTCGGATCTTGCAATCTAGGTACAGGTCGAGGTTTTAAGCCTCATTTAAGATTAGTAAGAAAGAGGGATTTCGAACCCTAAAATCATCAGGCAGGAGGTCCAGGTTGTTGAGTAAGTCCTGTAGAATACTTACCTGGAGGTGCAGAACAGCAAGATAACGCAAGTGAAGTCCAAAAGCAATAAAAACCTATAATCATGCCAATGCCTTAAGCTACGGAACTAACAATCATACACACAGAACCCGAATCCTCAAACATCCTCAAGCCAATCGATAGTAAAATCGTTTCCAAAACTTTTTCGATACGATAAAAATCAACCAAAACCATTTTACTTACCGATCAAACCCATCGATAAATCGTATCAATAATATTTCCAAACTTCCTTTTTAAAATCAACATTATTAAACCAAGGCAAAGAATCCCGACATTTGAAATGACACTCGTTAACATATTTTCAAGTATAAAATCTGATAATTCAAGTTCCATCAAAATCCCCTTCTTTCACATTAAATATGAAACTAATATTTCAAAAGCTCGTTTCCCAAAACATCCCCATCCAAAACGTCCCCACAAGAATCGGATCAAGAATCGACAAGGTAAGTCCAAAGTATAGGGTGAGGGGCTCGACCAAGCCACTGGGGCATGTCGCGGTCGCGAGAGGGCCGATCACGACCTTGGCATCCTCCAAGTTCCCCATCGCGAGAATCCTCTAGCCAGTTAGTAGGGTTAAATGTAATGATTAACTCTAAAATGACATGTATTAATATTGACAAAATCATATGGGCTGAAAACACAAGTATTGGCGGGCGTTGGGAGCATTATAATATACGGAGTATGTTATAATATAATATTGTGCATTATAAGTTATAATAAATTTATAATGTAATATTGTGCATTATAAGTTGTAATGAATGATCATGCAAACGAGCCGATATTTTATCCCTTTCTTTTTAAAAAAGGTTTTGGGTTTTATCTAAAAATAAATAAAAGAGTTTTGGGTAATTTATAGAAATGAATTTTTTTGGGACATGACCCATTTGGCTTGGATGGCCCAATAGCCTTTTTAGAAATGGTAAGTTATACCTGTATTATGCTGTGTGTTTTTTTAGCATAACCACTGGGTTAAAATTATTATAGCAATTACAATCACATCCTTGAGTAAAAGAAGAAACAAAATGTCTCATGGGAACGATTTTTTTTTTTAAATATAGTAGGCAAAAAGTAAATCGACGAAGCGATCTTGAAACTATTAAAGATAGCTTGACACTAGTTTAAAACTAAGATTACAATTGCATGTAAAAATTATAATTAAAAACATCTAAAAGAGGAGCTCTTGCTTCTTGATTTCGGTTCTGGTGGCTTAGACACGGTTATGATTGCGGTGATGATTACGGATCCGGACCAAGATACAGTAGCGAGAAAATTTGCTCCACAATGTTGTTGTATGTGATGCCTCAAATTGGAAAACTTGCATGAGATTAAAGGTTGCACAACTATAGACAAAGGTATTTTTATGAATTACAACAGTTTTTTTTTGGTCTCATGCGAAGCTCATGGATCTAATAGAAGATTTCCAAAAAGCTTAAGGACTCATTTGGAATTTGAGAAATGGAGAATCTATTAACTACTGAAATGATAGACGGGCCTCAACAACCTAGATATTGAAAAATTATCACCTCTAAATAACATACAAATTAACCAGAAGTTTATACCCGACACATGAAATAACTCAAACCCGATTATATCCAAAACCAACAAAAATCATAGCATTTTTCCTAAAATACTCAAAACAACATAAGTATTTTGATTACTTAATAATAGATGGTAATATTATCATGCATATAGTATAATTAAATATAATTTTATACTCCCTCCATTAAAAAAAGTCATTTGACATTTTAGCATTTTTTAAGATGCTAAAACAATATAATTATCAATTTTTGGTTATTTTTATAATTTTTCCGTTATGAGTAATAAATATCAAATTAATATTAAAAAATAATATTTTATATAATTTTGACTTTTTGGAAAAATGTTCTAAAAAGTGAGAAGAGTTACATTTTTTTTTTAACGAATGTAGTATTGATTAAGAATTGATAAAGATTAGCTTAATCTATGTAGAAGGATAAATATAAAATATCTCATAGGTAAAAAAAATTAAATAAATTTGATTTGTTTTATCCCATATATGATTCTTGCTGTTTGATTTAACTGAACCCATCGACCAGAACCATTGTGACTGAAACCCGATTCACCCGAACCTGTTTAGGCTGAAACCCAATTCACCCGAACCTGTTTAGATCGAACCCCGATTTGCCCGAATTGAATAAGATCCGAATACCCGATTGTATTCGATAAAATAATGCTCGAATAAACCCGACCCAAAATCGATCAGACCCTAATTGTCATCACACATGATATCAATATGAGTCTGATATGACCCAAAATCGAACAACCCGACCCGACTCACCTGATCTCCACTTCTACTCTCAATAGATAAATAATTAAATATGAATGGATTTGGAGCATCGATACTTACCTTAAATTTAAAAACTTCTTATGGAAACTAGGATAAAAAGGACTTCTAACTAAGACAAGATTAGCATGAAAAAGAGTTGTAGTTCCCCTTGAATGTAGTCTTTGCAATCATCCATGAAAAAACACAAAACATCTCTTTTTTTCAAAGTCTGCATATGCTTCAAACAACGAATATGTTTAGAACCAACATTACTGATAATGCATATTTTATATAAGCATTATAGGTAAGTCTTAGTGCGTTGTAGTATTCATATTGCATGTTTAATAAGCTTATTCACATTCTTGATCATTTGGTATTCGTAGATCGGAATCTACTGGTATTGATTGTTTATTTGTAGATCTTATGATCCGGACTCGAAAGGTGGAGAAAGCATGGAGAAAAATGGACAACGAAGAGCTAAGGAACAAGAGCAAAAATGGAGAACATGGAGAAATCGCATCTTTAAGGTTTCGACAAGTTGGAATTAGCTTCTGAGGTCTTCATGAGAATTGTAGTGCTTGAAAAGAGCTTTCCAACACATATTTGTATGTGTCAATCGGACGAAGGATGACTCCAGGAAGTGCGTTACAAGTTTAGTCTGTCGAAGTTGTCACCACTGACATAAGTGGCTCCCGCCGCTAAAATACCGGCACCCACCGATCTCGCCGGTTCCGGATCTGCGCAATGCGGCCCAATTCTATCTTTGTGGATACTTTTATCTAAACTTATTCTAGGGTTTGGCCCACGATAGGAGGCTTATATTAGGTTATTTTCAGCATCTTTCATTCATTAATTCAATTATTGACTAACTCTAAGAGAGATGAGAGGATTGATGTTGAGCGATCCACGGTATGTCATGAATACCTAAGATTCTCGTGGTTTTGTCTTCAATTTAAGAATTGGTTGGTAGAATCGTGAGACTTGATTTCAATATTATTCCTATGTTTATTTCATTATCCTTGCGCTGATTTATGTTGTTAGTTTTACTTTGATTCATAATCTTTGTAGAATTGCATCATGCTAGGGTTTCAATTAATTTGGAAGAATCATTAGACCTTTTTGTAGCAAGCATAATTGGGTGATTTTGCGAGGATGATCTTGATTATGCAGGGTAATGACAGTTTGAGCGACCTTTCTGACGATACAGATTGTCATCTCCGCAATAAATGTCAATCCATATAAACCAAAGTCGGAATAACAAATTGAGATTGAATAATTGGGAATTAAGTCAAGGATCGAGTAAAACCGACCATTGTTGCGAATTGTAAATGAAACCACACTCTTCTTCTACCCTTTATTCGCTCTTACTAACATTCATCATACTTCATCTATATTCCTTATTGCCTATTTACATTCATATTTTGTCTTTACTTCCATATTAATAAATACGCATTGCATTGAAGTACTTGATTCTCTATGAGTTCGACCCCTTACTTATCCGCTATACTAGTTTACTAGTTAGTTTGTTAGTTTGGGTTATCATTACTTTTGACGTGGTGAAACCTAACGACATTCGTCCCACCAATTACTCATACTTTAAGGAACTTAGACACTCAAAATATGAACATAGAAGATCTAATGGGAGAGCTTGATGCTAAATTACGAAAAGATGAAAAGGAGACTCTAGCGGTGGTTTGATGGAGCATTTGACAATTTAGAAATAAAATCATAGTTGACCAACAAAACTTGCCATGACCCCAAGATATAAAATGATTCATACAAATAACACCCCAGAACTGGGATAAAACAAAAATATTTCAAGAAGATGAAGACAAATATCCAAATAGATCTGTCTTTTGACAGAAAAGAAGAAGAAGCGAAAAAACAAATGGAAAAAGCCTAGAAATGGGTTTTCTAAACTTAATTTCGATGGATATGTCCTTAATTCAGGTGAAAGCACTATTGGTTTTATCATTAGAGATGAATCAAACAATAACATCTTTAAATGACATGGAAAGTGTGAAAATGAATCAGTTCTAAAAATGGAAGCGCTTGCTTTTTTAAAAGGTATATGTGCAGCAAAAGAATACGGAATCAATCAAATTGAATGAGAATGGGACAATCTAACACGATTAACTCCCTCAAAAGAGAATGAAAATGCTCTTGGGATATTTTTATTAACTTTATATCATTTCAGATAGTTTTTATTTGTCATGTGTTCTGTGAATGCAATTTGATGACAAATAAGGTTGCACATTTTAGCCACGTAAACGGAATGATATGATTATTAACTTTACTCTAATAAGGAGTGATTGTTTTTTTTATTAAGTGAAAATTCTAGATCAGACATGCTTGATTATCGAGAGGCCGATGAATAGACAGACGAAAAACGTCTGAACATATAGTAAAAACATAAAAAAATGCACAACGAAATAAGCAGTAAGAAACAATACATAAAAACGATCTAAGCCGAACTACTACCAAAAAGTTAAGGACGTCAGTGAAGAAACGAAGTCATGTGACACCAAACAGTAGCACTATTGGCCAAATACGGAGTGCTTATTAAAAAAAATCACCGGAATTTGATTTTTAATCCCAATGGTAGTTTGGCCGAACTAAAAAGAATAGCGCAGGTGGTGCTCCTTCATCTTCACGTGATAGAAAACGATCGGAAGGAAAAGGGGCGGAAAGTGGCCTCATCTTTGCATTTTTTTGGTTGTGTTTGTGGTTGAGGGTGTTATTCGAGCCAAATAAGCCGAACTTGACATGTTCAAACTTCATTTGTTTGTTAAACGAGTCCGAGTCGAACCTCATTTTTAAACAAGTTTTTTTATTTTGTTCAAACTTGACTTGTTTAGAAAATAAACGAGTTCGAGCCGGACTTTTTTCGAGCTTTACATAGTTGTACTTGGTCATAACAAGTTAACTTAAATGAAATTTTAGAAATTCCACAGAATTTAAGCTATTTGAGCTTTATTCGAATGAGCCGAGCTTTCAACCGAGCTTAAAATTTTGTTCAAACTCGACTTATTTAAATAAGTAAGCGAGCTCGAGTCGAGTTTTTTCGAACCGAGCTTGAACTGTTCAATTCATATAAAGATTTAGGCATTGCTTTGTACGGACCAGCCTACCCAGGCCCCTACAAAAATGTCTACAACCAAAACAAGTATCTGAATTATTCATGATATATCTGACATTTGAGTTGTATAATTGGACGCCTCTGCACTCACACCACGTGTACGGCTGAGATGTTATTCGACCTCTTATGGGGTTGATAGTTACAACGCTATTTTTTACTTGTGGAATAAGTTTCGCAACAGCTTGCGGACATCGTCGAACGTCTGGCCAAACATCGTGTTGCAGTGTGTCAAACAGTCTTTATTCCGCAACTACTTGCGGACTAAAAAAAAAATGTTCTGCAACAACATGCGGAGTAAACATGGTGCTTTTCAACCAGCAATGAAGAGCACGTTCTAAAAAAAAAAAGTTCCACACCAAGACGCGGACCATTTTGATTTCGATTTTTTTTACATATAGGTTAGGGACTCCGCATCCTAATGCGAACCTTTCTCCGCAAGGTCTTGCGGACGTTTTGTCGATGGACTTTTAGGATGTGTTTGGCCCGATGCCCGGTTATCCACAAGGGGTAGCAGAGCTCGGTCTGCAGGGGGTTGCGAAGTTTAGAGGTGTGTCCAGTAAAAATTAGCGGTGTATTTAGCTTTCCCGTTTTTTTAATAAAGTAAAAATTCGAGATTAAATAAGTTTGATTCTCGAGGCCAATAAAACCGGCAGACAGAAACACCGTAACATATAAATACAAACGTCACACATGAAACAGGAAAAAAAAAAGCGCATTGAACTGGTTAAATCCTCAACACTACAAGTGGAAACAAGAACTTCGTATGTTGCGAAAAAAAGTTTATTTATAAAAAGTGGAGTTTATTTGGTTGTTATTAGGGTTATTATGGTAATTTCAAATCAAATAAATAAAATAAACAGGTGAAAAGCTACAACATATAGCTTTTTTTTAACTTTAATTTTAAACCAAAAATTCCAAATAATCCACTCCCATACATAGTTAAAAAAAATCTCCTATTTTAACAGCTTTTAAACTGGTAAAGAGTGCCCCATACACACCCAATGCCAAACAAAAACCAACTAGTCGAAGAAACAAATGAGAACCAAGTCAAGTACCACCACGATAGCACCGTTGGCCAACGGTATATAAGGATTCGATGGGTGGCGACGGAGGCAGGGGAAACCATAGGTGGTGGCGACGGAGGATGGTGAGTCGATGGGTGAACCGAGGGCAACTCACATGTTGCGGGAAGCGATGGGCTCGTGGCCTGAAGAACCCTGGAAGGTGGTGGCTGTTGTGGGCGATAGTAGAAGGAAGGATGGTGAGACGGCGGCTGGATACGCTCAAAAGAGAGCGTATTCAACCTAGAGCCGCTAAGGCGCTAACATACCCCCTACTATTCCCTAAGTTATATAAATATGCATATCACTTGTTCTAGTTATTTATTCTTTGTTATTTCTTTTTGAAACTAGGGCCTAAAGGAGTTAACTTGCACAGCCAAGGAGATGGAAATGGAACAATCCTTGCTAGCCAAGTATTTGGTTATTGCTTTGCAAGGAACAAAACCTTGCTAGCTAGCCAAGGATTTTAGCCTAGCAAGAAAAACCACCAAGCTAGAGAGAAGCGTGACAAGTAGCGGCGGAGCGACGAGCGTCAAGAGTTGGACGAAAGGGTGAATAAGGACCCAACCAGAGGGGAGCGACAGAACTTCCGACATGGCGGAGACAAAGAACTCAAACTCCGGTGGTGGGGAGCAGGTACTACAATGGAGTTTTTAGCCCTCGAGGGATTTTATGGAGTTAAGGTACGTGGTGATTTGATGTTGAAAGGGGTGTCGCCTTGAGTTTTTCTGACATGAAGGTGACGAAGATCTCATGATCCGATGGTGGTGAGCAGGGTGGTGCAGTGGATTTTTTAGCCCCGGGGGGGGATTTTTTCACTAATGGGTTTTTTTTTAGCTTTCTATAGAGAAGAGCTCTCTTCCCTCTCTAAAAAGGAGTTTTCTCCACAATTACTAGTAGCCCTTTACTACTGTAATTTCAAACTAGCTCGACCAAGTTCAGAATAAATAAGCAGATTTGAGAGTGTGTGTATAAAGTAACGACGAAAACAGATCAAGTGTGGAGAAATATAAATATGGAAAGCGTTCTAGGACAGGGGATTACCAATAATGCATCATCGATGGGCCAAAAATATTTTCTTCCTTGAATGATATCTAATTCAAATGTGAAGGTAGATCGTCCAAGGTAATCGCAAAGTTCCTCTCAGAATCAAAGTGAATGTGTCTAAATTGGTTAATGATCACCTCTCGGTCTCAACCAACCAATTTAGACCCTTTGTATGCTTAAAATTCTAGGTAATAATTGTGCAAACATAACCATCTCGATCTCAGTCGATACAATTATCACCTAAGATATTTATCGCTTCATATCTCAGCAGAAACTCTCAAAATGATGAAAGAGCTACATAATATTCGTGATGATTACCTTAATCTCTCAATAACTTTTTTCACTTATCAAAAATAGATTTGCAAATTGTTGTTACCCACTTATCCTCACAAATCTCCTATGAAGATGTTTAATTAATACAGTACTCCATAACAAAAAAAATCCTAAGAAGATTTGGGCTTTCGTCATCCACGATGATTAAGATGACGTTTGTCTGTTTCTATTTATGGAAGTAAGCCAGCAACGTGGAATCACCCTTCCAATTTAAATAATATGTACATCCACTGATCCACGATGATTAAGATGACGTTTGGTTGGTTGAATTAGATGTCATTTGGTTATGTTCGCCCCTTTTGGTTCTGATTGTACATGATAGTTAATCCATCTACTGACTTGTTCGATCTCTCGTTTTCTCTAAGCTTATCTAAAGTAGCGAATTCTTATCTTGCTTAAAAAAAAAATCGAAATCTGTACATTTTGTGTTCCTATATATGCTCATTTTTAAAAATGTTCTTATTATGCTTGGACTATCTTCAAGGTTCTAGAACGATTTGGGCTTGATAAAAAGTTTATTGATTGGATTATGAAATACGGAGTATAATAATTTTTCTTTAATTTATACTCACTCTGTCCAAAAATACATGGATTTTACTATTTATGCACGTTGTTTTAGGAGTTAAAAAAGTTTTTAACTCCTAAAACAACGTGCGTAAATAGTAAAGGCCATGTATTTTTGGATGGAGGTAGTAAGAAAGTTTTAATAATGCAATACTGAATTTTTAATAAAAATCTACATTAACTATTATTTTATTATTATTTTATATAAAATCGTATATAAAAGTAAAATCATGTAAATATATCTATTTAAGTATGACAAATATAAAGTAAATATCAACTTTAGGTGATAAATCATAATTAATGTAATTTACTTTTAACAAAATTATAAGTTAATGGTTATTTTATTACTATTAAAATATACTCCCTCCGATCCAAAATACATGTCGTTTGACTTTTTAGCACGTATTTTAAGAAACTAAAAATTATATAAAATATCAATTTTTTTATTAATTTTTTAATAAATTAATATTTGTTAGTAATAAGTATTAAATTATAAAAAAAAAATAGTAGAAAAGTTAATATACTCTCTCCTTTCTCCTTGCGCCCGAAGACGACTTAGCTTGAATTCATGAAAATCAACCCCCTAGGACTGGTGTTCAATCCTCGCTAATCAAGGAAAGAACAATTCTATTTCTATCTATATCTAAATCCTACTTATCTCTTTCCTAAGATATAAATTCGATAAATAAACAATTAAATCTCTTAAAGTAAATATAGGAATTCCTAATGTGGATAATTATATCTTCTCTTGATAGATCTTCACTCTTCATGATAGATTTCCCACGTGCCTTGGTGTAGAAGCAAGCTCAACAATCGGATTTCTACTCGAGCTCGACTGGGATTGGCTCAGATAAGTACTCGACATCGACTAAAGTAGTCGACATCGACTAGAATTCGTACTCTGGACTCCTCTCATGCATTCGTCCTCGAGTGATGTTGTGCTCGACTGGGTGATCTCAACCAAGAGGTACTCGACATCGACCAGTCTGGTCGACGTCGACTAGTTCTGTCGAGTACCTTCTTCCTTGTTTTCTGCTCGATGTGTCCTGGCTCAGCTCCTGCTTGACCTTGGACTTTCTGCAGTTGACCTCGAGTTCTTCCATGGTTTTCTCCCTTCTCCAAATTGCTGTAAATATCTCGATTTCTGTGAAATTAAACATAAACTAGTGTAGACTTCCATAATTGGCAAATAAGTATAAAATACATAGATTATGTATAATTCTAACCCAATGATATGAAATGCATGCAAAAATTGATATAAAAGTTAATGTACAACATGGTAAAATAGGCGCACATCAATATGTAATAGAACAACATCACTATCCTATTTATAGTTATTTCTAGGGGTGGAATTGGTACAATACCAATTAGTTTTTGCCGTTACCACATACCAACCAATTATAATTGGTAATCTTAAAATCCAAACCATTACCAACCACCGAAGGGCTTGTACCAACTTAATTGGTAACCAATTAAATTGATTGGTACATGTTGGTAATGATAATTTACCATGTTTTTTGTGTTGAAGAAAAAAACATACAAATAATCAAAGGCAATACAACTTAATTAAAATTTAAAATTTATAAGTAGCAACATAAATATTTAAATTGTTCATACATTTCAGCACAAAAGCAATATAAAGACTTAAATAGACCCGATAATATTCAAAATAAAATGTCTACTAGCTTCCGAATAACATTTAGGTTTTAGTCTAAAGTCTGAACCGAGGCCGAGCTAGCATTCCTCCCTTGATTAAAAGCATTTTCTGAAAATAAAAAATATAAAAAGAAATCAAGTTAATAGATAATACTTATTAGTTATTACTTAATATCAAAAACAAAATAATAAATAAAAAAGTCGGTTGGTAATGATAATTTTAACAATAAAAATAAGCTTTTAAAAAACCCCAAATATATATTGGTAATATTTGGTTGGTAATTACCGTACCAACCAATTGAAAGTCGGTTGGTAATGGTAATCCCAACTTTTCTGTTTTGATTACCATTACCATACCGACTTCTGGAAGTTGGTACGGTATACCGTACCAATTAAATTGGTAACCAATTATATTGGTTACCAATTTAATTGGTTCGGGTGGTACGTCTTGGTACGGTTTTCATGGGAAAATTTCCCCAGCCCTAGTTATTTCTATTTTTAGTAAAAAAATGATATCAAATAATTGAATTTGTTTATTTTATGGGATAAAATAGAGTATTAGAGCGATTTTTTAAATAATAATATAATATAATAATTTATTTATTATTTGGATTTTAAAATTAGACTGTGAAGATATGAAAATTATACGGAGTATTGAACAATTCAATCTCAATGAGAGATCAGTACAGACTACAGAGAGAACAAGAAGAAGAAATATGTATTACATAAGGTGGTTAAAACAATTGTACAATCTTTCCTTGTTCAATGTGTTTGGGTGATGCCTAACAATATACATATCATATACTAGACGACACCCATACTTTATATTAATTTGTTGCATTTTTACTCATGAATACATTTATCTTAATACCCCTCAAATTCGATCTGCTTGCAAACACCAATCCTAACTTAATAGAGCCTTTGTGTTGCTATTCACTCAATGGTTTCGTCATAATGTCAGCTGATTGCAAAGATGTTGGTACATGGTATGTGTATAGGAAGCCTTCTTGCTTCTTTTCTCGCATGAAGTGAGAGTCATTTCGCAAGTGATTAATTCTTTCATGAAAAACTAGGCTGGATGCTAGATGTTGGGCAACACGATTATCACAATGAAGATGGATTAGGAGTGGAACATTGACTTGAAAATCATTAAACAAGCCTTCCAACCACACCACCTCACTAGTACGTTGTATAAGACATTGCCCTGTGTTATGATTAGGTAGACGACTTAAACACAATAAAGTGCTTCTTTGTTTTCCTTGATATAAGATAATCACCCATCATAATATAGTAACCAAATAATGATATTGTAGCAAACATATATAGGCTGCTTCGCCTGTCCAATCTACATTGGAAAATGCAGATAAATAAAGAGATGACTTAACAAAGTATAACAAACCAACTCCAATTACACCCTTTTAGTATCTTAGGGCATGAATAAAATACAGCTTGGTAACGAGGAAAGTTTAGCCACTTATGAACTGGGATAGGTGGTGTATTGCATAAGATAGATTAGGTCTAGTAATTAAGGTTCAAAAACAAAAGTTGACCAACTATTCTTTTGTAATTTCTAGGATCTTCATAAGGATCCACCCTCTTATAGAGATAATTTGAGAACTTCTAGCAAAAGAAATGATGTTGGCTTGTAGTACGTACAAGAGCTTGGTATCTTTGAGTAGGGGTGTGTAGAAAAACCCGACACGACAGACACGACACGAATAAACCCGAAACCGAAAAAACATGACACGAACCGAGAAAACACGGTTGTCAACGGTTTGTGTTCGGATTAGGGAAATCGCCTTGTCGAATAGCTAACACGAACCGATTTTTTTTAATTTTTAGGTAGTGTATATATATATAATACTAGTATAGATAGAATCCCTTAAGTAAGAAATAATTAACTCTGCTAGCTCAAACTATAGTCAGTTCTGATGGTGCGGTGTCTTCTACTCATGTTCCATCTTTGTGGAGATTTGATCAAGCTAATTGTAGAAAAGAGCTAACTAGAATGATCATTGTGGGGGAGTTTCCTTTTGCATTTGTTGATAAATCGTAGGTTTTGCAAGAAACTAAATCCCGCATTTTTTGTGCCTTCACGTACTAATATAACTAGAGATTGCTATTCTTTCTTTATTGAGGAGAAAAAGATGTTGAAAATAAAGATAGAAAGTTGTCTTCTCGGGTGATTCTCACAACCGATGCTTGGCCTTCAGGTCAAAACTTGAGTTATATGTGTTTGATTGCGCATTTCATTGATGATGATTAAGTTTTTCATAATAGGATTTCACACTTTTGTCTTAGCGAGTCATTCAGGTAACCAGGTTGGTAGAGCTGTTGAGAAATGTTTGATTGATAGAATATTAAGAATGTTATGACTGTAACCGTGGATAATGCTAGCTCCAATAATGTGGCTTTTAATTATTTGAAGAGGAGACTTATTCATTGAGATTCTAGTCTTTTAGAAGGAAAATATGTGCACATGAGATGCGTTGCTCACATTCTGAATTTGGTTTTAAGAGATTTATTCATTGGCTCTCGGTATGTGACTTGCAATATGTGTGTGCAACATATGTTTGCTAGCTATTTGATTTTCAATTACCTCTTTGTGCAATGATAAAGATGAAGGCATTAGCCAAATGGAAAAGCAAGTGAAGATGAAGTATGATAAGTATTGGGGTGATATTAACAACACTAATCACCTATTATTCATCTACATACTTCTTGATCCTAGACACAAGATGCAAGTACTTGAGTGGCTTATTAACACGTGTTATGATGAGACGAAAGCCAGAATATCGGGAGGCTATATCAAATTGCTTGTTGATAATTTGTTCATGGTGTATGAATCTTCTATGCCTCAAGCATAGGAGTAATCAATGTTCTCATATTCTTCTGCTTATTGCAATCCAACCATCAATTTTGATGAAAGCCGGAAAGGGAAACTCATGGACTTTACAAAGTTGTTTGCTTCAACCTTCCAAAATGAAATGGGCCATGTTCATTCCTATTTGAAGACTGAGATGGAGAAGTATTTAAAAGAGGCACATGAGGGAATATCTCATAATTTCAATGTTTTACATTGATGGAGGGACAATCAAAGACAATATCCTATTCTTTCGAAGTTGGCTCGTGATGTACTTGTTATACCGGTGGCACAACTGTTTCTTTTGAGTCGGGTTTTAGTATCGGGGGATGTATTCTTGATTCTTTTCGTACTTCTTTAACACCAAGAATGGTGAAAGCTCTTATTTGCACGCAAGATTGGCAACGTAGCACTAACACTTCAGTAGTGATAGAAGAAAACTTGTTGAAGGTAATTTTTTGTTATTTACTTGCATTTAATAACAATCCTTTTTTTATATTTGACTATATTAACTTTTCTTCAATATTATTAATTTTCAAATATGTGTTAAACTTAAAACTTATACGAATGAAAAAGTTAAGTATTGAGCAACCACAATTCATGTCCGTGGAAGATTTTGATTTTGAATATTAGCTTGTGCTTGATAAACTCCGAGCATGTGAAAGACTAGAAAAAAGGTAATCTAAATTTTGTTACTTACTAAGATTATTGTTCATCATACATAATATTATACCTCTTCAACTTTATGTATGGATTGTTGTAGTGTTGCGTTTTGAGGCTTCGATGCTACTTTTGGGACATTTGGGTTGTGTTACAACATTCCTACTTCGTTAGGAACTTATGTATGGATTTATGTATGACCACATGTATGGATTTATATATGTATGAACTATGGATTTATGAATGGATGATAATGTATTATGTATGGATTTATCATTTATGTATGTTGTTTGTGTTGATCATACTTCTTTTTTTTGCTTAAAAAATGCACACACACTGCACCCTTTAGTCTTGCATAGGTAAACAGTAGCAACAACCAAGCTAGTAGGCCAGTAACCCTGCAATAGCACACTGTACACGGACGAAAAAAAAGACTCGTTTCGTGTCGGGTACCCGGGTATCCGACACGGAACTGAATACTTAACCATGTTGGATACCCGGATTAATAAGGTTCGAGTACGGTTCATCTATTTTGAACTTAACAGTTGTCTGTACCCGACATGATTATCTGATTTGTGTCGGGTACCCGGATATGCACACCCCTCTATTGGAGAAGCTACAAAACATACTTTCTTTTATGGATGCTTGCAAGAGACCTGACCGACTATCTGAAGCTCTAGAAAATCTTTGACCAAACTTAAATACTCCTTAATTTGAACGATAGAGGTCACATCATCGCTGATTAAAAGTAAGTCATCCACATGTACTAAGATAGTAATAATGACATTAGAAACAGGCTTAATGATCAATATAATGAGTAGTCTTGATTTTGACTGAATAAATGGCAAGGAAAGAAAATTTGTGGACTCCAAGTTCCACTGTCTATTTCCTTGATTGAGGCCATATAATAATCTCTTTAGAAGACAAAATTCCTTTGGTCAATCCTTATTGATAATATATTTTAGGTGGCTTCATAAAAATTTCTTCATCAAGGTATCCATGCAAGAATGCATTATTCATGTCTAACTGATGTATAGGTCATTGCTTGACAGTTGCAAGTGCCAAAAGACTCCTTACCACTTTGAACTTTGCCACAAATGAAACAATATTGTGCTTATAATCTTTCTATTTAACTTGGTTGTAACCTTTTGCAACCAATCTTGCCTTTTATCTTTCAATAGTCCCATTTGGGCCCTCAGATCCAAATGTAGTTGTTGCTCCGTGATGATATGGACTCGACCCGCTCATAGGTACCCGCCTTAATTAGGCACCATAGCATGTCATGAATAAGAGAGGACATACTGGGCGTACGTAAGAGCTCCCTTGGGAGGTTGTGCTACCCTTAGATCAAGTAGAAACCTTATCAAGAGGCACCTTGTAAGAATCCAAGTATTATTTTTTGCCATTGTTGTTAGCTCATTTTACAAAGCTTCAGTCCACTCATGTACATTCTTTAATTATTTGCTTGATGATTATAATGAGGTTCTATAGTACGTTTACCAAAAAAGAAAAGAAAATAAATTCTTTGGATGTGTTTATATTTCAATCAATGTTCTAAAAAACGCCTGGTGGGTGCTTGATGGTAGGGTAAGGTTAAGGGTCTAGAAGGGGTCTAGCTAGGCGGATTTCATGTTGGGTCTTTGTGGTCTAAGCGGGTTTTGGCAACCTTGTCGGTCTTGATGGTGGGGCGAGGTCAATACATTATAATTATAACGCACTTCTAACTATAACATTTGAATATTGTTTGGGTAACATATTTTCCAATATTTTTAAAATAATTTAAGTTTAAATGAATGTTTTTTTTTTAAATTGTGTCAATCAAACTCCACTATTGTATAAAGTTTATAGTTATAAGATATTGAATATCAACCTCATACAAATATCCAATAAATACACACACGCACACACACACACACAGAGAGAAGCTTTAAAATGTAAAATATCCTTAACGTGTAAAATTTGCTTAACGTGTAAAATTTTCAAATCAACACAACACATACGCGCGCAACCCCGAGCCCTCGGACTCCCGCACCCGCACCCACCTCGAGCCACCTTCGGCCACCAGCGACCAGCCGCCCTCGAGCCCACCCCCGGTGCGCAACCCCCGAGCCATGGACTGGCTTGGTTCGAGCCAAGACGTGCCCAGACGCGCCCCTTCATCGCAGCAGCGTCGAGCCACCAGCAGTTCGGTTTTCGGCCTCCCACGCCACCCACGAGCCACCTCCGGCCACCAGCCCCGACCAGTTCGAACCCCCTCCCTCAGGCGCACCCCCCCGAGCCCGGAACCGCCTTGGTTCGTGCCCAGCCGAGCCCACACCGAGCCATCTTCCCCCACAACGCTAATCGGTTCTTTTGGCTCGGAATACCTTCGAAATCCCGATTTTTCTCCTTGTTTCCACTCGAATTTGGTATGATTTCTAACTCTAAACTTGTTTATTACAGTTATTTGGATTGTTTGAATGATTTAGGTTGAGATTGAAAACCTAGGGTTTGATTTAGGAGCGGAATTTGAGGCTTTTTGATAAAAGTCAAATTGATTGAAATTGATGATATGGTTGTGTTGTTGGGTTGATTTTGAGCTAATTTCATGTTCATATCATTGTCAAATTGTTTATGGATCACGAGCTAATTGAATTTTAGAATTTTAGGTTGCGATATGTTTTAGAATTTGGGGCTTTTTTCCAAAAGCCAAATTGATTGAAATTGATTATATGGTTGTGTTGTTGGGTTGATTTTGAGCTAATTTCATATTCATATCATTGTCAAATTGTTTATAGATCATTAGCTAATTGGATTTTAGAATTTTATAATGCGATATGCCTTGGAATTTGGGGCTTTTTTTCCAAAAGCCAAATTGATTGAAATTGATGATATGGTTGTGTTGGTGGGTTGATTTTGAGCTAATTTCATGTTCATAGCATTGTCAAATTGTTTGTGAATCATGAACTAATTGAATTTTAGGATTTTATTGCAATATGTTTTAGGTCGATTAGTTTCTTCTATTTTAGCATAAAAATCATAATTTAGCCTATTAGCTCAATTGGTAGAGCAATGTGCGTTTGCACAAAAGATGTGAGTTCAAATCCCACATAGGTTACATAATAGACAAGAGTGCAACAATCGCAAATTGTTAATCATGCACATTATAATCTAACTTATGCACTTTTTAACCTTAATTATGCACATTTTAATCTTATTTATGCACTTGAATTTTAAAAGCGTATACGTAAAAAAATCGATTTCAAACTTACATCTATCAACCTAAATTATTCGAGAGGTGAACCCAAACTCTCAAAAGTAAAAAAAAAACAAAATTAAAACATCGATTTCAAAAGCACATCTTTTGTCTTATTAATGCACATTATGATCTTACATTTGCACAATTGTATTCTTAATCTGCACAATTGTATCTTACTTTTGCACAATTGTAGTTTAAATTTGCACAATTGTATCCTACTTTAAATTTGCACAATTACAGTTGCACAAATGCACTTTACAGTTGCACAAATGCACTTCACAGTTGCACAAATGCACTCCACAGTTCCACAAATTCACTTCACAGTTGCACAAAAGGTATCGAAAACGGGGAAAAGTGCATGTACCCATAAAATTAGACATATTTACCAATTTACCCATAAATTAAACATATTTCAATTATAAATTTTTATAATTGAAATAGACACATTTACCTATTTACCCCATAATGAATTATTTGTCTGCACAAAATAAACTTATATTTGCACAATAAGATGTTATATGTGCACAAAAGCAAGTTATACTTGCACAGCAGAAAGTGTTACCACGAAAAAAAAAATTCTGGGCAAAAAAAAAAAAAATTAAAAAAAAAAAAAAATCGGGTCCGAGAAGGGGGGGCAAGGGGGGCACACGCATGGGCAAGGAGGGGCAGATATTCTACTAATAAAATTAGGCCAATTAGTAATTAAATTAGGCCCATTAGTAATTAATTTAGGCCCATTAGCAAATTTTACACAATAAGCATATTTTACACTTTAAGGACTTTTTACATTTGAAGTAAACCCTATATATATATATATATATATATATATATATATATATATATATATATATATATATAGAGAGAGAGAGAGAGAGAGAGAGAGAGAGAGAGAGAGAGAGAGAGAGAGGTTAGGTCTAGTGTTAACAACCCTTAATGTGTTTTGTGTTAACAAATATAGGCCATTGATTTAGTGCAAATGAATGGATGAGATTATTCAACAATTTAGATTAATTGTAAATTAAAATGGAAAAAACACACGATCACCCCTTAACATATGCGCGTGATTTCAAACCCTTCAAACCCTACCCCTCACATCATTACGCTTCTTCAACCAAAGAGGAGAGAGAAAGAGAATTGGGGGCGATCGGAGGAGCGAGAGCGAGCATTATACCTCTCCGTCCCTTCCGGCTGTAGAGAAGTGGGGGCGATCGGAGGAGCGAGAGCGAGCATCGGACCTCTCCGTCCCTTCCGGCGGTCGGAGGCGGATGCGAAGACACCGATTGGAAGGAGTGGTTCTCTTGAATCCCTCATCCCAACCCAGTAGCTTCGATCGACTACCCCTCCCGAGTACTCAACGACTTTGAGCCATCCCGCCGAGGACCTCCAGCCACCATGACCTCTCTCTCCCGAGTGCGCAGCGACTTTGTTGTATTGATATAAAATTTTTGGAAATTTGAGTCATTGTTGAGAGGATTCTTGTCTGTGATGAATAATTGTGTTATTGTGATGAATATTTCTTAAATTTTGGCGAAAATTGATGAATAATTGGGAAATTGTGTTGAATAATTGAGTGAAAATGATGAATAATTTTATTACTGTGATGAATATTTCTTGTCTGTGATGAATACTTGTGTTACTGTGATGAATATTTCTTATTTGTGATGAATAATTGTTGTATGTATTCATGGTTTTAATGAATAATTGAGTGAAAATGATTAATGTTTGATAAGTTTTGACGAATGTTTATGACAACTTGGAAAATTAGGAAGATAAAAAACTTTGATGACTCTGTGAAGAATAATTTTGAGAGTTTGATGAATGTTGCTTGAATGTTGACAAATACTGAATATGTCTTAAATTATGTCGAACATTGATGAATAATTGGGAATTTGTGATGAATATTGCCAAGATTGATGATAATGAATCCTAAACTTTGATGAATACTTTCTTTCTAACATCGAATAGTTCAATTTTGGTTATTAAGTTCTCCGCACCAAAAATTGCCAAGGTTGATGATAATGAATTCTAAGACCATGTGTTTTTGCATTCGACAACCACCCTCAGCACCAACAATTGCATAGTTACAAACGAATACTTGCTTTCCAACATCGAATACTTGCTTTCCAACATCGAATATTTGCTTCTTCCTCTTCTTCACCGTCCGCCCGCTTGGATGAAAACTTCACATACTTTCAAAAAATTTGCATACCAGAATATTTGATCACGATCTTCCAAATATATTTTCAAAAAATGAAATCTGTGTAAATTGAAAAAAAAATCAAAACCGCATCCCAATCCAAACGTCAGTTACTGGCTTTTGAAAGTGGGTTGTGCATTACACGCTCAAGCCTTGTGAAAGTGGGGTGTAAATCCATGTGGGTCCCCTTTTTTAAATAAAAATAAATCCAGAAAATCATTGATTAATCATGGCCTTCCATCTTCATTCATCCAACGGTCATTATTTGTTAACACAAAACATGTTAAGACTTGTAAACATTTGATCCACCCTCTCTCTCTCTCTCTCTCTCTCTATATATATATATATATATATCATATTCATATCTAGCTCATATCTATATATCATTTCCAAACAGGTCCTTAATATTTCATCCATTTGCCAAAACATGTCATTCTACCTTTGTGCATATTTTTTTTAAGAAAATTAACAACTATACTATTTTACCCTCATTTATATTACTTTTTTTTACGTTATCGAAAAATTACAACTAACAATGCACTAATCAATATAAGAGCATTTTTGTGAAGTAAAATTCAAAATACCTATAATGTCATGCTTTTCTTAAAAAAAACCTGCACTCTAAAATGACATATTTTGCCAAACGGGTGGAATATTGTTATACTAGTATTTATATAGTATAGTATTAGAAGAGAAAAATAAACCTATGTTTGGCACCATATCATCAGCTAACTTTCGTTTTGATATTATATAATTTTAAATGAAATAAATATAAGATTTTGGATTAATTCGATTTTAGAATTTGGATTAATTTCAACAGCTACTCATCCAAATTTTTTAGAGCTTTTAATTTTCTATTAACAAGTTTCCGTCAGCTACATACTCTAATAATTAGGTTTACCAAATATCATATGCTCAATTATTAATATATATTCAACATAAATAATTTATACATCTATTTCAGCTCATCAACTGCTCTTTTACCAATTTAAGTTTTTACTAAGTGTTATACGAGTATACATTATTGCTGACACAACAACCCACTTGAAAGTATTTGATTATTGCAGTATATAAGATGACTTTTCGTTGACTGACTACTACTCCCTATTCCAACAACTACCCAGTCATGAAGAATTTTATTAGTATATATGTTTTGTAATTAATTAATTTATTAACATTATCAAATTTTTTTTTTTGATTAGTTATTAACATTATCAATTCATTCACGTTAAGAATGCACAGGCCGAGGAAACCTAAATAATCCTTTTTTTAGTGCGAAAATAATCCTATTTTTACAAATGTGTTTTCTTTCCTCAATCATAGGGGTGGCCATTTTTGGATACCCGATACGACTCGGGTAATCGAAAAGTTGCTTAATTATTATTATATATACAAGTATCGGATTGTTTGAGGTTCGAAGTTCGAATCCCCGTGGAAATATGAAGATGCTTGTGAGTAGGAGGGTCAACCCCTTAATGGGTCTACAGTAACCCGACTCAGATGTAGAGTGGGCCAACTCCACTTGAACTGGTAAAGAAAAAAAAAGAAAAAAGATTAATTGGTCGCTTTTTTTCTTTTGGGAAATATATAATGTGCTTAAATGGGTTTCAACCCATTTGTTTTTTTTTTTTAAAAAAAACTTACATTTAATTTGTTTGACTTTGAAATGATTCATCTACTTACAATTGGTTAATAAATAATACTCCCTCCGTTAATTAAAACTTGACGTTTTACTATTCACGCACGCATTTTTAGGTGTTAAAAACTATATAAAATATTAACTTTTTTAATAATTTTTTTAAATAATATCATACTTATTACTATTAAGTATGAATTTATAAAAACAAATTTAAAAAAAAGTTAATATTTTATATAGTTTTTATCGTTTTAAAAAAGCGTGCATGAATAGTAAACGACAAGTTTTAATTAACAGAGTGAGTAGTTTTTAGTATCACCTCTTAATTGACAATCATTATTATAATAAATTTATCATGAACAATAATTCACCTCATTTTTTTCTAACCATTAGATCTAGTCGATTAATGCAAGTCAATTTATTTGTTGCGTAATTCTTGCTGGATAAATTATATGTCTAAATTTACCACCAAATTGGATTACCCTCGTTATCAAACATTATAATAAATTTCAACAAACAGTACATATATACAGAGGCGGACCTCGGGGGGGTCCTAGGGGGTCACGTGACCCCCTCCTCATCCGACAAATTACCTAGGTGTATTCTCCTTGTCGATAGCTTCATTTTGATATATAATACACCCTAAACCGACATCTGAGTTGAATGTTTGAAAATTACAGCAGTATTAATCTCTTTAGTTTTATTTCAATATACTATAATACTTTAATATTTTACTTAAATTGACATTCACATATTATAATTTATCTCGTGAGCTTCGAAACCATAGGTTATATTACTTATTTTGAGAATATGGTAAGAAGTTACGCAAGTTTAATTTTTTTTATATATAGTTATACATTATTACATGTTAATAATGCAATGTTTATTTATTGTGTTTTATATCTTTATTTTTGCTTAGGTTGACACTAGTTTGTACTATCGATCACGTTGTGTTTTGCGATTTTTTTTCTCGATCTTATTGTCGACTACTATGGTGACCCCCCGCTAAAAACTTTCTGGGTCCGCCCATGCATATATAAATGGATAAGCAAAACCAAACGGACCCTAAAATGGGAAATAAGAGGAGTATAATTAATTTGCTACTAGTTTAATCTCTAACTTAAACTTAATGAGACAAATTAATTAATGGGGTTGGTAAAAAATTGACATGTTCAATCCATTCCATCCCCTAAATAAAAGCCTTGCACAAGGCACAAGCCTCCAACATATACTATTCTATTTCTATATATAATATTAGCATGGTATTTCCATCTTTAATTTGTTACTTTAATCGAGTCAGGATTATTAATAAAATTAAACAAATTTAAAAGCCACGTCGTACTGTTTGATACATTATCTTAATTTAATCATATAATAGGGCAAGGAGACACGTGGCTAAGTGGCTTTTTTCTTGCTCCAAGAGGTGCAAGGTTTTGATCAATCGCCCCCTCTTCATAACACTTACTTTTTCCACATCACAAGACATTACCTTTTAAACATTTTCTTGAGAAAAACTACACTGTAAAACATTGCCTTAATTTTTAAACATTTTCTTAAGCACAGCTGAAGAAAACTACTAAAAGTCTAAAACCCACAAGCTTTTGGAAATTCCATATATAGATCAAGGTTTTTAGAGTTTCATCTACGTGATCGATCGACCACCCTCACACTTTGAGAAAAAAAGTAAAAGAGATGGTGTTGAGAGAACGAGGGATGTGAAGAGACCAAAAGTGTCCCACGTCGATAATATGAACAAAGAAGCCTTAGTATATAAGGTAGTGGGCTACCCCACCTAATGTCAATTGGTTTTAGGATGGAACCCCGCTCGGCTTATGTGCTAGGCTATTAGCGCAAGGGCGCACGTGTGCACACGACCCCCGATCCCGAGTCCCAACGGACTTCAGTATGGTATCAGAGCGGAAAAGCCAAACGGCCCGACTCTTGATCCTGGGCTAGCTAAAAAGAGAATGAGATGCTAGACCCCGTTGTCCAAGTGTCAACTAGAGGCGAAAGACGACCCTAGTTGCACTTGCGGGGGCGTGTTGAGAGAATGAGGGATGTGAAGAGACCAAAAGTGTCCCACATCGATAATATGAACAAAGAAGCCTTAATATATAAGGTAGTGAGCTACCCCACCTCATGCCAATTGGTTTTAGGATGGAACCCCGCTCGGCTTATGTGCTAGGCTATTAGCGCAAGGGTGCACGTGTGCACACGACCCCCGATCCCGAGTCCCAACGGACTTCAGTAGATGGCGCGCAACAAACTAGATAATTCGATCTAGTTTAGGTCATCTCGATCGATCTAGACTCTCTTAAACTCTTAATTGGTTCTAAGAAGATTACTGGTTCTGGCTATGGAAATGCTTCTCGTAGGCACATTGTTGATTCAATTCTTTGACATTGGCTTGTTGTTGACACATGTACCTGCCTTGCTCTAAGAACCCCATTTATGCAACAGTTTGCTTATTATCAAAGTCCGACTCGGACCGATGACTGGAGGTCGTGTGTGCATGGACGCACGTGCGCTAGTAGTCTAGCACACAAGCCGAGTGAGGTTCCATTTTAAAACCAATTGCCAATAGAAAGAGTAGCCCACCGACTCGTATACTAGAGCTTGATATGTTCAACTTTCCGATGTGGGACACTTTTGGTCTCATTTCACATCTCAACATTTATCTTCACAATGGCTTGGACTGTCTCATTGTGCAACCTTGATTGTTCAAGGGCTCCCTTGGCCACCCCAATGCAACTTGACTAGTCACTTGATCTATGGTTTCAGGTCACTTATATTACTTGCAAAATTGATTTCAAGTAAATACGAGTTATATATCAACATACTCGACCTTAGTTCCTTAACTTCTCATTATACTTCTACTAGAATTCTGTCATTTAACCTCGGGTAATAACCGATGTCTTCAAAAAAAAGTGATGTCTATATGGGTGATGTAAAAGATCAAAAAATTTTTAACATCGGGTAATAGGTTGTCTTTGATATGGTATAACATCGATTATAAAATATAACCGATGTTATAACATAAAAAAATATTGGGTTTTGACCGATGCTAAAAAGTTTAGACTTTTAAGTACACTACCCCACATAGACATCGATCGATATTTTTTTTAAGACATAGGAAGGCAAGCAACGACACTTATATAAGGTCTAAGGCTCTTATAAGAGTCTGATGTGCGCTCGATTTGCCATGTTTTTCTCTTACACCTATTCCGTTTTCTATCCATATTTTATATTTCTGGGTTAGGAAAGCATGAGAATTGCGTAGTTTATGTTTATTTGCAAATTATGGAGGTCTACACAAGTTCTTGTTTAATTTCGCAGAAATCGAGACATTTTCGGGGCAATTCGGAGAAAAGGAAAGAAGTTGTCAAGTCACTCAATTTCGACTGAGTCACTCAATATCGACTGAAGAGCACCAGAAATCAACCAAGATGACCAGAAATCGAGTGAGGCACTAGAAATCGGCCAAGATGACTCGATATCGAGTCCAACACTCGATATCGAGTGGAGCCTCACCGGAAATCGACCCGTTGACTCGATGTCGAGTCCCTGAAGACCACCAGGAATCGACCAAGAAGTCGATATCGAGTCTCACTCGATATGCACACCACATACCCGACGTCGAGTGAAGATTTACTCGAGACTACACCATGGGTTGATATCGAGTGAAATGACTCGATATCGAGTGACATTCCAGAAGCGATCCGACACTGAACGAGTCCTAATCCGAGGCCAATTGCTTACATCTTAAGGAAAGGATCTTTTATCAAGTATGATGGACATCTATCCTCTATGGTGAATTCCATATTTACCTAGGGGAATTTATTTCTTTCCATTTATTTAATTTAACAAATTTTATTTTAGATAGATTTAGATAGATATAGATAGATGATCTCCTTGGCTAGCAAGGATTGAGCCATATAAATAAAGCCCTAGGGGCTGTTTTTTCATTCATTCAAGTCAAGTCGTCTTCGGATGCAAGGAGAGGGGGAAGAGAGGAGTGAGGCAAGAGAGAGAAGGAGGAAGAAGAAACGAATGGTTGTAAGTTTAGGATATTATTTTATGATAAAGTTATTTTCTTTTATTATGTTTTGTCTTTAATTTCCTTCTTCTAGGCTTGGGGTGATATCAACATAGATATGTTTTATTTATGAATTTATGAGTTTGTATGTCTTTATCATCTTCTATCCCTATATGCATAATTCTTCTACGAGAGTAGCAGGTGATCCTTATTTATGATATTGAAGCGAAACTGATCTTATTATGAATTGGGATTGATTATGAAATTGGGATAGTAACATTTAGGGTTTATGCGACAGCCTACATTCCTATTTGTTAATAAATTAAGAAAGTTATTTGATATGAAGCATGCATCTTTATGTGATTTATAATCTACACATATATGGACGAGGATCGTCTAGTCCACAATTTGTAGTCCATACCGTAGTCCAAATTATCTCATTGGCTAAATTAAAATTTCCAATTATTTTCTTAAATAAATGTTTGTACCTTATAATTTATTTTAATTCTTCTCGGCCAATATGTTTATTGGCTAAATTGATATGAAGCATGCATCTTTATGTGATTTATAATCTACACATATGTGGACGAGGATCATCTAGTCCACAATTTGTAGTCCATACCGTAGTCCAAATTATCTCATTGGCTAAATTGAAATTTCCAATTATTTTCTTAAATAAGTGTTTGTACCTTATAATTTATTGTAACGCTTCTCGGCCAATATGTTTATTGTTGTGATGATCCCTAACTTTGGAAGTTTGCATCTTTATTTGTTTTATTTCATCATTTTTATTCTACACATATTCTATTCGACACCAACCACCATTCCCTCTCCATCCCTCGACATCGACCAACTCTTAGCCGAAGTTGACAACAACCTTACACCTCTTCCCGCTATTCCCGAACTCCGAAACCAACTAAACCTAGAACCATTGACTTCTCTCCTGATGACGAACCTGACTCTACTATCCTATAGCGAGGTCTTGACTATAAATTTATTTGGTCGAGAAACCCTCTTGTCAGAGTCCTATGACACTTACTACAAAAAAAAACCTACCGCATCATTGAGTGCAAGCAACTTTCTATACCAAAAGCATACTACATTATCAAGTGCAAGCAACTTTCTATAATAAGCACCAACTAAGATGACAAGAATGAAGAAAAAGGTCCTATCTAGTAACACCTATAACAGTCGTTTTGTCTACATACGCATACAGAATAAGAATTCTCATTCGTTCATGCAATCCTAGCATGATACTACATCACATGCTATTATGATATGCAACACCTATTATATCATGCACGTATAAGCAGGGAAGTTTTCTATTCAATCTGAGTAAGCTCTGAAGAAACTTACTTGGCTATGCAAAGCAGCATAATAGTAAACCGGCACACATCAAGTCACAATCATAGAGTGTCACCTAGATACATATCGGAAATACAACGAGTCTACGCCTAAGGCTACTCTAAGCATATATACATATCACACACATCATACAATCAGATAGGTAAACAACGTGCATCAACCATACTTTCCATTCTCCATAATCAAACATTGCTTATCTTATCTTGTATTCAACATAAATTGCCAACTCATCAACTTACGACAATGTCCATAATATACTTAGCCAAATCCGCATGCCTATAAGATCATAATCATATATAACATCTCATCATGTTTAACATCTTGCAAGACCCTACTCATGCTATAACTCCCTACTAAGATATTAATCATACATATAATTTGTTAGTCACTCATACATGGTATTAGTCACACATTCATATCATCATGCTAGTTAGTCACCTTACAAGTCAAATTCTCAAGTTAGTTCCAAAACCATTTCAAAATCCGAGTCAAATATTTAAACTGTCGACCTTTGAAAATGTTCGCAAATCATTTTCCAAAACCCGAGTTTAAGTAATCAAGTCAGTCATTTTAAATCCACAAAACATCAAATCCGATTTTCGAAAGCGTTAGGCAAAGATCCCCAAGTTAACAAGTAAAACTCCCGGCCAAAGGGTGTTTTTCGGCAGCGAAAATGGATTTCACCGCCGCGAGACACGCCTAGTGAGCTCCCCGCGAGGCATGGGGGTGTTGCGGCCGCGAGATGGGCATCTCTTCCCCACGAGTGACTCACCACTGCGAGGGTGGCTTTTGCTGCCGCGAAGATGGGGAGTCCTCAAAGGGATCCCATGGGATCCCACTCGTCACGACGAAAAGGGCCACTCGTCGCAGCGAGACAGACAGAACCTTATGCCCTGTTCTGACTCGCGGCCGCGAGTTCTTACTTATGGTGGCGAGTCTGGCCGTGGGAGCTACTGATTTGAGCTCGGTTGGTCTCATTTATTGTTGTTAGCTCTACTAGCTCTCACCCAACCCTTTTCCCAACATCAATACCCATGTTAGTACACACATAACACAAGAAAATCGAGAGAAATGAGGATCCTCACCCAAGTTTCTTCTTTTTTCTTCGGTTTGCTCGTGAAGCTTCATCCGGGCTCCGATTGAGCTTGTTCTTGGGCGAGGTTGCCTAGGATTTTTTGAGGGGTGTTAAAAGTGTGACCTTTGAGTTAGTACGAGTTGAAATGAAGGGAAAACAAGTCCTTACCCCTCCCAAAAACCGAAATCAAAGGAGGGGATCTTCAATGGCCTTCAATGGTTCCTTGAGAGCTTCTCCGGGCTGTTGGGCTCTTATTTCCACTTGGAGGTCATCAAGGGCTGTTGGGGGAGGGAATATCTAGCTGCTCGAAGAAGGATGGAGAGAATGGAGGTGGTTTGGTGGTGTTTGGTTATTGGAGGACCAAGGAGGAAAAAAGGAGGAAGAAGGGAGGAAGGAGATGACGGTGGTGGTGGATGGGTGGCCGGAGGTGTGGTGGTGGTGGTGGCCAAGGGGAGGGAGAAGTACCTAGCCTCTCATGACACAAGAAGGGAGGAAGAGAGATGGATGTGTGTTTAAGGTTTTCTTAGGTTTTAATCCAAGACTTGGATAAGATGTGTTTTAGGGTTTGTGTGTTTAGGTGAGTGTTTGAATGAGGTGGAAGTGAGACAAAACTCTATATCTTATAAGATAAGATGAATAAGGGAGAGGTGTGGATGGAGCCAACTTGTCTCCTTCCCAAAGTAGGGGGTGCAAGAGATGGAGGGAAGAAAAGGTGAATGGGGGTATTCTTCCGAAATGGGTAAGGCATCTTTGACCAAGTTGAATTCAAAGTCACATGTCTCCCTTAGCTCCAAAACTTGGGGTGGGATTTCTGCTAGGGCTATGGGAGAGTGAGACGAGAATCTTTAATCCCGACATGTAAGTTTGAATCCCGAGAGTTAGTTTTCCAAGGATAGTTTCCCAAATCCCGTTCTCTCGATCAATTAGATTTTTGAAAATCCAAGGAAGAATGTCTCCATGCCAAGTTAGTTTCCAATTTTGAATTTAGGTCAAAAATTCGTTCCATGAGTTTCAAAGTTTATTTGTTAGTTTGAGAACAAGTTTTTCTTGAAATGTCCGATTTAAATCCAATTTTAATTTCATTTTTATGAAAATCAAGATTTGAAAATCCGAGCCTTTAAACGTAGCATATGCGGGATTTGAACCCCACATCTTTGTGTTTGAACACAACGCTCTACCATTTGAGCTAATAGACTTTAAATTAGATAGAATGTTCTTATATAATAGCAAAAAGAGCATGTGAAACCTAAGAAAGTCATTTATTAAACCTTTCGAGTAGATAGGAAAATGAAATTATAAGAGTGCATAGCAGAATTACTGCTTGAACCTCTGTCAATCTGCACATGAAATGAGACAGTGATCAAGTAGAATTACTACTTGAACGGATAATTGATTAAACATATGAATGAATGAATGAATGAAAAGAAATTTTATATACAATGAGTCGGATTTTCTTTTGCTTCATCTAGATTCAAGAATGAGTCGTGTCAAAAAGGGTTGAAAATATGTATACAAGTCATTTCAGCAGAAATTTACAATGAGTCGGATTTTCTTTTGTTGCAGCTCTGTCTGAAGTTTTCTATTGTACTGCTGCAAGCTTGTGTTGTATTCATGTAGTTTCTTATACATATCATTCAGAGAAGAAAACTGCAAGTTGTGCATGTAGGATTGTAGGAATGCAAAAGTTTCCTACCATAAGCTATGCATAACAAGAAATTTGTCTAGAGTTTCACAACAAGTTTTTTATGCACTAGAAAATCTTGGAAGGGTGTGTCTTACAACTTTACTTAGTTTTGTTCTATATGAGAGCAAGTCCGACCTATGACCTTAGAGATATGATGTCTGGTTACTTTGTCTCCTATGGTTGATTCATTAATATATATTCATAATTGCAATCATGATAATAAAAGAGAATGTGTCCAGTAAGTACTTACATATAATGGTTATATTGAGTGGTGATTGCATAGAGTGTGGTCTCACTAGCCTGATTCTAGCTTACCCTTAAGCTCCTTATCATCACAAACACTACCAAGAACCTTCAAGACCTTTTTGACGCTACCTGCCTTGATGGAAAAGTTCAAGGGGGTATCAATGCACATGGCAGACATCTACTTTATTGATCTTCTTCAGTCAGAAGCTTTGCTTCTTCAACATCTACTCCTTGAAGCTCTGATGCCTTGCCAGAGCCTCCATGGACGATCCTCTTAGAATAGAGTGGTGGATGCACATCACTGGATTACAACTAGATTTCTTTGAGTGAGAAAACTTGAGAATGAAAGTGTGTAGTTTAAACACTTAGAGACGTGGCATCGTCCTTTCTTCCAAAGTTATATGAGAGAATACTATCTTCTCACAAGGATGAAAAACAAAAAGAATAAAAAGATCAAATGAAATTTCTAAGTAGAAGCATTTACGAGTTTTACCTTAGTTTATGAGGGTTGATTTTAGCAACTATAAGCCCACTAAAAACATCCACAATACATAGAAAAAACACTACATTAATATCTATACATTTAACACTAAAATTGCGGTCTTAAGACTATGAACATGATTAATTATCAAAGAAGATGCATAACAGAATCAAGACTTGCGCATAACAAATTACATAACCTAATAACAAAGTCCAACTTATAATGTCTAAATGGCTAAATATCAAACTAGATACAAAATTCCTAAAACCCAAATTCGTGTAAGCCCTTATTGACAAGTTATAAATCAGTAAGAGAAGTCATATAAATTGAAGTTTTGGGGGGAAAAGATTTCACATTTTAGAATCCCTAATTTGTAACGTTCAACAGTTTATGAAAACCCTAACTCGACTCAAAACACAAGTCAAAGTGGACAAAATGAGTTAACAAGATTGAAAATTTCTTGAAGAGTTCTTCTGTTTCCCCTTTCTTATACTTTTTCACATCATCTACAACACCTAGTTGCACAATAATACATTCAATTTCTATATTCCTAAATTCTCCAAATCAAACACAATCATTAAAAAAAATCGAAATTAGAAATAGTTTACCCCACAATGGTTTCTCTATAGGAGTGATTTCTCTGGAGAGGAGAAGGTAGGAGTCCGGGAAGGAAGAGATGAGATCTACGGGGGTGGTGAAGTGGTTTAACGCCATAAGGGGCTATGGCTTCGTCAAGGTTGAAGACGGTGATGAAGAGCTTTCCGTCCACCAATCGTCGATCAACTCCGACGACTTTAGATCTCTCAAGGAAGGTAAGAAGACCGAGTTCAGCATCGCCATCGGAGAGGGCAAGAAGCTTAGTGTTGTCGACGTCACCGGCTCCAACGGTTCGGCTCTCTAGAGCAAGTTCAGCGGGCCGAGGGAAAATTAGGAACAATGACTGATGCGACAATTGCTTCAATTGTAGTAGGCCTGGGCGTATAGGGTGATGGACTACCGCAACAATAATTCCAATTTCGGAAGCGTCGTCGTCAAAAGGTGGCAGTGGCGGTGTTAGAGCATGTTGTAACAATCTCGGAATCCTAGATGTGGCATGGGACAAATTCCGGGAAAGCGAAGGTAGAAGAGTTTGTGTAGCGTGAGCAAGATGTATGGATGGACGAGAGATCTGGCATCCATAGAGGTCTTGTCGCTTGATAGCATGACATCTCAAATAACCAGGGGAAGTGATAATAAGATTGAAGAGATGAAGATCTGAATTAGGGAAGCTCTACAAAAGAGAGAAGTGAAGATCAAGGTCTGTCGGCAGAAAAAGACGAAGAGGGAAAAGGTGCTAAGAGAGAGAAACAAAAACCTATTTTGAAGTGTTGGAATCGTATTTTCATTTCGTGCTTTGATTTTTGTTTTTCCAAAAATTACTTTAACATTTGTCAAAAAAAAAAGAAAAAAGTGTGTGTCTATTTTATTTTCGACATATCGAATTTAAAAATTGATGTTAAAAAATAATTCCGCATCACGTGTTTTTCTGACAGATGTTAATTACCCGATGTTAAAAGGAATAGTTTTAGTAGTGCATCTAGCCCTTTTAGACCTAATTTCATCACTTGGAGACTAAAAAGGAAGAGATCTTGTGACCTGTGAGGACATGAATCACTTATATAAACCACTCTCAAGATATTTATTATATTCGATATGGAATAAGGTGTTATAACCCCATACTGACAACTACTTTAGGCCCAAGGGACTATTTGGATAAACGAATTTCACCCCCAAATCGAAACCTCTTGAAAATTCAAACCTTAAAACAACATTTTTGATCCAATGAGATTTATGGATAGATTCAATAGGCATTATCTAAGAGATTTAAAGATTTATTTTAATCAATTTGATCCCGATACAGGGCTGACTTTGGAATTCATTCCACCATTTTCACCCAGAACTCAAGCTTATAACTCCTTTGGTCTTTTTTTAGGTATATTGTCCTCATTTGAAATTTGAAAGGAAAAAAGTTCTTGTGACATTGGTATAACTTGAATCACTTATAAATCTCTTTCAGCATCCTTATTACTCATTATACCCGTTATGAGATGTCACATTATGGTCTTCGGGTTTACCACCCATATCCTCTATCAACCCGATCCACATAGGCCTATCAAACCACTCCTCCACTAGGTAGAAATTGGGTTGGGAGGATATTGGTGATAAGCAGGTTCTACACAATGACAGATTCGATTTCAAAGATCAACTAAGTTAATGTTTTCCTTACATTTGTGCCTTTTCACAACGTTTGTAAAATTAATCGACAATTATCCTTATTAGTATTCACTCCTTCATTGTAGCCTTGAGAATTTTTAAGTTGTAATGTACCGTCCATCCCACATCGAAGGCATGAAAAATCCTCGGTCCAACATAGCAAAGGTGAAGGTTGGGCCTATGAGGCCTATGAATTGGGCTTCAAACGAAGAGGCCCATGTTAAAGCTTGGCCCAACATAACGAGGCGGTGATTTATATGTCGATCGGGGTTTTGGTTTTCATGAAAGTTAGGGTTTATCGGAGACCTGATATTAGCAGAAGAGGGGAAACGGCGAGAGGAATCAGAAAAAATGGATTCATTCTCGTCAAGCGGATCACCCTCTCCCCAAATGTCCCCTGATCAAGTGATGAGCCAGCTCAGGAATCAGTTGGCTCAGGCATACGCCGAGGAATTTATGGAGGTATCTCTCTCTCTCTAGGTCTGATTCCGAGGTTTCTTTGGCGAATCTAAACAAGTTTTTGATGGATTTGGCAGAACTGAATGAGTTTGATGAATTTGATTCGCAGTACAGTACTAGTCATCTTTTGATTCATGCGATATCTGCTTGGTCAAATTTATAGCTCTTCGCCCGCTCGGCTTATCATTCTATCAGCACGATGCTGAATTAATCTATTAATCGTGCAATCTATGCTGTATGATTTGTAGCTGATATAGAGTAGAGAGACTCTGCTGATTTGCAAGCTCGAATGGAACTTTAGATTTTCCATAGAACCCTAATTCTAGTTCCAACAACAAACTGGAAAAAAAGAAGACAGATGTGTGATAGTTGACGGTATTGATGCAAAATTGTAGTTTGAACCAGTTATAATCACAGGTGGATGAAATTCATATGTGGTTTGACAGTGTTTGCTTATTTTGATAGTTTCACTTCAGATAGTTTTGGCTTTTTCAGTTATTCTCACTTCTCAGCATATGCACTTGTTGCTTATCAAATTTAAAGCTCTTTAATCGACGGCCTTGTCATTCACTCAGTGTGATATTCAGTTATTTCCTTTCGGTTGAGTGAATATATTAATTGTACAATCTAGGCTGTATGATTGCAGCTAATATATATAGAGAGAGAGAGACCTTGCTAATTTGTGAACTTAAATGGAAGTTTACTGACCCTAATTCCAGTTCCAACAACAAACAGAGAAGGTGAGAAATTGGAGATTGAGCTAGTTATGTTCATGGGTGGTTGAAGTTCATATGTGGTTTTGACAATGATAGCTTAATTTGATAGTTTCACTTCAGCTTGCTTTGATTTATTCTCGGCATATGAATAAGTTGCTTATCCTCTAGCTTGACTCTCTGGTTTGTATTAGATTGTGTTAATCTTGATACGAGCTTAATTTGTTTTCCCTGTATTTGTTCTTCAGACATTAAGAGGCAAGTGCTTTGAGAAGTGTATCACAAAGCCAGGTAGCAGCCTGAGTGGGAGTGAAAGTAGTTGTATCTCAAGGTGCGTTGATCGCTACATTGAGGCTACGGGTATAATTACCAAAGCCTTGCTTAGTGCCAACCGTTGAGTATTGAAGCAAGCTCGAGCTTGGCTTGAATGAGTGGGCGTGTCCCCTTTTGTGATCGCCTGTGTGTTTGATTATGATTCTTAGAATTAAATATTCTCAGAATTTTTGAAATGAGCTTTTGTTGGGGTAGATGTTGCTTGTAACTTACTTATTTTATGGTCTTATATATCGGTTACAATCAAGTTTAGCAGTAAAACAGGATTGATTATTGAGATCATCTGCTGATTCACAATTCATTGGTTCTTGTTCTGTCATCTCTCATTGTTTTGATCGCCTGCCATCCGAAGATTTGGCTCTACAAGCTAGTCTTCTCTTATGCAGGATTGCAGTAAACAGGCATGCTTGTATTTGCTTAACAAAAACATTGCTACATCATCTTGCATACAGTCTAAACACCAGCAACTAAATGAAGTACGACAGGGAAATTTGCAGCATGAAAAAGAGCAAATAGCTCAGCTTGTGTTGTATTCCAAAGGGTTTGTGCCTGTAGATGCATCTTCTTGGCAATAAAAACAGTGCTACATCATCTTGCATACAGTCTAAACACCATGAGACACTTACGACAATTGTGAAACGTCAAGGGTGTATATAATCTTATGAGCCAGAATATGAACTGGAAGTGTAATCTGTCCAAGTTCTTGTACAAAAATATGGCTATATATATGTATGGTATACATTAGAGATACATGAAAGAAAAAACATTTGTTGTACAATAATACACTTGATTATGACAGAAAAGAAGGCAAAAAATTAAGAGGAGGCACTTGTGTGAAGAGCCACCAAAGATGCATATGCACCGTCTTTGATCCGAAGGAGAGTTTCATGACTTCCTTTCTCTGCAATCACTCCATTTTTCACCACTGCAATGAGATCTGCACCCTTGATGGTTGATAGCCTATGAGCCACAACAACTGTGGTCCGGTTCACCATGACTCGGTCCAATGCATCCTGAACAACTCTCTCAGACTCTGCATCTAATGCGCTAGTGGCCTCATCCAATAGTAAGATCTTCGGGCTCTTCACTATTGCGCGAGCAATTGCCACTCGTTGTTTCTGCCCTCCTGACAACTGGGTTCCGCGCTCACCTACTATAGTATCATACCCCTACAAAACAATGATATTTGTGTTAATAAAGATCTGCATTGTTTGTAACTAAGAAGTGACATGTATCTAAAGAAAAACTATGGTACCTGTTGCAATGAGCTTATGAACTTGTGGGCATTCGCCATCTTTGCAGCCTCTATGATCTCAGATTCGGTTGCATTTCCTCCCTTTCCATACGCAATGTTAGCACGTATGGTGTCGTTGAATAACACAGGCTCTTGGCTAACGAGTCCCATTTGTTGCCTCAACCACTTGAGCTGGAATTTCTGGATTTCAACTCCATCAAGGGTGATACGACCAGAATCCGGATCATAAAACCTTTGTAGCAACGAGATGACAGTTGATTTTCCACTCCCACTCTCTCCAACAAGAGCAACAGTCTACATAAACACAAAGGCGAGTTCAACCACAAGAAACCGATTGCAAAATTTTATCCGAAAACAAACTATTTAACTCCAATGCTATATCCTATAGCTTGAGAGATTACCTTGCCAGCACGAATGTTCAAGTTGATGTCGTTGAAGATCTGGATGTCGGGTCTAGTGGGATACTTGAAGCTGACATGCCTAAGCTCAATATCTCCCTTGACATCCTCAAGAGTCGTTCCTGATTCGTCGCTTGCATCTATGTTGGACTTCCTGTCAAGCATAGCAAATATGGAGGCAGCAGCAGTCCTTGCTTTGCCACTATCAGGAGTGAGGGAGCTTGATTGGGAGATCCCAAATGCCGCCATGGTCAAAGCGAAGAACACCTGTAGAGGAAAACACATCTTACTGTCAAATATGAGTAAGATGTTAACAATAACAAGATCTCAAGAATCAAATAGACCATCTACTTACCTGAAAAACCTTAGAGAATGTCGTCTTTCCATGCCCAACAAGCTGTGCTCCGGCATAGAAACTTGCAGCATATACCAAAAACATAAATGCATTGGACATACCGAATCCTACACCGCTAACAAACCCGAGTCTTATGCCTGCCTCCATGGGTCCTTCACACTTGCTCTCGTATAGTTTCATCACCTTCTCTTCAGCACAGAAAGAGGCCACAGTTCTTATACTCCCAACCGCGTCATTTGCAACTTGGCTTGCATCTTCGTACTTCTTCTTCGCATCCGCACTGAACCCTTGAGTGAACTTGAGCTGGAAGTATCCACTGATTCCGATGAGTGGTATCAATACAAGGATAATCAGAGAAAGCTCCCAGTTGGCTGTGAAGGCAATCACCAAACCGGCAACTGCTGTCGCTATGTTTTGAACAAGCAAAGCCAATGCATCGCCTATTAGACCGCGCACAGCTGCAGCATCAGAGGAAAGCCTCGCGCCAATGGCACCACTTGAGTTTTCCTGCTCATCAAACCATCCTATCTCCATGGACACCACTTTCTCAAAGCACATTGACCTGATCCGTTGGATCAACTTTCCACCAGCCACCGCGAAGAAGTAGTTTTGGAGCGGATTAACGACCCATGCCACGAAACCAAGGGCTGCAAACACCAGTGCCCACTGTCTAGAATCCTTCTTCAGCTGGTGTGGTGGCTCATAGAATGCCTTGATTGCATTGGAGATTAGGATACCGAAAACCGGAAAGATGCAGCCACTAAGGATGGCAAAGAATGCTCCAAGTAGCAGCACAGGAATTTCAGGCTTGTTGAGAGTGGCAAGTCTTCTAAGAGATACCTTTGGCTGTTCTTCGCCTTCAGAAGGTGTCATGTCGCCGTCATCAACTCCTCCTGACATGTCTGGAACATCTAGACCTACACCGGACATGAAGGATCCTGATCGTCGACTGCTTCCTCCTCTCCCTGAGGATCCCCTACTCAACGACCTCAGTGATGATTTTTGTCTCTGGCCAAAAGACCTATGGGATTCAAGCTGCCCTGTTTCTTTCTTCATGTCTTGCAACCGTATAAGCTGAGAGTATGCGCCTTCAGGATCAGTGAGGAGTTCCGAGTGTGTCCCTAAACGGTCCATCCAGCATAGAGTTAGCTATGATAGCAAGCAACAAGTAGCAAAGAAATGAAGTGATGAATTTGAAATTACCTTTTTCAACCACCTTTCCTCGATGAATCACAGCAATCATATCGGCATTCCTCACTGTGCTCAACCGATGAGCAACAACTACCGTTGTTCGGTTCACCATTATCCTATCCAATGCTTCTTGCACAACCCTTTCGGATTCTGCATCAAGTGCACTAGTTGCTTCGTCAAGAAGCAAAATCCTCGGGTCCTTCAAGATGGCTCTTGCTATTGCAACTCTTTGCTTTTGTCCACCCGATAGCTGAGTTCCGTGCTCCCCAACTGATGTATCTAATCCCTGCAGATCATCAGTAGGCATGTTAGGAGATCTCCTACACAAAAAATGCTGAATGGAAATCAGTGTGTGAAACTGAAATGAAATGGAACCTGTGGTAGTTTATCAATGAACTTTGCAGCATTCGCAAGCTCGGCTGCAGCCCTTATTTCTTCGGTGGTTGCCCCATCTTTGCCATATGCAATGTTTTCTCTGATTGTGGATGCAAATAAAACAGGTTCTTGGCTAACAAGGCCGATTTTACTTCGAATCCATCTGAGTTGGAAGTCCTTGAGGTTAACACCATCAATGAGGACCTGACCGGAGTGTGGGTCGTAGAATCTCTCTAACAGACTAATGACTGTCGACTTCCCACTCCCGCTTTGTCCAACCAATGCAGCAGTTGTTCCGCTGGGTATCGTAAGGCAAAACCCGTTGAAGATTTGCTCATCGGGTCTTGCAGGATAGCTGAAACAAACATCTCTTAGCTCAATATCGCCTTGGATGTCGTCTAGCACTTTCCCACTCAAGTCAGATGCATCAATTTCTGGCTTCCTGTTGATTGTCTCGAACATCTTATACGCTGCAGCTTGCCCCGCGGCAAATGAACTCAAGCAAGGAGATACTTGCCCCAATGACCTGTTCAAAATAGAGCAAGATCATCATCAATCAACACTTGTAAAAAGAGAGAGATTGGTGTAGTGACTCTTTTGTTTCTTTTTACTTACATGGATCCAGTCAAGACGGCGAAGATCACATTCAGAACAATGCCCCCTGTATACCCTTTTTCAAGGACCATTTTGCCACCAAACCATATAGCTAAAGCATAGCTTCCGAAGACGACGAAGAACAGAGTTCCAAGGCCAAGGCCGGAAGCCAATCCTTGATGAACTGTCGAAGTATAGGCACGTACGATTGCCCGTTTGTAATCTGCCACAGCTTGCTTTTCGCCCGTGAATGAAACAACCTGGATGGTGATTTACAAGTACTTGAAATCAGTCAAATGGACACCAAAACATGACATGTATCTGAAACCATGGAGTTCAAACTCACAGTTCTGATGCCGCCTATCGTTTGCTCTACAATAATAGATGCTTTCGCATACGCGTTTTGGCCACTCGTTGACGCCTTGCCTATCATGACAGCCATAACTCCTCCGGCAACAGCCATAAGCGGAATACAAGAAAGCATGACAAGGGTCAGTAGCCACCCTTTGATGAATCCTATGACGAACCCTCCAACAAACGTCGATCCCAGCTGAAGGAACTTGCCAACCTAAATGCAGCACATAACCATAAGGAACCAAGAAATGCCATGAATTGACCAAGCTATATAAGCAATCTTCGGTGTTGGTTACCTTCTCGCCCATGGCATCCTGAATAAGCACGGTATCCCCAGACATCCGACCAACGACTTCTCCTGTGTTTGTCTCTTTGTCAAAGAAGGCGACATCTTGTCGCATTATAGCTTTCAGATAGAGGTTCCTTATCCTTGCAGCCTGTCTTTCTCCGGTGACCATCCAACAGGCAACCTCTGAAAAAGAATGATACATTAGTTCATGTATATATTGTTCCTTAACTTGATTCCGAATCAATCAAAAGGATCGGATAATGCTTACGAAGACATGCTGCAATCGCGACTCCAATAGCCAGGTAGACGAATTTCAGAGCAACCTGATAGAAACAAAATCAGATTAGAATCAAAGATAGATAAGTAGCTACATATATATATTGTTGGGAAATTTGTGAATCCCACATCGGAGGTAGGAGGATTATGAACCTAGATGGGCTACTCCACCTAATGCCAATTGATTTTGGGACTAAGCTTTTGGAAAAAAAACTCACCCTTGAGACGATGTGGACGACGTGTGGAGTGTTCTGGTTGGTACCGAAAGCATCAACAAGCTGGCCAAACAAGACAGTCATAAGAGGCATACAGATACCATTCCCAACAGCGCTGACCGAGCCAACAAACATCAGAAGCTTGTCTGTCGAATCTGCAAAGGCGAAGAGCTTGTAGAATGACACTGTTTGATTCTTCTGCTTTTCCTTCTTGGCAGCCTTGCTCTTATCCATCTCAACCTCCATTGGAGCTGCGTTTGCAGATGAGGTTGAAGTCGACGCCTCATCAACCTTACCATTTTCGCTAGACATCTTGGTTGTGTCTAGACTTTCTGTAACCGAATTCGCTTCCTGATAGATCAGAAACCAAGTCACATGAAACTAATGTAATAAGTAATCAATTCAAACAAAGTGGCTCTCTACTTGAACCATGGTAGGTGTGGAAATTAAAGACATCACATTTGACAAACACATGTTATATATGAGGCAATGATAAAGTTTTCAAAGACAAGTCAAAGATGTAGAAATTAATTGTTCCCAAGTACATAAATCTTAGGTACGTATACACCATGAGTAGCCACTATATATATCCACTTAGAGCAGGGTCTAGGGTTGAATTGAACGCGCGCTCTTATCGAAAGTGTGTTTTCGAGCAATAAAGAGGTGTTTAGAAGTTGGTAAGAGGGGTAATCATATGAATGAAGAAGAAGAAGAGGAATAATAATACAGTAAAAAGAAGTAGTACTAATGACTTAATTAGGTGTTAATATGGATCTAGTGGTTGTAAAGGAGACAGTACAGGGTATATAGAATGATTGGTATATAGGCAAAATTAAAGAGTTAATTACAACCAACTTTTGTGAGAAAGGTCAAAAGAATTAGACCCACAACCCACAACTCACCATCCATCATCACCAACAATTGAAAGCGAAAAGCAAATTTTGTTTGGTGAAATTCCAATTCATGGAAGAGAGAATGTAGAGCTTCCAATTCATTGGCTCAATCAACGTTTGATTAAAATGCAAGCATCTATGGATTTTCATATCTGTAATCATCTGAACACATAAGCACGGTTAAAGTTCTATCATAAAACCAATTTAGTCTGCCAACTTATATACTAAGACTTATTATACTCAACTTTCAACGTGACACTAGCTAGCTTAATCCACAAGTGGCAGCTAGCTAGGAAAAGGAAATGCAGTGAGATTTAGTATGGAGGTTGAAGCTCACCAAAACGGGATGGGCTGAAGAGCTAAAACGACGTCGTTCTGAGGCCAAATTCAGGATTTGTAAGCTCTGCACAGATCATTCAATAAACATTGACTGAGTAAATTCAACACCTATAAATTAATCAGAAGGCGGGAAGTAGTAGAGAAATAAAGAGATTAATTAATTAAATTGCTCACCAAAATATGAAATTGAAAAATAAAAACCCCCTTCCGAATGAGAAATCAAAGATTAATGAAGGCGTATATATATAAATGGGAAGGGGGCCAGAATATCTGGAACGAAAGAATGTGTGGGTTGGTCACTCGCGAACTTCATCTTCATCCTCACTTTCGTATTTATTTCCCATAGTGGGACCCATCCCACCTACATTTTGCATTTTAACATGTGAACTTGTTTTTTTTTTTTTTTTTTCTTAATGGATTTATAGTTTCATTTTTGTTTTTTAATGGCGCCAAGTTTCCTTTATTGACCCAAAAAATTAACAAACAAGTTTCATTTTTCATTCTTCCATTTTGTTTTTCTTCTTCCCCAAGGCAATTGCATTCACACCTAAAATCAACCTCAAATGTGGGAATTGTTTCAGCGTCTCCATCCGATTTCCCATTTTAAGTTTGTTTCTAAATTTTGGAGATTTTAATCTAATAATTTTTTATTTCATTCTTTAAAATAAGAAAATAATAGAAAAATATTACGGTATTCTAAAAAGCTTAATGATTCTCCAAATTTTTAAAATAGGAAAAGTTTTTGGAGTTAAAATAAAAAAAATTTAAAGAATATGTATTTTGTTTTTCATTTTGAATAAAATTTTGGAGAAATTGTTGGAGATCGTTTTTTTTTTTTTTTTACAGTAGGCAACCAGCAGAATGTCTTTGGCACAGTTTTTTTTTTTTTATAGCTAGACGATCCCGGTAGCAGTATTGAAAGCGTGCAGCTGTAAATTCCTTTTGCATCTTCTTGACTTCCTCTACTACTCTTAATATCTCCCATGGGGCTGAGTTCGGTCCTTCAATTGTCTTGACCACTTCCAGATTTCGATGATTACCTTACGCCATCCTCTATTTCGAGCTATTTCTAACCCTTTGCAGAAAACAAAGAATTTTGTGTGGATTACAGGTCCCTTATAAACTTTTTCATGAAAAATATCCATTACCTAATAAACTTAGAAAAATGTGTACCTCATTAACAAGGGGTGTGTGGATTCAATATTTCAATGTCATTATAAACTTAGAAAAATGTGTACGTCATAATTAAAATAAGGGTTAATTAAAATTAAAATATTTTATAAATTATGTTAACTAATTTTATTATTTTATAATATAGTTATAAATTTTACACGATAATAAAATTTTAATTAATATAACACAATGCATTTTATTTTAAATTTATTGTGTTAAGAAAAAACAAGTGTTGTTTTTATTGACATCGTTTTTCTAATTTTTTATTATATTATCACACTCCATGGTACATATTATAGTGATTGTCAAATTTGTTTTAACTTAACTGTCTACATTACTGATTTTTTTTTTCCCTAACTTATACATTTTCTAGATTTATTTTTCTTTTATCTATATGTGTTTTATGTATATTTTTACTTTAAAAAATATTTAGAGGAATAATTTGTGAATTCAAATTCCTAATTATATGGGTCGATTTGAACAATACTTTATATTTTTTATTAATGTTTTTTATTTATTTAAGAAAATAATAAATATCGATCCGTATAATGGACGTACTAGTTTTTTTTTTTTAATTAAAATTAAAATATTTTATAAATTATGTTAACTAATTTTATTATTTTATAATATAGTTATAAATTTTACACGATAATAAAATTTTAATTAATATAACACAATGCATTTTATTTTAAATTTATTGTGTTAAGAAAAAACAAGTGTTATTTTTATTGACATCGTTTTTCTAATTTTTTATTATATTATCACACTCCATGGTACATATTATAGTGATTGTCAAATTTGTTTTAACTTAACTGTCTACATTACTGATTTTTTTTTCCCTAACTTATACATTTTCTAGATTTATTTTTCTTTTATCTAGATGTGTTTTATGTATTTAGGGCTTGTTTGGTATCCATTTCCGGGAATCAAAACTGGGAATCGTAATGGATGATTACCGATATAAGTGTTTGATACGATAGAAACTTGGAATCGTAATGATTCCCGGGAATCATCCATTCCCAATTTTGTAGCCCATCTCATCCCCATCAAAATACTAGGTAATCATCCATTCCCAATTTTGTAGGTTATTATTATTGTTGTTGTTACTATTATTATTATATTTATACTTATATACTTATATTATTATTATTATTATTATTATCATCAATACTTTATTATTTAATATATATTATATTATATTTTTATTTTTAATAATAATATATTTCTATTTCTATTATTATTTTTATAAATATTTTATTATATATATATTAGTTTTATATTATTATTAATTATATTATATTATATTATATTTATACTTATATTATTATTATCATCAATATTTTATTATTTAATATATATATATATATATTATATTTAAAAATATATATATATTTCTATTAATATTTTATTTATATTTTATTATTTCACAAATATATATTAGTTTTTATTATTATTAATTATATTTTATTATATTTATAATTATATTATTATTATTATAATATTTAATTATTTAATATATATTATATTATAATTTTATTTTTAATAATAATAATATAATTCTTTTAATATTATTATTTTATTATTTCATATATATATATTTATTATTATTATATATTACAATAATAATGTTTATCACTATTTTATTTATTTATTTATTTTTAGTATTTTATTATTTAATATATATTAGTTTTATTATTATTATTATTATATTACAATAATAATGTTTATCACTATTTTATTTATTTCTTTATTTTTAGTATTTTATTATTTAATATATATTAGTTTTATTATTATTATTATTATATTACAATAATAATGTTTATCACTATTTTATTTATTTCTTTATTTTTAGTATTTTATTATTTAATATGTTTTAGTTTTATTATTATTATTATTATTAGTTCAGGAATGGTTCATTCCGACAGCATACCAAACAACCAGCTCCAGTAATGGAATTTTTTTTCTAAATATTCACTAAAAAATAAAAAATTACAAAAATATTCACACTTTCAAACTATTTACGAAAATATTCATTTTTGTCAGATCGGACAGAAAAACGCGGTCTCAGACCGCGTTTTATTCGTAAGGTCAAAAATCTGAAATGGATTGAAAAGGGTAAAAAAAAGGCTAACAAAGAGACGCGGTCTGAGACCGCGTCTCTTGTTTTTTTTATTTTTTATTTTATAAAAAATTGAAACTGGAAAGTGGGAGAGAGGGGAAGGGCCGGACTGCCGGAGGGAGGCGGAGGGGCGGAGGGAGGGAGATGAAAGGGCCGGAGGGAGGCGGAGGAGAGAGGAGGCCGAGCGGGTGACGGTCGGAGAGGGCACTGGAAGAAGTTCCGAAGGGGAGAGCTGCTAAGGCGGCGCCACGGTGGATCTCGATCTCGATCGAAACGAGATCTTCGATGGTTGTCCGCTGCACTGGATCTTCGATGAGAGGACCAAATCTGAAACCGGACTCCATGGATCTGGATCTCGATTGAAACCAGATCTTCAGCCTCCGGTCTTCGTCGCCATTGAAGCAACTTCAGCGGGAGAGATCGAGATTCGCACCACCACCAAGCACAGCCTCTGCCTCCATGCTCCTTCGATTCGGCCCTCGGTGGCCGCTAGCAGCGAAAGAGAGAGACAGAGAGCGAGAACGGAGGGAGGAGCAGCCATGGGAGCGTCGGTATCGAAATTGGAGAAAGGGGTGAACTGAATGGGAATTGGATGGCGGAGGCGGAGGATTCCAGACAGCGACGGAGGCGGCGTTCACCTTCGATGGCCAAGGTCTCGCAGGCGGTGGTGGGTGGCGTTCAATTGAAGGTCGTCGGAGGTTGGGAGCTCTCTGGCGAACCTCTCCGGCCACTCCTCTTCGACGGTTGTCCCGGCCGGCAAGAAGCCCTCGCCGTCTGAAACGCGGCGCTCACGATTGTCTCTTCTCCTTCTTGTTTCTCTTTTTTTTTTTTTTAATTTTCAAAGTAAAACGCGGCCTCAGGCCGCGTTTTACATATATATTATTTTTTTTGGTTTTTTTTTAAATTGAGAAATAAAAACTAACACCTAAAACGCGGTCTGAGACCGCGTTTTTCTGACCTCTCTGCAAATTTTGAATATTTTTGTAAATAGTTTCAATGTGTGAATTTATCCGTAAATTTTTTTTTTTAATGAATATTTTGAAAAAAAATTCCCAGTAATGGGTCATTACCATTTTCTGATTCCATTCCAATTCCGATTCCCATTCCGATTCCAGTATTTATACCAAACGGGGCCTTAGAGGAATAATTTGTGAATTCAAATTCCTAATTATATGGGTCGATTTGAACAATACTTTATATTTTTTATTAATGTTTTTTATTTATTTAAGAAAATAATAAATATCGATCCGTATAATGGACGTACTAGTTTTTTTTTTTGTTTTTTTTTTTATGACGTGGGGGTTCCGAGGTTGTCGACTAATCCCCCACGGGTCCGAGCCCTAGCCTGTAAAGGATCCGAACCGGACAAGCCAGGCGGCAAGCCACCAGGCAGGCTCACCCAAGCTAATGAAGGCTTGAGCACCCACTTAATTACACAAAGTGTAAGTAATGGGATTTGAACCCTTGACCTCTTGCAAGGGTTACCTCTCCCTTACCACTAGGGCAAGAGGTCATTGGTATAATGGACGTACTAGTTGATTTAAATATATAGAGTGGATATATTATATATCGACCAACAATCATTGTCGATTATGGAATATATACTAAAGTAAAAATAAAGCAAAGCCCTAGCCCCTAGTGCTCAACTAATGTGGATATATTGGTGGCATAATTAATTAATTGAAAATATGATAGTGAGGGATACGCCGTACTTAATAATTTACTTAGAAGTGTATTCAAGTTGGTCTATTATATTTATTTTTAATCAGGAATATATTCATATATAGTGTCTAGGGTTTGTTAGTGTCATGGGCCGATGCAGAAGATGATTATGTGATACTTCTCTTTCCGAGAGTGGTACAATTACAATTAATCATTTCGGAATAACTCACTGGAAAGGACTTGTGGATAATATCTATAAGTTCTCAGTTCAAACCCTAGAATAACTGTTCTTTATTTATCAATTCAAGGTACAATTACAATTAAATTTACAAAGATTTGTTAGGACAAATGAGAGTGGTGCAATTAAATGTATATATTTATATTTGTGTTGTTTTATTTTCATGTGAGGAGAATAAAAGGTCACAACGTACGTTAGCTATATATATCTATATCTATAAATCTATATCTATATATAATCTTAATTTAGAATATTTAAAGACTTATGTGTCACCTTCTCCTTAATCCTCTTCTTTCTACCAATCAAGTTTTTTTTTTCCTTTTTTAATTTTCCCCTTTAATTATTATTATTATTCCCTTTATCTCTTTAAAACAATCACATTTTTTCTTTTATTCTTAACATATGTACTAACTACACTACAGGAAAACAGTGCCAATTTCGACACTTTTTATGACCAATCTCGACGCTTTAAACCGTCGCAAATTTCATTTTCGACGCTTTTAAAAAGCATCGAAAATTCTTGCGTCACGAATGACATGTGCTATTTTCGACGCAAAATTCTGTCGAAGCCAATCTCGACGTCCTAGGGCGTCGGAAATGGCATGTAATTTTCGACGCCATAGAGCGTCGAAAATGACATGCCAATTTCGACACCCTAAAACGTCGAGATTGACATTTTATTTTTCAAAAAAAAAATAAAAAACGAATTTTTCTTCTTTCAACCCCTTTCATTACACATTAATTCAAATCCTTTAATTAACAAAAAACATCAACAGAAATCTAATAAAGCATTAGTCAAATGAATCAAGATCTTACATGAGTGAATTAAAAATAATATACATGACATCAAATAATTGAAATAACAATTATTGATAATATACATGACATCAATAATTGTTTACCTCAGGACTCATCTAATAGCTAGATAATATATAGACCTAGGAACTTCAACTATAAGCTTTATTGGCTAACGCACAATCAGAGGGAAAAAGCACTACTACTGTGTGCTTTCTTATTCACTTGTTCACCACTTCCAGCAACCCAAAATCATAGAGCAAAAAATTTGAAGATAAAAATCAGGACTCATAGTTGAAGAGAATAGGAAAGAAAGAGGAGTAGGGATTAGTTAGACAAGAACAAAGAGAAACAATGAGAAGAGACAGGCACCAGCAATCTGGTAGATATCACTTAAAAGATGTATTCAGTCACAGTAGGTGAAGGAAGCAAAGCTTGTAAAATCCCTCAAGTAAACCCAACTGCGTGTGTATAAAAAGACATTTCAGGTCAAACAAGAAGATAGCCAACCTGTTATCCAAAGTACCATTTTCACTAATGGCACCTCCTAGTGAAAGTTCCTCGCTCCCAGTTTCGCTTTCCAGATGGTCGTTGTAACTTCCATTTTCGGTATTTGCTGATATTTTGTATGCCATACCCTCACAGAGAAAACAGTTGCCTTCTAGTGAGCTAGGCAAACAAAACAGACACGCCAGAGAGTATGGTGAATGATTCAGTACATGTAACACATAACATCATTTGGTAAAAGGCAGGTTCTACTTCTAGATTTATACTGTATTTTGTAGGGTTGTACCTATCGGGTGCTCCAACATCGTATGAATCATGTGGACTCATTTCCATAGCTGCCAGCTGATCCACTCCTGGTCTGAGGTATCCCAGCAACCTGATCAGGGAAGGAAAAGAGAACCTCTACAAGTTAGACTACAACCTAATATTAATATTATTTAGCCTACTAAACGACGAAAGAAATGGTTGCGTGCGAACTCACAAGTTAATGGCCTTCTGCCTCTTGGCGTCCATGCACACATTTACGAAGAAATGCTGCAAAGTATTTATCATCTCCTTCAACTGGATGGAGGGTCTCCATTCACCGCTCTTCTCAGAGAAGATCTGCTAGGATCAGAGCTTCACAATTTAGAGGGATAGAAGCCATGGAAATGTATGCTCAATGGAAGTAATGAAGAATTCCTGGCTCTTTGGATCATCAAGAAAGTGAGAAAGAAAGAAGTACCTTGCAGCGAGCACTAGATCCTCCATACTGCCACGCAATAGCATCGCCCATTGCCTTATAAACCTCCGTTGTTTTACTCACCAAAGATTCGTCTAACGAATCCACTTCTGGGGTTCTAATGATTCCTAAGGCATGTAACTGATAGCCAAGAGCAACTAACCCATAGGCAAACTGTGCCTATGGGTTCACAAAGTGATTCTTGCACAATTTTTTGTTTTTCTTGCATTCCCTTTCTGACTTCTTGATGTCTTCAACAGATTCAAATGAAGTCTCCAATTTGTCTGTGTCTTCATTCCACTCCCTACACAGCGTTTCAAATAGCAGAAAAACAAACAGCATATCACATCTTGGACTGAAGACTTGAGCTTAAGCCAATAATTGGCCATCAAAAACTTCAAAGATTCAATTTAGACAATGAAACTAGTTTTTGAGTGTCTGGGGTTGGACATGTCTACGACGGTTTGCTGAACGCTCACTGACGGGATAACTTCATAACTGAGGAATCCAATAAAGTCACATACTTCCACATCCACTTCATTTAGAAGAGTCAGGACCGAAGCACCTTCACTAGAAAGTTATTTTTGGCTTTTCAGCATGGTAATTTAATTGATCAAAAGAAACTTCAGAAATGAGATGAGTAGAAAAAATTCAAGTCAAATTACGTTTGGAAGTGGCCATCCAGATCCATGCTTATGAACTCAATTTTTCTCTCCTTTGGCAAGCAAGTATTGACAGAAATAGCTGTGTTGAGATACTCTTCGCCAAGAACAGATTCACGCGGTTTCTTCTCGCAACACTGCAGATCATTAGGGGTGATGACAGTTAGTAGAACTTCTGTTTCAAGTAGAGACATGTCTAAAAATCTTGTCCAATATGAAGGATTGTGACACCTTTAATAAGCTCAATATAACTATTGGGTCACCGTATCTTTTGCTAAGTTCCTCAAAGTGGATTCTCGTTGCCTTATAGTTGGCATCCGCGTCCAGTACTTCATATTATTAGTGAGGTAAGACAAATCATATTCTGGGAAAGTAAAAACTGGAAGCTGCTTCTGGAACTTACATAAAATGTCTGGCTTAAGTTTTGACCATGAATTAGGCTGGCACCACAAAAGGGGAACGGAACCTCGGTTTTGCACTATGGAAGTTACTTTGTAAGAAAACCTGCCACAGATCTCTCCACAAACTATCTGCTCAATCTCAACATAGTTTGCAGCATGACCCTCATCATTTAGACCGCGTTTTAGAAACCTGCCATTAGAGAGAAAGCAGAAGAAATGACCTTGTTATTTGGGTAACTAAGAAGCTCCACATTGTTTCAGAAACAGTATGTACTCTAACATATAAACCTGAACCTAAAGTTGCTAATGAGTAAATACACTGCCTTTAGACATTAAAAATTGCAAGATTCTATCTAAAATATCGGTATGTACGTGCCAAACCTTGGGCCAGCATGATGACGTGATCGTCTAGCTATAAGAGTAAGATCGAATTTGCAGCCATATCTTGAAAGCTTGACCTAGGAAAGACCCATGATAATTCGTTACTATCACATTGTACTCTTCAGTCTTCAAGGATAGATGTTATGATTTAAAAAATTGCAAAAAAGGTAGCCACCAAACTTCTTTATAGTCAATCAGAACAACAAAACAACAATGCCTAAGGTGAGCACATGATTACCTGTTTGAAGAAGCCATGAACCAGTGCCACTGTCCAGAGGGTATTTCCAAGATGCTTCCGAATTTCTTTTGTTAAGAACTCATTCTAAGCAAATGTTGATCCATAGGATGTTGATCCTGTATCATTGCCACATAAGTTCTGTTGTAGGCTGTGCATCAGATCATATGAATAGCTGAAGTAGTAATCAGTAAAATCTACTGAACACAGAAGCTTCTTGTATCTACACCATTCAGAAAAGAAAAAGAGATCTGAACCACATGAATATAGGCCTGATAACATGATCACCACAGCAAGGAAAGAAGAAAGTAAAGAAAAAGAGATCTGAACCACATTGTTAGCCTTACTTTTTTGTATTTTAAATTTTGAATATCTTGTCAACCAAATTTTATTATTTTGAGTTCCCCTTTTTTTATCCTTTACTCCTGGTTTACAAAATGGAAGGTGGATTTGCCCCCCACACCTACAACATCTCACATACGATTGATTGAAGGCATAGGCCGGGTTCGAGCAGGCAAGGGGAAGTCGTCCAGAACCTAATCACCTAGGCGTGCATTTTTAAACATTGCTCTCAACAACTTATCGTTTTAGGGAGGAATGTAGATCCAAAAGGAAGAGATGGGATACCCATTTTCTTACTCTGCAAGCAGTATCAAACAAGATGTATACATAGAATAACCAACTTAAACCCACAAGTGTCATAGTAAATAAATAAATAAATAAAGTGAGGTATAAGAAACCATAACCTCCTTGGACTTCAACTCTTGAGCTGTGTTCATTTTCATTATGTTAGCCTGCTTCAAGAATTCTTCCTGAAGGTTGCCAGAAAAAATTGAGTCAGTTTACTAGTTTCCATAAATAAGAGAGCCAAAAAAAATATAGAATCAAAAATAAAAATATTAGCATAAAATCTATTAACCTCGGAGCGCTCCTGATAAAAAACGCAAAGGGACCAATGCAGAATCCACAAACCACTTTGCCTGCAAGTAAAGAAACAGAAAGGATCGTGACATGATCATCAAATTAACAACTCCAAGTAACAGAGTGCAACTCAGCAAGATACTTGCACCTCAAGACAGAAATTAATGCTCACAATTGTCCAATGTATACACTTCCAATGATACTCTTGACCAATTGTTCCATCTCACACTATAATAATACTCTTCAATTTTTACACTTCCAATACTACTCTTGTTTCATTTCTACACTTCAATAATTATTCTCTCTATTGTGTAGCGCCTAGTTACCTCATCATTTCTCTCACTGTATGTCATAGATTTCTTCCTCATTCTTTAGAAAAGGCAAAAGAATAGTTCACTTTGTGCTCACTGCGTGGCATATGTCATATCTCATGTGAAAACAGTTAATTAAAACCTCTTTGTACATTCAGTTTCAACTATGCTGTAGTGATTTTGGCCTTGTGAAACTGATGCTTGCTGACCTTGCTGCGTGGCATATGTCATATCCCATGCTAGCAAATCTACAAGATTACAACCGGTTAAGATCTGCGGACCTTGCTGCATCGATGGATGAGGTCTTGTAGTGCCTTCATCTTCTGTGTGATTAGAGAATGATGAGGCAGGGAATATGGTGTTAACTCTTGTTTAAGTGTAAACAGAAATAGAAATACTGACCCTTTCCGATAGATTATGCACCTCTGTGGCACGATATCTCTTTCCAGATGCAGTTTCAGGGCATTGCTTCATTTCTTCGGAAGATTCAATCACCAGATCCTATCAAAATAAGTAAGAACGAAGCCCAATTCACTAATAACAAATTCAATTAAACAGTGCTTAACATTTTAAAGTCCAAAATCGGAAACATGTTTCGAAAGCGTCGAAACATACATAACAAAGATTGTGATGTGTTGAGGTAGGCTTTGCCAATTGAACTAGAGGGATATATATATACAGGGACGGAGCTGGGGGTGCTCGAGCACCCCATGGCCGGAAAAAAAAGATAGTTTAATTAAGAGATAATTTCCGACAGTAAAGCCGTTTCATGTTTAATTGACATCTATGTAGTAAAGTCAACAATCCCAAATGAAGTAGGGCTCCTCAACATGCCGTTGTGCTACTATTTGAGATGAGAGATGAAGATACTACTTTGAAAGCAGAACTGAATGAATAACATACCTGATGCCAGAAACAGTATGTCGTTGTCTTAGCTGTAACAATTTACTTGTTGCCATCGAAGGCAAACTTTCTCCCTCATGTAGTCCTTCACTCCGCAAAAATCTGCCTCCGAGTAAGACTGAAGCATAGAGATTATAGATGTGTCAAAATAATCTGCTCTGATCACTTTCAGAAATCCAAAAGATTTAACAATCTTCGTGTGCTATTACATAAAATAAGCATGTGAAATAACACAATGTGAATTTCAGTACAGGCAAAACAAAATATAAGGATGTGTATATATAGCACATTTAGAAAGAAAGATATGGTCCTCACCACTTTACCTCAGGTAACAATCCCTTGATTTGTCCACAGGATGAGGACTCTTGGTTTCCCACCTATGAATTACTGTTATCAGTATTTTGAAAGAAACAATAATGATTTAAAATGCAAGTAACAAAAAAAGAGAGAAAAGTACCAAAACTAGTATGCAGCACCAAAACTTTAGAAATTCACCATTTTGTATAGAGAGCTAGGTAGCAGAAATAGTTTGGCCTCCAATAGTTTGCTTCTTATAGATGAGCAGCCATGACATTTGGGTATACCCTGACACACTCACATTTAAAAGAATATATTTTGTTCAAAATTAGTAAGGTGACAGGAGAAAAGCCTGGGAAAGAAGAATCACAAGGTGAAAAATAAAGAAATATGCCACTGGATGACCTGCAAACTTGGAGGTAAACAATATATAGGACATCAATAAGTTAATCAAGCATCATGAAAGACATCAATAAATTAGAGTATAGAGTTCTAAACTGAAAGATAATTGCTTGATGCCATTGCTTATAATTATTCCTTTTATATAAATCAATGAAAATCACATTCATGATGATGATGAAATACTAATCAAATTAGTACTATACGTGGTGTAAGTTCAGCAAAGACAAGAGCTACATACAGTTTCAAAATTTATGAAATTACAACAAACCAATTTCTCTACCATTTCTGCACCCTAACATTTCAAAATGTTCGTACCGGAGACATACATGAGTTAGAAAAAAACAAACCTCGGATGTAAATCCGAACAATTGAAGCCACAGAAGCTGAAACAAACAGGAAAGAGCAACAAGGTTAACAAAATTGGAGGTGATTTGAGCAGAAATGTCACAAAATTTGAGTCGATTTTCAATATTATCACCATATTGCAACCGCTGAAGAGAAAGAAGAGACAAAATTGGAGACATTTCGAAGATGTGAAAACCTTACATGTGAGAGAAACCGATGAATATGCTTCAAGCCGCTTCGAGAAGGCCATTGCTAGACAGCTAAGAAACGCATCCCTTCCAAAAGTAGAACCAATGAGCGATTTCGCGAAGATATTCGAAGCTCAATAGGGTTCAACAACTCAAAAATAGTAGAAGAGAGCGAGAGATATCGAATAGAGAGGGATGAGAGGTATCTAGCGACTGACGAAGGCGATTTCATAGAGATGTTTGAGATCCATTGCTGGGAACATGCGGACACGACATCTAGGAGGAGGTCGGGGTCACCGATGAGGTAGGCGGTCCGGTGACAGAGAGGATATGCGAGTTTGGGAGGGGAAGGGAAGTGGCGGCCGAGTTCAAGAAAAACCCTAATATCCACAAGCGCATCTCAGCTCTTTTCTTTATTAAGCCATTCTCGACACCCCTTGGCGTCGAGAATTTTCCCGACACTTAAAAGTGTCGAAAATGGAACGTACTTTTCGACGCTTGGTAAAAGCGTCGAGAGCATAGCGTCGCTTTTTAGCATAATTTCTTGTAGTGCTATTTGACTTATTTCAAAATATTGAATTCAATCTAGTATAACTATTGTGCTTAACTCAAATTTATTTACTAACTATTGACCTTAATTCAAAACATTAAATATAACTCTTTTTTTTATTGAGTAAAAATTCGACGCACCAGACATGCCCGGTGGTCGATAGGCCGAGAAACGGCGACGGATAAACCGTCAAACATGCTACAGACAAAAGCAAACAACAAGCAGAAAAGCCAAAATACAAAGGTGAAGTTGCAGATACAATCTAGTACAAACTAAAACGAACTGAAGCAGTATGCGACAACTCTTCAATCAGTTGGTAGAGGCGACGCAGGGAATCCCTGGGGAACAAAGTGGAAGCCTCATATTTGGACTCAGTCAATGAGCCTTCAGACTTCGATCACGTCCACGACCTCTCGCACGCCGACCAAATAGGAGAACACCGCTCAATACCACTAGACTCCAGCACCAAACAACACCACCTTATGTAGATCAGCCCCATGCTACAAGTTATTCAAAACAAAAAGAAGATAAAGTATACTTTATTTTATATTATTTTAACCAAACTTCCTCGGGCTGCCACATAACATTTAAATTATATTGATATTATTATTATTACTAGGTGATTTAAAATATCTATATTTATATATTATACTTTACACGAGGTTTTAAAAAAAATCTGAAAAAATTATAAGATGCATTTATATTAAAGTTTTTGGTGATTTTTATCTTTAACTTTTATTAATATTTTATAAATAAAAAAAGGGGCGTTTTGCAAAATGGCCACCAAATTGGACCTAATTTGCGAAATAGCCGCGTTTTAGGACAAATTAGGGAAATAGACGAAATATAAACAATTTTCTCTCTCTCTCCTCCTAATTCTCTCTCCTCTCTCCCCGCTCCCGGACGTCTCTCCTATCTCGCTCTCTTCCGTCTCTGACGCCGGAGGTGGACAAACCGGAGTTCGCGCGGGATCTCTCCTCTCCTCGATCCGAGATTCGAGATCCGTCGAGGCGCAGCGGCGAGGTCCGAGATCCGAGATTCGAGATCCGTCGAGGCGCAGCGGCGAGCGCCGGAAAGCGAAGGCCGAGGGCCGAAGGCTGGAGCGGCCGGGGGCGGAGCCGGAGGCGGAGAGGCCGAGCGACGCCGAGCGAGGCTGAGCGACGATGCCAGATTCAGATCCCGCCTGGAGGCCGAGCGAGCGAGGCGGAGCCAGATCCGAGCGCGGCCGAGCCAGATCCGAGCGAGGCCGACGAGCCGGAGGCGGAGCGAGTCGGAGTCGGAGGCGGAGCCGGCCGGAGGCCGCGCGTTCTCAATCGGGAGGAAGAAGACAAATTTTTTATTAAATTACAAAACTTACCCCATAATTATGAAAATTAAAAAAAACTATCTATATTTTATTATGAGATCCATAATCTATATTTTTATTTTTATTTTTGCACAAAAAAATGTTATACTTGCACAACATATGATTATATTTGCACAAGCACAACATACAGTTATATTTGCATGACAAAATGTAAAATAAAATTAAAAAAAAAACTAAACTCGAGTCATATTTGCACAACTTACAAATATATTTGCATAACATACTCTTATATTTGCACGACAAAATGTTAAAGAAATAAAAAAAATATAGATTATGGATCGCTTACACTTTATTGAGAAAGTCTGAAATTATATTGAGAATAATTTCACAAGTCTCGATTGTCGTGCAACTCTTAAAACAGAGTTGTGCAACTCCTACAACAGAGTCGTGCAACTCCTACAACAGAGCCGTGCAACCCCTACAACAGAGCCGTGCAACCCCTACAACAGAGCCGTGCAACTCTTACAACAGAGTCGTGCAACTCTTAAAACAGAGTCGTGCAACTCCCGCAACGGGGTCATGCAACTCTTAAAATCATATTGAGAGAACATAAAATCATGTTGAGAACAATTTCAGAAATCTCGATTGTTTTGCAAAAAATAACCTATTGTTGAGCAAAAATAAGAGTAAGTTGTAAAAGTCGTGCAACTCTTACAAGAGAGTCGTGCAACTCTTAAAACAAGAGTCGTGCAACTCTTACAACAGAGTCGTGCGACTCTTACATCGTATGTTGTGCAAAATATAATTTTTTCTGCTTTTTTTTTCGTTTCAGAACTTTTTATTTTGCAAAAATAACTTTACGTTGTGCAAAAATAACCTATAGTTGTGCAAAAATAAAGTATTGATGAGCAAAAATAAGAGCATGTTGTGCAATAATTTATCGAGAGAGTATGAAATTATATTAAGAGAAAATAAGATCATGTTGAAAACAAATCGACAAGTCTCGATTGTTGTGCAAAAATTACCTATAGTTGAGCAAAAATAAGATGATGTTGAGCAAAATTTCACCAATCTCCCATGTTGTGCAATTATTGTCTATTGATGAGCAAAAATAAGATAATGTTGTGCAATAATCTATTAAAAAATATAAAATTATATTTACAAAAAGTAAGATCATGTTGAGACACAATTTCACAAGTCTCGAATGTTGTGCAAAAATAAAGTATTGATGAGCAAAAATAAGAGCATGTTGTGCAATAATTTATTGAGAGAAAATAAGATCGTGCAACTCTTACAACAAAGTCGTGTAACTCTTAACACAGAGTCGTGCAACTCTTAAAACAGAGTCGTGCAATTCTTAAAACAGAGTCGTGCAACTCTTACAAGAGAGTTGTGCAACTCTTAAAACAAAGTCGTTTATGAGCAAAATTTCACCAATCCCCCATGTTGTGCAATTATTGTCTGTTTATGAGCAAAAATAAGATCATGTTGAGCACAATTTCACAAGGCTAAATTGTTGTGCAAATATAATATATTGTTGAGCAAAAACAAGACCATGTCGTGCAACTCTTACAACAGAGTCGTGCAACTCTTACAGCAGAATCATGCAACTCTTAAAACAGAGTCGTGCAACTCTTAAAACAGAGTTGTGGAACTCTTACAAGAGAGTTGTGCAACTCTTAAAACAGAGTCGTGCAACTCTTACAACAGAGTCGTGCAACTCTTACAAGAGAGTTGTGCAACTCTTAAAACAAGAGTCGTGCAACTCTAAAATTTCATAGTGTTATTCATGAAATTTATAGTTTTATTCATACAAACTAAAATCTAATTTGATTCTTCTTAAACTAAAAATCTAATTTGGGCACATTATAATATTATTCTTGCACTTTTTAATCTAATTTGGTTCTTAAACTGTATATTAAAGTTGCACAACCGTAGTTTAGAGTTGCACAACTGTAGTGTCAGCATCTTTTTCTATTTTGTTAATCAGAGAAAACAACTAGTGTCAACGATGTTTGCAATTTTAGTGATGAAAATGTATTGATCAATTTTATTTCTTTATAACTCTGTCAGCACTAAAATTGCAAACACCGCTGACACACCCTTTAATTTCTAAAAAGCTGCTGACACAACCCTTAATTACAATTGCACAACTGCATCTTAAAGTTGCACGACAACACCTTAAAGTTGCACGACAGCACAACTTACATTTGCTGCTGTTAAAATCTAGATGGGGCGTTATCCTTTTTACCATCTGAATCAAAGGTTTGAATACTCTGATGGAGGCAAGGCCAAACCGGAGCAAACTGAACAATGTAAACCTGCAAAATTGTGCAAGGAAATCCAAGCGTTGTTGAAAACTGCCGTTTTGTGCATTGCTTGTCCTGAGAAACACTTCGCCGAGGTGATTCGTACAAGTTTAACATTGTTACTAAAATAACAAAACCAGCTTGGTATTGATGCATCTTTCGATGTATGGACAAAATAGGTTATAAGGTCATCCATAGTAGGGCTAGGAACGGACGAGGATTCGCTTACAAGGGAGATTGTGACTCGAGCTAAAGTGGACATGGTGAGGATCAAAGAGGTGTACCTGGAGCTGAACAAAGAGTCTGTGAAAGATGCAGTCATTGGAGACACATCTGGAGACTACAAGGATTTCCTGCTCACATTGCTCGGCCGAAACTCTGATTGATTTTCTTTCAAATCTTGATGCCTTTGTTTATTGATTGCTGGTCATCTCTGGCTTGTTTGCATAATATGTATAAACTGAAATTAAACACAAAAAGACAAATCGATAGAGAAGCTCACTCGTAATTGTAATTACTACTGCAAAATCATCTTCTCTTATTTACTTGTACATCAGTTAACACACTACCAAGTAACAGCCGACCTGGGATAAGCAAAACTAGACTATTGAAGTAACCCAGCTGGGAAGCTGGTGGGTTGTTTTCTAACAAACACGATGAAACACACGCATCAACGAGAGATAAATTAGGTTGCTGAAAAAAAACATAATAAATAGTACAGCCTAAAGGCTTATAGGTAGAGAGTCATAACGAGCTGCAGCTGGAAGTTTTTGTCTTCAAGAGCATCTGACCAAATACACATTCCATCCCTGAACCCTGTACTCCCGAGCAGTGTCTGCAGGGTTTGCAGCCTTGATAATCCCACGACCAACTATAATGATGTCGCTGCCTCTGTCATGGATCACCTGCACAACAGAATCTAATAGTTACTATCCAAGATCTAGACACTTACAAGTCTGATTGCATCAATTGGTTTTGATTAATACATGTAATCTACATAAATCATAGCTAACAGATTGACAGTAGTACCCAGATTGTTTAACATGCTCACAACTCACAAGGTCAATCAGGCCATGGATACTACAATTAGTATAGTCCATAAGATGAAAAGTTTACTGAACGGACTAGGGAGAGCTTACTGAATAAGGAGTGTTGTACTGTTGGCCAAGGGCATCTCCACCGGTTACCATTTGCACTCCGGGGGTGGCATGAATGAGTGCAGGGTTAACAGGTTCCCCTTTCCACGAAGTTGGATTCACTGAGATAAGCTGGATTCTAGAGTTGCACAATTCTATTCTAGAGTTGCACAATTCTATTCTAGAGTTGCACAATTCTATTCTAGAGTTGCACAACTATATCTTTGCATTTTCAAGTGATTTTGGCATTCTTGAAGATGACCTCATAAATCTGTCAATTGCATAAGTTTTTGAAACTACGTCATAATTCATACATGTAAAGTGAACATAATAATATGCATTTTATTATCGGCCAATAGATGCATCTAGAAAGAAACCATAAAATCTTATGCATACACAAGGGCTAGAATCATCACCATCTACTATGGCTGCTTAGCTCCAGTGATAATGTAAATTTGCATACCCTACAGCTAACGTATTTAGATTACACCCACACGTATCCTTTGATTGTATAGACGATTAGGCATTCATTTTCATGCATAAAAGCCAAGACTTATTAGGGAAATGAATTACAACTTGTGTTTTCCATCAATTTAGTCCTTTGTTTACATACTAAGCAAATGAGGTGACAATAAGTTCTCCTATAAAAAAAATGACAGATCACTAACTAGCCATGCTCCCCCCAGCTTGAAATTGAAGAGATGATAGATATATGTAACCATTTATAGTTTACTTGCTACAAACTATTGGTAGATAGAGACTTGTTAGGCTAATAGTGAGACTGCTAGACATAAATTCATTCCCAGTCAGCAAAACATATGCTTAACATCTAATCCACACTATCAACCACCAAAATAACACTAAATGATTTAAATATTTCAAAAGCTCATTAATTCATTTATGAATTCCATAAACAATTGATCTAAAATGTGATAAAACTGAATCATCGTGATATAATTTCATAATGTTCACCACATATCGAAGTGCAGAAAACAAGCTTACCTTCAATGGCCAAGCAAAAGATTCAGCATTTTCATCCCGCAAGAGTGCACAGCCTAAAACATGAACAAAATCAGGCTTCAGATAACCTTTAAGGAGGCCTGAAACTTGTAACCAACATAGAAGGATTACCTGTTCAGCATTCAAAGATTGGAAATCAAAAGTGGGCAATGGATCGGAGAAATTGCTTTGCCATCTCAATTCACTTTAAGAACAGCATCAGGCTTCTGATAACCTTTAAGAACTCCGCCATTTCATCTGAATTGCTACTACCTTGATTGGAGCGGAGGGAGAAGAGATGCAAGGTAATGAATAATTCAGGAACACATGAACAGTTTAGTTAACATATACATATGCAGTACAGGGGAATATAGCTTACTTGTGGAAGAAAAACAAACATGATAAGGTTTAGTCAGTTGCTTACCTCTTGAATTCAACATCTACAAGGCCAAGTTCGAGGAGTTTTGGATCCATTCCATTGCTTGCCATGGCCCTGAAAGCTCTGCTGCTGAGAACAAGATAACTGGTGTTATCTTTCTGTTGGTGAAGATCAGTCACCACCACATTAGTCCCTTTTTTCACTGCACAATGCCTTGTTCATGAGAGAAAGGAGACCTGGAATGCAGCGCATGAGGTTTGGAGTTTTAGGAATGGAAGAACGCACCACCACTCCACCAAACACATGGCGCCAATGAGCATAATCTGACTCATAAAAATCCTAATCAAACTACATCAAAACCCTAATTTCGCTTCCAAACCGATAATTCACAAAATTCAATTCAAATTCTCCTCTCTGTAACAAAGAAAGCATGGACATGAATGAAGCACAAAAAAAACTAAGCCAAACAACAATTCGAGCAAAGGAAGATTGAAGGAATGAGGAGAGAAAAAGAGCGAGCAAGTAGAAGATCAAACCAGGAGTAGCAGAGGAGAAGGTCCCGCCGGCGCTGTTGATGCGAGGACGGTCGGATCAGCACCGATTGCGCTCTTTTCACCCAATCGACACCGACAGTGCCTATCCTGACAAGCGAATTAGTCATCGCGGATCGTCGGAGATTCAGGCGGCTAGGCGAGCACGTAATCGACTGGCTATGACTCTGATTGCTCAGACTTTTGTGGAATTGCGATGCTCTGAGATTTCTCGCGATTTCGCTGGAGGAGAGGCGGAGATTTGAGAGGGAAGAGGAGGCGGAGAAACAGATTTGAGATCTCGGATTCCAGGAGCAACATCGTCGTCGGAATTGCGCCTCCGGCGTCGAGAGAGCAGGAGAGGCGAAATTGAGAGAGCAAGAGACACCGATAGAGCGAAACAGAAGAGAGCGTGGGAGCAGGAGAGAGAATTATTATATATAGGGGCTATTTTGCAAAATTGTCCAAACACGCGACTATTTTGCAAATTCGTCCAAATAATGTGCCCATTTCGCAAATTTTTTCATAAAAAAATCGGATCATGACACAGGATTATTCTAGTTATATATAAACGAGTAAAAGTGCCTTGATTAATAATGGCAGTGAATCGTGTACGTAGTAAGTTTTTAGGAAAGTAAATTGTATAGCCGGTCCATATATATATATATAGATTTTAATTGAACTTATTTCTAACTTAAATTAGATCTATAAACTTGCACCAAAAAAAAATTAGATCTATAAATTTTCATTTATAAGAATATCATTTATTAAGCTAGTGCAAATAATAATAATAATAATAATAATAATAATAATAATAAAAAAAAAAAAAAAACAAAAACTATTGCAAATCTCTGCTTTTAACATATATTGTAAATCCGATGCATATATATTGGGTGGGGCATTTATATATATTTTTTTTGGTCGGAGGTGGGGCATTTATATATGTTCTACAATACTTAATTTCCTTACTTTTTTCAAGGTAAAAATGTCAAATTGAATACTAAAATACATAAAACAACTTCCTTTAAAAAGAAATAATCTTAAATTATGAGTATTTTAGTCTTTTCAAACAAAACAAATATAGGTTTAATGAGTCGATGATCTTTTGAAAATAAATATAATTTATGTGTAATTTATAATTTTAAGTGTGTGTGATTATATGTGTAATTTAGGCTTTGTTATATCATCCATTAAAAAGTCAAAACTCAAAAGTATTGTTGGACGTGGCGGAAATGTATTCGTACGCATATATACGGAATGAAGAGGATATGGAAATAGGTCCAACGGTGGAGAAGGGTTAACTTGGAGGTCAAGTACTCAAGTGTACGTCGATTCAAACAACAGACGCCAACCAGTCAAACTTGTATTGCTCACCTCACCTCACCTCCTTTTTATTTTATACTCCGTATAATTAAATTAATGAATTAATTGGACGGAGTAACTTGCAAGTTGCAAATACCACATCTTGACTTATCTACTGAGTAAGACTTTTGTTGAATTGGAGTCCCCTCCCTGCTTTATCCCCCACTTCCCTGAAACTTCTGTTTCATCTTCGATTCAAATTCCTCCCAAATCAATCAGTCTTTAATAACATCAACTCTTGAAGCAAGCTAGTCATCCATCGAATCACAACTCCACTACCGGTTACTTTCAACTAGACCGGTCAAAACATAACCCGATCCAAAAAAATCCAATATGTAAGTTCAATATTTTTTTCGATTTGAAAGCGGTACGTGTTTTAGACCTGAGACCTGAAAACGACTCGTGGCCCGATTGAACCATACCCTAATCTACTCGGACCCGAATGACCCGACCGAACTCGAACCCAATCCGAATAACCTGATGGACAGATGTACTTTCAATTGAGTCGAAATGTCATATTGATTAAAAGACAAAATTAGACCACAACAACAACAACCCAGTAAATCCCGCGATTAAACGGGGTCTGGAGGTCAGGATGTACGCACCCATACCCCGACCAAGGTCGGGAGAGTGTTTCCGAATGACCCATAATATCACGGGACAGGGACAACAATGCTACTGAAAATAGAAGGCCAGTAAAGAATCGAGACAATGCTACAGAAAATAGAAGAACATAAAGAATCTACCCAATGCTACTGAAAATAGAAGGACAGTAAGAATCTAAACATGAGGCATAGAGAAAAGGACACATCAACAAAGCCTAAAATACAAAATTAGACAGATAGCCTATTTTTAAAGATTAAATTAGTTTAATTTCCATCGATCAATTTAGATTAACTAAAAGTTCAATGATTATACATTGATAGTTTATAACTAAAAGCACAACTATTCTTCTACTTAGTTCTTATCGTCCATGGGGGCGACGACAAAGGGCGTGTTTTCTAACTGACTTTTTAAGGGGTGGAGTGGGGTGGAGGTGGGTGATTTGGGGGTGGAGATAGGGGGAATTACCCTATCTTGTGAGGAGGAGGTAGGGGGTGGACCTCCTAAATGAAGGTGGGGATGGTGTTTGGGGAGGGAGAAGAAAACACCCAAAGTGATGCCTATAGATTGTAGGTACGGTGTTCGTTTCCTTTGTTTTTATCTTCCTTGGACTTCGTCCAGCTCGGATACCTTGCTACCTGTTCATAGATAATGCTTTGGAACATGATTAAACCACTTCCTTCATGAGGCCTTTTTTAAATTAGCACAAAAGGTGTGTGCAAAAATAACGTCAGCCAACCAATGGCCACACTTCTGTAAGGAACGCTTCAACACCCTGCATTTGTAAAAACGAGATAAGTAATTGTAAATAAAACAATTAGAACATAAAAAAATTGACAGATTTGCTCAAGTGAAATGCTACCTTTTGCTTGTCTGATATAATGCACCAATTGGTTGTATTAGTGCTCCTCTCGTAGTTAGAAAAAAAAAAAGAACACGTGCTCGTACAATTGTACATTCATTTTCATAAACATCATATGCTTGAGGGTAAATCTCGGTATTTTCATCAACAACAATAGCCGACAAAAGAACACCACCATATTTTCCCTTCATATGACATCCGTCTACTGATCCAATCAATCCCCGACACCTGTGAAGGGCTCCATCAATCATTGGCTTAATCGACATGAACGACTCTTAAATTGTGAAGGCCTTTTAGGATCATCTCTAGGTTGTGCCCAAACAATACGAGCTCTAGATCCCGAGTTAGACGACTTCACCACCTCACAATAACCCGATAAACTCCCATAAGAAGTGCCATGCTTTCCATTAATGATCACAAGGGTAAGCCCCCTTGATCAAGGATGTTGGCTTCATATTTATTCCATACTATACGTACTCAATATCATTACCGCCAACACCATCAGAACCACAATTCTCAACATTAGAAGACGACATAAGTGTATTATTATCAACCAAGATCACATCATTAGAAGCCAAATGTACATCCTGTGATGCATTCGAAGCCAAATCAACATTGGGCAATTTGGCGTTAGCCAAATCAACATCAACTATTACAAAAGCAGGGGTTGCAGAATTAATCACATTCTCCTTCGTCCTACTAACCTCACCAGATGTGGGTTAACTAGATAGGTGTAAAGTGACTTCAAGTTTTCGGTACAAAAGTCCCTCTTTTTTTTACTGTAGTAGTAGGGACCTTCCTATTGCAAATAGATTTACCACCATAGATAAACCCTAAGAAAAGGGGAGAAATTTCACGCACTTACCTACTGTCACCGTTGCCACAACCTCCCATCGAGGGCCTACGTTGGTCATTGTCATCATCGCCACTACCTCTGGTCGGGGCCTTGTTCTCTCTCAATCGCCTCCATCTTTCACTTTGTTTCTTAGTTACATTTTGCAGGTCGGGCACTAACAGGGGCGGATTCAGAAATTTTTTCGGGGTGGGCACAATTTTGTATGGAAAAATTTTATATTATTTTTAAAAGAAATATTTTTTAAAAATATATATATGAAGAGAATAAATTAAATTTATGAAAAAAATTATTATTATTTAATTATAAAATACCAAATAAATTTTAAGAATTTTAAAATAATGGAAAATAGATTGAGAAAAAAATAAATGAAGATATGTGGCTAGTGTTGAGTTGAATTCTATTTAAAATGGGATGAGCTCAACTATTAAGACGTACACTAAAGATACTTGTATATTATCTTTATTTTATTTTTTTACATAACACAAATATTCTTATATTTTTTTTCTATGTAACGACCCGGTGTCGCCCACCCTTGGACCCCCCTCCTGATTCTTTCTATCCTATTGCCCCTCCATTAAGTATGTAAATTCATTCTTCTTTCTTTCCTTTTTAAATAACTTTAAATTAGGAGATGACATGTCAAGTAAATGCTTTTTTTTTTAATATAGTACTATCTCCGTCCGAAAATACATGTCTTTTAAAGTCTATATATGCACGGAAATTAAGAAATCTTATAAATACTAGTGAAATAGTAATAAATTAAGGGGCTTAGGGTCTGTTTGGATTCCTATTAGATTATGTTTATAAACACTTGTTTTTAATTATAATGTAATTAAAATTCAAATGTTCTTTGGATGACCTATGTGGAAAAGTATTTTAAGTTAGAAAGGATTATTTGGATTCCTATCCCCTTAGGCCAGCCACCAACTGCAGCATCAACCCAGCCCTTGGGAGAGAGGGAATTGGTTGGCAGGGACAAAGAGGTTGCCCACCTTCCGCCGACCTCTTCACCCGTTGCCCACCTTCCACTGCCCCCGCTTTGGTGTTGCTCTTCACACGCTGCCATAGATCTTCTCTAGGGTTTGAAGACGCGAGTCGCTTCAACTGCCATCTAGACGTTGAAGAGGTACAGTGCTATAGCGATTGGCAATGAGTCTAGATCTGGTGGATTCTTTGACGGGAAACTAGGTGGCGATGGAGGCTACTACGATTCTAGATTCGGCAAACGGTCTCCCTAGTTCCGGATTCAGAAAGAAGAACTGGGCGAGAAGCAAGAGAGCAGGTGGTGCCGTGGTGGTGGGATGATGAATTGACAATGGAGGACCACTCGGATGTACTGAACCCCGATCGGAACTCCGGCGTGAGCGAGAAGCTTAGAGAGGGAGAGCAACGAGAAATTGATCGAAGATTTGAGTACAAGATGAACCCAAATTCATAAAAAAAATTAATTTCCTTTGGAATTGGTGATTAGAGTTACTGAGAATGAGATGGAGGGAGGGGTTTAGAGGGAAGAACAGAGAGGGAGGGTGGGTTGAGTGAGAAGAATCGAGAGCTTCCCGAAACGTACGGAGTAATAATTATTTTTATCATTAAATCACATCAATTATGCTTATAATGAACTTTTCAATTTAATACATGCATTTTGATTATAATTAAAATGCAATGGGAATCCAAATAGACCCTTGCTAGTGAAATAATAATCAAATACAGTATATCTTCTTCCCCTGTCATCCCTTTCTTCCCGTTGGCGAGTGCAGCTACGAAACCAGGCATGAGGGTGAGCAGATCTGACGTGGAATGTTAGGGATCTGAAAGATTCGACAATGGGTAATCCAAATCGAGTGGTGGCGCCACGAGAGAAGCTCCAACGAGCCCTGGATCTGAGCAAACAAACCACCCAGGAGTAGATTTGTTGTTGCGAAAAGGAAGAACGAGACGCCAAATTAGATGAGCAGCAGTGATGGTCGACGACGATGATGGTGGTAGACCGGAACTAGGGGGAAGAGGATGGATCCGGCGGAATTGAGGATAGCGACGACGAGGTTTATAGGGTTCATCGACGGTGAATGAACGGAGAACAAGATAGGAGGATGGGTAGTGAAAGGAATTAGGGTTGAGAATAGAGGTGAGCCGGTGTGGCTCGATCCCAAGCGGTCGAAGATGGTGGCCGGCGGAAGGGGGAGACGGGGACTACGGGCAGGAGAGCGAGAAGGGGAGAGAGGGAGAAGCGTGCACTCAACTTACACGGCCGCGGTTGCTTTTCGTGCAATTTGCGATAAATAGATTGTACAAATAACAATTCCGTAAATTAAAATTTAAAAAGTTTCTTCTTTTTCTTTCAATTTGTAAGGAGGCAAGTATGTGTGATATAGAAATTAAAGTAATGATTAAATCTAAAAAGTATGTTAAATGTAATGATTAAATCTAAAAAGACATGTATTTTTTACGGGATAAAAGAACATGTATTGGCGGACGGAGGGAGTATATAATATAGATTGTAAATAAATTTAATGTTTATCGATCGTAGAAGAAGGATTATCGATAGAGATAAAACAATTCAATTGTGACAATTAATTCTTCTAAGGATTTAAAATTTAATCCAAGGATAATCAATATTGATTAGTTACAGTTTATGTTGGATCACCTTAGCAGTGAAGTGGATGTTCTAAACATATCAAATACTGCTAAATTAAGTAATAAGACAAGAATTTCTGATGGAATGTCAGTGGTCAACATTTTCGTTCCATATCTACCATGGGGAGGAATTAGGAATGAAAAAGAAGGTGAAAATTCACCAAATTTGTAGACCTATCATTAAAAAAAACTTGGAGGAAAAACTATTGACACTGCCATATCTCTATCAAATGACAAATTAATGTGGGGAGGGGAGAGTAAAAGGGGGCGTTTTGCAAAATAGCCACGAAATTGGACATAATTTGTGAAATAGTTACGATTTGGGACAATTTAGTGAAATAGACACAATATAAACCCCCTTCCCTTTGTTTCACGCGCCTTTCTCTCTCCTCAGCCCTCTCCTCTCCGCACGCGCTCTCCTCCGCGCTTCTCCTTCTCCGATCTCCATCTTCCACTTCCCGTTCCTCAGATCCGCACCTTCCTCGGAGATCCGAGAGCGACCGATCGATAGAGCGGAGCAAGAAGCAATTGGACGGATCTATGGCTTCGGATCTATGGCGCAGAGCGAGATCTGAAGAGGAGGCCGAGATCTATGGCTTCGACGCCGGAGCGAGGCCTGGAGGTTTGAGATCTGCGGCCTGGAGGTTTCAGATCAGGTTGCGGCGGAGCGAGGATTCGACGGCCTCCAGCGACGCGTGAGCAAGCGAGGGAGCCGAGAAAGGGAGCGCGAGCAAGGAGCGAGCGACGAAGTTCAAATCCGACCTGGAGTTCGAGCGAGCGAGGCGGCGCGAGTGAGCGATTGCTCAGATCCGGCCTGGAGCGAGGTCGAGCGGCTGGAGATCGGCGCGGAGGCGGCGAGGCGCAGGCCGACGGCGTTCTTCTTCACAGGCTGACGGCGCGGAGGCGGCCTGGAGCGAAATCGAGTGGCCGGAGTCATGTCGAGCGAGCATCGTGGATCCGAGCGAGGTCGAGCGAGCCGGAGGCGGAGTCGGAGGCGGCGAGGCGCAGGCGCTACGTTCTCTTCGCAGAAATCTGGAGGAAGAAGAAGGACTTTTCAATAAATTACAAAACTTACCCCATAATTATGGAAATTAAAAAAAACTATCTATATTTTATTATGTGATCCATAGTCTATATTTTTATTTTTATTTTTGCACAAAAAAATGTTATACTTGCACAACATATGATTATATTTGCACAAGCACAACATACGGTTATATTTGCATGACAAAATGTAAAATAAAATTAAAAAAAAATTAAACTCGGGTCATATTTGCACAACTTACGGATATATTTGCATAACATACTCTTATATTTGCACGACAAAATGTTAAATAAATAAAAAAAATATAGATTATGGATTGCTTACAGTTTATTGAGAAAGTCTGAAATTATATTGAGATAAAATAAGATCATGTTGAGAATAATTTCACAAGTCTCGATTGTCGTGCAACTCTTAAAACAGAGTCGTGCAACTCTTAAAACAGAGTCGTGCAACTCTTACAATAGAGTCGTGCAACACTTAAAAAAAGAGTCGTGCAACTCTTAAATTAAAACAGAGTCGTGATCGAAACTCTTACAACAGAGTCGTGCAACTCTTAAAACAGAGTCGTGAAACTCTTAAAACAGAGTCGTGCAACTCTTAAAACAGAGTTGTGCAACTCTTACAACAGATTCGTGCAACTCTTACAACAGAGTCGTGCAACTCTTACAACAGAGTCGGGCAACTCTTACAGCAGAGTCGTGCAACTCTTACAACAGAGTCGTGAAACTCTTACAACAGAGTCGTGCAACTCTTAAAATAATGATAAATATAATGAAAAATGTTTCTTGGAGGTGCTGACACAAATAAAATACAGTTGTGAAAATCTAAACTAAAGTTGTGCAACTCTAAACTAAAGTTGTGCAACTCTAAAATACAGTTGTGCAACCCTAAAAAATGAGCTGGCATGAAGAAAAAAAAATGCTGACACGAAAAAAATACATACCGAACTACAAAGTTATTACTTAGGAAGATGACTGGATTGTAACTAATATCAGTGTCAGCACTAATTGTAACTAATATCAGTGTCAACACTAATTGTAACTAATATCAGTGTCAACACTAATTGTACCTAGTATCAGTGTCAGCACTAATTGTAACTAATATCAGTGTCAACACTAATTGTAACTAACATCAGTGTCAGCACTATTTTCACCACTAGTTGTGCAAAAATAAAGTATTGATGAGCAAAAATAAGAGCATGTTGTGCAATAATTTATTGAGAAAGTATGAAATTATATTGAGAGAAAATAAGATCATGTTGAGAACAAATTCACGAGTCTCGATTGTTATGCAAAAATAACCTATAGTTGAGCAAAAATAAGATGACGTTGAGCAAAATTTCACCAATCCCCCATGTTGTGCAATTATTGTCTATTGATGAGCAAAAATAAAATCATGTTGTGCAATAATTTATTGAGAAAGTATGAAATTATATTGAGAGAAAATAAGATCATGTTGAGAACAAATTCACGAGTCTCGATTGTTATGCAAAAATAACCTATAGTTGAGCAAAAATAAGATGACGTTGAGCAAAATTTCACCAATCCCCCATGTTGTGCAATTATTGTCTATTGATGAGCAAAAATAAAATCATGTTGTGCAATAATTTATTGAGAAAGTATGAAATTATATTGAGAGAAAATAAAATCATGGTGAGAACAAATTCACAAGTCTCGATTGTTGTGCAAAAATAACCTATTGTTGAGCAATAATAAGATGATGTTGTGCAATAATTTATTGAGAAAGTATGAAATTATATTGAGAGAAAATAAAATCATGGTGAGAACAAATTCACAAGTCTCGATTGTTGTGCAAAAATAACCTATTGTTGAGCAATAATAAGATGATGTTGTGCAATAATTTATTGAGAAAGTATGAAATTATATTGAGAGAAAATAAAATCATGGTGAGAACAACTTCTCAAGTCTCTATTGTTGTGCAAAAAATAACCTATTGTTGAGCAAAAATAACATGATGTTGAGCAAAATTTCACCAACCCCCCATGTTGTGCAATTTTACTCTATTGATGAGCAAAAATAAAACAGCGTTGTGCAATAATCTATTAAAAAGTATAAAATTATATTTACAAAAAATAAGATTATGTGGAGACACAATTTCACAAGTCTCGATTGTTGTGCAAAAATAAAGAATTGTTGAGCAAAAATAAGAGCATGTTGTGCAAAAATATTTCATTTATTATTAGGTTGGATTATTTTATGATGATAAAAACTATAAAACAATATCAATTTTTTAATTAATTTTTTTTATATATAATTTCATGCTTATCAGCAATAAGTATGAAATCCTATAAAAAAAGTTTATATTATATAGTAGCTTTTAGTTTCGGGTAGAGCAAAATTTCACCAATCCTCCATGTTGTGCAATTTTACTCTATTGATGAGCAAAAATAAAACCGTGTTGTGCAATAATCTATTAAAAAGTATAAAATTATATTTACAAAAAATAAGATTATGTGGAGACACAATTTCATAAGTCTCGATTGTTGTGCAAAAATAAAGAATTTTTGAGCAAAAATAAGAGCGTCGTGCAACTCTTACAACAACGTCGTGCAACTCTTACAATAGAGTCGTGCGACTCTTACAACAGCGTCGTGCAACTCTAAAATTTAATAGTGTTATTCATGAAATTTATAGTTGTATTCATACAAACTAAAATCTAATTTGATTCTTCTTAAACTAAAAATCTAATTTGGGCACATTATAATATTATTCTTGCACTTTTTAATCTAATTTGGTTCTTAAACTATATTTTAAAGTTGCACAACCGTAGTTTAGAGTTGCACAACCGTAGTGTCAACATCTTTTTCTATTTTGTTAATCAGAGAAAACAACTAGTGTCAACGATATTTGCAATTTTAGTGATGAAAATGTATTGATCAATTTTATTTCTTTATAACTCTGTCAGTACTAAAATTGCAAACACCGCTGAAACAAATATTTTGTTGTCTTCATTATGAAAAACGATCTTCTAGTGGATTTATATTTTTCTTCTAAATTGAGAATAAGTATTTAATTCGAATAATTGTCTCATAATTACATAACTTTATATATAGTGCAAAAAAGCGAAGAATCTGTAACTATTGATGGATTGTTATTGAATGTATAAGTGAAGAGCAAGCATTAAATTACCACAGTTCCTTCTTCATCTTGCAATTCCAGGTTGTTGTCATGCCTCAGAAACACAGCGGAGGCAGGCATCATTCTCCTAGTAAACAACAGATGTTGAGATGAATGCATCACCAAAGAGAAAGCAAAAGGGGAAAAAAACTGGAGAGCATAAACCGATGCATGCGTGTGAGATTAGGATTATTAAGATAGATGACACTGACAAGAAGCATATGCAGATGACCCTCACAAGAAACATTTTTAAACAATGTTTACCATCTCTCAGTTACCTTTTGGGCTTTGTTTTTTCTGAAGTTTGTCCTTGAGGAATCAAAGTTTTCTCAACTTTTGATGCAGTGCTGAAGCTATCTCCTTTATCAATGTTGATATAGTTCTAAGGATAAACATAAGGAGCCAAAAGAAAGGCGAAACTCATAAATCCATCTGTGATACTAAATTGGCAATGTAGAAGTTATTTAAACAGGAGAAATATAGAAAGCACAAGAATTACCTACCTTTTGCTTTCCGTCCTTATTTATGGCCCGACGACCCCTTTTAGGTTTTGTAAATGTGGCTTGTGTTTGATCTGTAATAGATTTTTGTTAATTTCTCCTTTGCTCTATCTCCAGAATAGAAGATGGCAAAAACATTCTTCTCAACCTGTTAAGTACTTATGTTTACGAGAACAAATTAGGCATTATTAGTCCAAGAAGTGCAACAATGATTTTGCTCATAAGCAGCAGTCAGAAATCAAATTACAGTTAAAACATTCAAACATGAAAGGAAACAGAAATTGGTCTCCGCATAATTGCTTGCTAGCTCCTGCAGTTAACTTTTTCATGTGCTCCCTTCCAATTTTTTTAAAGAAAAGCAAACAGAGATTGGAATACCAACCTTATGCCCTGATGGAGGATCAATAACATGATGCTCCACAACAGCTTGTCTCACAAACACATTTCCTCTGGTTGAACGGAAAATTATTCTCTCAAATGCCAACGACTTATCTCTTGATACAAGACCGCACATAAACCCGAGCCTGATTTTTGATGTATCTGTTATTTCCTGCCAATCATACTTCTACTTTGTGACAAGGGAAGACAAAATACAGCTATATAGCACAAGAAGGTGAACTGAATTCTTACTTGTTCCATTAGCAGCGGACTGTCCATGGAAACTTCCTCACTATGATGCCCTTGAATACCTATTTGCTGGGCTGCAACACTATTTAGAGCTTTGTGGAAAAACTCACCTGCCTGAAATTAGAGTGCCAAACTCGGACTTAAAAAGGGGATGAAAAGTCCACCAACTGAGAATCATGCAATCTAGTAGTACTATAAAGAAGGTACAAGAAAGGAAGAACTAAGGCAACAAACAAAGCCCTAAAGAATCAGCATACCTCCAACTCATCCAGATCTATATATGTAAACCCCTTTCCACCAAAAAGCATTCCACTAAGAAACAAATAAGAAAACTCTAAACTCGATTTTAAGAATTCATGCTCAAAAGTAAAATATAATACTTTTCAAGCATTCATGGGAGTGTGGAACATTTTAAATCTCTAAGCTCGAGTTGTGCAACTCTAAGCTCGAGTTGTGCAACTCTAAGCTCGAGTTGTGCAACTCTAAGCTCGAGTTGTGCAACTCTAAGGAAAACATTCTGAAGCAAAGATCGATCTAATTAACTGAGAATACTAAAGAAAATACCAAAGCTTAAACATGAAATCTGGAAAATGCCAATCCAAAGCTAATTATTTCAAGATAACCGAATTCAATGATCAATGGCTGATCACTTTAGCAGGTCTTGGTGCTAACAAGCATTTAACGGTGCCTAAAACCACAATTCGTAACTAAACCAACTCTTAGTTAGTGCAAGAAGCTAAACAAGCAAGTCTGTGAAATTCCTCAAATTTTATGCAGCCAATCACTTGCATCGTAGATCAACGCGATCAAATCAATCGACGCAGAAACGACATAACAAAAACAATAACAAGCAATTTCAAAGGTGTATAGTGCAAACAACACAAATGACACAAATGTGCGAAATTTTAATCACCCAGTCACTTCTGCTTAGTTCCTATATGAATCGTAACATCATTTCTATATGAATCGTAAAATCAAAGATGGCCAGCCAAAATTAGGTTGTGAAGATAGCAACAAATATGGCTAATTGGAGTATAATCCAATAGAAATCACAAAATTAAATCCAAATCCGACGAATAGAGAATCAACAAAAATCCAAAATCAAACACTGTCACATTCTAATCTAATTGACTGAATAAACAGATGGAAAAGAAGAACTAGGAGAGAAGGAGCGAGAAACACGAAACCTGGAGGCCCAGGGCGCTCAAGAATGATTGATACCGGCTTCAAGTGACAAAGATCGGCTTCAGCGAGAGGAGGACGATGCTCCTCCTAAGTCGATTGATATCGTCGTGGATTTGCGCAGACTGAGGGACGGCGGTAGGAATCCTCCTGAGTCGGATCTTCCTCCTCTTCTTCTTCGATTCGACGGCGAAAAGGAGGAGAGCGCGGCGGCGGCGAACAGGATCGAGGAGAGGAGGAATATGGACGGAGATGGAGGAGAATCGAATCCATGCCGGAGATGGAGGAAGATCCCCGATTCCAAGTTCTCTGTTGAGCGATCGGAGGCGGACGATTGGAGGCGGTCGGAAGTGGAGAGAGAGATTGGAGAGAATCGTCGATTGGGGGAAACGATCAGGAAAAAAAAAATTGAGAATTAGTATATATAGCGGCTATTTTGTTAAATTGTCCAAATACGCGACTATTTTGAAAATACGTCCAAATAAAGTGTCTATTTTGCAAAAAAACTTGTGTTATATGCAATATTTTCGATCTAATTAACAGAATGTTTAAGATTTGGGATAAATTGTGAATTTATCCATCTTTCCCATTGCATATATAGATATACTATTAGACAGAGAGAGGGAGATTGTCCCCAAATTCCCGATTTGCTTCCCTCCAGATCTCCTCCAGAACGAGGCCGGAGCGAGCGAGCAAGGCTGGAGCGAGTCGGAGGCAGTGGCGAGGCGTCGGATCTTGTGCTCAGATCTGGTCGACGTCCGAGATCTAGAGTGATCGAGAGGCCTGATCTGATCGACGTCTCCGGAGACGGTGGCGAGCGGCCGTCCGAGATCAGGATCGAGAGGCCAGACCTGGTCGACATCTCCAGAGTGAGGTCGAGCGAGTGCCTGAGCAAGGTCGAGCAAGTGCAAGAGCGAGGTCAAGCGAGTGTCGTCCGAGATCTCCTCGGGGAGGACGGTAGAAGAAGAATTTTTGTTAAATTATAAAAATTACCCCATAAATATGGGAATTTAAAAAACTATTTATATTTTATTATGTGATTCACGTCTACTATATTTTTATTTTTACATTTGTACAACATAAAGTTATATTTACACAAAAAATTATTATATGTGCACAACATAAAGTTATTTTTGCACAACAAAAAGTGCTGAAACGGAGAAAAAAAATGCGAAAAAAAAAATATTACATTTGCACAACAAAATGTTATATTTGCATAAGTACAACGTATGGTTATATTTGCACGCCAAAATGTATTGACACGGGAAAAAAAGACTTGGGTCATATTTGTACAACATACGGTTATATTTGCACATGCACAACATACTCTTATATTTGCACGACAAAATGTAAAAAATATATATATAAAAAAATTAGATTTGGAAAGGGGATGGATATTTCACCAATTTGTCCCAAAGTATGGACAAATTACCAATTGAGACATCTTTTTGGACATTTTGCAAACTCCCTCTTATATTTATCAACAAAAAAAAAATTCAACTTTATTTTTATTTTTTTTTATCAGGTAAAAATTCGAGTGAAATAATCCTACCCGATATAAAAGATTCAGCTTTAGCTTAAGGCCGTGTTTGGCAACGGGATGGGGTAGGTGGATGGGGATGGAATTTTGGAGGTGGAAGGGATGGGGATGGAAGTTCGAGGTGGACCGGGTGGAATTTTGAATCCATGTTTGGTTGTTTGTTAAAGTATTTGGGGATGAAGAGACCCAAAAAGACACATTTGACCCCACTAATTGATATAAAAGGACGAATATGCCCCTCCCAAATACTCCTAAAAACCAATTGTTCATCTTCTTCAATCCTTTAGAACTCCTGCAAATTAACATACCGTGGCTTAGCTTATAACTAAATTATAATATATGAAGATACAATTTCATAAAGTTATATACCAAACAAAAAAAGAAATTACCTGAATTTCAAGAATCAAGTTATGGCTCTGAAGGCAAAAACAATTATCCCAAGCGCATGACGCACCGCACGAGATTCAACAACAACGCACTCGGAAAAAATCTAATGGAACCCGGAAAACCCCTCAACTCCAAAAAGAACGCGCCTGAGCACGCGCCCCCCTTTCCACCAAACTCCAACTTACCCAAACAAAATCCTAAAACCAGATCCAATAACATCTTCAATTTCACTGCAAATCTCGCCCTAAATTTGTCCCAAAAGCAAAACCAGAGTCGTACTATCAATTCTAAGAGTTTTTTGTTTTGGACCTGGCACAAAATTTGGATCTGGAAAGGAATTGATGATCTTCCTCTCGTTCTAGGGTTAGAAATCACATGTTCTCTCAAATCTCTTCTATGGAGGGCTGTAGCCTCAATCAATACAACAATCATAGGGCATATCTCTACTACCCCTCTCTTCGGCCTCTCGGATCGTTTTGATGCTCATCCTTCAACGGCCACCCAATTCGATGTGATGCTTCGTTTTTCTATGGCGGGGTGCTTCTGTTCTCTGGGGCTAGGCTTCAGTTTTCGGAGTACCGTGGATCCAGTGTTCTTCATTGCCTCTGCTGCTTCTTGATGGGTCTTCACTTTGACAGGTTTGTCTCCACAATCTTACTTATTTTCTCCAAAATCCATATTCTATCTAGATCTGGCTGTGTTTGTTACAAGTTTTGTTGGTTTGCTCTGTTGGCAAACAATCAACCAACTAAAGGGAAGGGGAGTCTCTTTGAGGCTCCACCGAAACCCATAAATACCCAAACTAACGGGAAGCCTTCGGGTGACACCCACAAACCCCTAAATCCCTCCAAGTTACTCAATAGTGACAAGGGCAAAGGGAAGCTCGATCTCAACGCGTTCTTGGACCAGTTGCAGCGATACCAGCCCCTATACCGCTTTAAAACGTATGCTATCCCCTTTAGGATTATTGACTTTGACCGAGGTGATTGCTTATCTTTGGCCTCTTGTCCTTGGGGTAACATATCCCACTTAATGTATGACCAATATGAACGGCATTATTTTGTTTACATGGCCTCTTGCAGCACTCTTTGTCTTTACACGCTTGAGTGTTTTGCTTTTCTAAGCAAGCAGCACCACTCTTTAGTGTTAGAAAGCACTAAACAATATCACTACTATCTAGTTAAAGCTACACCACACTTAATTATTTGGCTTGGGTTTAGAGGCCTTTTGCCTCTTCCTCTAGCTCCTGTAGTGAGCAATCCCAACAACAAGAAGCACACAACCCATACACTGCGTTTGACTCCATACACTGCAGTTGTACACGGCAACAATCTACCCAAAAAATCCACTCAGTATCATACTTTTATCATTACAAATAAAAACTATATCAACCATTCATTAGAACTTTCCCTTGCTGATTATATCTCAGCTCGAGGGAGACTCTCTCTTGAGATCTTGAAAACCTACTTTCCTTTGCGGGAGTATCATATAGAACCCATCAAGTTTGACTCCATACGCAGCAGCTGTACACGGCAACCAATCAACATACACATGGATCTCAGGCAAGATTTCTTTGAGCTCCATTTGCTTTCATGCACTACCAATCTTAGCTGTTATTGTAGAAAGGCCTTCAACCCACTTATCTTTAATTTCAACCCACTTAGAGCTTCATTAGCATGTGTTACCTTTAAGCTATTCATCACACCAGTTTACCTGCATAAAATTCATATTATATTACCTATAAGTGACCTCACTCTTAATTTCTATCTCCTACCGATAGAAATTATACATAAATCATTTAATTTAATAGACTACATGGATGAGCATCTTGCTTCACTCATATCATTTAAAAAGAAACACCTTAATGCATATGCCTTCAAATCTCTCTCTTCCTCTCACAAAACCCAGTTGCTTTCTGGATCCGTGGATTCACATCTGCTCTTGAATTTTAGACACTTCTATTTAAACATCTATGCTTCAAAATTAAATGCCTCTCTCACAACTAACTCTCTGCTCTTCCCTCTTGTTGTTCATAACCAAAATCGCTTTGTGTTCTCTGTGTTATGTTGTTGGACTTGGTATCAGTACTGTACTGCCTTAATAGAGTCAAACCAAATTGATAAAGGGAAGGGGATCCTCGTAGAGGATTCACCGACACCAAAAAAAACCCAAATCAAAGGGAAGGGGATCCTCGTAGAGGATTCGCCGACACCCAAAAAAACCCAAATCAAAGGGAAGGGGATCCTCATAGAGGATTCACCGACACCCAAAAAAACCCACAAAAAACCCAACCTTCCTAAACCACTCAAAGATGCAGGCAACAATCTACCCAAAATAGTCACTCAGTATCAACTTCACTCTTGTGAGTTTATAACTAGCTGTCAAACACTTTTTTGTGTTTGTCTTCAATCTTATTCTAGCACCAAGTTTATTTTACTTTATCTGGTTGTTTACAAGTTGATTAACCCAAGACTATATAATAAATTATGTAAGGAAAAAAGCAATTTACCCAGCATGTTGTCAATCTTTCAGCATGTGTTTGGATACCCACTAAAAACATTATCACTAACTTGGCTCGAGAGTGGTGTTCTCTCGAGCAACCTATATATCCATGCAAAATGCAGGATCAAACTGAAATGCAGAGCAATTACAAGGGCGCGACTTCTGCACCAGTAACTTCAACAGTTGGAGTTTATGACACCAAAGATCTCTTTGCTCCTCCTCGGTGCTTGGTAAGGGTTGCTGCCCCTGGCCTATTTCCACTTCTTGATCCAAGTCTTGTGAGCCATCAAATTGAAACCGAGAGCTGTAACACGCTGATTATTTACCTAATAAAACATACCAATGTCAAAAAAAAATCCTATCAAGCAAATTTCATCATATTCTGTCAGCTCTCTTGTATGCTTGCTTTTACTTTCAGAGTTGGCTTCACCCCCAAAATAACTTTGAGAAACAATAGATGTAAACATTTGATTACATTTAAACTGTATGTACTGGTGTTTTACTTTGAGCTCTCTCGGTGTAACTCAAAGGATTGTAACTCTAAAATGCTATCTTACACTTGCATCCTACCTTACTCTTGCATCTGCTCTATTTCAGTCCATCTTCTTAAGTATAATCTAATTGCAATCAGATTATATATCAGTTTAAGTATACTGTGCAACATATACTACCTGTTACTTCCACTTTTCATTACATATAATAGAGCAATTGCTGGCTTGACACGAGAGTGTTGCTCTCGTGAACCTATTGTACATCTAAATGCAGTACAGGATCACCTGGGGTTGCTGGTGTTTAGTTGGGGTGTGCTTGTTGCTGTCATTACTCCTTCGCGACCTACTCATGGTGCAATAACATATCTGATCCCACTTTGGTTAGGAATCAAGTCTTGTGATTGGAACTCTCAGATTAAAATTATGTGTTGTTTATGGCTTTGGTGTTTCTGCTTTTGTCATAGCAGTAGCATTATACCTTCCCAATTCATCACTATATTTGATAGGGAAACCCTTTGGATAGTTTATACAATAACATTAATATGGCAGTCTTGCCATCTTACTTTAATGGGATGTGGTTTCCTTGTCTGCTCGTTGAGTTTCAAGTGTAAACCTTTATCTCTATACAACATAATTAGCACATTTAATGACTGTAGAATCGATTTACAGCAGGTTATGATACCAGGTCATACTAAACCACACCATTTTTCACTCTACCACTGCGAAGGATGTAGTGTTAGAGTGAATTGCAGATCTAAAGTAAGAGCAACAAAAGATATAGGCCTAGTGTATAGGCTGAAAAGCAAGCATTCGAGAATAATGCAAACGAAAACTATCAAAACAAACCATAGGATTGATTTTAAGAACACCCTATATAAAAGAAACATAGGTCTTACCCAGTCTTATACAAACACATCAAATGAAGATAAGTTATTGGAATATTAGAGGTCTTAGTAAAAGAAACATATGGACCCAGATAGAAGCAACTTGCAGAACTGAACATATTAAGATTCTAATGTTAACTGAAACAAAACTTCAACAACCTCCCATGGACAATTATTGGAGAAAACCGGGTTTTGATAAAATGCACTTCTGTCCTTCAAACGGACTTTCTGGTGGGCTTTGCCTACTTTGGAAAGAATACCAGCTCCAAAACGAAACCTTTAGAGTGATAAATTCAGATAGCAGAACAATAAAAGCCACATACCAAAACCATACACTAAACATAGAAATCACAATATTTTTTGTTTATGCCCCGGCTACTGAAGGCGAAAAACAAGAATTTTGGAACTCATTGTCAGCTCAAGTCAGAAATACAATAGGTCATGTAATTATAATTGGAGATTTAAACGAAATCCTTGAACCAAGTGACAAATTGGGGGGGGGGGACCAACCGTCCATTGGGAGATTTATGCGAATCAAGGACTTGATCACAAGTCATAATCTCGTTGACGCTCCGACTACTGGAAACAAATTTACTTGGAGGAAGAGGCAACAAGGAAATGATAATATTTTCGAAAAACTGGATCGAGCTCTGGTCAGCTATAGTCTATTACAATACTTCCCAAACCTAAGTACAAAAAATCATGCGTTCATTAAATCAGACCATACCCAAATAACACTTGACCTAATGGACAACCAGAAACCTAAGCTTCAACCTTTCAAATTTGAATTGGCCTGGACCACGCGACCAGATTTTGAATCTTTGGTCCGTGGTGCCTGGCGAGTTGATCCTCCAGGTTCCCACATGTTCAAACTGACTAAGAAACTTCAGGAAGTCAAAAGGAAAAGTAAAATCTGGAGCAAAGTAACATTTGGAAACATATTCCGACAAATAAGCTTAGTAGAGTAAGAGCTACAAGATCTGCAGATCCGACTTTGTAATTCTTACAATCACGCACTAGATACCAAGATAAGAAGGTTATCTCTTAAACATGCCGCACTATTGAACTATCAACAAAAATATTGGGGACAAAGAGCGAAACGGACTCATATCAAGTCAGTAGATGCAAACACAAAATATTTTCACAGAATAGCTACGGGAAGAAGGAACAGAAACATTATTAAAAATATTCAAACGACGGCAGGCCTCAACCTTACAAATGAAAAAGATATTCGTGAAGTCATTAAATATGATTTCATTGGCAGATTCACACAAGAACAAAGACAACGAACACCCAGTAATCTACTTAATCTCATAACAAATGAAGTAACAAGTGAGGACAATGAATGGCTGACAAGACCAATCTCAAACTCTGAAATCAAGAACGCTGTGTTTAGTTTAGCAAACGATAAATCCCCTGGCCCGAATGGTTTCCCGGCCGGATTCTATAAGAAATACTGGCACATAATCGAACCATTTGTGATCAAGGCGGTTAAAAGCTTCTTTCTTAGTGGGAGAATATTGAAACAAACAAATCATACCTTCATAGCATTAATACCAAAATGTGATAACCCCACAAAAACGTCACAATATAGGCCCATTAGCCTATGTTCAACAACCTATAAAATCATAGCAAAAATTCTGGCCGCTCGACTGAAGAAAATTATACCGAAAATCATCAACCCCCTACAAAGCGCCTTCTCTTCGGGCCGAGCCATACAGGACAACATCCTCATAGCAAATGAAATTTTCCATTCCTTCTCTAAGAAAAAAGGGAAATTGGGATGGATGGCAGTTAAATTAGATATGGAAAAAGCCTTTGACCTTGTCGACTGGGAATTCCTACTCACAGTAATGACTAAATTTGGTTTTTCTGATCGTTTTTCCGGGTGGATTAAAGAGTGTATAACCACGGTTACCTACTCGGTGCTGGTTAACAACGAACCAACTGACCTATTCACACCCCAGAGGGGTCTTCGGCAGGGCGATCCACTATCACCATACCTTTTTTTGATACTATCTGAAATTCTTGCCAGGGGGCTCCAATCTGAATCCACTAAACCAAAAAGTCACTTGGGAATCAAGTTGACAAAAAGCGGAACTAAGATTCCGTACTTAGCATTTGCGGATGATATTGTCATTTTCGCCTCCACTACTAAAACAGCATGTGACCAAATTAATAACATTCTCACGGAGTTTTCTTCACTATCAGGACAAAAAGTTAACAGGAACAAATCGAATTTTCAAACCTCCCCTAATACCACTGCAGCCCAGAAAACTACTATCCATAACGAACTTGAAATTAAGTACACAACAAACTTAGGAACCTATCTAGGTTGTCCTATTATTAGTGGTCGCACCACAAAAGATGACTTTAAAGAATTATTAAACACAACCAAGGCCCAATTGAATAAATGGAAGGCTAACTGTCTTTCACAGGCGGGTAGGTGTACACTAATTAAAACAACACTTTCAGCTAAACCATTGCACCTAATGCAATGTTTCATGCTTCCTAAATCAGTACATGTGGAATTAGATAGGATTAACAGGAATTTTCTTTGGAACAAAGGACCGTCACACAAACCTCTTATAAGCTGGTTTGAAATCTGTAAAACAAAGGAAAATGGGGGGTTGGGCCTCCGAAAATCAGAAGACATGAATCAAGCATTACAGTTGAAGCTACTTTGGAAAATCCTTGCGGAGCCTTGTAACCCATGGGTCTTCATAATAAACGAAAAATACCTAAAAGGACAGAGCATACTTAATTACCACAGAAAAAGCGGAGCATCTTGGCAATTGACACAATTAACCAAACTAATACCATTATTAAAGGATGGGATCAAATGGTCAATAGGCGGTGGTGATTCCATCAATTTCTGGACGGATCACTGGTTCGGTGACACCCCCCTAATTAACACAATATCTTACACCCAGCAAATTGATATAAACACTAAGATCCAACATTTTTTCACAGACACTAAGACTTGGAATGCAGGGAAGCTACGGGACGAAACTAAAGACATTATACCTAATGAAATAATTGATTTTATCCTCACAATTCCGATACCCAAGCACATTCATACCGACAGACTGTATTGGAAATGGAGCCGCAATGGGTGGTTCTCTACTAGCTCGGCTATTGATATGTTCGATGCTGGGAAACAACATCATAGATCTGATATGAGCTGGATCTGGCACATGGACGCGCCATCTAAAGTTAAAACGTTTATTTGGAAAATCACCAAAAATGGAGTGCCCACCTCGGCCAGACTTGCCTCTCGTGGGTTTGGCATTCCGACTACTTGTCCACAATGTGACTCTCAATACGAAGACCTTACTCACCTTCTATGGTCCTGCTCGGTTTCACAAAATGTCGTCACTTGGATGGACCCATCTCAGTTTCTTGCTATAAACACAATTTTCGCCCAAGGAACTCAAATTAACGACACCCTGCATCAAATCAGAAACAAAATTGGAATGGATCGTTTCACTAAGCTCGCCTTTACTTGGTGGAGCATATGGTACTTTCGAAATAAAGCACTTTTCGATAATGTCAATCCAGACCCAAGAAGTATTTTATCCTTCGCAAAAGAACAAATCGTCATGTGGAAATCGACAAAAAATCAAGAGGAAGGTGCAGAAGCCCAATGCACACCGAAACAACAACCAACAACAAGGATATATCCAAAACGGAAAAAGGCAAAATGGATCCCACCTAAACCCGGGAATCACAAGCTAAATTTTGATGGGGCTATGGGATCAACTGGACATGGTTCCTATGGTTTTGTCATCAGAAACTATAAGGGAGAACCAATATACTATGGCGATGGGCCTTCTCCCTTCACCTCCGTCTCGGGCACTGAAGGTTTAGGGCTTTGGAAGGGCTTGCAGGCTGCCCGTATACTAAACATAACAAGACTAGAGATCGAATGAGATAATCTTACGATCATTAATAGCCTTAAAGGTATTGGTCAGCCAACGGGTGACTCTGATATGATTGTCTCTGACAGTCTAGTCACGCTTGGCTTCTTCAATTTTATAGAGATTCGTCATGTCTACCGGGAAGCTAACCGTGTTGCGGACCTTTTATCGCATCTAAACGTTGACTTCCACAGCCATCTGGCACCTGACGACTCTAGGCTTCGTGATTTCATCCTTTTGGATGCTCTTGGCTCCTAGGTTTATCCTTTCAGCCAAATTCTTTTCGTTTCAAAAAAAAAAAAAAAAAATTATCCCAAGCGCATTGAGGACGCCGAAAATCTGACCAATATGGGAGTGAGGGTGGACGGTATGGTAGGAGACAACGGGGAGGCTGCCCTTGGCAACGGAGAAGACCCAAATGAGGGTGCAGTAGCCAATGAGGGTGACAGCTCCGAGGAGGGAGACGTCGGCGATGGAGTTGACGTTGGGGAGCTGCGAGAGGATCATGGCGGCACCGGTGAAGACGAGGTACCACTCCACAGTGGTGAGGGGCCTGGCGGTGCAGGTGGTGGCGCTGCACACAAATAGGGAAAAAACTGACCATTTTATTTATTTATTTATAAACCACTTCAATTGATAATGTGGCATGTGAGAATCGGGGCAATTTGGGGTGAAACACCTCCCCATCTTGCTCCATCTCCCTTCAACCAGATGGGGAGATTACCCCATCGCACCCTGTTCCATCCCCATTTTCCCATCCTCTCCACCTCGCGCACACCCTTGCCAAACATGAAAGAGCGCTTCCCCAAATCCCATCCCCATCCTCTCCACCCCTGCCAAACACACCCTAAGTTGTGGGGCTACGTAGTTATGTTTCACTTTTCTTTTTATGTAATAGCACCTAAATGGTGCCGAGAAACACCTAAATAAAATTAGTTAAAGAAATACCCTTAAAAACAAAATAATTTCCAGCTCAGATTACCACCCAATTTCACCAAACTCCCTCCGCCTAAATTTTAAGATTTGAGAGTCATGATTACGATTTTGAAATAACACTTTATGATTTAAATATTTAATGATACCCACCACCATGCTCACTTATTTCATACCGTAATTGCTCGATCTTGTTCTTAATCATATACGGAGTTTATTTTTTTTAATAGTAGGCAAATCGTGTCCACTAGGATATCCTCGATCATCCAACATGATAATATAACAGGATAATATTAAGCTCTCTATTCAAATAGAGATTCAACAAGTTAAAAGTTATCCTAAATCTTACAATGAAATTCAAACTTCAATTGACTTCTTTGTAGCAATGTCTAATCTGAATGTTGCTGAAACTTCTTCTTAATCATATGCTTTACTATATAATCGGGCACCACATGAGAGTACTGCCCCCTGACTATCACGGATGACAAAACCAGAAGCATGAAGACTTGAACCAACCTTTGCACCGTCAAAATTGAGTTTCATAAATCTCTCATTAGGTTTTTTTCCATTTACAACTTTATGCTTTTTCGTCCTCTTTTTGTGAATCTTTGGTCTTGTAGTCTCAATGTTGTCTTCTTGTTTTATACTTTTTATCCAGTCTTCCATCTTCCTGATGTCATTGTTGTCGAAAAAGATTCTATTTCTCATTGACCAAACTCCCCAAAGGAAAAATGTCAGAATCTATTTATACTCCGTTGATGATTTGTAAAGATCTTCGTTATTATATTCTTTTATGATTTCGTATCTTTGTCTATGTTTTAGATTATACGCTCGATCTGTCTGGAGATTCTCACAAAGGTTAAAGTAGTCTAACATATTTGCAAAGATGTGAGCAACATATTATTCATTATAGTTAATTACATAGAGGGCATTCCAATGATACATGTACTCCTTTACTATATAATCGGACTTTCGTCAGAGTTCGTTTAGTAGGTTTTTCATTTATGAGTAGGTCTATTGTCAAGTAAACTTCATTCATTCTATCTTACTTTAAAAGTAAACTTCATTCTATTTTTTTTACTTAAAAAAATATTTTAAGGTGAATCGAAACCATAAAAATTAATTTATTCAAACAATACAAACCACGTATCGATCCGTTCCCACCTCTGAAAATTTTTCGTACTTGTAATATCAATTTATGCAACTAGTTTTTTTTTTTGGTCTGCATTTATGCAACTAGTTAGAATTGATTTTTTAACTCATCTCTAAAAATTCTCATCTCTAAATGGGCCTACGTCGGACTCTTACACTATTATTCTAACTAGAAAAGGACATGAGACGAGATGAGATTAGAGTAATATCCCGTATCCCATTTCGTGTATTCTAAATCTTTCTGATGTCATTGTTGTCGAAAAGAAGGCCACTAGGATTTATCACATCTCCACAAAACAAATTAAGATGCAGTTCAATACTTGAATTAAGAAGATGAAACTTGAGATTTGATCTTCCCTGATCGAGTTCAACTTGTATCCATGCCTACATAAATTGTGTAGGCAATTAGGCATGGATACCAAGTTGGGAATATATATCAAATCCACCATGCCTGAAAATAGAAAATAAATTTTATATGAAAAAAAAAATATTGTTGAAAAATTTTGTGAGCATGAGGCAAGAGAAAAAAACTCATTTTAACATAAAATAAAATAAGAGAGGTAATTAATGATGGGTCAATTTGCCAACTATATATACAAATACAAATGTCAAATTAGCCAAATATACAAGATTGTGGGAATTTTACAAAACTATACACAACACAATCACAAAGCCGCGCGGACCTCTTCCGCTCGGTCTATCTATCCGCCTTCACGCTATTCCTTTTCTCAGATCCAGTTGGGGAGAAAACTGTGCGGCGTCGATGCGGAGGAGAAGCCATATCCGACTGACCCGATCTCTGTCTTCCTCCCCGCTCGTCCCTCGGATCGCTCGGACCTTTGTCTTCCTCCCGGTGGTGATGTGAAGTGCGGACTGTCAGATTCCACATCCTTCTCCGATTGAAGGCGTTGGAGATCGGATCGAAGGCTTGTCCGATTTGTCCCGAAGGCAGATCTACCACTACATATGGAATTCGAGATCTCTGCCGGCAAGAGAAGTAGTTGTTGTCTCTGCCGACACTACATCTGGAATTCGAGATCTCTGCCGGCAAGAGAAGTAGTTGTTTTCTTCTCCGACTGTCAGAAAGCAGATCTGGCAGTTGTTTTCAATTTGATGAGGCTCCTTCAGGGCCGGGTAGGACATTGCCGCCGTTGTCTCCATCGCTGACGAATTCGAGTTCGAGCTTGAATTGTGGTTGTTCCGCCTCCCATCGGGCGCTGACAGAGGCGGAGGAACATGGACCGACCTTCTCCTCTTCCTCTAACGAGAACGGAGACTGAATCTAGCGACCGGCGACCGGCGACTGGATGCACAAGGCAGAGAAGATGGCGATTGAATCCGCTCTTAGGTCGGTGATTCAATTGCAGTGAGTCCTCCTCCTCCTTGCTCAATCTCCGTCTTCTTCCATGGACAGCCGGATCTGGATTCACGATGCTTTGCACCGTGATCTCCGTGTGGTATGTCCTCGTGCTGACATGGTCTTCGTCTGGATGTGCAAGTGCCAAATCATGTGTGTTGTTCCTGCCGAGAGTTGATTGTGGGCTGTAGAAACATGCTGTAAAGTTCCTCTGGATGAAAGTCTTCCAAATTGATGTCAGCGTTTATGGCCATAGAACCTCTTGACTGCTTGATCTGCTGGGCAAAGCAAGTTCTGTTCTTGCATTTTTAACATTTTGTGGCAATTCAACCTTAATTCATTTGTCTCGGTTTGAAGGATCAATTACAGAGGAAATACTAAGATTCATTAGGAGCATTGCGTTCTTAATTTTATATGATGCATCTGGGAGCATTTGTCTGCTTAATGAAAGATAATAAAGTTGCAGGTAGTAAATGTGGTTTGATGCATCAATATCACATCTTCCAAATTGCATATATTAATTTTATATGATGTATGTATGTGGATACCAGTGGACAAACCCCATTGAATTTGGTATATAGATCAATTTATGCATATATTAATTTTATGTCAGCAACTTTTATTTCCATCAATACTTTTTTTTCGCGCGTCAACATTGCTGACACCAACACCAACTACATCGAATTTCCCGTCAATACTTTCCCGTCGTGCATGAAATGTATTTTTTTTCGCGCGTCAATGATGTCGCCGACGTCGGGAATGCTGACGTCAGCATTACTGACGCCGTTTACAGGGATGCTGACGCCAACGTCGAATTTATTTTTTTCACGCGCCAGTGCTGACGCCAACGTCGGAAATGCTGACGTCATCAATGCTGACACCGTTTACAAGGAAGGTTTTTTTGTTTTTTTTTTCGCGCGTCAATGCTGACGCCGACGTCAGGAATGTTGACTAGGGGTGTTATGTGAGACAAGCTACTCGTGATCGGCTCGGGTTCGGCTCGTATAAAACTCGACTCGAACTCGTTCATTTTCTAAACAAGCCGAGTATGAGCACATTTTTAAGCTCGTTCCAAAGCTCGGCTCATTCGAATTAAACTCGAATAGCTCGAATTATATGAAATTTCTAAAATTTTCTTAAAGTTATTGTATAATGAGCATGTAGAATTGCCTAAAGCTCGAAAAAAGCTCGGCTCGAGCTCGCTCATTTCCTAAACGAGCCGAATATGAGCACATTTTTAAGCCCGAGTCAAAATTTAGGCTCGGCTCGAGCTCGTTCATATTCTAAATGAACTAAATATGAACAAGTAATACTCGGCTCGTTCGACTCGAATAACAGCCCTAATGTTGACGTCAGCAATGCTGACACCGTTTATAAGGAAGGTTTTTTTTTTTTTTCCGCGCGTCAATGCTGACGCCGACGTCGGGAATGTTGACGTCAGCAATGCTGACACCGTTTACAAGGAAGATTTTTTTTTTACCGCGCCCCAATGCTGACATTGGCGTCGGGAATGTTGACGTCAGCAATGCTGACACCGTTTACAAGGAAGTTTTTTTTGTTTTTTTTTTCCGCACGCCAATGCTGACACCGTTTACAAGGAAGGTTTTTTTTGTTTTTTTTTCGCGCGTCAATGCTGACGCCGACGTCGGGAATGTTGACGTCAGCAATGCTGACGCCGTTTGTAAGGAAGTTTTTTTTCCCGCACGTCAATGCTGACGCCGACGTCGGGAATATTGACGTCACCAATGCTGACGCCGTTATCTAATTAAAAACGATGTCAGCACTAAAATAAATTGGAGACAAATTGCATTACTCACATAAAAAATTAGATCGATCATTAATTACGACCAAACAACTAGACTAAATAAAGTAAACAAAATGCAAATTAATTACTAAATGAAAACTGATAATTCTCTCAGAAATATTCACAAATTGCATTATTCACAAAAAAAAATAAAAAAAATTCAACAACCTAGATCCAAATCACCAATTTAACCAAGCAAGTTAAATGTTGACAAATTCATCTAAATTACAGTAGATGCCAAGACAGTACAGATAATCCCACATTCCTCCAAACCCAACCTGGAATTACCATCAAACTGAAAACAACAACAAATAATCCAGATTACTCCAATGACAGATTTCAATTTTATTTTTATTTTTCCAAAGGAAATTGGCTTATCCAATCCATAATTCTTCGAATTTCAACTGTGCAAATTCATCAGCAATAGCAGACGAATCTCTCAGTGCAGCACTGGCTACTGGGACTTATGAGACAGAAGGTGATAATAGTCCTACAGCCCAACTCTCAATTGTTGTAACTGCAACAAGTGGTAATGGACTTGCAAAACTAGGAAGCTAGTTTGAGCCCAAGAGCAGCCGCAATGTTGACAGAGACGTCATCGCCATCGGAGGTGAGCAAAATTAGCAGTGAACTTGCCCAAATGCATCTCCCATTGGATCAAAAAGTAGTTTCAAGGCAGATAATGATTCCCTAATTCTTCGATTTTTCCTCTTCAGCAAGTTCAGAAGTGCCAATGAATGCAACAGATTGTGATATTAACAGGACATGTAGTGCTAGTCTAATGCAAACCAATTCATCAACCGAAATCACAAGCAATTCACGATTACCTGGTTTCTGTTACCTGAGGATAGATGCAAGCCTCAAGCTGCTGCTATCCAGTCTCCACTGGAGTTTTGGTCAGCGCTGACGATGAGCGAGAGGGCGAGGGCGAGGGAGAGCAGCATCTGGAAATCTAGAAACGGCGATGGGCGAGGGCGATGGGCGAGGGCGAGGGAGAGCAGCGATGGCGATCAGCGAGAGGGCGAGCGAGAGGATTCAGCACACCATCCTCCATCGCTGCTTCGTCGACTGCGACTGGATCTGGAAGTGTCGAAGACCTCTCAGATGCAAGGGATTGCGATTCTCGGACCTCCTTCCTCCATCGCTGCTTCGTCGCTGTAGCAGCAACATCTCCGGCGACTGCGACTGGAAGTATCGAAGACCTCTCAAACGCCGATTGCATAGATCTGAGGAGAGAAAAGGGAAGGCGAAAACCATGGGAGTCGAGATCTGAACAGATCTGAGAATTTGGGGCGGTTTAGATTTGAGAAATGGAGGATTAGGTTTTACAGGGATGTATAGTTTTGTAATTTGTACCCAGACGTGTCTATTTGGTGGCCGAATTAATGATTAGGCGAGTACAAGGATATGGTTCAAATAGGGAATTGAAAAGAGGAAAACATAACAAATTTTTTTATGAAAAAATAAAAGATAGGGATAATGATTAAAATCTCGTATTTTGAATTACAACTAAACTCAATTTCGTTTACCTTTTCGAATTTTATACGAAACTGACCTAAACGTGTATTTGTTTACCCAATCAAATTCACTCACCTAACTACTAGCTATAGATATAAAGCTTAATATGTTACAGGAATAACATTAGTTATTAGTATTACACCAATCATATATACATCAATCTTAGAAGAAGAAGATGATGATGATGAGATGGAAGAACTCATACCTTCTATGTTACAAGAATTCGGTGCGAGATTACGAGGAAGCACTGGTTTGAAGAGCCACCAAGGACGCGTACACGCCATCTTCGATTCGAATGAGAGTCTCGTGGCTTCCTTTCTCCACAATCACTCCATTTTTCACCACTGCAATGACATCCGCAGCCTTGATGGTCGATAGCCTATGAGCCACCACCAGCGTTGTCCGGTCCACCATGATCCGGTCCAATGCGTCCTGAACAACTTTCTCCGACTCAGCATCCAGTGCACTCGTAGCCTCATCTAATAACAGTATCTTGGGGCTCCTCACTATGGCTCGAGCAATCGCCACGCGCTGTTTCTGGCCTCCCGACAACTGGATACCACGCTCCCCAACTACCGTATCATATCCTTGTTGCAACGCACTGATGAACCTGTGCGCGTTCGCCAACTCTGCAGCCGCGGTGATTTCAGACTCCGTTGCGTTTCCTCCCTTCCCATACGCGATGTTAGCGCGTATCGTGTCGTTGAATAGCACAGGCTCTTGGCTAACAACGCCCATTTGTTGCCTCAGCCACTTGATCTGGAGCCTCTTAATGTCTACATCGTCGAGGGCGATGTAGCCTGAATCGGGATCATAAAACCTTTGCAGCAGAGATACGACAGTTGATTTTCCACTCCCACTCTCGCCCACTAGAGCAACCGTCTAAAAATGCACAAGTCATCGTGTTATTTATATTCGATGTGGGATGAGGTGAGCTACGCACAGAGGTTACCTTGCCAGCACGAATAGCCAAGTTGATGTCGCTGAAGATCTGAATGTCGGGTCTAGTAGGATACTTGAAGCTGACATGCCTAATCTCAATCTCTCCCTTGACATCCTCTAGAGTCATTCCTGACTCATCGCTAGCGTCTATGTTAGACTTGCGATCAAGAATCGCAAAGATTGAAGCCGCGGCATCTCTTGCTTTGCTACTATCAAGGTTAAGGGAGCTCGACTGGGAAATCCCAACCGCGGCCATGGTCAAACCAAAGAACACCTACAAACCATTTACATTTTACTACTAGATGAGATTAATTGTTAAGGATAAAGCAAGTAAGAACTTATGAACTCACCTGGAAAACCTTAGGGAACGTCGTTTTGGCATGGGAGACGAGTTGTGCTCCAGCATAGAAGCTCGCGGCATACACCAAAAACAAGAAAGAATAGGACACACCGAAGCCTATACCGCTAATGAATCCAAGCCTGATACCGGCCTTCATAGGCCCTTTGCACTTGTTCTCGTATAGCTTGATCACTTTGTCTTCGGCACAGAATGAGGCCACTGTTCTTATACTCCCAACAGCATCATTTGCAACTTGGCTTGCGTCTTCGTATTTCTTCTTTGCATCGGCACTAAATCCTAATGTGAACTTCAGTTGGAAGTAGCCCATGATCCCTATAAGTGGTACCAGAGCAAGGATGATCAACGCGAGTATCCAATTCGCTGTAAACGAAATCACTAGACCAGCAACCATAGTCGCGATGTTTTGAACAAGCAACGCTAAGGCATCCCCTACTAGACCGCGCAGGGATGCTGCATCAGACGAAAGCCTTGCACCAATTGCACCACTCGAGTTTTCAGGCTCGTCAAACCACGCTATCTCCATGGACACCACTTTCTCAAAGCACATGGACCTGATTCGTCGTATCAGCTTGCCACCAGCAACAGCAAAAAGGTAGCTTCGAATCGGATGAGCTAACATTGATACAGTACCAAGTGCTACAAACATCAGTGCTATAAATTTGGAGTCCTTCCTGAGTTGGTGTTGTGGCTCATAAAGCACTTTCATTGCACTAGATAATATGATTGCAAAGACTGGCAATATGCATCCATTGACGATGGAGGCGAATGAGCCAAGAAGCAGCACAGGGATCTCAGGCTTGTTGAGGGATGCAAGGCGTCGAATTGAGGCTTTTGGATGGGCTTTGCCTTTATTCGAAGGCGATGAAACAGTGTCATGAGCTTCCACATTCTCTATATCTGACGATGAGCTTCCTGATGATGCTTGTCGCTGACTAAACGAGCTAGAGTTTTCTTGTTTGTCGGATTCTTTTTTCGTTTCTTGCAAGCGGACAAGTTGAGAGTATGCGCCGTCAGGATGCTTGAGCAGCTCTGAGTGTATGCCTTTCTCAACTACCTTTCCTTGGTGAATTACTGCAATCATGTCAGCATTTCGCACTGTGCTTAAACGATGAGCGACAACAACAGTTGTCCGATTCACCATCACTCTATCTAGTGCTTCTTGCACAGCCCTTTCAGATTCGGCATCAAGTGCACTAGTGGCTTCATCAAGAAGTAAAACTCTTGGGTCCTTTAAGATAGCTCTTGCTATGGCAACTCTTTGTTTCTGTCCACCTGAGAGCTGAGTTCCATGCTCTCCGACTAAGGTGTCTAGCCCCTACATGTTATCCGAAGCTAAATAAGGAACATAGGATACATAAGTGAGCAATAAAATGAATGGTAAAGGTGGAACCTGTGGTAGTTTATCGACGAATTTGGCAGCATTCGCAAGCTCAGCTGCAGCTCTTATTTCTTCGGTTGTTGCCTCGTGTTTTCCATATGCAATGTTCTCTCTGATTGTGGAAGCAAACAGAACAGGTTCTTGACTCACAAGGCCAATTTTACTTCGGATCCATTTCAGCTGAAAGTCTCTTAGATTAATACCATCAATGAGGACCTGACCAGCTTGAGGGTCATAGAATCTCTCTAGGAGACTAACAACAGTCGATTTTCCGCTCCCACTTTGTCCAACCAAAGCCGCTGTCATTCCACTGGGAATGGAGAGTGAAAACCCTCTGAATATTTGCTCATCAGGTCTAGCAGGATAGCTGAAACAAACATCTCTTAACTCAATGTCGCCGTGGATGTCATCTAGTACTTTCCCACTCATGTCAAATGCATCAATTTCTGGCTTCCTGTTGATGGTCTCGAACATCTTATACGCTGCAGCTTGCCCTGCAGCAAACGCGCTCAGGCATGGGGGCAACTCCCCTAGAGAACTAAAACCGCGCAAAGTTATCAAAGCATTAGCATCATGATTCATCAACATTGTACACAAATCATCCTAGAGGAGATGAGAGTATCAAAGATTAACTCACAAGGATCCCGTCACAACAGCGAAGATCACATTAAGAACAACACCTCCGTTATACCCTCTTTCAATGATCATTTTTGAACCAAACCATATAGCTAAAGCATAGCTTCCAAACATGACGAAAAGAACGATTCCAAGGCCAAGTCCAGCCACCAATCCTTGATGCACAGTATTCTTATAGGCTCGTAAAATAGCCCTTTTGTACTCCGCCACAGCTTGCTTCTCCCCAGTGAATGAAACAACCTAGACGTCGATCAAATTTAGCCAATGAAACAACTAAACAAGCATATCTAAACTGAGAACAAACTCACAGTTCTAATGGAGCCTATAGTCTGTTCTACGACAACAGATGCTTTCGCGTATGCACCCTGCCCTCTTGTCGACATCTTGGATATCATGACTGCCATTGCTCCAGCAGCAGCTGCCATAAGCGGAATAGAAGAAAGCATGACCAGAGTAAGTTGCCACCCTTTGACCAAGGCGATGATAAAGCCTCCAACGAATGTCGTAGTCACTTGTAGAAACTTGCCAACCTAAATCCATCACATCAAGAAGCCAACATTAGGAGCTAAAAAAAGGGCTTGAAAGGTATGTAGTCGCGCTCTTATCATTACCTTCTCGCCCATTGCATCCTGAATAAGTACGGTATCCCCAGACATCCGACCAACAACTTCTCCTGTTCTTGTTTCTTTGTCGAAGAAGCCTATATCTTGTCGTATTATAGCTTTCAGATATAGGCTCCGTATCCTTGCAGCCTGTCTTTCTCCGGTGATCATCCAGCACATCACCTCTGACAAAAACAAGAAGCGAGGTTCATCAATTCATCATCATGTTTCCTTAGCTAAGGATCACTTGATTTGATCGTAGTAGGCTTACGGAGAGATGCTGCAGCGGCAGCTCCTATAGCAAGGTACACAAACTTGAGAGCAACCTACCGAAAACTCATCAAGTTAGAGAGGTATAGAACCGATGAAAGCTCGAAAGCAAGGGCTATAAGGACTTCAATTAATCAATTATATATGTGTGAAGTGTACCTTTGAGACGGCATGAGTGATGTTGGAATTGTTGTTGTGGTTTAGGCCAAAAGCATTGGCTAATTCGCCGAAGAAGATGGTCATAAGCGGCATACAGATTCCGTTTCCAAGAGCGGAAACGGAACCAACAGCCATCAAGATGTTGTCAGTGGTATCGGCAAAGGCGAACAGCTTGTAGAATGGAACTGTCTGAGTCTCCTCCTGCTCCTGACTGGTGTTCTTGTCAGCTTCCATCTCCGACGTTTGCAGCTGAGTTTACGGTGTCTATGATCACTCAACATATAGAAATCTCAAACCCACAAAAAAACGACGCCGTTTGGGGATCAGATCAGATGAAGCTCCCTAAATTTCAAACCCAATCCCTGCCTATTCTCATCAAGTAATCCCTCCCGATGATAAGTTTTGCCGAACGGAGGGAGTATTACGGAGTATTAATTTCAACCAAAAATAAATTAAATAAATTATTAATATTGCAGAAATTGATGTTTACTGAAAAGTAAGAAAATCAATCCTCCTGATATTTTAAAAAAACAGTTACGTAATGCCTGACGTTTAACAATGTGATGGATGGATTGAAAACAGAATAACTTATCTGTTAAGTTCTTTTGAGGCTTGGTTTTCTTTTCTTTGGGCGTGATGAAGAATCATCTTGTTACTTCAAGATGCGCACGCGCGCGTGCACACAATAGAGAGAAGAGAGGGGTTGGTTTCGGTGTACATTGGTCTTATCGTGTACACAGAAATTATTCATCTATTTGTTCATATTATTCGTCTGTTTTTACATGATTATTTGTCTATAATTAGGTCATTATTCGTTTGTACAAAAAGTGTAGAAAAAAATATAAATTTTATTCTAATGAATAATCAACCAATACCATCAAATTTTTCATTCCTTCGGATCTCGAAAGGGTCGAGCGGGATGGCTTGCGATAAAACTTGATACGGAAAAATCATATGATAGAGTTGACTGAAATGTCACCAACAAAGTCCTCCAAAATTTTGGTTTCCACCCGACCTTCATCTCCTGGGTTATGGAGTATGTCTTGACTGTCTCTTTCTCGATACGGGTAAACAATGGCACAACGGAAATGTTCTTCCCCACACGGGGCATCCGTCGGGGTGACCCCCTTTCCCCTTTTCTATTTATTCTCAGTGCGGAGATTCTAGCGCGAAGTCTAATGGCGGAATCAAATTCAGAAAGAAGCCAAATAGGTTTCACATTTGGACGAGGTGGTCCCCGAATCCCGTTCCTCTCCGTCGCGAACGATATTATCATCTTCTCTAAAGGAAGTACTGAGGCAGAACACAAGGTTAGAAAAGTAATTGAAATATACTGTAAAGTTTCTGGCCAAAAGGTTAATTACCATAAATCTAGCTTCCAAGCAACCAAAGGATTTACGGACTCAAAGATTTATGAGCTTAGTAACTGTGTAAATATTTCAAATGTCTCCTCCCTGAAGAAATATCTTGGTTGCCCCATCATCAATGGCGGGCTAATGCGCTATCACAACAAGGCCGCGCCATCTTGATAAACACAAATTTAGCATCCAAACCCCTATACACTATATGCAAAACTTCCTGTTACCGGTCTCGATATATAAAGAATTAGATCAAGTGAACAGAACGTTTTTCTGGAATAAGGATCTTCAAAACCACCCTCTTATCAACTGGGATAGGATTTGTAGACCAAAACAAGCTGGTGGTCTTGGAATCCGAAAATCAAAATATATAAATGAAGCCCTCCAAATGAAACTTTTATGGAAGATTCTAGCTAAACCATTAAACGTATGGGTTTCCATTATTATACACAAGTATCTCCGGTTGTCTAATTTGCCGGGATATAGCTAGGAAAAAAGGTGATTCATCTTGACAATGGGCCAAACTGTCAACCCTCATTGATCCCTTCAAAACCGGGCTAATCTGGTCAATAGGAAATGGAAAATCAGTAAAATTTTGGTCAGACAACTAAATCTCGTGCCTCTCACTGAATGCTAGGGGTGAATGCCCTCCAACTGTTAATTTTGAGGAGACTGTTAGTGATTATATCATGGCCGGCAGATGGTGGTCCGAGAAGCTCTGGCAGGTGCTACCTTCAAACATTGTTAACGAAATCCTGGATATTTCTTTGCCATCTGCTCCCTTTGAGGACCGACTATACTGGCGACCGGACAGGGAGGATTGGTTCTCCACCTCGAGTGCATATAAACTGATTTCAGGTCAGTCTTCTCAATGTCCTGATCCTAACTTCTGGATTTGGAACCTTGACATTCCACCTAAGGTTAAAATTTTCTTATGGAAAATATCTCAGGATGGTCTTCCCACGACCGTTAGGTTAGCACAGCGGAGCGCTTCGGTGCCCCTCACTTGTTGGTTGTGCAATTGTGTTGTAGAAGATGATGCCCGTCTTCTATTGGAATGCCAATACACGACCTCTCTCCTCAGTTTCCCAACCGACTCCAATACAACTATAGTAGCGATGCTTCAGCAATTGAGAGACATTAAACCAGTTATGGCCTACATTGGAAACAATGTCAATAATAAATCCAAAGCTAAGTTAGCCTTCTATTGGTGGATTGTTTGGTATTCTCGAAATCAGCATATCTTCAGGTCAATTACAATTCTCAGTAGAGATACCACGCTCCACATCATCAAAACACACGAGTTAAATTGGAGCGAATCTTCTAATTTTGAGGGTGAAATCAGGTTTGACCCCGACATGCAGTCACGAACCAAGCCTGATAGAAGATGAAAAACGCAACGCACAAACATTACATGGCGTAAGCAACCCAAAGGAACTCTTAAATCAAATTTTGACGGTTCTTCCCTCTTAAACACGAGCAACACGGCTGGAACTATTATCCACGACTGGGAAGGTCGGACATTCAGCATAGGATATAAAAAACTCGGTAATCAAAGTCCATTAAAAGCTGAAGCTCTTGCTTTAAAAATCGGGGTACAGAACGCAATAAATTTACGAATTACTAAACTTCAAATTGAGGGGGATTCTAGAATTATTATTGACCATCTCAACAGAAAAAATAAAATGTCCATGGGAAATCGAACTTATTATGTCAGATATTACAAATATGTTAACAAATCTAGAAAGGGTTTCTTTCCTCCATGTAGCCCGAATAGGCAATAGAGTGGTCGATAAGGTTGCACACATTTGCCACTCTACCTGGGGTACTAATATTCAGAATAATCATGGTCTTCTAGACCTCATCCGAAAGAATACATTCGGGTAGAGTTTTCTCCCCCGAAATTTTTCCTAATAAAAAAAAACACCATCAAATAATTTCATTCAAACAAATAATCTTCCAATACCAACGAATAATCAAAAGTTACTTTTAATCTCATCCATTGATTTTTTAACATGATACATAATAAGGGACATGTATATATATATATATGATTTATTGTCTATCTATATAGATATATGAGATACAATTTTTTTTAACAAAAAATATGGTAGAAAAAAATTAAATGTGTTATTTAAATTTTTATTTTAAATTAAAAAACTTTAAGAAAAAAATCTACATGATAAAGTTATAAAGACTTGAATTCAATACCTCATAATTTAAATTCTCACCTTATAACACACGTTATAACTTAATAATTTTTTAAAACTCTTTTAATTCTAAAAAAAAAAATTGGGAAGAAGTCCACAGACCACAGTTAAGTATAATAATTAAAAAGATCTATCCTACGTATATATATGAAGTACAAGTTTTGAGTACCTAAATACCATTTATTATTATTATTAGAATAATATACACAATGACCTCGGATAATAGAAGATTTGTTGTTTATTTTTAATTAGGGTTGGTTTGTTTACAAAGAAGTGACTATTAACTAGGTTCGGATATGTTTTGACCAAATCTTAAGAATTTGTGGATTCATAAAATTAATTTTAAGTACACACCAAATCAGATATCAGCTAAAGCCATTGAACATTTAAAATCCATGCCTACAACGAACTATATTATGACTTTATATATCGGTTGTGACGAGAATTGGTGTAATCCATCCATGCCTACACTGTAGCCTTTGATTAAAGTCAACCTCTCAACGAAATCACACTATCTCAGGAATTGTTCAATGCTATGTTAAGACCAATATAACATTCTTCTAAAATAATTGACTCGAAGCATATACACCTTACATTTAATGGGACAAAATATGCGAACCAGGAAAATTTAAAGAGTTAGAATATATGAAAAGAAGAGATCATTAACAGCTCTGTGATCACTAGTGTAAATACTCTTTGCGGTTTGCATTAATTTGTTCATATATACATAATACATGGTCAGAAATCTTTGAAAATACAGAAATTTCAATAGGTATATTCTCAAAGTATCGCTTAATTCACTCTGTGATTAATTGTTTTACACCTTTCACTTGGTACCCTTCTCCCTTTTTTTAACAGCTCTGTTAAAGCTATATGATATATAGTAAGTTGGTTTGAAGAGAACAACCATGATCTTCCAGGTACATCCGGTGATGGTTCCGCCTCTACTCTGTCACACCATGGGTCGGGTCAAGATGTTATCCACACAGATAGTTTTTGTGGTTCACATCATGGCAGCAATTCCACTTTGAGGTCTTCGAATGAAATTGGAGACATCTGTGTGAGCCAGAAGATGGATGAAAGTTTTCAGAGGGTCATTTCTACCGAGTATACACATACACATGTTAGGACCCAGTCGGCTTCGAGTGCCATCTCAGTTCACGATTATCCTTCCACCGCCACTGAAATGTCGAATGTATCAACTAGACTTGAAAAGGTTACTGAAAATTTTATATAAAAAAAAAGCGATGGAATTAAAAGACGACATGGAAGGGCTCGAGGTTGAAGACAATGAACATTAAGACCCAAACAGATATCAACTCAAACAAAAGGGGACTTGTAGATCAGGCTATGAATAGGATGATTTAGGAAGAGGTTTCGCCAGAATTGTGCCGGAAAGCAATCAATCTGAACAACACCAATCAGAACAACACCAGCTTATTATCATAGCTTTAATGGAGTTGTTAAAAAAAAAGGGCACAAGGTGAAAGGATTCAAAACCTCAGGGGTATCTCGTGGAATTTTCGTTGAAAATATAAGTGAGGAGAATGGTGGATTATACGTGGTAAATGATAATTATAACTCTAGTTAATAAAAAAAAACATTATTATAAAGTATGAAAAATAGAGTAAAATAAACTAAAAATAAAATGATGTATACATGCCATTATTTTTTATTATTTTTTTGAATAGGTAAAAATTCATAGGTCAAACAGGTCTGACTCATCGAGAGGCCGCTCCTCGGCTTCCGTCACTCTCCGGTGGCCGCCGTTGCCGCCGGTTGGGCGGGCTTCCGGGGCTGAGATCCTCTCGCTCCTCCTTGGTCCTTGGGGCCCAAGCTTCGGGTCCTTGGGGCCCAAGCTTCGGGTTCTTCAGGCCCAAGGTTTAGGGAGAAAAAAAAACTCCCGAAAGGGTTGAAACCACTCTTTGAGCATACCCCGAAAGGGCCTAAATCTCGTAAGGGCTTGAAAATCCTGTTAGGGTTTGAATAAATTCTCTTTCGTCTGAAAGAGATTTAAGGTTCGCGTCTTCAAGGGTGGTTCTTGGTAATTGTGATCCATGTTGCTCTTGGCGTTCCTCTTCCGTGTTGGAGCTCTGGCAACCGGTGTCGGGATTGGCTGGGGTCGTGGCGGTGTGTATCGAGGCGACTCCGGATGTAGGAAATTCCTTGGAGGATCGTCTTCATTGCCCACAGAATTGGCTCTTGATATACCGCTGGCCAACGGTGTCGCCGTCTGGGGATGCTTGGCATCGGATCTTAGTCTACGTTGTCTCCAGCTTTACGAGTTTGGCTCGCCTGCTCGTCCGGGTTTTTACGCCTCCTACTTTGTTGTTGCACCTTTTTATATGTAATGACATGTTTTTATGCCTCTAGAGTTGTCAAATATGTCTGGCTCTCGAATTATTTCCTAATTAAAAAAAATGCTCTCATGATACAATCAAGGTTGATTGATAATTTTAAATTGTCAATTTTTTTTTTGGTAAATATTGTCAAATTTATTAATAATTTAGTTGAAAGATTTTATATTATTAAAACTAATTATTATTATCAAATATAATTATATAATTAAATTATTGTTATTATTATTATTACTAAATCAATCTATTTGTTTTAATATTTTAAATTATAAGGAAAATGATGAGATATGCAAAAGGTATGGTAGATGAATTATTAGGGAATCCGACTATGGTCGAAAGTGAGAAATTAATTACGTAGTAGATGAAATTTTTATTATTATTATTATTAGGAAACAATTCGGTTGAGAGACTCTACCCGAGAGCATTCTTGCAGATGAGGTCAAGAAGACCAAAGTTGTTTGAGATATCGACGCCTCGGGCATAGTGGTAAATGTGTGCGACCTTATCAGCCACTCTATTGCTCAATCGAGTTACGTAAAAAAAAAGACTTCTTTCACAGTCGGTAGTAGGATTTTAATATCAGTCATAATCATTTCAATTTCCCAAGGACAAGAATGTTTGCCCAGCAAGTGGTTAATTATGATGAGGGAGTCTCCTTCAATATGTATTTTGTTGAGTCGTAGCCACAAGATTTCCGTAACGCCTTGTTTCAAGGCTAAAGCTTCAGCTTTGAGGGGGGTTTGGCTACCCAAAATCTGGTAACCAATGTGCATAGGTTTTCCATTCCAGTCCCGGATAATAGTCTCAGAGGAGCTTTTATTGTTTGCTAGGGTAGATCCGTCGAAGTTGAGTTTGAACGTACCTATTGGGGGTTTGCGCCAAGAGATCGGTTTTTTTATTTTGTGTTTATCATGTTGATTAGAAGTGTGCACTGAGGGGGAGGGCGAGTTAAGATCATCCCCAAACCTAGCAGCTTTCTTTCAGTTTGTAATGTGAGTATTAGTAATATGTGTTATTGTATTGATACTAGGGATTAGCACTTGTTTGAATAGATGTTGGCTCCTAGAAGACCATACTGTCCACCATGAAAAAGGTAAATTTTCCTTATCAGTTTTTGAGAAAGTAGAACCTATGAATTCAAAGATAGGTTTTATTTCGCGTGACTGAGCAACGAGGGTGGATATCTTCAATCGACTGTACGTAAGACGAGAAAGAAAGAAGTATGTTAAAATACGGGCATTCAATTAAAAGGCGGTGTCGTTTTCAACTGCACAGTTACACAAGCAGCAAGTAGACGGAACGCTAACACCACATTAATTTAGGCAAGACGCAGTAGGGAGACCGTTCTGGTAAATTTTCCATAAGAAATTCTTGACTTTGGGAGGGGTGTCGAGCTTCCAAATCCAAGCGTTACTGTCAACACTCAAGAAGCTCTACGAAGACGCTAAGTTGTAAGCACTTGACGTTGTGAACCAACCTTCTTTATCGGGCCACCAATATAATCGATCTTCAATGTAATTAACGGGCAATGGAATGTCCATAATTTCCTTTATAATGGATTGAGGTAATTTCCCGTTTAGTTTTTCTGTCCACCAGCGACCACCCAGAATGTAGTCACTAACAAACTCGTTTGCATCATAAGAGTTTGGGCAGTCAAACCGAACAAATTGTAGAATAATGGAATTGATGTAAAGTCCTCCTTGAGGGTTTCCATTCATTGATAAACATATATATATATACATATACATATATATATATATATATATATATATATATATATATATATATATATATATATATATATATATATAGGGTTGGGTTCGGGTGCAAAGGTCACCAAAAGTGAGAAGGAAAGAAGCAATTTGATTGGTCCAAGAAATGTCAAGAAATGTTTTGATTGGTCCACGTCATTTAAAAAATCCGGGCAAAAAAATTGTTGCCCGCGCCTGCCCGGTTCAGAAATGCGAGGCCCACTCGCACACCCTTCCCCCTCCGCGCGTGTGGTGGACGCGCTGATGTAGCAGCATAAAAAAACATTGCTCCCTCACGTTGAATAGGATTCGAACCTGCACCTAATTACACACCACCCACTACTTCAACCACTGCACCACCCAATACACCTTTGTTATTAAGGGCATTAATTAAAACTAGTACTTTTTGAGTTAAAGCCACCACTTTAATTATAATTAATATGTTTTTACTTAAATATGTTGATTACACGTTAATTAATATATTAATATATATTTCGCACTAAAAAATAATAATTAATATTAAAATAAAAATAAATATTAAAATAAAAATGATAATAAATATATTAATATATATTTATATTAAAATAAAATGGTTAATGAATCACTACTCTTTATTTGATGAACCACTAGAATTTATTTCATGAACCACTACTATTTAATAATTATAAAAATTTCATTCTTCTTTTATTTTCTTTTAATGTTTATTTTTAATTAATTAATTTTATTTAAAATAAAATGGTTCATGAACCACTACTCTTTATTTGGTGAACCACTACTCTTTATTTGATGAACCACTACTCTCTATTTGACGAACCACTAGAATTTATATTCTTATAATAATTAACATATTTCATATAGATTTATAAATTACACATTAAGAGAGATGTTATTAATATATATTTATCAAGAAGTGGTTCATCAAGCTATAAAGATGTTATCAAGAAGTGGTTCATCAAGTTATAAAGAAATGGTTTATCGAGTTTTAAAATAAAATGCTTCATGAACCATTTTTAAAATAAAATGGTTTATGAATCATTTTTAAAATAAAATAGTTCATGAAGTTATAAATAAGTGGTTCATGAACTTATAGAGAAGCGGTTCATGAAGTTATATATAAGAAGTGGTTCATTAAGTTATAAAGAAATGGTTCATGAAGTTATAAATAAGGGTTATAAAGAAGTGAACCACTTTCTATTTATATATTTAGCCACTAAACCATTCTCTATATATGTGTTGAACCATTTACTATAAAATTGATGAACCACTTCTATATAATTAATGAACCAATATATATTTATTCACTGAACCACTCTTTATATATGTGTTGAACCATTTACTATAAAATTATGAACCGCCCTCTATTGAGTCACTGAACCACTCTTTATTCGGTTCGCTTAACCACTCTCTATTCGGTCACTGAACCACCCTCTATTGAGTGACTGAACCAACCTCTATTTACTCACTGAACCAACTTATTTAGTCATTGAACCAACCTCTATTTAACTGAACCAACCTCTATTTAGTCACTGAACCAAACTCTATTTAGCCATTGAACCAACCTATTTAGTCACTGAACCAACTTTTATTTAGTCACTGAACCAACCCCTATTTAGTTACTGAACCAACCTATTTAGTCACTCTCTATTCGGTCACTAAACCACTCTCTATTCGTTCACTGAACCACTCTATTCGGTCACTGAACCAATCTCTATTCGATTACTGAACCACTTTATCCGGTCACTGAATCATTATCTATTCAGTCACTGAATCACTCTCTATTCGGTCGCTGAACCACTCTCTATTCGGCCACTGAACCACTTTATTCGATCACTGAACCAATCTCTATTCGATTACTAAACCACTGTATCCGGTCCTTGAACCACTATATATTCGGTCACTGAACCACTCTCTATTCGATCACTGAACCACTCTCTATTCGGTCACTGAACCAACCTCTATTTAGTCACTGAACCAACCTCTATTAAGTCACTGAACCAATCTATTTACTCACTGAACCACCCTCTATTTCGTTACCGAACCAACCAAATTGCTTCTTTCCTTGAGAATGAAGTGTGAAAAAACAAATTTTTATGTATGGTAATATCAAAACAATTTTTTATGTATGGTAATATCAAAACAAATTTTTTTTAACAGTACTTGATTCTTGAGAATGAAGTGTGAAAAAAGGTCAATATAAAACCCAATTAAGGAACACTACAAAGGTGTGTACGCACAGATTCAATATACAGGTCATGCTATTGCTCAACCTATATCCAAACTGAACCCAAACTTAACTTACTGTAATTTAGGTATGTCTCAACTAGAAATTACTTAAATTTGGAAAATATCACATCGATTTGGTGGTTATTCAGAGATGTTACACGCTTCAACTGTTTGGTAATGGAGGATCTCTATGATGCGGAGAGTTAAAACTCGTCGATTACTCGACCGAATCAGATCGAATTGATCTGAACCAACTAGAATCCAATGAGGCGCTCCAGATCGCAGAAAGAGAGAATGAATCGAGCAATGCGAGAATCCGTCATGGCCTCGCTCTGTGTCTCCGACAAACGCACAGATGTCATCCCCTAGCCATCACGGCAAGCGACGTGGGGGCACCGGTTCCTCATCCTCCTCCCTTCTTCTTCTTCCTCTTCTGATTCGAATTCACCGAGCCGATGTGCTGCTTCCGTTGCTTGACCGTGAAGCAGGAGATGGATCGGAGTCTCGCAGCGGTGACGGAGAAGGGGCTGAAATTGGAAACGGAGAAGAGGAACGAGGATAGGGTTTTGGAGTGCTCCTCGACCTCTCTGACTTCCGCAACTATCAGCGCCGATACTCCGCCCCGTCCTCGGTGCCGGCGAGTCTCGCCGGGAAGACGCTCGGGAGAGGGGCTGCTAATGGTGGGAGAGGAGGAGACGTGAGGATTCGTGGGAGGAAGAACGTGCAGTGGATGTGATTTATTGAAAGGAAGAGAAGCGCGTGAACGTTTTTTTTTCCTTTAAAAATTCAGACCTATTTCCACCAATCAAAAGGCTTCTTTCCTTCTCACCGGTATATACTATTCTCACTTGAACCCTACCCTATATATATATATATATATATATATATATATATATATATATATATATATATATATATATATATATATATATATATAGTATGGATCTTTTGTTCACAAGCCTTACGGTGTACATTGTACATAAATCTGAGTCTTTAATCTATATTAAATGGAAGGATAAGATGATGCCACGTGTCCTGAGTGGTTTTGAAAAAAAATTGAAAAATTAATTTTAATCTCATCGGTTGAGCGTGGAGCGCGTGAAGAGGAGGAATACAACCCTAAAATCTGGGTGTTCTTCTTTCCAACCATATTTGGAGCCGATTCTTTCTTCAATCTCAATCGGCGGCGAAGGTGTTCTTCAATCTCAATCGATGGAGCCGAAGAGCCGGAAACGGTTGTAAAGGCTCGGATTTTTAAATCCTAATTTTCAGAAAAATGAATTTAAATCGAATATTTTAAGAAAACCTTGTCCTAAATTTAATAAATCGAACTCGAAACTATTAAAGCGGATTCCGGCAAAATTTTAAAATTTATGCAAAGTAGACCTTATTCCGCTTTCTTATGTCAAAAAAAAAATTCGGAAAAATGATATTTGGATTTTATTAATTAAACTCGGATTTGAAAATTTTGAATTTTTTTTTATTGAGTCGGAATTAGATTAAGAGAGCGGGGTTTCGAGATTAAGTTTTTGTCTGTTTCAAATTTTAGAGTTGGGAACACAATTATTTTCACTCTCTTTTTCCCTTCTTTTCCTTCTTTCTTCGGTTCTTCCCCTCCTACTCATCCGGATTCAGGACCATCGGGCAGGCAGCACTTCACCTTGCTTTTCCTTGTTCTAGCAAGATGCCAAAATTGACCTCTGCTCTCCTTTTTTTTAATTGAAATGGCACCCAACCAAGCACACAACCCCACATCTCTTCCTCCCTGCCTTATCTCTTCTGAAATGTCTCAATCCCAAAACCTCCCCTTTCTGGTTTTCTCGCAGCACTGCACACCACCACAAGACCCCCTTTCCGCCACCCAAACACTCTCCTCCCTCTCTTCTTTGTTCACCATCGCCATCCCCTTTCCTCTCGGTACGTCTCCCCTGTCCGAAACTCCGAGAAGCCGAGAGCACCGCAGCAACAATGGCGCAGCGAACCGCCAATGTCCGAGCAACAGCAGTAGCAGCTCCTTCTCCGTCTTCCACCAAGCCGCAGCAGCAGCCCAGCAAATGTTCATCCTCCCTCCGACGTCCGAAGACAAGGCACAGCCGCCAGGGGCCACCATCGAAGCCGCGTGAACCTCTCCCTCTCGGTTTCGCGTGAGAAAGGTCGGTTTTCGATTCTCATACGATTTCGATACCAATCCACTCGGATCCAACTCATACTCATCTCTCGCCATTCCTAGGCCCTCGATCCACACTCTCTCGAGCTATCGCTGTCGGAACCGCCGTCGGAGCCGGAGATTTCCTCTCGGAGACGCCTCGGTGAGATTTCTTCTTCCTCCTTCCTCTTCGTTACCGCTTCTGTCCTTGTGGGTCGGTTGAGTTCGGACTGTGGTGTCGGTCGGGGTGGGAGATTCACGCCGGAAAGGGAGCCGCCGGCCGGCCCTGGTTTCCTCCCTTCTCTTCCGTTCCTCTCTCCGTCAAGTTTCAGAGCTCTGTTCAATTAATTTGGGAAGGAGATGGTTCGGTTTTCTTTTGTTTTAAAATGGGGTCGGTTCGGCATTTATTTTAATCAGTGAACCGGTTCACTTTTAAAAGAGAGATGGGCTGGCATTGGGTTCTGGGCCGGGTTTGCCTTTCTTCCGGGTTTTGTGCTTGGGAAAGACTGGATTCGGGTTGGGCTCAAGAAACCGGGTAAGGGACTGGGCTTGTGGGATATTGTTTAATTCATTTCTTTGTCTTGGTTATTGGTATTTGATAATGATAAATATATGTTATGTTACTTCTTCTTCTTATTATTATTATTAATTTTATTGTTATGTAACCCTGATTTTATGAAAATATAATTATGAAATTATGATATATTATAAATTATTTTAAAGGTGATATTATTTGGGATATTTAATTTATGATGTTTTAATATGTGATTCGGAATTTTTAAAGTGACTATTGAGGTTAATTTATAAAATGATTCATTTGTTGATGTTGTTTTATAAATATGATTTTATAAAGACGATTAATTTGGTGTTTATTTTAGATAAACACCAAATTATTTCTATAATATGATTTTATAAAGACGATTAATTTGGTGTTTATTTTAGATAAACACCAAGTTTTCGGAAATGTCTTTTAACGACTTGTGTTTGGAAAACTAAAATGCCGGAATTATTTCTATAATATGATCTTGAAAGATTTGTTGAGGATTTAAATGATAAATGTCGGGATTTGGCCAAATATGATTTGATAAATTATTTTGAATATGAATTGATTTAATTTAGGATTTAAGAGTTGAGAAATATTGTTGGTGAGATTTATCGGTGATTTTGATTAAATGGTTTTGGTTGATGACGATCATGTCGGAAATGTTTTGGAAAAATGGTTTTACCGTCGTTTGGGTTTAAGGATGTTGAGAACTTAGGTTTCGTGTGTGTGAATGTTAGTCTGGTAGCTTACGGAAGTGGCTTGATGATAGGTGTGTATCGCTTTTGGATTTGCTTTGGACTTGCAATTGGGCCCTTGCTTGTATTATCCTGTTGTTCTGCATCTTCAGGTAAGTTCCCTAGGGGGCTTACTCAGGTTGGACATTCATGCCTGTTGTTGCATTTTATGTTAAGTGTTGCATATGCATAAAAGCATGCCATGTAGTATCATGTTTAGGTTGCACTAATTGATTGAGCATCTGTTTACTTTATGCGTTTGAAACAGAACGGCCGTTATCTGTGATAGTCCTAGAGTCTTTGCTAGGGTCATAGGGTAGCCCAGCCTCATCGGGTACCCTGAGTCAATCGAGTCATGAACTTCCTTATATTATGATATGCCTGCGGGCTTTATTGTGGAGCGGGTTAGGCATGCGTGCCGCCCTATTATGAATGAATGCATTCACGAGCTGGCCAGTCTCCACCTATCGGAAGGGGTGGAGGTAGGAGAGGGATATGCCACTTGGCATTGTCTTGGGCCCTTTACAGTATTTCTGTACATTATTATGAACTAGGAGCATGCTAGTGTGTTTGAATTTCATACTGCATTAGATCATCTTTATTAGGTATAACACATACTATGTGGCCTCAGCGAGGACTGCCGGTCCCACATGAGTGGCTCGATCTGACTCCTTTCCCCGTTCTTCTTTTAAAGGTATTTCTGCAGATCTTGTTTGCTCTATGCTTATGTGACGGGAAACCCTTGGGTGAATCAAAGAACCTGACTAATATTCTAACTTGGCAAATGGTAATCACTTGTTTATGATTTGGTTTTGACCCGATTCTGTTGTGTCATTGTATCTTAACTTTGCTTCCGCTTTATTTCATTGGAATTGGATTTCACGACATAGTCTTAGGACATGTTAAGGGTACCCAACGGCCCTACGATACTTTAGGGTTTGAAATCCCTCTTTCTACTGATCTTTGAAATGAGTTTGAAACCTCGACCCGTACCTGAATTGCAAGATCCGAACAAGGGTTTTCATCCCTTGAAACGTAACCCGGAAATCATAATTCCGGGCCGTTACAACGGTGGGGTGTGGTGATGTGTCTGATCAACGACGAAGGCGGTGGTGTTTCTGAGCGGTGGTGAATCGACGATTCGGCGACCTGTTGTCTTCGACGCCTCCATCGGAGAAGGATACCGACCGGCCAGTCGGCCTTTCTTCTTGCCACCTGCATTGCTATGTCTCGCACTAGGCTCGGTCCTGATTCCTCAACAACGACGTTGAGAAGGCAGCCATGGAAGGGGAGTCCGGGAGCTCGAAGTCGGGAGAAGGAGAAGAGCAAGGAGCCCGAAGTCCAGGGACTCGACCTCGACTCCGGCGTTGGTTCCTGGCTTGGCGTCGGTTCGTAGTTGGTAGCAGCACGGGAGGTTCGACGAGGCAAGGAGGGGCTAGCGGCCATTTAAGGAGACATGGCATCGGTTTCGTGGTTAGCCCCTTGTCCCATCGTTCCTGTTATTGTTGAATTTTAAATTTGTTATTGGTGTTGGATTCCTGGAGGTTTAGGGAGTTTGAGTTTGTGGTGCAAGGATTGATATGAGCTTCCTTGGCTTCCTATACTGTGCACTTGATTGGTATTGTGTTTTGGCTTCTTTTGATTGCGAAAGCGAACACGAAGACCGAACCTCTTTCGAAATCGAGATATTGTTCAACGAATATCATTGGTGAATCTCTAACATTTATTTAGTGATTATTCGTTGAATTCTGAATAATTATTCACTAAAATCTATGTATTTTGTAATTCGAAATCAACGTGTGATTGAGTTTTGAGGTTTTCAATATTATTCGTTGAATTCTGAATAATTATTCAATGGAATCTATGTATTTTGTAATTCTAAATCAATGTGAGATTAAGTTTTGAGGTTTTCAATATTATTCGTTGATTCTTTGTTTGGTTAATTGAGTTTGATATGAATCATTTGTGTGCAATTGATTGTTTTTTTTTTTTCCGTCAATTATTCAGTCGTATATGTCGAATTTTGTGTAATAGTCGCAATGAATTGGTTTATTATTCGGTGAAATCTACTTAATTATTCGTCAGTATATATAGTCTTCACTTCGTCAAATAACCTAAAAGGCCTTCATCGTACGAATAGAACTACCCAACTAAACATTATTCGGTTAAATGTGAAACATTATTCGGTGAAATATAACTAATTATTCGTATAAATCATAAGAATTGTTTAAGGATTTGGAGTTTCTTTTATCTGAAATTGATAAAGAAAAAAAATATTATTCGGTGGAATGGGTATATTTTGTAATACGAAATAAATATGTGATTAGGATTTGAGATTGTCGATCGATATTATTCGTTGAATTCTAAATGATTATTCAATAAAAATATGTGTATTTTATAATTCGAAATAAATGTGTGATTGGGAGACAATATGATACTATTCGTTTAATTCTGAATAATTATTCAATGGAATCTGTGTTTGTAATTCGAAATCAATATGTGATTGAGCTGGGTTTCTTTTCTCTGAAATTGATGGAAATATATTATTCGGTAGCATGTGGCAAATTATTCAGCGGAATTGGTAAATTTTTATCTGGATTGAAAAAGATAACATAACATTATTCGGTAGTATGTGAAATATTATCCGGTGGAATTGCCAAAATTTTAAAACAAACAAAATTAAATGTGTCCCACCAATGAATCACACAGAATAGTTTATTTATTTTTTACAAAACCATAAATAAACAAAAAAAAAATAGTTTACATCTAAGAAGAAGAAAAGATTAAAAAAAAAAAGAAACAGGGCCTTCCTGCTTCGAAAAAAAAAGCAAACAAAGAAAAAAAGAAAAAAAAAGAAAAAAAAGCAACAGGGGTTGAACGGATTGAAGCAAAATTTGTGTTTGGGATGTGCGCGTGTCTCGGCGGGTGGGATGTTTTTTCTATGCGGATCCCACATTAAATTATATTAAAATAGAAAAAACCTCTTTTAATCTTGGCCTTCTATTATTTTCCATCAACGGCCCAAATTTGTGTACAAGGTACACTGTAAGGGTTGTGTACAAGGTACACTGTAAGGGTTGTGTACAAGGTACAAGGTACACTGTACAAGGTATATGTATGTATGTGTATATATATATATATATATATATATAATATGGTATTAATTTTTTCTAGTTTTAATGCAAAAATTAGATTTACTCGTGATAGATTACATAGGTCTCCTATTGTATAGTGGGCTGAAAGCCCGTTAAGGCCCAATACCTTGTAACCTATATATATGTTATATCAATGAATGGAAACCCTCAAGGAGGACATTACAATCAATCTCATGATCTCACATGATATCACAGCCTAAGATCCAAAGACCCTAAATTCTTTTTCTCTAACCCTAGCCGCCACCTCCTTCTCTCTCTCCTCGCCGCCGCCCTCCCACCGTCGGCCCCCTCCTTCTCTCTCATCGCCGCCGCCCTCCCACCGTCGCCCCCCTCCTTCTCCCTCCCCGTCGGCCCCCCTCCTTCTCCAGCGCGCCCGCGTCAATTCCAACGCGGCCGCGTCAGCCCTCGCGTCTCTCCCTCGCTATCACTTCCGCACACCGCCCTTAGCCTTCCCTTCTCGTCCCCATGGCTAACCCACAACCTACCGACCCTATTAAACCGCCCTACCATTCCGCCCTAACCATCTCCAACATCAAAAATTGCATCCCTATCATTCTTGATCATGAGTCCAGTACCTACACCATGTGGTCGCACCTTTTCACGACCCATGTTAAGGCTCATAAAGTCCTCCACCACATTGACTCCTCCGCTAACCGCCCTACAAGCGAAGACGACGATCTCTTCGCTCAACTTGACACCATTGTTCTTCAATGGATCTTTAACACCATCTCAAAAAATCTATTGACCACTATCCTTGACCCCAAAGACAATGCCTTGAAAGCTTGGAAGAAACTTCAGGATCTCTTTCAAGACAACAAGTCCACCCGTGCTGTCTATCTCGAGCACGAATTCTCAAGTTGCAAGCTTTCCTCCTTTCCGTCGATATCTGCCTATTGTCAGCACATCAAGACCTTGGCTGATCAGCTCGACGCCGTCGACTCCAAACCCAGTGCCACCCGTCTGGTTCTTCAGGTTCTCTCTGGTCTCCCTTCTGAATACAACGCTGCTGCTACTCATATTCAGCAGACAGAGCCTCTCCCTACATTCGAGAAGACCCGGTCTCAACTGATCCTGGAGGAGACTCGCCTTCACCGTCAGACAACCGACGCCGCCAAAGACAAGACGGCGTTGGTCTCATCCAGTGACATCATCGAGCAACTCGCCCTCCAGCCTGGCCGCACCAACGATCAGCAAGGACCTAGAGGCGGCGGCCGCAGCGGCGGCCGCAGCACCTGGCGCCCCCAGCAACATGATAACCGCCACCCCTCTTGGTACCCCAACCCTGGCTATCCTCCTTGGATGCCCTATGGCTACCCCGGTGCGTCGTTTCGTGGACCTGCCCCATATCCCAACCGCCAGCAGGGCTTGTTGGGTCCTGCTCCCCGTCCATCGTCCGATCAGGCATACCCGACTGATGTGCACAACGCCTTCTCTTCCATGCAGCTGACACCTCCTGACGGCTCTTGGTACATGGACACTGGCGCTACCTCTCATATGACGAACTCCTCAGGTACTCTCTCATCTCATTCTTTTAAGGGTCCTGCTCATTCTATTATCGTTGGCAACGGTGGTCGCCTTGCTACTTCGGGCATTGGCCACACCACACTACCAACCCCTACCAATCCCTTGCACCTAAACAATGTCCTTATTGCCCCCAAACTTGTCAAAAACCTTATCTCTGTCCGTCGGTTTACCACTGAAAATGATGTTTCTCTTGAGTTTGATCCGTTTGGTTTCTCTGTGAAGGATCTTACTACGGGGGTTACTCGCCTGAGATGTAATATCACTGGGGAGCTCTATCCTGTGTCGTCGCCTTCACCATCCAGCCCGTCAAGTCCAGTCGCCCTCTCGGCATCATCATCCAGTCTTTGGCATGCTCGTCTTGGTCATCCCAGTCCTGCAGTTTTAGATTTACTTCGTTCTAAGAGTCTTGTCATTTGTAATAAAGAGCACCGCTCTGGTTTATGTTCGTCTTGTCAGTTAGGCAAGCATGCCAGACTTCCGTTTCAGCGTTCTTTAAACACTACTTTCGCACCTTTTGATATTATTCATAGTGATATTTGGACATCTCCTGTGCCTAGCAAGGAGGGTCATAAGTATTACCTTTTGTTTCTGGATGATTTTACACACTTCTTATGGGGTTTCCCTTTGCACTTTAAATCTCAAGTGTTCCCTATCTTTGCCAAATTCCATGCATACATTAAAACACAGTTTCACACCTCTGTCAAGTGTTTCCAATGCGACAATGGCCGTGAATTTGACAATAAAGATTTTCACACTTTCTTTAATACCAATGGGATCTCCTATCGCTTATCCTGCCCCTACACCTCGCAACAAAATGGCAAAGCCGAACGAATCATCCGCACCATCACCAATATGATGCGCACTCTTCTCTTCCACGCATCCATTCCCCTCCCTTATTGGCCTTACGCCTTGGCCACCACATGCTACCTCCTCAACATTCTCCCTTCCACCACCCTCAACCATCGCTCACCGTTTCAGGCACTGTATTCCGCTTTGCCCATATATGATCACCTTCGTACATTTGGTTGCTTGTGCTTTCCCAATCAAGCATCCACCGCCCCCCACAAGCTTCACCCTCGCTCTACCCCTTGTGTCTTTCTTGGCTACCCGTCTGATCATCGCGGTTATATTTGCCTCGATATTAAGACTCACAGGATCATTCTCTCTCGTCATGTCACCTTTGATGAGTCGCGATTTCCATTCGCGTCTCCCACACCCCCTGTGTCGTCGCCAGAGTCTGAGTCACCATTTCCTCACTTCATTCTTCCCCAGAGCTCTCCCGGTGCTCCTGCGTCTCCCCCTCCCCCACCTCCCTCGCCACCCCCCACCACCAGACCTCACACCCGCAGCGTCTCCGGTGTCTTCAGACCCCGACAGATCGTCTCCATGACCACCGACCATCACCCCGCTATACACCCCACAACCCATCCACCAACATCCACGTCCCGTGCTGGCGCGCCCGCGCCCAAAGCTGGCGCGCCCGCGTCCCCTCCTGGCGTGCCCGCGTCCCCTCCTAGCGTGCCCGCGTCCTTAGCCTCTCCTGCCCCCATCTTTCCCGACTCCCTTTCACCCTCTGCCTCCACCCAGACCTCCCTCTCCCCCATTCCCACCTCCCACAAAACAGCCCTCCTAGACCCGAATTGGCAGGCGGCTATGCTCGACGAATACAGGGCCCTTACGAAGAATGGTACTTGGGTTCTTGTGCCTCGCCCTCCTGAGGCGAACGACATTCGCTGTATGTGGGTCTTCCGTCACAAGTTCCGCTCTGATGGGACATTGGAGCGCTACAAGGCCCGTCTGGTGGTTAACGGTAGATCTCAACAGACCGGTATTGATTGTGATGAGACCTTCAGCCATGTGGTCAAGCCTGCCACTATCCGAGTGGTCCTGAGTCTGGCTCTGTCGCGCAACTGGGGCATCCATCAGCTGGATGTCAAGAACGCCTTTCTGCATGGTCATATGAATGAGACGGTTTACATGTTTCAGCCTCCGGGGTTTGCTGATGTTGAGCGTCCACAGCATGTCTGTCTCCTCAAGCGCTCTCTGTATGGTCTGAAACAGGCTCCACGGGCATGGTTCCAGCGGTTCGCGTCTCATCTGCTCTGCTTGGGTTTCACTGGCAGCCGATCGGATACGTCTCTGTTCATCTATCGCAGAGGCTCGGACTTGGCTTTCCTGCTGCTCTATGTAGACGACATCATTCTCACAGCCTCTTCTGATGCTCTTCGAACGTCCATCATCTCGAGATTGAGTGCGGAATTCGCCATGTCTGATCTGGGTCCGCTGTCTTACTTCTTGGGAGTTGCCGTTCAGCGGCATGCGTCTGGTCTGTTTCTCTCACAGAGTAAGTATGCTGCTGAGATTGTTGCTCGTGCTAAGATGGTCAACTGCAATCCCGTCGCAACCCCAGTCGATACATCCAACAAGCTTAGTGCTCATTCTGGACCTTTGGTTGATGATCCGACATTGTACAGGAGCCTCGCTGGTGCTCTTCAGTATCTCACTTTCACCAGGCCTGATATCAGTTATGTCGTCCAGCAGATCTGCTTGTTCATGCATGCCCCTAGGGAACCTCATTTTCAGGCTTTGAAGCGGATCATTCGGTACATCAGCGGCACCCTCGAGCTCGGCACCACCATCACTCCTTCCTCTAAGCTTGATCTTGTGGCGTACACTGATGCGGATTGGGGTGGTTGTCCAGACACACGTCGCTCCACGTCTGGTTACTGTGTCTTCCTCAATGACACTCTTGTGTCTTGGTCAGCCAAGCGTCAGTCCGTCGTGTCTCGCTCCAGCGCTGAAGCCGAATACAAGGGTGTTGCCAACGTTGTCTCTGAGTGCTCTTGGCTCCGCAATCTCCTGCTTGAGCTACGATGCCCCTTACAGAAGGCCACTCCGGTCTACACTGACAACTTCTCCGCCGTCTACCTGGCTAGCAACCCAGTCCAACATCAACGCACGAAGCACATTGAGCTTGATCTCCACTTCGTCAGGGACAATGTTGCCATTGGACATGTCCGCGTTCTACATGTCCCGTCCTCTTATCAGTACGCTGATATATTCACCAAGGGTTTACCTAGACAGTTATTCATTGATTTTCGTTCCGGTCTCACTGTACGGACCCCTCCCGTTTCGACTGCGGGGGTTTGATAGATTACATAGGTCTCCTATTGTATAGTGGGCTGAAAGCCCGTTAAGGCCCAATACCTTGTAACCTATATATATGTTATATCAATGAATGGAAACCCTCAAGGAGGACATTACAATCAATCTCATGATCTCACAACTCGGGCAAGTTTATTTTGATTAGAAGTTTTTCTTGGTTGGAAAAAGAGCAATTTTTTTTTTTACGACGAGAAACCCACCTTTGGTGACAAACCCCGAGCACGTGACTCAGCCGTTGCGTCGACCGACTCGACCCACTAGTAAGGAGAAAGGTAAACCTTAGGTGAAAATCCCAAGCTTTTTGCGTAAGGCTGGCTTCACAAAAAGCGCAACTTTTCATTACAAGTTTTAATGGAAAAGAACAATGGACGTGTTTAATAAAAAAATAATTAAAAACACTTTTAGCATAGGATAATTGTAAGAAAAATATGGCCTCCTTCAATAAGGATAGAATTATTAATAGAAAAAATTTGCGAAATGGGAACATTATTTGGACGTATTTGCGAAATAGACGCGTGTTTGGACAAATTTGCGAAATGGCCGCTATATATACTTATTTACTATTGTACGGACACTTTTCTGTTTTCCGAAAATCGCAACTCTCTCCTCTCTCCAATCTCTCTCTCCGCTCCCGATTGAAGACGATGGAAGCTCTCGATCCGGCGCCAGAACCGTTGTCTGGTGGCGGGCGAGCGGCGGAGCGAGCGAGGGAGCTAGCATCGGAGCCAGCGCCGGATCCGGTGCGAGGTCGATCGAGCGAGCGCCGAGCGAGCGAGGCTGAGCGAGGAAGCGAGGGTGCGGGAGCATCGCCAGATCTCGGATTTCTTCGTCCGATAGAGAGGTCAAAGATCGTGAACCGGTAGCCCGGGACATCAAAGCTGGTCTCCATCCCCTCAAGGTACCTCATCCCCACTCTGTTGGTTGTTTGTCTGCTGATTTGGTTGAGTTCTTGATCTTTTTGTGATGGTTGAACACGATCCACGTGATTTGTCGGTTGTCGAGCAGTTACGAGTTTTGTGTAAAGGCCCGGATTTTAAATAATAAATAATATAAATGAATTTAAGTCGAAAGAAAAAAAATAATAAGATAGAATAAAATAAAAATTCGGATATCTGAAAATCCTCATATTCGCCTTAAAAATCGTATTTTAAAATCCTTCCGGCATCGTTTTAAAATTTTGATGTTGACGGAATTTGACTCCGCTTTCGAGTTGCGAGTCTTGATAGATTAATTTAATTCCGGTAATGATTTACAAATACAATTTGGAAATTTCAAGTCGGGATTAACGAGTTTCGAATTTAAATGTCGGGTATATTATTTTAGCATTTTATGTCTTGGGACCACACATATATATATATTCCTCTATTTTCCATTTTCTTTATCCTCTCTCTCACTCTCTCTCTCTCGAGTTCAGATGGCTCAACAGCCAAGATTACTCTGTTGAACAGCTTGCATATTTGTCCATTTGCTGAATACCCACTCCTTCCCCTTCATTTCTGAAATTGCCAGGAGCAAAACTCATGTCTGAAATTGCCAGGAGCAACCCACTCCTTCCCCTTCATTTCCTCTGCCCAGAAACCCACAAAACAAAAGCCACCACTGTTTCACCTTCAATTCTCCGCCTCCGCTCTCCCGTTGCACCACCCGAGCCCCATCGAGCACCACCAGCACCTCCTCCTCCCTAGAGGCGGCAGTAGCAGCAGCAGCGGGGGTTCCTCCGACGCCAGGAGCCGAGCCAGAGGCCATCGGAGCCGCGTCGCGCACACCGTCTTCCTCGCTTACTCCATTTCTGAGCGGTAAGCACCCATCTCCCCTTCGTTCAACTCAAATCGATGCAAAGGTCCTCCTTTGTGACCATTTTCCCCTAAACCAGGTCCCAGAAGTTCTTCCCCGTCCTCGGTGAGCCCGATTCAACCCCGACGAATCCTTTCCCGGCGAGCCTTCGAAAATCTCGGTGAGATTCGTTCTCCCTTCTCCTCGCACTTGTTTCTTTAAATTCCTGGTAGAGCGCGGTCGGGGAGGGATTCCGATCAGTCCGGGGTGGGTTGAGTCGAGAGCGGAGCCACCGATGGCCTGAGCCCACTCCTCCCTTTCCCTGCGCTTTTGCCGCCGTCGAGCTCTGTTTTCTTGTTGAGGGAGGAGCAGCAGCGAGCGAGGGAGGAGCTGGTCTGAGCGAGGATGAGTGGCGGCTGGCGAGCGAGAGATGGGAGCCCTGGTGAACAGAGCGAGTCGGGATTGAGAGCCGCCGGAGCTGGGTTTCGTTTCCGCTTCTTCCGTTTCCGTCGTCTCTCTCCTGTCGTGAGGAAGAGGGCAGGCTAAGGACCCGTTTTCTTCTTTTCCTTTTTGCTGGGCCGGGTCAGAATTTCTTTACCGGGTTATATCATTTCGGAACCGGGTTTGGGGAGGGTTGCCAACCGGATCCTTCTTTCATTCCTTTCTATTTTGGCCGGGTTTGGGGCTGGATTCGGGTAAGGATGTTTTTGGGCCTTTAAATTGTTATGATTTATTGAAAGGCTTCATAATATGTTGTTACTAGTTACTGTTATATGCGGTATAATATATACTGTTGATTATTTTAGTGTTCTTAATGCTATGTGATTTTGGAGTTTCTAATAAATATATTTCTTTTGGAATGTTATATATTATAAAGGTATTTGGAAAGTAAAATTGTTTAAGGTGATTTTTTTTATATGATCTATAAATGAGGATTATAAAGATGGATCTATTATGGTGTTTATTTTGGATGAATAACGTTGTTAAATTATTTAGAAAAGGTTCTAAGCCTCTTGAAAATGATTCTTAAAGGATTTGATGTGTTGAAACTGAAATGCCGGAACTAATTCTATAATATGATTTCGAGATATTGGTTTTAAGGTTTAAATGTTTAATGTCGGGATCCCTTGTCTTGGTTTAATTATATTGGTTTTGAGAAAGAAATTGGAAGTAAACGATTTTGGTTGATGTTGATCGTATCGGAAAGGTTTTGGAAAATGGTTTTATCGTCGATTGGTTTTGAGGATACGGAGAACTTGGGTTTCGTGCGAATGAATGTTGGTTCGGTGACTTATGAAAATGGCTTGATGATAGGTGTGTATTGCTTTGAATTGCTTTGGACTTGCATTTGGGCCCTTGCTTGTGTTATCTTGCTGTTCTGCACCTCCAGGTAAGTCTCTTCGGAGCTTACTCAGATTGAATAGAGTTATTCCCTGCTTTAGGTGCATGATATACTAGGTGCTTGCATTCATAATCAGCATGCCATGTAGTACCATGCTAGGTTGCATCGATCGTTGAACATTCTATTTCTTTGTGCGTATGTAAACAGAACGGCCGTTATCTGTGATAGTCCTAGAAGTCTTTGCTAGGGTCATAGGGTAGCCCAGCCTCATCGGGTACCCTGAGTCAATCGAGTACTTCCTTATATTATGATATGCCTGCGGGCTTTATTGTGGAGCGGGTTAGGCATGCGTGCCCCCCGATTATGAATGAATGCATTCACGAGCTGGCCAGTCTCCGCCTGTCGGAAGGGGTGGAGGTAGGAGAGGGATATGCCACTTGGCATTGTCTTGGACCCTTTACAGTATTTCTGCACATTATTATGAACTAGGAGCATGCTAGTGTGTTTGAATTTCGTACTGCATTAGAGCATCTTTATTAGGTATAGCGTATATGTGTGCTTATGGTTGGGATGCAGAGTTAAGTGGGCATCGATCTGATCCCGCCCCAAATCAATTTTTTTAGGAATTATTTATGTTCATCCTATCGGTGCTGTTTGCTTGCGCGGGTCATTTTGTCGGCGGAGAGTGAGCGCTGGAGTTATAGACTTCACCAGACTCTGATTATATTGTTTTGGATTTATACTTTTGACTCCGTTTTGACCCGGCTCCGCCGTGACACTTGTATCTGTACTTTACTTCCGCTTTACTTCCGTTTGAAATGGTTTCCGCGACATAGTCTTAGGACAGGTTAAGGGTACCCAACGGCCCTTCGAGGTTTTAGGGTTTGAAATCCCTCTTTCTACAAATCTTAAAATGAGTTTGAAACCTCGACCCGTACCTGGATTGCAAGATCCGAACAAGGGTTTTATCCCTTGAAACGTAACCCAGAAATTATAATTCTGGGCCGTTACATTTTGAATTTGAAATTTGGGAAGGCGGATTTGATTGTCTAGGATAGAGATCGGGCTTCGGTGATGCTAGTTGCTTCCTTTTTGTCGGTGGTTGGTTTCCGTAGGAGTTGTTAATTTGCTGCTTCTCAAATTTATTTGGTTCTCATGTTCTGATGGTTGGTGATTGTTTGTGCTGATCCATGACATATATGAACTATGATCAATCCATATTCACCCATTGATTTATGCATCTGTGTGCTGGAGTTATTCATAGATAATTCATAATTTCTTTTGTTGATTTTACAAGCAAAGTTATCTCCTTTTTTTTATATAGGTATATGACTATATGTATCTTTGCACAATTGGAAATTAAGTAAATACCATTTTCTCTGGTATTGCAAATTAGATCCTCTTATCTAATCGATTGGTTAATTATGTGGGGTGAATATATGTTGGGGGCTTTGGTTTTATCCTTCATCTATTTGAATTGTGATTTACGTGGAGTGTAAAGAAATGTTTGGTGCTGTGGTTCTACTTTAAGAGTTTAGGATCATTCATAGATTCAAATGAATTCACATTATCTTGACAGATTTCGGATGGTATAGCTCTACTCTTGAATAGAGATCCAAATAAGGTCTTATAAACCAGCCATTTGAATTGGAGATTAGCTAATAGGTCAGGCCTTTAAAATATTGTGTGACATTCTTGACAAAATAGTGTAGCCTATTTTGGATAGGGTTAATGTTGGATCTGTGAATTGGATATGGAAATGGAAATATGCATATTCATCTAAAGCTATTAATTATAGGTTGAAACCATCATTTCCTTGGAAAATTTCATGCATGATGCAGATGGAAGGATAGGGTATTAATAGTTAAAGAACAAAATTGAAAAGCTGTGTTCATTGCAAAATTCTGTCAGCAGCTTCTTGGATTGTCCCCACAAAGCTCTAAGTTGACTTAAGTGAATGGATTGGTTGTATTTTATAATTAATGGCTCACCCTGTGTTCCCCTGTTTTGATATGTTTGCTTTCTGGTATACTCGCCGAACACCTGGGGTTCGTTTTCACTTAATCAAGTTCAGCTTGATTTCCACCTGTTTGCCTGTTCATTTCACTCTCTTATCATAACATTAGAAATTTAGAACTGTTTCTAGATTTATTTCTAAATGGGGTTTTACATAAAACAGAATGGATACCGTCCTGAATTCCATCATTTTTGTGCTTGCCACGCACATCCAACAATGAGCGAGGCTCTGAAAGAAGCAGCAATGGCCACCTATGACAAGCCAATTCACATGTACGTAAGTGAGTTAATTCGTTTGCTCACTCTAAGACGGAGTTGTGCAACTCTTAAGACGGAGTTGTGCAACTCTTAAGACCGAGTTGTGCAACTCTTAAGACCGAGTTGCCACTGGTTTTACTTATGTACGGTAGTTGTTTTTGTGAGATACCTTTCCATTGTCTCAGACTGAGAAATATGTGAGCTTCAATGGTGACTGCTCTCATCACTCTCATCTTTATGTTTGTGCAGCTGGGTCCAAAATTCATGAAAGAGAATGGACTTAACCATGTTACCTTTTCAACTGCCTATGGTGCTCTGGAGGCAGCTCCTGCTGTAAGAATAAATTAATGTTGTGGTTTTTAGTTACTGACCAATCTGTATAAAGATTGTCACTAGCAGGGCTCTAGCTGTCTCCTTTAAGTATTTGTCAAGTGCATATAAAAGTCTTTTGCTTGGTGTACACTGTATAGACACCTCTTGGTTTTATTCTATTGTGAGATATTTCGGCTTTTGTTTCTTAGATGGGGATAGCTGATGCAATTTTGGACCTTGTAAGCAGTGGAACAACGCTAAGAGAGAATAACTTGAAAGAAATTGAAGGAGGTGTTGTACTGCAGAGCCAGGTAGAGTTCCTTTTGATCAGCTGTTGCCAACATTGACCTACATGAAAACATATTTTGAAATGTTATACAGTTCAATGGTCAGTTTCAGAATTTTAGTTGAACATTGAGTTATCCTCAGGCGGTACTAGTTGCAAGTAAAAAGTCATTGACACAACGCAAAGGTGTCCTAGATTCAACTCATGAGATACTAGAAAGATTGGAGGCACATTGAGGGCTAGTGGTCAGTTCATGGTGCGAATATAGCTCATTAAATTATTATTTTTATTATCTGGACATGGCATGGTTGAATTGTGTTTAATTAATTTTTGGGGTTTCTATTTGGTGGCAGGTGGTAGCAAACATGCGAGGAAGTAGCGCTGAGGAAGTAGCTGAGCAAATATTAAACCAAACAGATTTATCTGGATTGCAGGTGTTTAATTCCTGGACCAAAAATATTTAACCCTGTGCTTACATTGTTGCTAACTTATTAAATCGGCAAATCTTAACACATACTTTCTTCATCAGTGATGACCTTTTGCTGTACCTTGACAATTATTTTCCGTAGCAATATGGTATGACTATATCTTGAACCTTCCACTTATTCGTATTTGGTTCTCCACGTAGGTAAAATACTTGCAGAATAATTTATAAAGAAGGTGTTTTTCGTCAAGTAATTCGACAATTCAAGTTGCTTTCTTGAAGAATAATTTATAAGGAAGCTGAAAATGGTGTTTTTCTGTAACTGAATTAAGAGAGTTTGCTCCATGAAAACTTGCTACAGACTTTATCATACATGAAAGCAAGGACTGTGGAAAGATGGAAGACGATGATTGATGGTTTGTGCCTTGAGTTATAGAGAAATTTGGGTACGATTAGCCGAAAACTATAACTGAACATATCTTTGTGTAATCTATTTTGTGAAGCCTATTAGCTCAAATCGGTAGAGCGTTGTGTACAAACACAAAGATACGGGTTCAAATCCCGTATAGGCTATCGTGGAAAAAAATGTGTAATTTTCGTTTCAATGTGCAATTTAGAACTTAATTGTGCTCAACATGATCTTATTTTTTCTCAATATTATTTTAAGAGTTGCACGACTCTTGTTTTAAGAGTTGCACGACTCTCTTGTAAGAGTTGCACGACTCTGTTTTAAGAGTTGCACGACTATGTTGTAAGAGTTGCACGACTCTGTTTTAAGAGTTGCACGACTCTGTTGTAAGAGGTGGACGACTCTTGTTTTAAGAGTTGCACGACTCTCTTGTAAGAGTTGCACGACTCTGTTTTAAGAGTTGCACGACTCTGTTGTAAGAGTTGCACGACTCTTGTTTTAAGAGTTGCACGACTCTGTTTTAAGAGTTGCACGACTCTTTTGTTTAAGAGTTGCACGACTCTGTTTTAAGAGTTGCACGACTCTGTTTTAAGAGTTGCACGACTATGTTTAAAGAGTTGCACGACTATGTTGTAAGAGTTGCACGACTCTGTTTTAAGAGTTGCACGACTCTGTTGTAAGAGTCGTGCAACTCTTAAAACATACAACATACAATTTTTATACTTATTTTCTCATATTATAAAATGCACATATAGTATTTATTTGTGTACTATTTTCTGGAATAATATTAATTTGTGCGCAAAAATATTGGAATAATAATAAAATCGAGACATGGGAAAAAAAGTGCTGACACGGAAAAAAAGTGTAACTCTAAACCCTACTTGGATCATATTTGCACAATTTATGGTTATATTTGCACAAAGTACTCTTATATTTGCACGATAAAAAGTTTAAAAAATAAAATAAATAAAAATTAGACTAGGATCATATTTGCACAACTTATGATTAAATTTGCACAACGTCCTCTTATATTTGCACAACTTACTCCTATTTTTGCTCAACAATAGGTTATTTTTTGCAAAACAATCGAGATTTCTGAAATTGTTCTCAAAATGATTTTATGTTCTCTCAATATTATTTTAAGAATTGCACGACTATGTTGTAAGAGTTGCACGACTATGTTGCAAGAGTTGCACGACCATGTTTTAAGAGTTGCACGACTCTATTTTAACAGTTGCACGACTCTGTTGTAACAGTTGCACGACTCTTTTTATAAGAGTTGCACGACTCTCTTATTTTTGCTCAACAATTCTTTATTTTTGCACAATAATCGAGACTTGTGAAATTGTGTCTCCTCATCATCTTATTTTTTATAAATATAATTTTATACTTATTTAATAGATTATTGCACAACACGGTCTTATTTTTGCTCATCAACATGGGGGATTAATGGAAATGTGCTCAACGTTATCTTTAAGAGTTGCACGACTCTATTTTAAGATTTGCACGACAATCGAGACTTGTGAATTTATTCTCAACATGATCTTATTTTAAAAAAGTGCTGCCGTGAAAGAAAAAAATTATTTGAAAAAAGTGCTGACACAAACAGAATAAAAAGTGCACAAATTAGAATAAAATGCGCACGAATAATATTATAAAGTAAAAAAAAAATGTTATCCATGTAGGAAAAAAAAAACTAGATTTGGATCATATTTGTGAAATTGTCATCCAGGCTTGATGGAATTGTTCGACATCATTTGATCGGCTTATGATTCATTTGTCATGTGCTTCTTCGATTCTTTGTGAAATTGTTATTCATGCTTGTGCAACTCTAAAAAAAGTGCTGACATGGAGAAAAAAGTGTTGACACGGAAAAAAGTGCAATTCTAAACTCTACTTGGATCATATTTGCACAATTTATGGTTATATTTGCACAAAGTACTCTTATATTTGCACGATAAAAGGTTAAAAAAATAAAATAAATAAAAACTAGACTAGGGTTATATTTGCTCAACTTATGATTAAATTTGCACAACGTCCTCTTATATTTGCACAACTTACTCTTATTTTTGCTCAACAATAGGTTATTTTTTGCAAAACAATCGAGATTTCTGAAATTGTTCTCAACATGATTTTATGTTCTCTCAATATTATTGTAAGAGTTGCACGACTATGTTGCAAGAGTTGCACGATTCTGTTTTAAGAGTTGCACGACACTGTTGTAAGAGTTGCACGACTCTATTGTAAGAGTTGCACTGCTCTGTTTTAAGAGTTGCACGGCGATGTTGCAGGAGTTGCACGACTCTGTTGTAGGAGTTGCACGACTCTGTTGTAGGAGTTGCACGACTCTGTTTTAATATTTGCACGACAATCGAGACTTGTGAAATTATTCTCAACATGATCTTATTTTATCTCAATATAATTTCAGACTTTCTCAATAAAGCGTAAGCGATCCATAATCTATATTTTTTTATTTCTTTAACATTTTGTTGTGCAAATATAAGAGTATGTTATGCAAATATATTCGTAAGTTATGCAAATATGACCCGAGTTTAGTTTTTATTTTAATTTTATTTTATATTTTGTCATGCAAATATAACTGTATGTTGTGCTTGTGCAAATATAATCATATGTTGTGCAAGTATAACATTTTTTTGTGCAAAAATAAAAATAAAAATATAGATTATTGATCACATAATAAAATATAGATAGTTTTTTTTTAATTTCCATAATTATGGGGTAAGTTTTGTAATTTAATGAAAATTCCTTCTTCTTCCCCGCTTACTGCGAACAGAACGCCGGATCTCGCTCGCTCGGCCTCGCCTCGCCGCCTCCGGCTCGCTCGGATCTCGCTCGGACTCGCTCGGTCACTGCATCGTCGCTCGGATCTCGCTCGGATCTCGCCTCGTCGCTCAGTCTCGCTAGGCGTCGCTCGGCCTCGCCGCCTCCGGCCGCTCCGGCCTTCGGCGCTCGGTCACCACTGCCTTCCTCCCTCGCTCGCTCGCTAATTCCTTCTTCAACCTCGCTCGCTCAACCGTCTCTCCAGATCCAGCGTTCGCAGGCCTCCGGCTCCGCCTCCGGCTCGCACGACCTCGCTCGGATCTCGCTCGGCCTCGCTCGGATCTCCGGCGCTCTAGATGCTCCAATTTCGCCTCGTCCCTCGGATCTCCGGATCTCCAGTCCGGATCTGAATCTCGCCTTGTCGCTCGGCCTCGCTTGGCGTCGCTCGGCCTCGCTCGGATCTCCGGCGCTCTAGATGCTCCAATTTCGCCTCATCCCTCGGATCTCCGGATCTCCAGTCCGGATCTGAATCTCGCCTTGTCGCTCAGCCTCGCTTGGCGTCGCTCGGCCTCGCCGCCTCCGGCCGCTCCGGATGCTCCAATTTCGCCATCGACTCCTCCTCCCGACGTATCTCCGGCGCTGTTGAGCAATCTGAGATCCGAGATCAGAGAGCGCTTCCGAGGGAGAAGAGAGAGTGTCCGCAAAGGGAGAGATGGAGGAGAGAGAAAAGCGTTTGTGGAGAGAGGGTGAAGCCTTTTATTGCGGGTATTTTGCAAAAATGTCCTAATACGCGACTATTTTGCAAAATTCGCCCAATTTCGTGGCTATTTTGCAAAACCTCCCTTATTAATACATTCTTGAATATTATAATATAATATAATATAAATGAGTTAATCCGTGGTTGCTAAATAATTTGCGAGAACAAGTCTCCTTCTATAGATATGATATAGCTAGAGCCTATTGGTGAATACTCGTTGGAGATATTAAACCATATGGATGTTGGATCGAAGAGCAGGGTTGCAACAACATTGGTATTGATCAGAAAAGGGAGGTGACTGGATACAATCACCTCCATATCGATGTCCCCTCGCTTCACAAGCGTTGTTGCAAATATCAGGACTAACTCCGGGGTTGCAATTGCCCAGGCACTCATCGGTTTGCCCCTTCACCATTTCTTCTGCATCCACACAACAATTATATCTTATACCACATGTACATATCTATATATGTTTCAATGTATATTTTATATAATAATAATAATTCTACTAGTGTTTTGCTGACTTGTCACGCCTACAATTAAACTTGATTTTTTTTATTTAAATGATATTTTCTTATTGGTCAATATTATTGCTGAAATTTTAAAATATATGTTTCCTATTTTAAACATATTTGTTTCCTATTTTTCATACTAAAATATTATTTAAATTGATATATTGTATGTCAATTTTTGATCTATTTTAATCGTCTACGTACCTTAAACATTCGTCAAATCTTGACTGATTTTATTCTTGGATATTAAAATTATTGATTTATCATAATGTTTACATACAACGAACAAGTAATATGGAAGACTAATTTATAAATCTTCGTCAAATCTTTGTATGGGAGCTTATATTTTTCTTTTTAGATTTATCCTAATGATAATAATTGTATATTTATTTTAAATTATATTAAGTGATGTGTTTGAGTAGTATTACTACTTTATCTTATTAAATCATTTTCAAAATGTGTATTGTATCTCTTTCCAGCTAATTTATAAATTATAAAAAAAAATTATTTTATACATATTTTTATTGTAAACAATATATTAATATAATATTATATAGACATATAAAATGATGTTTAAATTAAAAATAGATCAAACTCCCGTGTCTTCAAGACACGGGTATTACACTAGTATGTAAACTAAATTGTAAAATATATAATACCTTGTGCAAGTAAGAGGACAATGCAGAAAAGGATTGAGATGAAGCACTTGCAACTTGGAATGCTTTTGATTGCCATTATCAATTTCAATTTGAAGCTTAATTAAAACCTATGTGTTTCTTCTATTCTTTTTGGTTTGATGGAAGACAATTTCAATATAAAACTGTGATGCGAGGCTTTGGTATTTGTACTAATACTTCACGATTTTATAAGGAAATTAATATCTTTGTATATATGGTACATACGTATATATCGAGAATCTGCAATCTAAGAAAATAATCAATATAATGAAAATTTTAATCCAGCTATAAGGTGATTTTAAGACATGTTATATTTTAAATTTAGTATTTCGATCAAATACATGAATACTATTGATTTTGTTTGTTATTCTCTTTTATGGTTTTGGCATGTTCATAGCCTTTGGAGGAGAAGCAATTGGCCCGAATCATTGTTCTTAATCTCAGGTAGGGTTGAACGACATACAAGAAACTGATTTTGTCAATGTTATAATTCAATCACTTATGCGTGTTACGTCTTTGAGAAAAATTTTCCTAATCCCTGAAAACTACGAGCATTGCAATTCAAATCTCCGCTAGCTTGTTCATAGATTTGGAGAGCTCACGAGGAAGATATGGCATTCAAGAAACTTTAAGGGACAAGTTTGGCATTATAGATAAATATTTTGCTATATTTTTTGGGTTTCAATGTTTCATTATGAATTTCTTAAGTAGTTATATATTTTTGTTGAATGCAGGTTAGTTAGTCCCCATCTGCAGGCAGTGATGAAAGCTAGCAAAAAGAGATTTGGAATTGGTGCACAATCTGATCCAGTTGAGTTTATGTCATGGCTACTAAACACACTTCATTCAGATCTTAAAAGTCCAAAGAAAAATAGCAGTATTATTTACATGGTACTTGGTAGGGGGAGCCAGAGGTTGTAAAAGAGTTTCAGCACCGAGCTCAAAAGAAAAAGGAAATCGGGCTCTTAAGTTACTTTTTACTATTTACCCTTTTCAATTACTCTATTATTATTATTATTATTATTATTATTATTATTATTATTATTAAATTGTAAAGCGAAAAATAAAATATTTTGGGTCGGATGAACAATTTGATTTGGATTGAGAAATGGGTGAAAAAATAGTATTTTCTTTGGTAAAAATAATAGCATATGGATATTATTTGTAAATTTTTAAAAAAAAATATATGCAAAATGGGTGTCTATGAGTAGATAAAATTAATTCACACTTGAATATAATTTTATTTTATTTTTTTAGATACAAAAAATGCCAAAAAAAACATATTTTAAGTGTTGAATTTAAAGGTGCAATGCTAAACGCAGCACTTAATCACTCATTACTCCCAAACGGCTTCGTTTTCGAAATTCTGGACAGCCCAAAAGCTCACGTGAGCTGCATGCTTCCTCCTTTTCTCTGCTATGGGCCTCTGAAAGCGGGGTGCATATCTAAGGGCTCCCCAACCCGGTCCCTTACTGTTTTTGTATTTCTTTTTTCTTTTTTGGCTGATGTGGCACTCCTATGAGCCCAAGAGCCCACCAATGTGGATGCTCTTAGAGAAACGTCCAAAAGAATGCCATTTCTGATGATGGGCCTTGATTTGCCCCCAACACCACTTTTTAAAGAAAAGGCAAAATTGCAGAAAACCACCCTTTAAATAGGGAGTTTTGCGAAAAACCACCCCTTAAAATGAAAATTCCAGAAAACCACCCTTTAAAACAGTTTTCTTTACAAAGTCACACCCATCACCTAATTTTTGTTAATTAAATGTTAAAGTGTGTGAAAATTCAATTATACCCCTTATTTTTATTATTAGTTTACTCAATTCAAATGGTATTAGTTGATATTTAACTTTTTGAATTTATTTCAAAAGGAAAAAACATTATAAAATATCAAAAAAATATATATTTTTTTAAATAATTTAAAAACTCTATAAAACATTGATGTGTAATTTATGTTTTATACATATGAAAAATGTGTAATACTAGGGCTATTTGAAGAAAATAAATATTTTAAAAAAATAATGTTTCATATAGTTTTTATTATTCTAAAAATGTATGTGGAATAGTGAATATATTTTTAGAATAATAAATACTATATGAAATATAATTTTTTAAAATTTTATTTTCTTCAAGTATTCCTTTAGTAATATACACTTTTTAAAATATATAAAACATCAATTATATCTATTTTATAGTGTTTTTACTAATAAGTGTGAAATTATATATAAAAAATGATATTTTATAAAAACAAATTACTTTTGAAAATACCATGTTAAAAAGGTAAAAATTAATTAAAACCAATTTGATAAAGTAAAATAATAATAAAAACAACGGATATAATTTATTTTTCACGCACTTTAATATTCAATTAACGGAAATTTGGTGATGGGTGTGACTTTACAAAGAAAACGGTATTAAAGGGTGATTTTCTGCAATTTTCGGTTTAAGGGGTGGTTTCACGTAAAACACCCCATTTAAAGGGTAGTTTTCTGCAATTTACCCGATATAATATCATTCCTCATGGATCAGGTAATGTTATCCCATTCTCAAATTCGATGGATCATTTTGTGTGAAATTGGGGATTAGTTATTTGTAATATAAATATTTTTTTTGAATTTTTTTTATTATAAATATACACAATTAATTTTGTGTTACATAAAAGGGTGTATATAATGTTGTAGAGGATTTTCACCCCTTCTACACTATCAATCACCAGTGGCTTTCCAACTTCCCATGTAAACACCGCTACAACACTGCACGCCCTTTCAACCCTAGTAGTTATTGATGTGCATGGTGGCTATTGATTTGTTTGGGAGTCGTTTGCCGGTTGGTTAAGATGCGCAATCTTATTCATCATTCTATTACCTTCAAAGACTTATCATGAACTGATTTTTCAATGATGCTTGAAAGAAATTTTTTTCATCATTTCATAGATATTTAATGGAATTTTTTTTTCTTTTGTATACTTTTTTCCTAACGAGGATGCTTGTGGATAAATTTTTTAAAATTAACACTATGGGTGTGTATGAAAGCCAAAAAAATAGCTAAAAAAGTAGTACAATTAGGCCGTTGAAATTTTTACCTGTGGTTAAAATTTTGAGTTAAAAAAAGAAAAAGCTAATGGGTGCAAACCGGGCTTGGCGGGGAAGAGTTTTGGCGGGCACGGGACGGAGGCTTAGCGGTCTTGGCGGTTTTAAATTGAGATTTTTGGTTTTTATGCTTTTAAATTTCTCTATTATGAAGTCATGATACTTATTTGAATATATCTATATGATTTTATATTCATCTTTAAAAAGGGTCATGATGATGTTTTTATTTGATATGTTATAAACTTAAAATTAATACATAGTTTATTACATAATATATGTTTATACATAGTTTATGAGATAAATATAACAAAATAATCAAAAACCATTTTATCCGCTAAGAACCGCTAATAAGGCCGCCAAATTGTCTTGGCGCTTAACGGTACCCTGCCGCCAAGTATCCGTCGAGCGTTTTTTAGAACAATGATTTTTACCAACCGTTTATAAATTTTACCATATTTATAATTTTAGTCTGTTTATTAACCTCATCTCATACGAACCTATAGATTTGCCCCTTATTGCCTTCATGGAATACGTGATTGATGTGCCTGCCTAGAGAGACACAACGACATTTTGTCGACTCTCGAGCTCAAATGGACATCCGAACTTCATCGACCTAGAATGCCTACTCGATAAAGGTGGAAAATCCAAGTCAACGTCAGGCTCGCCCCAAGGTTCTTCGTAGTGCTCGTTCATTTACTAAACAAGTTGAGTATGAACACATTTTAAAACTCGAGTCTAAATTTAGGCTCAGTTGAAACTCGACTCGCTTCTAAACGAGGTGAATATAAACAATGACAGCTCGACTCGTTCAGTTCGAATGTCTGTACAGGTAAATCATTTGCTCGCTCAGCAGACTAGTGTAATCTATCTTTATTGATTTTGAAAGCCGAAATCACAACCATATATTTAACGAGAAATTGATCGTGGATATAGCTAATCAGGATTTAATCCATTAATATCCTCGTGTAACAAATATCAACAGTGATTCCTTTCAATTCGTTGGGTTTTGTGGGTCATATTCAAACAACCACCAATAGAGATAGATAGAAGCATGAGCTTGGAGGAGAACCATGAATTCTCCATCTTCAGTTTCCAAATTCGATGAGTAATCACATCAAAAGATTAAAAAAAAGGAAATTGGAATTGGGTCCCACGCAAATCCAACCTCATCTTCTTCCTACCGTTCATCACCCCATCCTTAATCTTATCTTCAACCTCTCTCTGACTCTCTCATCTCCCCCCAAAATCATCCCAGACCCTCTCGTTCTCTCAGTATCTCTGTGAATGGTGTAATTTGTATACTATACTTTCTACTAATATAGTCTAGCTACTAGTTCATCCTCTTCCTACCTGGGTTCTCCCCCCTCACTGAAAACCCTCGATTCGTCGCTTGAGCTTCACGCCAATCTTCCACCCTCGATTGAATTCGAGGGGGTTTCTTTGAGGGGGGAATTCAGATTTCGGAAGGCAAAGGCAATGGCTTTGGCTTCGATTTTCTTGGGGATTTTCGACCGGCCAACGATGTGGGACGTTTTGATTGACCTTACGCTGCTCGCGATCCCTCTCTGGGTTGCTGTGATTTCGGGCGTTGTTCTTGGCTGGTCATGGCGTCCCAAATGGGCGAATTTCGTCACTGATTTCCCCGTTCCTTCTCTTTCCCCTCTCGGTTTCGATTCGATTCCCGGTTTCGGCTCTTTGAAGGCGCAATTACCTAATTTCGCGCCTTCGATTTCCGCCAGTGAGCTAGTGGAGGATCCAGCCTCCAAACCTAATTCCAGGTAATTGTTCGAAACCCGTAATTAGCCCTGCAATCTGCATTTTATTCAGTCGATTTTCCGCAATTGGAGCTCTTACTTGTTGTATCCCATTCAAATGCGGAAATGCATTTCAGCTCGGTTGCTAGTTCATGTGTGAATGAAGCTGATTTGAGGCATTTACGGCAAGTGGTGGTGGAGAAAGATGGAGGTCCTGCTTGGATTCATATGATGGAGCGCTCTACTCCCACATTTGCTTACCAAGCTTGGCGAAGAGACCCTCAGGTTTTATGGTCTTCCACTGAGCCTGGAATTGGAATTGAAATCCAAAATGTCTTTTTTTCCCTTACAGTCTGTGGTTTGATTATGTAGACTGGTCCTCCTCAGTATCGAAGCAGTACCATTTTTGAGGATGCAACGCCTGAGATGGTGAGGGATTTCTTTTGGGACGACGAGTTTCGGTTCAAGTGGGATGATATGCTTATACATCATGCTACATTGGAGGAGTGCGCGGCAACTGGAACCATGATTGTTCACTGGGTGCGCAAGGTATCAGGATTTGATTGGAGTTGTTTAGTTTTGTTGTATATCAGTGAATGGCTGCTTAAGATTGATTTTTGCATCTTATTGTTCTGTCTGTTCTTGTGTTCAGTTCCCGTTCTTCTGCAGTGACAGGGAATATGTAATTGGAAGGCGGATTTGGGAATCAGATCGATCCTACTATTGTGTCACAAAGGTTGCTTCTCGTCCTCTGCTTGTTTCCTTCCTTGCTTCCCTTTTACATAATGAATGTAGTCCTTTGTATTGTGATGTTATCATCAATCAATCAATATCTTAGGTGGTACAACCTAAAGCTGTTTCGGTTCATGTACAACACTTGTGGTTCTCAATGAAGGAATTCAAATGAGATAGCTGGTTGGGTCATTTGTACGCTTATTTGACAACTCCGATCTTATTAATATGAAGACTTTTCTTCATTGTTGTTATGTGGAATCAAACTGCTGCAAGATCCTGATTGTTCATGTTCTGTCTTGGGTCAAATTTCCTGATTAAAAAGCTCCTCCCATGTGGTTTTAATAGTTTCTTGTTTGGTTTCTGTGTACTTTTCAGGGTGTACCCTACCCATCACTCCCTCGGCAGAACAAACCAAGGCGTGTGGACCTCTACTATTCAAGTTGGTGTATTCGTCCAGGTATTTCACTTGATGTGTTTATCTATTTCTTCCTGTCGTAGTATGAAGGAATGATAGCCAAGGGAATGGAATTGAGTTTCGAAAATTACCCGGTTAGTTTGTTGCATAGGCAGGTCATAGTTTTTCTGATTGTATCTTTGTATGTGATTATGTTACTTGGACCTTTTCCATATAATGGCACACAAGTGTTCCAACCCCTTCAGCCTTATTCACTTATATAAGGCGAATCCAACAATAAATTCATCAAAAAGTGCCTTTCAGATTTTGAACAAAAGTGGGAAACTTGTCCACTATGATTGTGATGCTGAAATTGTACTGATAAAAGTGATAGTAGTGCATTTACTTCATACTTATGCAAGAAACTGTGTAGCCCCACAAATCTTATCTACTTTCATTATCTAAGTAAACATGACGGACCCATTGCATATCCGATGTGTGCATATCCTTATCTTGCTATTCTTGATATATGGCAGGGAAATAAGGCAGTCCCTGTTAGATAATGCATGAGATTCAATCAAGAATTGGATTTCTAGTAGAGTATTTTCAAGATCATAAATGGATTATTAATGCAGTTGTGGAACCATGTCATTGAATCTAAACCTTATGTTGTGGACATGAACCAGCTGCGTCACGAAGAGATGGGCAGATGACTGCATGTGAGGTCCTCCTCTTCCACCACGAAGACATGGGAATCCCCTGGGAGATCGCAAAGCTTGGAGTGCGACAAGGCATGTGGGGAGCCGTCAAGAAGATAGATCCTGGGTTGCGCGCTTACCAAAAGGAGAGAGCGTGCGGAGCCCCACTCTCCCACTGTGCAACAATGGCTCGCATAAACACCAAGGTCAGCTTAGATTACCTCCATTCCTTGGAGGACAGCGACGCCAATGACCTTGCATTGGCACCTGTAGATGGCGAGTCTTCTTCCTCATCTTCTGGTGAGAAGCAACCCGGCCTAAACATACCTAAGCTGGTGGTTGTTGGCGGAGCGATAGCCTTTGCATGTAGTGTCGATAGAGGGCTGCTGACTAAGGCTCTTATTTTTGGGGTTGCTCGAAGATTCGCGAGGATCGGAAGGAAGTTGTAAATTGGAGGGGATTGATTTCTGTTGAGCAAGTGATCTCATTTGCTCATTTTTTCAGTGGATCAATCTGCTTGCTAGTGAACACCATCTTCAAATCCTTGTTGACCTTTCAAAAATTGAAAAGAGGGTAAAAGAGAAGTTTGATTGTTGTAACTTGTAAAGAGGGAATGATAGAGAGGATGACAAGGAAAATGGGTTTGGTATTCTTTGTTTTGTTTTGTTTTGTTTTTTCCTACAGTAATGTATTCCAGTAATGTTGAATAAGGACTGTAAAAACTCTTCAATAGGTAGTCGTATTATCATTTTTTTTTTTTGGCAGCTTAAAATCACCAAAATTTCTGTTATCTGCCATTTTCTCCCCTGACGTGATCAATAAAATGTAAAAATCCATGGAAGGGTATTTTTTTTGTTTCCTTGTTTGAAATTTAGATTTTTGAAATCTACACAAAAGTGACTTCAAAGGTTAAGATCCAAGTTAGTTGTAGAAGAAATCAATCGTGCACACCGAGATAAACAGATGACCGAAGTTTTTGTAGGAATATACAGAACATGGTGTCACAATGAGAGCTAGGGTTGCGAGCAATATTGTTAGAATAATACATAATGCACTTTAGGTTGTGTTAATAAGGCATTATGTACTAAGGCTATATAAAGCCTTTCCTGTATTCAGTTACAGCAAGTTGTTGAGTAACAGATTCACATTTTGGTTCCCTCTCTCCCTTTCTCTCTCGTGTTCTTCATCTCTCTCTCTAGCTGTTCTACAGCTTGATTCTTGTTGATTCTTAGATCTGATTAAGTCAATATGGTATCAGAGCACTGACGAATTCAGATCGAGATTGCAATGGAAAATCGCGTTGAAGCTGGCAACACTCCTCCTGGAGATCGTGAGCGAGAACGCGAGCGAAGGAGAGACCAGATCACAGCGATGGATTTGCAGAATCCGTTCTTCATTCATCCCGCCGACAATTCAGGCCTGATTCTCACAAGCCTGCAGCTAACTGGCGACAACTATCGACGCTGGAGCCGAGCAATGACAAAGGCGCTCTCAGTCAAGAACAAAATCGGCTTCGTCGATGGATCCTTGGTGGAAACTCCAGAAAACTCGCTGCAATGGCAGCGATGCAACGATGTTGTGTGCTCATGGATTCTCAACACAGTATCGAAGGAGATTTATGTGACTATCGATGAGTTTGACCTCGCCAAGGAGATGTGGAATGATCTTCAAGAAAGTTTTGGCCAGAAAAATGGACCATTGATTTTCCAGATCAAACGCGAAATCACCGAGTGTAAGCAAGGCTCATCATCAGTCACGGATTACTTCACCAAGATCAAAGGCTTATGGCAACATCTGACGGGAATTGTGACTCCAATCAAGTGCACATGTGGAAAGTGTGAGTGCCAAATTGCAGAGAGACTCGAAGCTGCTGAGCAAGAAGACAAGTTGATGAGATTCTTGATGGGGCTAAGCGAGAAGTATGATGCTGCAAGGAGGCAATTCTTGATGTCAAAGCCATTGCCAACTGCAAGTGAAGCTCACTCGTTACTTGTTCAAGATGAAGTGAGCCTGAAAATCACTCGAGGAGATACTCAAACCACTGAATCTACTGCTCTAATGGGAAAGCAGCAGGGTGAGAAAACTGATTCAAGATCAGATGCTCGCACAGATGCTCGTGGTGACAAGCCTAAGAGGGAGAAATGCAGTCACTGTCGAGGCTATCACAAGTCTGACAGGTGCTGGGAAGTGTATGGCTATCCTAGCTGGCATTCTAAGGCAAATCAGAAGCCACAGCAATCCAGGAATGATGGACAAGAAGAAAGGGGAAGACAGTTCAAAGCAGGAAATGCAGCTGGTGTTACTGACAGGAATGGAGGTGATGGTGAATCATCCTTCAAGAACCTGTCCTCTGAAAACCAAAAGCTGATGATGTCCCTACTGCAACTAATGGAGCAAAGAAGTAAGCCATCTTATGAGGTGAACCTTGCAGGTAAATTCTTGTGTTGTAATGTCACTAATAGTGCAAAGGTATGGATTTTAGACACAGGAGCTACAGACCATATGACTTGTGATATTACCTTCCTAAAACAACCTAAACCTGTAACCAAACCAATACAAGTTCACCTACCTGATGGCACTTCAGACCCCATTACTATGCTAGGTACAGCCCCTGTACTGAGCTCCCTAACACTTCTTGACACCCTTTACATTCCAAAATTTAAGTTCAATCTAATCTCCATCAGCAAACTTGTCCATGACTTTGCTGTTGACCTGCATCTGGTGTCTAACATCATGTTCATACAGGACCCTACAAAGAAGAAAGTGATTGCAGTTGGTGAGGAATTTGAAGGCCTGTACTACATGGTTCCTGAATCCAGGATGAATGAGGTCATCTCCAAATCTGCCTGGTGTAATTCAGTGTCTCTACCTATGTTCTTGCCTAAAATTGATAGTGTCCAAAATAAATGTGCATTGTGGCACCTACGTCTTGGTCATGCACCTATTGAGAAAATCAAAGGTGTTCCTAGCATACATTCTATTGTAAACACAGCTTCTGACTTTGTATGCACTATATGCCCTTTGGCAAAGCAAGTAAAGCCCTCTTTTGATTCTAGTATGTCTCATGCTGATAATGTGTTTGAGCTATTACACTATGATCTATGGGGACCATATGAAACCCCTACCTACACTGGCCACAAATACTTCCTAACCATTGTAGATGATATGAGCAGGGGAGTGTGGGCTTACCTTATGAAATTCAAGACTGAAACATTCTCTCACATTCAGTCATTCATTACCATGGTTGAAAACCAATTCAAAGCTAGAGTGAAAACTGTGAGGAGTGACCAAGGCACTGAGTTCTTTAACTCTGATGTCATATCCTACTTCACATCTAAAGGCATTGTCCACCAAAGCTCTTGCACTGCAACCCCTCAACAAAATGGCCGTGTGGAGAGAAAACACAGATACATTTTGGAAACTGCAAGAGCACTCAGATTCCATGCCTCCCTACCTGTGAGATTTTGGGGTGATTGTGTCCTCACAACCACATACATAATCAACAGATTACCAAACTCCATTCTCAAAACCAAATCACCTTATGAGTGTCTGTTTGGTGAGGCACCTGATTATGATAAGCTCAAAGTCTTTGGATGCTTGTGTTTTGTTTCAAATCTGAGCTCCAGCAGGAAGAAACTTGACCCTAAGACTGATGCATGTGTGTTCTTAGGCTATCCCTTTGGGTTCAAAGGTTACAAAGTGTATAACTTGCACACTCATAAAACACATATCAGCAGAGACATAAAATTTCTTGAGCATGTGTTTCCTTTTAGTCCTGAATTCACCACAAAACAAAGTCTATATACTCTTGACTGGCCTACCAACAGTGTTGATTCCTCTTCTCACAACACTAATCATGACTTCATTCCCATTGAAGTTTATGAAACCCCTCCCAACTGTCCTCTCAACCCTCCAACTCCAAATGAGTCTCATGGAGATTATTCTCCCTCTCCTGTACCTCCCATGTTTGATGACATCCCTGTCACAAACACTGTGTCACCACAACCTGTCAAACACTCCACAAGAAACTCTAAACCATCATTCTGGATGAAGGACTATGTCTGCAAGGTCTCAAAGGATTCATCAACTACTGCACTCTCTTGTAAGTCCACCTCACCCTATCCAATTCACTCTTTTCTATCTTATACAGCATGCTCCTCAACCTATCACAAGTTTATATGCAATGCATCTTCTGTGTCTGAACCTACTTCTGTACTTGAGGCATTGCAACAACCTGCTTAGTGTGAAGCAATGCTTACAGAACTAGGTGCTCTTGAGAGGAACAACACCTGGGTGCTAACTACTCTCCCACCTGGGAAGTCCTTGGTCAGCTGCAAGTGGCTCTATAAAGTCAAGTACAAAGCTGATGGCTCCTTAGACAGATACAAGGCAAGGCTTGTGGCCAGGGGTTTCTCTCCAATGTATGGCATTGACTATAGTGAAACATTTGCTCCCGTGGCCAAGATGATCTCTGTGAGAACTCTACTGTCTATAGCAGCTGCAAAGGACTGGAGCATTCACCAGCTAGATGTCACAAATGCATTTCTACATGGTGATTTAGAAGAGGAGGTGTATATGGAACTACCTCCTGCATATCACAAGCTCAAGGTTATTCACTCTCACACTCAGGGGGAGACATCAAACTCAGGGGGAGAGTGTGAGATGATGAATAAGAACCTTGTGTGCAAATTGGAGAAATCCTTATATGGATTAAAGCAAGCACCTAGACAATGGTTTGCTAAGTTTTCTCAAGCTGTAAAAGGAGCAGGATATAAGCAATCCAAGTCAGATTACTCCTTATTTGTCAAGAAAACTGAGAGATCCATCACAGCTCTACTAGTATATGTAGATGATATGTTGATCACAGGAAATTGTGAAGAAGAAATAGCAAGACTGAAGGCACACCTGAATCAGCAATTTCAGATGAAAGATCTAGGAGGAATGAGGTACTTCTTGGGTATAGAAGTTGAGAGAAATAGAGATGGCATACACTTGAATCAAAGGAAGTATGTACTAGAACTTCTGGAGAGTGCAGGAATGAAAGATGCCAAGCCTATGCATACTCCTCTAGATCCTAAAGTCAAGCTAGACAATGAAGGCACCTATGAGAGTGTGAATGCAGAAGCATATAGGAGAATTGTGGGTAAGTTGATCTACCTAACAATTACTAGACCTGATATATGCTATGAGGTGCAGATCTTAAGTCAGTTCATGCACAATCCAACTGATCAGCACTGGCAAGCCATGAAACATGTGTTGAGATACTTGAAACAGGCTCCAGGGCAAGGGTTATTGCTCTCATCCAAGTCAGACTTGAAGCTGAGTGCATACTGTGATGCAGATTGGCAAAGCTGCCCTATGACAAGGAAGTCATTAACTGGGTTCTGTGTGCTGCTAGGTGGTTCACTGATCTCATGGAGAACTAAAAAGCAGACATATGTAGCCATGTCCTCTGCAGAATCAGAGTATAGAGCCATGGCCACAACCTCTTGTGAGATTACTTGGCTTGTGAAACTGCTAAGAGATTTGGGAATTGAGCAACCAAATCCTGTGAGGTTACACTGTGACAATCAGTCTGCAATGTACATTGCAAAGAACCCTGTCTTTCATGAAAGAACAAAGCACATCGAAGGTGATTGTCACCTAGTAAGAGATAAAGTTCTGAGCAAAGAAATAGAGCTTGGCTACATCAACACTAGAGACCAGCCTGCAGATGTGTTCACAAAAGCTATCTCCTATGATCAGTACATGAGGAATTTGAGCAAGTTAGGAGTTGTAAATTTGTTTGAAGTCACATAGAACTCCTACCTTGAGGGGGATTGTTAGAATAATACATAATGCACTTTAGGTTGTGTTAATAAGGCATTATGTACTAAGGCTATATAAAGCCTTTCCTGTATTCAGTTACAGCAAGTTGTTGAGTAACAGATTCACATTTTGGCTCCCTCTCTCCCTTTCTCTCTCGTGTTCTTCATCTCTCTCTCTAGCTGTTCTACAGCTTGATTCTTGTTGATTCTTAGATCTGATTAAGTCAATAAATATGGTCTCGACGGAGGAGGACTTGGCCATGAGCATCCATCTTCAAAACACGCTTTGAGGGATTGTTGAACCAATTATCTTCTCAGGGACCGGTTGCATAGCAAGGTCGAGTAAAGCTACTTCGATGAGCTACAAGAAGCGTTAGTATGCCTTTCAAGCTTGTCAACATCGACCCTTCTATGACAGTCAATAGTTGCCTTTCATCAGACGACTCCATAATGAATCTGTATTTGGTATCTCTCATGTTATGAATCTCAAGGCCACCTCCCGGGGAAGGACTTGTCAGTAGAGATGGTCAACGATCACCCCCGGAGACAACCTAGCGAGTCTAGGTCGGTCCTGGGTTAGGTTTAGGTAAGTTAGCAAAGAATCGATTTTTGCAAGAGTAGTCCTTTTGGCGAACGAAATAGTCATAGCATGCCAGACTTTTAACTTATTCAGCACCTTGTCTAGTAAGAAATGACACAGTTCGTTAGTCATTTTACCATTAAGAATTCCAAACTCCCAAATCTTTACCAAACTCGGTCCATACAAGAATGGAAAAGAGTCCCCCAATAGTTTAATTTTTTTCTTATGCACTAAAACATGTATTGAGGATAGTACTAAAGAGTCTACTAGGCAATGAATAATACTCTAAAAGGGAAGATAAATAGAGTATGCTTGTTTGTCAATGTCTTGATATGACTATCAAAACTTGACAAAGTGAAAAAGAATATAATAAATTAAATGCGGAATAAATAAATAGATAAACACATGAATTGTTAACGAGGTTTGACACGAACTTGGCCTACGTCCCCGCCTAAGGTTATTTAACTCGAATGATTCAAATACTTCTTATTTCACTTCCTTAGAGCCCTAGAATATCCTAGAAGAACTTCCCTTCTTATATACAAAGCCTCATCGCTTCTATTCTATCAACCCAACCTTACAAGTGAAATTAGAACCCCCACCACACACCAAAAGTGTGTTTTGTTTGAGTATGAGATACTCTTAGTGTAAGACATATGACTTGTATAATATGCTCAAGTGTTTCCCTCAACTCTCAAAAGATAGATAAACTAAAATCTATGAGAACTTTAAGAGAGAAACTTCAAAGAGTTCTATGAAGATTTTGATCGCTTTGAACGAGTGCTTGCAGAGTTGTATATCGATCATCTTCTTGCATTCCTCTATATATAGTCGTTCTCCTTCTTTGTGGATGGTAGGAAGCCGTTCGAAATTTGAACCTCTTAAATCTTTTCTTTCCAAAACTTCAATGCACAATCTTTCATATGAGCTCACACACGCTCCTAGAAGATTTGATGGAGATAGGATTTCCGAGAGTCCACATATAGCGTACATCCCCAATCCTGAAATGTATCTCAAAAGTCCACTTTCCATACAAAGCAAGTTAGGAGATAGCGAAATCTATCTATCTATCTATCTCTATCTCCTAACTTGCTTTGTATGGAAAGTGGACTTTTGAGATAACATTTCACGATTGGGCATGTACGCTATATCACTTTGCCCCAGTCGGGGTGGCCTAATGGTAAGGAGTAAGGGGAGGGGTAAGGAGGTCCCGGGTTCGATCCCTTCTTCCGCCTCTTTCCTTGGTGAAAATCCAAGGTTTACATTGCTCCTTATCAGTGGGTCGAGCCGGTCGGCGCAAGCCGGTTTACCTAGTATGTGGCTCTTGCCGGCTGGGTCACGTGCTCGGGGTTTGCCACCGAAGGTGGGTTCCTCGTCATCATAAAAAAAAAGTTAGGAGATAGCATATGTATAAACGAATATTATCGATCCAATGATGAACTTTAAGGCCCAACATAAAGGCCCATATACATAGAAGAATATGACCCAAAACAATTGGCCTTATAACATTTTCTGCACTTAAACAAATCATCATATATAAACCACATAATAAGAAAAGTACGAGACCAAACATTTTGGCCCTGATTTCAAGACCTTGAAACCAAACCCTTGTTTCACTACAAAAAATAATTAAATTTGTCACCCTTGGTAGCTTGGGCAAGCTTGTGCCGTAGCAATTGGTACCCTTTTGCTACGGCATTAACTACGGTAGGCGTTGCATAAGGAAAAAAAAAAACAGGACAATAGCATCGGGGCGAAGTTGCCGTAGCTACACTTCCGTGAAAAGAGAAAATAGCCACGGATAGTAGCTTTGGCTCTGGAGTTGTCGTGGCTATTGACTTAAATTTTCCTTTAGTTATTACTCATTCCGGAATTCCCTAACCCTAGCCAGTTGTATCGTTTCATTCCCCTACCCCGCTACTCCTGGACACCGCCGAGATCCTCTCTCCAGATCTGAAAGAGTTGGAGTCCGATGCCCTCTCCCGGCAACGTTGACGACCTCGCCCAGCGATTCCGGCACCATCGTTGCCCTCTCCGGTCTCTCTCATATCGCCTCTGATCTTCTCTCTCACCAGCCTCCATTGTCGATCTCAGTATCTCCAGTCTCCCCTCGCTGCCTCCATTGTTGCTGATGCCCTCTCCCGCCGACTTCGACGCCCTTGCCCAGCGACTCCGGCACCTCGCTGCCCTCACCGGTCTCTCTTATTGTCGATCTTAGTCTCTCCAGAGTCCAGTCTCCCCTCGCTGCCTCAATTGTCAATCTCAGATCTGGTACCCAGGCTCGCTGCCTCCATTATTGACCTCTCTCTCTCTCTCTCTCTCTCTCTCACACACACACACACACACACACACACACACACACACACACACACACACACACACAGATCTGGCTCTCGTCATCGTCCTCCCGGTTCTTCTCATCAGGTATTCTTCGAACTTCTCAAATTGGTTTACACTTTACAGTGGAATTGGTATGAAGTGCTGAAATTAGGGTTGGATACTTAGGTGCTTGCAAGAGACTGGTTTAGAGTGTAATGAAGCACTTTACAGTTCTCTAATTGGTTTACTATGGTTCACCTGCATCAATTAGTGAGGTTTATAGTGGAATGGGTATGATATTAAGGAAATGATACTAAGGAAAACCAGTGATGGATGCAAGTGATATTAAGAGGTTATTTGATTTACAGTGAGTTGGAAAACCAGGTTTTGGCTTCCTAAGATTCTTATCTGTCTTTCAGTAGTAGTTGTATTAGAAATTGACCTTTATGTATTTCTTTTTGGTTTATTGTAATGCAGGACCTGGAGCTCTGAAGATTTTTAACTGTGTAAGGATTCAGATCTTCCGTCTGTTTAAACTTTGACTTGTGTGCTTCTAATTATAGTTTGCTGATCCATATCAATTTTACATCTGAATAAGTTGATATGAAAGATTAAAGAGTGCTTGTTGAGTTGAACATTGCACATATTTCATCTACTATCAATTTTTAATGTAATTTTTTAATGGATGTTTGGTGTTTCAATTTTCTAAGATGTTCTATTTATTCTTAGAATTCAAAATTGAAAATACACTAGTTGAGCTAGTGAAGATTTAGCGTATACGTTGAGGAAGGTTAGTATTGTTCTATTTAACTCTTGGTTCGTTCGTGCAGGTGATTGAAATAGCTAAAATGAGCAAGTTTAAGTATGAACATGACAAGAAAATTGGGATTATTAAGGTAATAAAATGAATTCTTGTCTATCTTTAGATTGTAATTACCATAAATCCATAAGATTAGTTCTGATTTCTGAGCAATAATAAATTGATGCTTTTACAGCATGACTATATTCTTTATTCTAGTTGTTAGCTCTCCTAGAATAATCAAATCAGCCAGTGCTCGCACTTTCACAATTGATCTTAAGCTCGATTCTCTCCTAAGTAATTGCCTTTAAGAATAGCTGAAAATAGAAATTACTGGACTTTCCCCTTTGCTAGTCCCCTTTTGATTTGTTGTGTCCTGATGAGCATTGGTTGGTTGATGATGTTTGACCCAAGTAACCAATTATCCTTGCAGAAAATCACAGGCTTATGCCAGAAAGCACTGCCATATTAGATTGCTCTCCAATTTCTACTGCTGGTCATAACATTCCTCAAAGCTATGTTCCCATTCCCATCTTTGTAAGTCAGTTTATGGTAGAATTATTTAATTTTTTGAAGATAGTATATATGTTTTCTTCCACGATATCTTCCTCATTCATCTGAAGCTTTGATTGAAGTATAAACATTCTAGTTAAAAAAAGGCCGAACAAACTTAAAGTACTTGATATGGGTTTGGGTGAAATTTTATTAAGAATAAAATTTAGAACTTGTTTCTAAGAAACAGAATGTCACAACGGTGGAGATGTCGAATATGAAGATGCTTAGAGAGTCAAAATGTGACACTTCATAACTTGTGAAATTCCTAGTTCCCCATTATAATTTAGTGTTTTTTGTTTGCTGTTTTTATTATGCTAGGTTCATTTGGCAGTTGTAAACTTATAATTCATGAGCAAATATTTTTTTAATGATATGATGAGCAAAGTAAACAAGCTGTTTTCTTACACGGGAGGTCAGTGGATACCTTTGCCTTTTGATTATGTTCTATGTTAGGCAATGTATCAAGGAGTTACTCTACTTCCTGATTTTGCATTAGCAAATCAACCTCTCTTTCTTTTATCATGTTATGAAATATTGGACTTCTAGAAAAGTTATATTTTATTGATTTATAATTTAAAGTTTAGGCTGTATTTGCTTCTTTTGCCTTTTTCTGTTTGTAATTCAGTTTGCTATGTTCTAAACCCTGAAGCCTTTGGCCATTGTCGTATGAGTCTTAAAATATTGATTAATTTGCCAACTGAGTTAGTGTAAGTTTTCAAGACCAGCTACTATATTTCCGGAATTGATCCTTTTGGTGATTCATTGGTTGTTCTAGCCTATATCCTTGGGGATGAAGACAAGGAAAAAAGAATTCAGTAGCACTGCTCCCTCACGGCAGGTATTTTTCTTTTTCCTTTCATCCTCTAAATTCATTAAGTGCTACAATTGAACCACCTTTATTCATGTTTTCTCAGTCAGCTTTGTTTTATGCCGGTCATTAGCCTCTAAACTTGTTACTCTATATGTCCTTGGATTAGATGAAGCTTGAAGTCATTGCTCATAAGTTTTGGGTTTGAGCATCTCTTTATATGTATTATTTTTTGGATTAATTGCCTAGCTATGTGATTTAGGTTGTTCTGTTTTTTTTTCTATGCTCAACAACAGCTTCAGTCTTTTGACTCAAGAGTGAGAAAAGTGGGTGGTTTTGTAATTGTTCCATGTTTTATTTCTTTAATTTCAGATACCCTCTTCTAATGATTCTTTGATGCTCTATACTAAAATTTAATTGCTTTTGCTCCTAGGCAGCTTCCCTATGCAGTTGAACATTACAAGGAGCATATAAATAAAGTATCACGATTGAAGAAAAAGATAGCTTGCAAAGAAGAAATCAAAGAATACAAGAAAATTGTTTCAATGGATACTCAACTTACTCACCTCGTGTTGCAGCTTTTGCTATCTAAGATTATTAAAGGAACGGCTAAAATTAGTCAGGTAATTAATATAGTTTTGGATTTTTTTTTGGTTAAAATGTAGTTTTGGACATTTTATTGTATATGTAAATTTTATAATTATGTATATTTATTGTATATAAATTATGTAGTATTTTTGACATTTTATTTTATATGTAAATTTTGTATAATTAGTGGAATTTTATTATATAGTGAATTGTGTATGATTTTTTTTTATTTTTAAAAAAATATTGGACTTTTTAGCCCGGGTCTGAAGAATTCGGGCTAAAAAACAGTTTTTTTTTTAAAATTTTCCACCCCTACTTTAGCTACGGGAAAGCTGCCGTAGCAAATGTTTCGTCTCTTTTAGTTGCCGTCGTTTAGCCGTAGCAAATAACTTTGCTACGGCTACTTGCTGAAGCTACCAACTTTTGCGACCCCAAACTTCGCACCCCCCCCATTTCCCGTAGCAATGCCGAAGCTAATGACCTTTTGCCACGTCTGGACAGCCTTTTGCTACGGCTTTTTGCAGAATCTAAATTAATTATTTTTTGAAGTGTTTTGTCTTTCATCATCCTTAAGGTTTGACATGCACGTTAGTACCTCAAGGTCTTACAATCAAGGTGGAGTCTTCAAGTACATTACTCTTCTCCTAATTTGTTTTATCCCAAAATTAATAAAGAAAATAAGTTATCCAAACATGACCAATTAAATGTTGGTAGAGAAGTTCCAAAGTCAAATTTTAAATATATATATAGAGTCGTCTGTGAAAAGTTACATAGTATCTGATCCAACTATTATATAGTTGGATTTGTTCAAATTAGACTAAGACATACTCCATCCGTTCGCGAAAACATATCATTTAAGCTACGGGCATAATATTTAAGAAATATTTAAATTACTTAAATTGTCCTTACTTTTGTCTTAATTATCTCAAAGTAAAGTACAACCACATTTTTCAAGACAATTCAAATTTTAAATAAATGAGGATAAATTGAAAAATATATGGATAAAATATCCAAATTGACATGTCTTTTTGAACAAAAAATCAAAAACTCTAAAACAGCGTATTTTCGCGAAGTGAGTGAGTAGTACTCCGTATTAAAAAAAAGTAGCCATGAATTCGTATATACGTATATCCATCCAACTCAAATTCTTACGGTTTTGGCGCCAATGACCTCAGCAATTCAGCATTCACAAAACTAAATTACACGTGTCAAATCCTTATTGGAATTGCCAGGTCATCCTTCGTAACCGGATCCAAAGGCCAACATTTAAATCCGGTTTAATGAATGTTTCTCGGGTACGGAGCCATGTATATCTGAAACAGCCAAAATCCCCGTGGCCTCCATGAAAGGGAAAGCGATTGAATTCCGCGCCGACACCCAGACGGCCGAGGTCAGGCGCCGCTTTACATTTGCCGGTAGGAATTCGTCGGAATCTGCTCGTCGGACTTCTTCTCCAGCTTTTTCCTCCGATCCTTCCTTCGCCGTCGATCTTCCATATCAAAGATGAAGGGTTTGAGCGCCTGCCTCCTCGCTTCAATCCTAACCGCTTCTGCGGCGGCGCTTGCGTCTTGTTCCTCCGGCGAACACAAATTCGTTTTCAATCGCTCTTACGGACAGGTAAATCTTTTGAGAAATTTCCTCCAGAGGAATTCAGTTCAATCTTACAATCTTAGTTGTTTGTTCTTCATCTCGGAATTGATACGGACAGAAATTTGCTGAATTATGATGCAGAGGAGTGTTTGGTTTACTGGTTTGGAGGGGAAGGAGCGTGATTCATCGAAAGAGGAGAAATTCGCTCCCAGATTTGATGGATTGAGGTTCATTGAAACTTTGATCACTGCGCATAGATGATGAACAGATCTTCATTCCTGTTCAAGTTTCTGTCGTGTGCCATGCCATTCTTTAACAAACAAGCCGTCGTCACGGCTAAAGTTTTGCCCCTTTTTTTTCTTTCCTTGCATCCCGGTTCGACATGAATATGTAAAATAGAATTTGTTCTCTCTACCGATTTACGAATGATGCGATTTGGCAATTTGAGCTGGGTTTACCATTTGTCTGCGGATTGTTGTTTTCCAAGATTGAATTCCTCTGGTGAAATTAAAAGACTGTTCAATTTGTGTGCCAGTTCTTCAGTTTGATCATGGTGGTTGCTTGTTGCTTTTCCAGTTATCCCTTTCAAATTATTGGAACTGGTAAATTCAGATGAATGTATGATGGAATGTTTCTTCCAAACAGAAACATGTTCAGTCATAACAATTCCATCTTATTTGATTTTCACTGCTTCAAACTTCATTGGGGACTGAATTGAATTCAGGTTCATTTGGCGCGAGAAGTTTATACATGATCAACACATCCGTAGCTGCTTGTAATGGAATGGAACAATTTCAGGAGAAGGTGAGGATGTTAAATTTGGTCAGTTCTCATGTTTAATCCTTTTTTGTTTTTCAAGTTTTGTGATTGTTTAGAAACTGAGCAATCGCACAAGAAGAAGCCAATGCAACCCCGGCAATTTGTAGGATCCTTAATAGCCACACAGTCGGACACAAGGTATAGGGTTGCTATACCGATTACTGGCAGAATACGAGTTGTTGTTGAGTCATTATCTGAGAGGTTGTCTGGTAGTCTAGCTGAGACACTGGACTATTACTTGAAGGAGCTCCACTCGAATCCTCTAAGATATTAGCCAAGAGAACAACAAAAGAAAGGGAGCGATTTTTCCGCATTTGGACAGTATTGAAGGTCGATTACTGGTGAAGAGAGATTCGTGTGATCGACAAGGGGCCGCCTACAAGTTGCGGAGTGTCACTCTCTTCCTGCGTGAAGGGTTGCAGGAAGACGCCTCCGCTGCCAAGGCCAAAGCACATTCTCGGAATCAGATTGAATGCCAAATTATGCGAGCAAAGAATAGCGGTGTGTGTAGGCACATAGTATTCTCGTGACTGTGATTGATGTGTGTCTTTTAGCCCCACAGCACTTGAAGTTGTGATGAAATCCCTCGTCCAAAATTTAGGGAAATATAATGTACACAGTACTCTTGATTTATTGAATGTAACATACAAAAAATGAGTAAAAGTTAGGAACTGACTCGACGGTGATCAAGTAAGCTGACAAAAGTCCTATAAGAACTAGATCTTCTCTTCATTTGCCCTTTTTATTTTTTTTTATAATCTTCGCATAATTACATTTTTCATTCATTCTTTGGGCTTTGTCGATCTTCACAAGATTATTTCTTCATGCATACTCACAAGTTATATCTCATGATCGATATATACGCAGATGCAAAATCTCGAAACTCACAAAGAAGACTGTCTTATATTTGTACAATCTTGTATGTCCTGTGCAATAGTAATTCCCTTTTGTAAGTGCACATTTTTCACTTGTATTGCCACGCTACACTGCATATATGGGTAGGTATATATATAATATATAGTGTATATGTTGATGCATTGGAGAAATATTCAAGTGGTCATAAAGGATGGATTCATAAAAGATCAACCGGGAACATGTATGTGTATCGCAACTCTCCGCCAGCTAACATACAACAAATTAAAGCAAGTCAATCCAAACAAGGGTTGTGTGAAGGCCAATAATTTGATACTCCCTCCGTCCAATAATACATGGACTTTTAGATGTGTTATAATAGAGAGAGTAGAGAGGAGAAGTAGAGAATGAATTGATGTGTTATTGGGGGTCTGCAGGACCCTTTATATAGGAGTTTACATAGGGAACTAGGGTTTCCTAGTGTTTATCCATACCTAATATAATAATTAAAGATAATCTCATAACACTCCCCCTTGGATAAACATCCTTACAAACTGCCTCATTAAAAACCTTATCTTGGAAAAACCCAGTGGGACCAAAAACCAAGATTAAGGGAAAAAGAGTGCAGTCGTTATTCTCCCCCTCAACTTAGCTTACATCCTTCAAGCGCCGCATACCAATATTGTGTATAAGCTGTGTAAATGATGTAGTAGGTAAGGCCTTGGTAAATACGTCTGCTAAGTTCTCGCTCGATCGAACTTGTTGTACGTCGATCTTGCCTTCTGCTTGGAGCTCGTGGGTGGAGAAAAACTTGGGGGAAATGTGTTTGGTCTTGTCGCCTTTGATATATCCTTCCTTGATCTGGGCGATGCAAGCTGCATTATCTTCGTATATCACCGTTGGCTTTTGCACACTTGATTCCAATCCACATGATGCTTGGACATGGTGTATGAATGATCTGAGCCATAGACATTCTCTTCCGGTTTCATATAATGCGATGAGCTCTGCATGGTTTGATGATGTAGCAACCAGAGTCTGCTTTGTTGAACGCCATGAAATAGCCGTTCCACCATACATGAACACATATCCTGTTTGTGACTTGGCTTTATGTGGATCGGACAGGTAACCTGCATCAGAATAACCAACCAATTCTGCATTGTGTACTCCCTCTGATCTTTTGAAATATAGTCCCATGTCACTTGTTCCACGTTGATAACGTAGAACGTGTTTGACACCATTCCAATGACGTTTTGTCGGTGTTGAGCTATACCTTGCTAACAAGTTAACTGCAAAAGCTATGTCTGGTCGGGTATTGTTAGCGAGATACATAAGTGCACCAATTACACTAAGATATGGTACTTCAGGACCTAATATCTCTTCATTATTAGCTCGAGGACGAAAAGGGTCCTTTTTCACATCAAGCGATCTAACAACCATTGGTGTAGTCATTGGATATGCCTTGTCCATACTAAATCGCTTTAGGACCTTTTCAATGTAGTTTGATTGATGGATGAAGATTCCGTTTTCTTTATGTTCGAACTGCAGGCCGAGACAATACTTGGTTGTTCCAAGATCTTTCATCTTAAACTCCTTTTTAAGATAATCAGCTGTTTGTTGGATCTCTTCTGGAGTCCCGATGATATTCAAGTCATCAACATAAACAGCGATGATCACATAACCCGACTTTGTCTTCTTTATAAACACACATGGGCTTATTTCATTGTTTATAAAATCTTGTCTCAGTAGATATTCACTAAGACGGTTATACCACATACGCCCCGATTGTTTTAATCCATAAAGGGATCTCTTTAGTTGAATGGAGTACATATGACGGGGTTTCGATTTGAATACTTCAGGTATTTGGAATCCTTCAGGGATTCTCATGTGTATGTTGGTATCTAGAGATCCATAGAGGTATGCAGTTACCACGTCCATTAGTTTCATTTTAAGTCGTTCAACGACTGTTATAGCCACAAGGAATCTAAGTGTTGTCGCATCCACTACAGGTGAATACGTCTCCATATAGTCAATTCCAGGCTTTTGTGTAAAACCTTGTGCAACTAGTCTGGCTTTGTATCTTACGACTTCATTTTTCTCATTTCTCTTTCGTACGAACACCCACTTATAGCCGACTGGTTTTACACCTTCGGGTGTTGGAGCTACTGGTCCAAATACACCACGTTTGTTTAGAGAGTCTAGCTCTGCCTGGATTGCTTCTTTCCAGCTCTCCCAATCATTTCGATGTTGACATTCTTCCATTGTTTGGGGATCATTATCATCCTCATCCATGACTTCTAATGCAACTGCGTATGCAAATATATCATTTAGGACCATATCATTTCGATGCCACACTAACCCAGTGTTTGCATAATTGATAGACATTTCAACATTATCCTCAATGTGATTGTCATTATCTTTAAAGTCCTTAGATAAGTTCTCTTCAGCAGTTTTATCTTCATGGATGTTATTAGTCAACATCTCAATTCCTGCTTGATTTGGGATTGATTCTTTCCTCTTCCGGGGAATAGCATCTTTAGAGCCTAGTGGTCTCCCACGCTTCCGGCGTACCTGAGAGTCACTAGCTATTTGTTGGTTAGGAGTTATTGCAGTAATCTCCAAACGAGCTGGTGCATTTTCAGCTGGTATATGTGACTTGGTCACTCTCTTGGCATCTGTGAGCGCATCTGGTAATCTATTTGCTATGTTTTGCAAATGTATGATCCGTCGAACTTCAAGTTCGCTTTCATTTGTTCTCGGATCCAAATGAGATAATGGTGGTGTGTTCCATGCAATCTCCCTTTTAATTATCTCTTTTCCTTCTCCCCCTAGAATTGGAAATTTTGATTCATCAAAATGACAATCTAAATACCGAGCTACAAATGAATCACCTGTCATAGGCTCTAGGTACTTAATGATCGATGGGGACTCAAACCCCACATATATTCCCAATCTTCTTTGTGGTCCCATTTTTGTTCGTTGTGGGGGAGAGATAGGGACATACACCGCGCATCCAAAAATCTTTAAGTAGGAAAGATTTGGCTCTCTTCCGGAGATAAGTTGCAATGGGGAGAATTGGTTATAAGCAGTTGGTCTTAGGCGAATTAAAGCCTCGGCGTGCAAAATTGCATATCCCCAAGCCGAGGGAGGTAACTTGGACCTCATTAGCATTGGCCTTGCTATCATTTGCAACCGCTTAATTAACGACTCCGCCAGGCCGTTTTGTGTATGTTGGTGAGCTACCGGATGCTCAACCACAATGCCAATCGATTGGCAGTAGTCATAAAATGACTTTGAAGTGAATTCTCCCGCATTATCTAACCTGATTCTTTTAATAGAGTAATCAGGAAAGTGGGCCCTTAATTTGATAATTTGGGCTAAGAGTCTTGCAAATGCAACATTCCGTATTGATAGCAAGCTTACATGGGACCATCTTGTTGATGCGTCAATCAACACCATGAAATATCTAAATGGTCCACAAGGCGGTGTAATAGGTCCGCATATGTCACCTTGAATTCGGTCAAGGAACATTGGAGATTCTGCGTTCACCTTTGTTATTGACGGTCTTGTTATGAATTTGCCAAGTGAACAAGCCGTGCATGTCAAGTCACCCTTTGATAGGATCTTCAGGTCCTTAAGTGGGTGTCCGTGTGAATTTTCAATGATCCTGCGCATCATTGTTTCACCTGGGTGACCGAGTCTATCATGCCACAAAGAAAATTTGGTGATGTTAGCTAACTTCTGGTTAGAAACATTATATGATTCAATGGGGCAAATTATTGTGCCATATAAACCAGATGTATGCATTCTCATCTTTTCTAGGACTTGCTTCTGGCCAGTCTCATGAGACGAAAAACACATGTATTCGATGCCATGTTCGTTGCTAGTTTCAATATGATAACCATTTTCTCGTATGTCTTTGAAACTTAGCAAATTTCTCTGAGATTTGCTTGAATATAGAGCATTCTTGATTTGTATTATTGTTCCTTCAGGTAACAATATAGATGCTCTTCCGGAGCCTTCTATGAGGTTGCTCATTCCAGAGATAGTATTCACACTGGTTTTTGTCATTTGCAGGCTTGAGAAAAACTTTGGGTTTTTCAAAATAGTGTGAGTAGTGGCACTGTCAATGAGGCATAGTTCTCCACCATTGAAGATTCCATTTGATTGAGCCATTCTATATAAAAGCAAGCAAGCATATATAAATAAGACAATACCAAATGTAATAAATAAGCATGCAAAAGTTCAAAAAACTTAACCAAACAACCACAAGACAGTCCGAAATAGTTCAAAAACCCTAGCAAAACAAGCAAACCTAATCCGAAAAATAGTTCAAAGCAATCCTGAAAGAAATTGAATGCTAAACTGAAAAGATATAAATTCAATTGATGAAATAGTCGGCATCTCCCTGGAGAGCAAGCGCATTTGAGTTAACGTCAGGCAAAAAATTGCCATCTTCACTTTGCTGTAAGAAATCGGTGACCTCGAGATGGGTATCCTGAAGTCCCTCAAAGAAATCAGCATCAACAAAGTTTGTCTCTACTCCTTTTCCCTTGGCCTTCAAGGAGTTTTGATATAATGTCACGAGGTGGTTGGACGTACGACAGGTACGAGACCAATGGCCAGGGGCTCCACATCTATGGCATGGACTATCTCCTTTCGGTGCAACTTTCTCTTGCTTCTTGGGTTTGTTCCCGACATTCTTCTGGATATCAGGATTGACCCATGTATGGTGGTTTCCTTGGTCTTGTCCATGACGACCATGACCGCGACCACGACCGCGACCTCACCCACGACCTCGACCTCGGCCACCACCTCTTCTGGAGGAGGTAGCATTTGCTTCAGGCATTTGAGACTGGTCAGGAAGTGGTGCTGAACCAGTGGGTCGACTCTGGTGGTTATTTATGAGCAGCTGATTGTTCTCTTCAGCTAAAAGTAAGCAAGATATGATTGCTGGATAAGTCTTATACCCTTTCTCCCTGTACTGCTGTTGGAGTACCAAGTTATTTGCATGAAATGTGGAGTATGTTTTCTCTAGCATTTGATCATCAGTTATAGTTTCTCCACAAAGTTCCAATGTGGAAGTAATTCGATACATTGCAGAGTTGTAATCAGAGACACTCTTGAAATCCTGAAGTCTCAATTGAGACCATTCATACCTCGCCTTGGGTAGAATTACCGTTTTCTGATGATTGAAGCGATCCTTCAAACTCTTCCAGAGCTCGGAGGGATCCTTCACAGTCAAGTATTGAGCTTTCAGGCTCTCATGAAGATGGTGCCGGAGCATGATCATCGCCTTGGCCTTATCCTGCGGGGATGAGTCCGATTTTTCAATGATCGTATTTTTCAAATTCTGGCTATCCAGGTGGAGTTCCGCATCTAACACCCATGTTAGATAGTTTCTTCCGGAAACATCAAGTGCGATAAACTCCAATCTTGTGAGATTCGACATCTATAATAAAATAAATAAAAAATATAATTACAAGATGCAGGTATTAATGCCGTATATGTACGTGTATAATTCCATCCAAAAAAATATGTATATGCCGCAGTAGATAAATATATATGTCAAGTTTATGAAATATATGCCGTGTTTAAAAAGATATATATATATACCGTATGCACATATTCAAATTGCCGTATATACAAAAATTGCCGTATTGATTTGTAAACTGAATGCCGATTTGTAATACTCCGTATATTGCATCCATCGATTTGTAAAGAAAGTTAAAACAGCATAATGTTTGCATGCAGTATCAAACAGGTATTCAATTCGACAACCTCGGAATCCCCACGTCATAAAAAAAAAAAAATCGATTGCCAACTAATTAATTAACAATTTGTCGTATGCATAGGTTATCAATTCAATTTGTTTCAATATGCAAATAATGATCAACCGAGTAATCGATATAATAAATATAATATAACTGCATTAAAAAAATAATAATATCCACTTAAGGGGATACGGTAGATTAATTCGACACTTCGGGATCGAAATTAGTTTATATCCACTTCAGGGGATATGAAAATTTTGATTAATTCGACACTTCAGGGTCGAAATTGGTTTATATCCACTTTAGGGGATATGAAAATTTTTGATTAATTCAACACTTCAGGGTCGAAATTGGTTTATATCCACTTCAGGTGATATGAAAATTTTGATTAATTCAACACTTCAGGGTCGAAATTGGTTTATATCCACTTCAGGGGATAACTATAAATAAATAGAACAACGAAACGAATAAGTGTATAAAAAGATATATGCTACCGAAGCCATCATCATACATGTATAGGGAACATGTTGAATCAACTAGGTAGGTTAGAAGGGTTTAGAAGAAGAGAAGGGATCGAGATCGATTCGATCATTATTATACCTTTTTCCTCCTTGGAGCAACTCGTGCTGATAACGTGTTATAATAGAGAGAGTAGAGAGGAGAAGTAGAGAATGAATTGATGTGTTATTGGGGGTCTGCAGGACCCTTTATATAGGAGTTTACATAGGGAACTAGGGTTTCCTAGTGTTTATCCATACCTAATATAATAATTAAAGATAATCTCATAACAAGATGTAATTTTTTGTCCAATAATAGATGGGCTTTTAGGTTTTCTAGGTAAAAAGTTATAATGATTTGTATTGGTTTGTGTGTTGTTGACTTTTTAAAATAATTTGATTGGTTAAAATGTGTAGTGAGTGTTAAAAAATAATAAAATTTATGAAAAAGTTAGTGCAACGATTATGTTTTTTTTAAAAGTAAGGTGTTTTATTAAAACTTGTGCAAAATGTTAAAAGACAATGTATTTTTGGACGGAGGGAGTATGGGTTCGTATGGGAAGAGGTTAATAAACCGACTAAAATTATAAACAGGGTAAAAATTTATAAACTGTTGGTAAAAGTAGTTAAAAATTTATGAAAAAATATAAACTCCGTATGGGGCGAAAAACAGTTTATTTGTAAAAAGTGGAGTTTATTTGGTTTTTAGGAGGGGTATTGTGGTACTTTCAAACCGAATAAGATAAAAGAGAAGGGGTAAAATAGTAATTATGGAATATAAACCTCAAAATAAGCTTCAATCTGCAGCTTATTTATAAACCCTTTTTTTAACTGACTAAAGCTTATTTGTTGTTCCCATACACCGTTTAAACCCGTTTATTTTTTTAACTGTTAAAATTTTTACACTTTTAACTTGTTTATATTTTTACCATACACACCCTATATGTTTGATTGTTTGAAAATTAGCATGTTAAAAGGCAACTAGTATGATATCCGCGCCATGGCGCGATTTTTTATAAATAAAATCTTACTAATATAATAAATTAATATTATAACATAATTGTAAAAGTTCAGATAATTAAATATTTTGAATTAAACTCATGGGTAGAGAAAACGATTGAATTGTAAAAGTTCAGATAATTAAATATTTTGAATTAAACCCATGGGTAGAGAAAACGATTGAAGTAGTATATATAGATATATATAGATATAGATTACTAATATTAATTTTATATTTTCTTATTATTAATTTTATGTTTTGAATTAATCCCATTGTTTTTTTAGAGAAAAAACTACTAAAATTATAATTTAGGCTAAAATCAATGTTTTGAACTAAACACAATAGTTAGTAAAATTAAAGAAAAAAGAAAATTAAAGGAAAAAAAAAGAAAAAAAAAATAGAATTAAAGAAAATTAAAGAAAAATGGTAAAAAAAAAATTGGTTGAGACTCATAAAATTATTACTCTAAGCTTGACATATCATCCTAAACTCTTCTAAGTTAAGAGTTTATATAGATGTGCTAGGGCAAAGGGCAAAGGGCGATTGGCGATCGCGGGTTCCGATCGGTGATGGTGGCTTCTCCGGCTCAGCCCGGCACCCGGCGTTATCGTTTCGAGGGCTCCCATCTTCTGGTCATCGTCCTTCTCGGCATCTGAGGTTGATCCATGGGCTGTCGCCGCAGGTTCGTTGCCCTTCTCATTCTTCATCTTTTTCTGATCGTTCTTCGTTGATCGGGGCGGTTGCTGTTCATCCGGTTCGGCTCTGTGGGTTGGCTCAGTCGGATTGGTTGCTGGTCAATCCGTTCAGCCGGTTTCGGTTCCGTGGGTCTGGTGTTGTTTGCTATTCAGTTTGTTGGTCATACGGTTCCGTGGATCTGATCTTCTCCGGTTGCTGCTTGGTTGTGGAGCCACTTCGGTATATGCTATTGGTCTTCTCCGATTGATATTGTATTATTGATTTTGGAGTGCCATTAAAGGTGCATGTGGTGTGTGGCTGATCGGAGGTGTGGTCAACTCCATTTAATCTTGTTTGCAGTGGATTAATTGTTGAAGTTATAAGTTTTATTATTATTTTTATTATTTAGTTTTGAGTGATTTGTTGGAGATTTTGATCGTGTGTGGGATGCCCGACCTTGTTCGGTACCATTGTCCTTTTGTGGGTCTTTGTGGGTGTCTTGATGGTGGTGGTAGAGGCCTTGTTAAAACCTCCATGTTCAAGCACTTCCGTGATCGACATTGCAGTGGTGATGCTCAGGTCCTTACTCGTCAAACTCTCTCTAATAGTTTGGCTATTTATTCTGATGCTGAGATAACTTTCAAGCGTGTGGGGGTTTGGTTATGTGGAGTTTGTCTTAAAACTCATACATTTCGTGCTCGGTGTCGGCATAATCAAGATTGTTCTGTGGCGCCTCCGGACTGTGGTGATGGTCTTGTTTGTTTTATTATTTATGATATTCCCAGACCTCCAGCTCCGTCTCCGTCGGTTCCCTTGGCTGATGTTGATGATGTGCCTGTTGGTTTGTCTATAGCTTCGCTCGACCGTTTGTTTTCTATATGGTTTCGCACTGTGAAATCTATCCCTCCTAAGTGTCGCCTAGGTTTTCCTCGGGTTTTAAAAGGGGCTTTAGATGGTGTGGCTGACTCTCCGAGTGACCTCTCCCACTGGATTCGCTTGCTTGTGATGCCTCTTTGTATACTTAAGACCTTTTCCCCACGAAGTAATCTTGAGTGTAGGACTGCTGTCAAGCGGCAGCGTCAAGAGGAGAGTATTGCTAGTGCTATCCGTACTTGGGGTGTGCATGGTGGCAGTTTGCAGCTTGTCCAGGAGACTCTAGCAGAGGTTCCTCCTTCTTTCAGTGGGGAGGAAGACCTTGATTTGAGCGAGCTTAACCTCCGGCAGTGTCGAAGGAAGATTTGTGATGGTCATTTTACTGCCGCTGTTCGGGTGCTCTCTTCATCGGGTATTGCTCCTTATTCCGATGCCACTCTAGCGGCTTTGCGGGAGAAGCACCCCACTGCCCCGTCTCCTAACTTGCCGCGTTTGCATGTTGATCACCACCCTCTTCTTGCATCTTCGACCATTGTTTTGGATATGATTCGGAGTTTTCCTCGTGGCACGTCATGTGGGAGGGATGGGTTCCGTGCTCAGCATCTGTTGGATTGTTTGGGCGGAGCGGCTGTTGCTATTTCAAATGATTTGATCACCTCTATTACTCGGGTGATTAATCTTTTCCTTGAGGGTCGTTGTCCGCAGGCTCTGGGTGAGTACATTGCTAGTGTTCCGCTCACACCGCTTGTTAAAACAGGTGGAGGTATACGTCCCATTGCTGTTGGCACCATTTGGAGACGCCTTGTCTCTAAAGTTGGGGCTTGTTTGGTCGGTCCTTCTTTGTCTGGTTATTTTGCAGGCCTTCAGTTTGGGGTCGGGGTATCTGGTGGAGGAGAGGCTATTCTGCATGCTTTGAATCGGTTTGTTGAGGCTCATGGTGGTGAGGAGGGTCTTTCCATGTTGTTGGTCGACTTTCAGAATGCTTTCAACATGGTTGATCGTGTGACCATGTTACAGGAAGTCCGTCGTCACTGTCCGGTTCTATCTCGATGGGTGGAGTTTTGCTACTCTAGTCCTGCCCGACTATATTATGGGGAGCATAGCTTATGGTCTTGTCGGGGAGTTCAACAAGGAGATCCTTTAGGTCCTCTGCTTTTTGCCTTGGTGTTGCATCCTTTGGTGTGCAAGATTAGAGACTCTTTTGACTTGAGTATGCAGACTTGGTACTTAGATGATGGCACTGTTATTGGGGACACTTTGGTTGTGGGGAAGGTATTGGATCTGATTATGGAGGATGGTCCCCGCTTTGGCCTTCATCTTAATGTGGATAAGACCGAGGTTTTTTGGCCGACAGAAGACCCCAGGAGTCGGTTGCCTGGGGTTTTCCCCCCTTCTGCTGCTCGGCCTTCGCGCGGTGTCAAAGTGCTGGGTGGGCCTGTTAGCGCATGCCCTGTTTTCGGCAGTGACCTTGTGGTGAAGAGAGTGACTAAGACCATAGAGCTTATGGATTCTGTCGCAAGGATTGATGATCCACAATGTGAGCTGCTTCTGCTTCGGGCCTGTACGGGTATTTCTAAGCTTTACTTTGCTTTGCGTACTTGTTCCCCGCATGTCTTTGGGTCGGCCCAACTCTCCTTTGATGTGGCACTCCGTGCTAGTTTAGAGCGTATTGTCACTGCATCTGGTCCTGGGTTTGGAGATTGGCAGTGGCGGCTTGCCACCTTCCCTTTTCATTTTAGTGGGCTCGGAGTGTATGCTGCTGGAGATGTCCTACATTATGCTTTTTTGGCGTCCCGTTTGCAGTCTGCTGAGTTGCAAGCTAAGCTTTTACGTCCTTCTGGTATCATTGCTACCGGTCCCACTTTTGATGATGCATGCCGTGCTTTTAGTGAGACTACGGGTTCTGATGTTCTACGCGATCCTAGTGAAATCGCTGCCCCTAAACTTATGAAGAAATTGGCAGATATATATTTCGCGAAGGTTGCTGCTACATCGAACTCTGCTTTCTCGTTGACTCCGCGACAGATAGCATTATGGAAGTCTCAGCAGGGTGCTCACTCCTCCGATTGGTTGCGTGTCGTTCCTATTTCTGTGCTGGGCCAGACTATGAATGGAAGGACCTACCGTAGTGTGCTTAGTTATCGACTGGGTGTTCCGTTGTTCACGGTGTCTAGGCCTTGTCCCGCTTGTTCTCGGACTTTTGATGGTGATGTATATGGTGATCATGCTGTGTCTTGTGCTGGTACAGTGGGCATTAAACATCGTCATAACCTCGTTCGCGACACCTTATTGGATATCTGCTACAGGTCAGGGATTTCTGCCGGTAAGGAGGTTGATATCAGTTTGGTTGATGGGCATGATAGACCCATTCGTCCGACGGATTTGCTCCTTTATTCCTGGGATAGGGGGAGGGATGTGTGTGTCGATCTGACGGGATCCTCCCCATTGACTCAGTCTGGGATTTCTGACTTTACGCCTGGTCGTGCTGCTTTTGATGCTGCTCGACGTAAGTGTGTCAAGTATCGAGATTTGTGCACGACGGCTGGTTATGGTTTCCTACCCTTCTCCTTCTCTTCATTGGGGGAGTTGGATATAGATGCGGTTACCTTGCTGGAGCGTATTCAGAAATTCTCGGTATCCCAGGATGCTGGGGCTCGTGCTGCACTTATATTTTTACTAGACTTAGCTTTGTTATCGCTAAAGGAGTGGGTGCTCAGATAGTATCTCGGTTGCCCACTAATTTCTTGTAATCTGTTTTTTAATTATAATAATAATTATAATTAAAAAATAATAATAATAATAATAATAAAAGAACAACAACAATTTGTTATTTTCAAAAAGAATAATAATATAATAATAGAAAAACTATAACCACGCAATTAATTAAATACTACGTAATATGGAGTAGAAACAAGAAAGATGGCGGGTACTCATATTTTACATTATTTTATTCTCTATGCGGGAATCAAAATAGAGTTTGTGAAAAACGAGAAAATGAATATGAGCCGTTGGTGATCAACAATCGATATCGAAGGGCCAACCTTGAATGTCCCTTTCAGAAATACTACGAGTAAAATGATTAAGAGAAAAACAATAACAAGCCGGCCTTTTAATTTTTTGCTCAAAGTTCTAATTAAAAAGTTGGGGAGCATATATAACACTTTATTTTTTTTTTGGTGGGAAAACGAGAGCAAGCTCCCGGAATGGATTAAAAGATAACCAACAACAAGGACAGACAACAAACCAAAGAACAAAGAAACAGAAAACGAAAGAAAAGGGCTACAAACTGGAGAGGCGGGGAGTAGCCCTTCCCCTAACGTCTTCCTCAACAAGAACCGAGATGCCCAAACATGGGCTATTAAAAAAGTGAACACCAATAGGCATAGCAGCAGCATATGCGGCAAGGGAGTCGGCGACCATGTTCGCTTCCCTAAAGACGTGACAGAGCTGGGCATCCCAGTCTCTATTGAAGAAGCCTTGGCATTGGCTAACCAGGTTAAAAAGGGGGTGACCCGGGGCAATGGAACCTCTAATCAACCTGACCGCCAGCATCGAATCAGTCTCCATGGTCACCTTCCTAAAACCCTTACTCCAAGCGAGTCTCAGGCCTCCAAGAATGCCCCAAAGCTCGGCCATGGGCACAGTGCACATCCCGATGTTGTGACAGAACCCCACAACCCAAGCGCCAGCCCCATCACGGATCACCCCACCAGCAGACGCGAGGCCCTCATTGTTTACCGCACCATCAGTGTTGACTTTGACGCGCCCGTCCTCCGGCCTCTCCCACTTCACCATCACAGTGGCCTTTCTTGAGGAGGTGGCCCTCCTCTCAGCCGCGCCCCAAGCACTGCAGTATTCTCTCGCCTTCCTCTCGATGAACCCTCCCTTGTCCAGCTGCACATCCTTGTTGTTAAACACACGATCGTTCCTCCGTCGCCATATCCACCAAAGCGCCATAGCAAACCAGCTTGCCCAGTCCAGGTCCCCCGCCCTTCGGTCATGCCTGGTGAGATTGCTCCTTATCCATTTTGCAAAGGAAACATCAAAGAAATTAGTCGATCCCCCAATAGCCGCCCTCCACATACCTGTAATGCATCGGCAGTCCATGAACAAGTGGAGGAGCGACTCCGGTTGATTGGCGCATACTCCACAATCATCGCCCACAGCCATATGTCTTCGCTTCTGCTCAACGTTCGTAAGTATCACGCCCCTGATGATCAGCCAAAGGAAGCAACGAACTCTTTCTGGGACACAAAGTTTCCAAATTTTCTGAAAAATCTGGGCATCAATCTCACAAAAATCATTAGATTTAATAATATGATTATAAGCACTACTAATAGTATACCGCCCATCGATCGATCCTTTCCAATAGAGAGTGTCCTGGACAGACCCATCTTCCACAACGGCCACCGACGCAAGTCTCAATAGCGTCCTAGCGGGGAGTCGTGATGAGAGAACATCCCAGTTCCATCCTTGGCCATCAATCCAGAGGTTCCGGACGCTGCTGTCGGCCGACACCATGTTCGCAGCCCCTAAGAGATCCTCCGAAAGCTTAGCATTCCCAATCCACTCATCCGACCAGAACCGAATGTTCTTACCATCCCCCAACATCCATTTACATCCATCCAACACCACCCCGTTGAGGCCCTTGACAAGGCTGGTCCAGACTGCCGAAGGGTTGTTAGGCGAAGTGTTGTTGTTGCGAGTATATTTGGCCTGCAGGATAGTACTCCACACATCAGATTCTTTGCTATTTAAAAATCCCCATAACAACTTACCTGACAAAGCCAGGTTGAGGTCCGTCATCGATCGCAAGCCAAGCCCACCGATATGTTTGGGTTTGCAGAGGTCCCCCCAAGCCACCAGGTGGATCCTCTTCCGGCCGGCACTGTCTCCCCAAATGAAGCTTCTACAGAGCCCATCAATTTGGTCGCAAGTAGCCTTGGGGAGAGAAACCGTTGCCATGGAATAGATCGGGATAGTGCTCAAGACAGACTTAGTGAGCGTCACTCTCCCTGAGAAACTCAATCTCTTGCATTTCCAGCCCGCAAGTTTGTTTTTCACTTTATCGATCACATAAGAGAAAGTATCCTTTTTGATTCTAGAATGTAAAACAGGCATACCTAGATAGCTCACAAGGTTAGAGGTTACCTCAAATCCGCACTCCCTTTGAATATCATCGACAGTTTGTCTGCCAACATTGGGCGAGACAAACACCTTCGTCTTGCTCATGCTAACTCTTTGGCCCGAAGCATGACAAAATCTTCATTTGATTGACCGAAGCTTCCGAAATTAGGACAAGATCGTCGGCAAACATAACATGGGAGATCACCGGCCCACCGCGAGCTAGCTTCACTCCTTTCCAGTTCCCGTTCTCCATCGAATTCTGCACTAAATGGCAGAGCCTTTCAATGCATAAAATGAATAAATAAGGAGATATGGGATCACCTTGGCGGATGCCTCTACTCGGAACAAAGGCATCCGTGATTTCGCCGTTAACAAGCACCCGAGTTTTCACCGTACAGACACACTCTTCGATCCACCTAATCCAACAGTCCGGGAATCCAGCATCCGACATCGTATCTTTGATGAAGTCCCATTTAAGACGGTCGTATGCTTTCTCCAGGTCGACTTTAAGGACCATCCAACCTTTCCTCCCCTTCTTCTTTCTCATGGAATGGACAAGTTCCTGCAATCCTGCATAATGACAATGTTATCCGTAATGACTCTCCCGGGTAAGAAGCTACCTTGCATCGGCCCAATGAGCGTCGAAAGGATAGGTCTAACTCGGTTGACCAGCACTTTAGTAATAACTTTATACAGAACATTACATAAGCTAATTGGGCGATATTGAGAGATAGAATCGGGTTTAGCAACTTTAGCGAGAAGCACAATTAGAGTGTCATTAATGCCCATCTCGAGGGAAGCCGTTGAGAAGAACCTCCTAATAAACTCCTTGACAGAACTGCCGACCGTGCTCCAGCATTTTTGAAAGAACACAGGTTGGTAACCATCGATCCCAGGAGCTTTGAACGCTCCCATCTCCTTGATTGCCGCTAGAATTTCAGCGTCCGTCACCGGCTCAGAAATCGCCTCCCAATCAGCCAAGGGCACAGGGGGAAAGGCACCTCTCTCCAGCCTAGTATGCGTGATCTCCTCAGCGGGAAGGGTATAGAGAGTTCGGAAGAAATCTGTGACCATTCCCTCGATCACTTTACTATCGACAACCTCCACGTCATCCTCACCAAGCAAGCATTCGATTCTATTCCTCTTCCTGCGAATCACAGTAGAGAGGTGAAAGAACGAGGTGTTACGGTCTCCCGCTTTCAACCACAGCTCCCGAGATTTCTGGAACCAAATCAGCTCCTCTTGCTCAAGCGTATCATTCAACTGTTTCTGGATCGTCTCCTCTTGCCTTAACAACTCGTCGTTCACCCTAGTCTCTAGAGCGCGCTGCACCGCAAGCAACTCTTTGGCCAACCTATCTTTCCGCTCGAAAATGTTACCAAACACTTGCTTGTTCCACTTGAGCAGGCAACTGCGGAGATGACTAAGGGCAACAGGAGTGGCGCAGGACTCCCTCATCAGTCCGTCAAAGCTCGGATGAGTCATCCAAGCCGCCTGGAATCTAAACAACCTTCTTTTATTATTCAGGTGCATCTTCGGCGCGAGACAGAGGAGAAGAGGAGCATGGTCAGAGCCATACTTTTGGAGATGTCGAACAGAGGCCTCCGGCCAATCCAATCTCGCCCCTGTCGTCACAAGAACCCTATCCAACCTTTTAGCAATGTAAGTTTGGGGCGTCTTCCCTCTAGACCAGGTAAAGGTGGATCCCAGAAACCCCAAGTCAATCAGATCAGCCCCATTAATCCAGTCATTGAAGATGTGAGAGTCCGAAGATAACAGCCCAACATCCCCATTTCTCTCCCAATTGTGAAGAGTACTGTTGAAGTCACCTCCAATGACCATAGGACCACTCACCTGATCGGTAATTCTCCTCATATTATCCCAGAAACCTCTTCTATCGCTGTCATAGGGCGGAGCATAGACCACAAGCAAATGGAACGACTTTGGGCCAACGTCACACTTGGCTAAAATAAACCGCTCCTGCGTCTCAACCATTGAAATCGCAATGTTATCCCCATTCCAAAACAACCAGACACCGCCACGAAACCCATTGGCTTCAACAATGACCCTATCAGAATAATCAAGATGATCATACACCTCTTTAGCATTAATGCCAGAAATTTTCGGTTCAAAAATCGCTAGAACATCCACCTTCTGGTGCTTGATCATGTAGCGTATAGACCTGCGGAAGCCAGCCCTGCTAGCCCCACAACAATTCCAAAGTAAGCAATTCATTGGAAACCGAGGGAGGGAACCAAAAACCGAATCACATACTCATCGGCTCCACCGGATCAACATGCCCCAACTGGGCATCCATACCATCCCCGCAACCAGCCTCCTGGTCTCTAACAATAACAGCAGCACCGCTGTCCATTCCGCTAGCATTGACGCCAGTGGGAGGGTCGGAACCCTGAGAGAGATTGCACGCGGCGGAGTCCGGCTCTCCGGAGTTCTGGGCGGTATTCGTAGCATCAACCTCCAAAGGATGCGAGATGGGGTTACCACTCATATCCTCGACTGGGCTTCCGGACTCACTTAAAAGATTAAATGAGTTGTGCAAAATGGGCTTGAAAGTGAGAGGAGCTTCCTCCTTCCTGGCCCTTTTCTTCAGCCCACCTTGAGCAACTTGTTGAGGCCCATTCCCTTTCTTCTCAGCCTTCTTTTTAACCACATATTTTCCTTTTTCCACGTATTTGCCATTTATATTACCTCCCATCTTAAATTCCAATCCCTTAGGGATCTGATCCTGATTAATTCTCTTGGTCTCTTCACCAGATCTCTTTCCAATATCGTAACCGTTGTTTCTCGCATTAACTCATTTTCCTCCTGCCGAGGCGTCCGCCGTCACAACAGTCTCGAAATTGTTTCCTTTACCGTTGTTCCCGTCGTTCCTAGTGCCACCCCTAGTTGGAGCACCCATGAATCCAGCGCCGGTGGAGCCTCCGGTACCCACCTCCCCTCCGTTACTTTTGTCGTTAGGAGGGGTATTACTCGCTGTAGACCTTTGCTTACTCCCTCCCCCAGAACCTTCCTCGCCAATCTTTTTAGATTTTTGGGATTTTTGATTGCTCCTCCGCCGGGGAACTTCCATCCACGGGCCGTACATACCCCCTGACAAGCCATCCCCATCTTCAATGGTGGCATCCTTGTCCTTCTTTTCTCCCTGTTCCTTAGCAATGGAACCGGACTCACCTTCCCGCACACCCGCCTTCTCCTGAACAGGCGCTAACGGACATTTAGAGGCAATATGGCCATAGCGGCCACATTTGAAGCAAATAAGGTGAAGCCCTTCATATTCCAGGTAATATCTCTGCCCATTGATCGTGACCGTTCCCTTCAGCGCCTTCGTTAAGTCCAACTCCACGCAGACTCTCGCAAACCTGCAACGATTCGAAAACAAAGTTTTAGTATCAACTTTAATTGGCATACCAATACCCTCTGCTATCTTCATCAAAACATCAGTGTCCGGATTGAAGTTAGGGGTCCAGGCCTTGATGATAAGATAATGGCCAAAAATCGTCCAAGGCCCTCCTGTGAGAGCGCACATATAGTCGTGCTCCGTTTCAAAACGGATGATATAGTAGCCATTGGGAAGGTCGGCAAGCAGAATTTTCCCGGTCGGCTTCCAGAGTTCCCGAATCTTTTTCTCCATAGCGTGGAACAGCACAAAACCTCCCAACGTCTTCACTATCAGAGAGGAGTTCCAGATGGTGGAGAGTGCGTGAATCACCTCCTCATTGATAGCAATCACGGGGTCACCGGTCCCTCCATTAGCGAAAGAAATCGTGACTTTTCCGTCTAGAAAACCAGGTTCCAGAACCGGCCTTGCAACCCCTGAATCCGCCACCACCATTTCTTTCCACGTCTTCTTCCCATCCGGAGGATCACCAGTTGCCGGCGAGTGCATCATCAAGGAACAGCAGAGAGATGACGGAAAGTGCACCAGGAAAACCCTTAGAAAAAGGATTATCACGCGCCGCGCGTTATATAACACTTTATTATAAATATGTAATTCTATATATTTGCATAAATTATATTTTGAAAAATGAATATAATACTTTTTCTAAATAAGTTTAATAAGCTATACAAAATATATAGTGTGGATTATTTTTTATAGAAATTTAAAATGTGCCTTAATTTATACACATTTTATAATTTTATGTTGGGAAAATTTTGAGTTATATATATAGATATATAAATTTATGTCGTCAAATTTAGACCTGGGCAAACATGGACTAACCCGTTTGGCTAAATTTACGGGCTTGGGTAAGGCAGTTGGCCCAAGCGGCTCAATAGGCCCGGTTCGATAGGCCCAAAGAGTCGGGCTTGGGCCAAGGATCAAGCTCAAGCATGTCGGGCGGCCTATATATATTAATTATATTGTTTATATGAAATTGTAGTAAAATAATAGATATATTGATTGATTATCTAATTTATACTTGTACATAGTACTTTATTAATACTAAATGACTAATGGTATTCAAATCACATACTATAAATTAAGGATTACAATCTTATTCATTAAATTATTTTCAATATTATTTCATTAAAATGAGCCTACACTAAAGATTTAGGGTATGATTTCAAAGTTGTGTAACTTGTGTATCTTTGTTTTGTATGAAATTTCAATCTTTTGGATACTTAACACATATTATAAAGTTTGACATCAAACGTAAAAAAAAAAAAAAAAAATCATAAACTTCTAACGGGCGTCTGGTGGGCTACCCAGCCCGCTCATGTGGGCGGGTTTGGACAAGGTACTTGGCCCAAGCCCGATCCGCTATAATGTGCCTAAATTTTCACATAGGTCCGACTCAATCCTGCCCAGCCCGACCCGACCCATGCTCAGGCCTGGTCAAACTATATCCTAAAATTTAATTATTCCACCAATTATAGATTATAATTTATTGACACTCGGATTTCGTTAGATACACCGCAAATCTAGATTATATGCCAGTGCACGTTTGAATCGGCTTGGTGCCATAACCGAATCAGCGTGAAAGTAGACACTGAAAATCGAAGACAAATAACGGTTTAGGACACTACGTTCATATCGACATGATGCTCTAAACTCCGTTTGCGGTGTATCCACGTTTTCACTCTTTAGCAAGGAAAAAATCAGAAGAAAACGACAAGGGTGATTGGGTGAACATGGACATGTGACTTGTATCACTACCCTGTTACAACTTACACGGATCGATGTTGATTCAAGTTTCTCCATGGATATGATATTTCATCTTTCAATTTAAATATTTTAGTCCTTTGCAAGTATTTTGGGATGACAAGTAATCAAGCTCTTTATCCAAAGCAATCGGAAATTTACCAACGCCCGATGCATATATTAAACCTTTTGAACCTAAAAAACAAACGTCTTATGAAACCTGTGGTAGTTGTGTATATATAGTCCACTTGAAGGAGACGAAAACCCTAAAGAAGAAAACATGGGCGAGAGGCAATCGATCAGGTCGTGCCTCTCTCATCGACCATAGTTGATAGCTAGCAGTAGCTTCGCCAACTTGTCCGGCAACCTGCAGACATAGATCGTCGGCGACGGTGGTGACCTTTGGTTGATTGATGGTGGTGGATGGTTTATTGGTTTTTGTTTTGGTGTGATCAATTATTTAGTGGTTGTTGATGGTTTTGCTACTGTTAAGCGTTTGTATTTTTATATCAATGATAAAAGCTCTTTCACTTATTCAAAGAGAACAAATTTAAAAAAATGTGAAAAATAATATCATCCGTCTAAACTTATGGAATAACGTCACATCAACAATATAATTTTACAAATTAAATGCATTCACTCCTTCTCATGTCTACCCATTTATTCATTGGTTGTTACATATTGATTTAATTAATTTATTGAAATTTTATTTATTAAATTATGAATCTATGCATTTATTATAGTGTATAATAAATGTATAAATAGGTAAAATAGAGAAGTTGTTGGAGTTAATGTATAAAATTATAGAGATTTTGATATTTTTCTCTCCATAATAGAGAATTTTTAGAGAAGCTGTTGGCCTTATTCTAATCAACGACGATTCCCACTCACCCAAAAAAAAAAAAAGAGGGGGAATTTGAAGTGAAGAAGAAATTATCCTCAAAGTTTGAAATTATGTTTTGTTTAGTGGAATTGGTACGTTATGGTCATTGTTTTAAGAGCGTTTCATTTTACACGGCCATTAGGCGAGTTGTCTGATATGATGGGAGAATCCAAACACCAAATCTCAACCTCTTATCTTAACACACATTTTGCGATTTCGATCGTCCTTTAAAAGTAACTAGTATCGTGGCCCGCGACTTTGCGCGGTTTTTTAAAAAATTATATTTTATTACTTCATTAATTAATTTTTAAACTATTCTTTTTTATTAAATTAAAAGTTTAACAATATTTCAATGAATCTTTATCTAACATTCTTGTCATTTAAAATCAATATATGGTTAGCATGTATAACTAAATTACTTCGTAGCAACTTAAAAAAAGAAAAGATAAATATTTATCATAATACCATGTATGATAAAGGGTAAAATGATAAATCTATGTAGTAAAAATTATTAGAGATATAATTTATATTATGTTTTAATCATATGCATGTATATTACAAAAAAAACATTAATTTTAAATTATATTACCATCTTCTTCATTTTATTTCTTTCAAAAGATATTTATTTCTATCTTAGAATTTTCATAATTATCTTTTATTTCTAATAAAGAGCCATCAACATTTGCAAAATGAACTAAAAAAAATCTTCCGACTAATTTGATATATATACTCTATATATAAATATGTTTATCATTAGGTTGATAAAAAAAATAGATTAATATTCATTAGTATAAATATTTTACTAAAGTAAGTTTTCTAAAATATGAACCAATATATTAATATTGATTCCGTTGTACTGTAAATTATACCGTTGCATTGAAACGATTCGGAGTACTAAATATTCAGATAGGTGGTGCCGTGGTAGCTAGTGATAAATATTTGGTCAAATTAATATAAAAAGCTAATCATTATATATTTCAAACCTATATGGCTATATCTAGATAATACTATACCAAACTACGTATTACGGTTTATCAATCATGATATATTTCAATTCACTATTGGTTTCAAATAAATTAATTAAATTTAGTTTCATACTCCGTAAATGGTAGTAATATAATATAGTGTACGTTATTTATAAAATAATTATGTGTACATAGTTTTTATCTCCATGAATAATTATTACCCGCGTCTTTGTTTAACATTAAATTATGGATAACATTTTTTACCTCGTACAAAGATGGTATATATTAATTTAATACTACGTATTAGATAGATTTATCTAAAACGATAAGTTTTCTACCTAATTAATATATAAGATTGAAAATTTATTTTAAAAAAATTAATTAAGATATAAAGTTATATTGGATAGATTATTTGACCCAAAAAGATAAGTTTTCTACCTAAATATATTGACTTATTAATTGATGTGGCCCACAAATATAATATCACTTTAATCCAGAGAATGTCACGCAAGAAAAAATAATCTCGTTTAATCCAGAAAATTCCGTGCCCGTGAGGTCGCTTCAGCGGTCTCTGCTTTAGTATTTTATATAGATTCCCCTCCACACCACATCCCCAAACCATTTGCATTTTTGCAACACTACAAATTTACAAAAACTAAAATCAGTGAGAGGTTGGTAGACCCAACTGCGTGGGGCCCATCCAACACTTGAGCGGCTCCCATTCATTCACGGGGAAGGGGATGTTACCAAAAAAAATAAAAATCAGAGTTCAAAGTCTTCAAGTCCATCCATCTTCCTCTTGCCACGTGTCACCAGCACGTGATCATTCATCCACCTCCACTGTTCCTACTTATACAACTCAAAATCTCCTGCTTTCTTCCCATCCCCATTTGCTCAAAGTAAAACCACTTGTACTAGCTCAGCTGGTTGCATTGCAGGCACTGAATCTCACTCTCAGTGTCTGGGGATCAACCTTTCTTTGGTAACTACTCTTCATCTTTTCTACTACCCAGTAGTTTTTTTTTATGATCTTGTTTGTAGAATTCATGTTTTAGCCATTCATAATAGTTTAGGCAGGGTTGATGATTTGTTCTTAAGCTATTTCATTGTTAGGTGTCAGGGAAAAGCTTCTATATATAGAACCGATGGCGAGTGTGACTGCATCTCATTTTGTATCAAGAACCACACATGCTGGCTCAGTTTCTGAGACCAAAGCAAGCCTGATCCAGGTTGACCTGAAGAAGGGTCACACTGGACTAAGGCCACTTAACCAAGTTGACAAAGTTCAGCTGAGAACCAACGCAGACAAGGTCAGGAGCAGAGCCCCGAAAGCTTGGAATGTCAGCAAAGCATGCCATATCCTGTGTGGAATGAATGTGGTCTTCATCTCAACCGAGGTTGGTCCTTGGAGCAAGACCGGTGGCCTTGGTGATGTGGTCGGTGGCCTACCGCCTGCTCTGGCTGTAAGTTTGTAGCTTCATAGAGACCCCCTTTGCTTGAATATGTCGCCTTTTTGTGTAGTTTATGTGTGCTTGTTTCAGGCAATGGGGCACAGAGTCATGACCATCGCTCCTCGTTATGATCAGTACAAAGATGGATGGGACACAGATGTCACAGTCCAGGTAATTTAGCAAAGCCAATTAACCGAATCAGCATGTTATTACGAAATCAGTTATTGTAGTATGCATATAATTAAGTCACGAAATAAGTTCTTGTTATTCAACAGACCTTTATGGGTTTCTGTCTTGACTCGGTGATAAATTCACTCCTTTCAGATATGCGTTGGGAATAAAATTGAGATCGTTCGCTTCTTCCACTGCAACAAGAGAGGAGTAGACCGCGTGTTTGTGGATCACCCCATGTTCCTTGCGAAGGTGAGGTGGAAGAAAACACAAGTAAATCAGTAACCTGCAAAAGTAAACAATAGTCAATCTCATGAACATCAGTATTTGTTTTCCAGGTGTGGGGTAAAACTGGATCAAAGATATATGGACCAAATGCTGGAAGTGATTACAAGGACAACCAGCTTAGATTCAGCTTGTTATGCCAGGTAACATTTTTATTCCGGTTTAGTATGATACGATAACATACCTGTTTTCTTCGGTTGCTGACAGGTAAAGATAGTCTTGCTATTCCTTTCGAGCTCATGTTCCTTCTGTTTCTTCAGGCTGCTCTGGAGGCTCCTAGAGTTCTAAACCTGAAAAGCAACAAGAACTACTCTGGACCCTATGGTAATGAGTCTTGCCCATTCTGATTTGTTCTATGATGTTACCGATTCAAATTACTTGAAATAACATAAGGCTTTGTGGCTTAAAAAATGCAGGAGAGGACGTTGTCTTTGTTGCAAATGATTGGCACACTGCTCTTCTTCCTTGCTATCTCAAATCTATGTATCAATCCCGGGGGATCTACAAAAACGCCAAGGTGATTTTCCTTCAACTTAGCTCAGACTTGGCCATTGAAAGAAACAGGGTGTTTGATCTTTCTTCTACTGATTCCATGGTAGGTTGCTTTCTGCATTCACAACATTGCCTACCAAGGGAGATTTGCTTTCCAAGACTTCTCTTTGCTCAACTTGCCTGCTGAGTTCAAGGGTTCATTCGATTTCATGGACGGGTAAGATTTGTCGAGGGATTGGAACTGGCCTGTATGATGCAGAATTGATTTCCTCAAGGCAGTCTAATTTCATTGTTAAATTCATCCTGCAGGCACATCAAACCTGTCAAAGGAAGGAAAATCAACTGGATGAAAGCCGGTATCTTGGAATCAGACAGGGCAGTGACAGTTAGCCCGCACTATGCAAAGGAACTCATCTCTGACGAAGCAAAAGGTGTAGAATTGGATCACATCCTTCGCTCAACTGGTATCACTGGTATCGTAAATGGCATGGATGTTCAGGAGTGGAACCCAGCAACTGACAAGTACATCGATGTCCACTATGATCACACAACGGTGCGTGATGTTTGGCAGCTTGACCCTGAAGTATATTATCTTTCACAAGTGAAGGATGTACTCACATCTTTGTTCTCTAACAGGTGCACGAGGCCAAGGCACTCTTGAAGGAAGCCCTTCAAGCAGAGGTCGGCTTACCGGTTGATAGGAACATTCCATTGATAGGGTTCATCGGCAGGCTGGAGGAGCAGAAGGGTTCAGACATACTAGCAGCAGCCATTCCTCATTTCATTAATGAAAATGTTCAGATTGTCGTCCTAGTAAGTGTACCATCGATATCCTTCATGACCTTGTGTACATACACTGCACTGAACGAAACATGCTTAGATTTCTTCCATGAATGTTTCCATACGTGCAGGGTACTGGAAAGAAAAATATGGAGAAGCAGCTTGAAGAGCTTGAAACAAAATATCCTGACAAGGCCAGAGGAGTTGCAAAGTTCAATGTTCCGCTGGCTCACATGATCACTGCTGGCGCTGATTTCATATTGGTTCCGAGCAGATTTGAACCCTGTGGCCTTATTCAGTTGCATGCCATGAGATATGGAACTGTAAGGACATTGCTTTTAGATCCCCACCATTTTCACCTTGCAAGGACCAAATCCTTTATCCATGCTGACTTGTTTGATTTCATACTACTGTTGCACAGGTTCCGATTGTTTCTTCGACTGGTGGACTAGTAGACACCGTGAAGGAAGGTTTTACTGGATTCCAGATGGGTAGCTTCAGTGTTGAAGTTAGTATTTTCCTTCACTTTCCTTGTCTAACATCTCATATCTTGCTTCTTTTCTTTCTGCAAATCTATACAATTCAACCTGCTAATGGCATTGTCAATACCTTTCAGTGCGAGACTGTTGATCCAGCTGATGTCATTGCTTTGGCCAAAACTGTGACGAGAGCCCTTGCAACCTATGGCACCGCTACTCTGAAGGAGATGGTCCAAAACTGCATGGCTCAGGATTTCTCTTGGAAGGTAGGGTATATGAATGAAGCATCATATTGTATTATATTTCTACCTTTCATATGCTAAATGGGTTATGATGGCGCTACGATGTGTACAGGGACCTGCCAAACTCTGGGAGAAGCTGCTCTTGAGCATGGAAGTTATCGGAGAGCCTGGAGTTGAAGCAGAAGAAATCGCACCACTGGCAAAGGAAAATGTCGCAACTCCCTAAGCTTTTTGTCCCTGGCTCAAACTCAAGCTCTTGTGCTTTTATATATATATGTGTATGTATATGTAGGGAAGTAAATTAACATATGACTAGCTATATAATTAGGTGCCTAAGAGGCCTATGTTTGCATAGTTGAACCGCCAGTTTGAGTACTTACCTCCATAATGTTTGCTCTTTGTCGAGGATCCAATTCAACAAACAGCTGTATTTTTTGCGTGTGGGAACTTATTGTAAGGTTGAGGGCAAGTATGCAGCTAGCTCTTCCTGGCCCCTCTTCATACCTAAGCATCTGTTATCTGTATATAAGAAAATAAACTCTATTTAGTACCCAGGGCTGTTAATTTAGCCTTTTTTAAACATGGATCCCTCTATTTTCTTCGTTCACCGGACCAGTTTATGCACATAAATCTTGGGATAAAAGGAAAAGAAGCTCACATACATTTGAGGTCAGGGAGAAACAGATTATATTGCTGGTGTAAATAAAACCTAGGTGTTCTTGTTAGGTCTTTCTATGCTTTCTAGAATAATTTTATAAACCCAGATAGTCCCTGATCTAAAGGAAATCAGTTCACTTGCTGATCAGAAGAGAAACCCAGTTCAGACCCATTAATCAGAAGCTGCAACAGGTTAATTGAAATCATCAAAGCACTGATGATATCCAGAATTTCAATAAAACCCAGAGGAGCTTAATCACTAGCTTTTCAGTGGCTGCTGGTATCGTCTGGTATAATCTACTCTCTCAAAGATCAACTTACGGGTTGCTTCAATGATGCTCAAAGCAACAAAGAGCCTTTTTGCCACAGATTTGGTTCAACTTGAGATCTCTTGGAGGCAGCTCTACACGCTGCTGCACTCCATGGTTCAGAAAAGTCAACCGTCCAAGGAATCCCATCTGTTGTCGTAAAGATAAAGATAAAGATGATGACAGTATTCGTGCATAATTGCAAGATAATATATAAAACCACGGTTTTCGAGTGGAGAAGCACTAGCCTCTAAAAGAAAAAGGGAAAGGAAAACAGTATAGAGATGCGGCTGCTAGAAGAATCAGCATAAGAAATATATGCTCATATTGCTTTACAAGAATGCAAAGTGGTAAAAGATTAGTGTGAAAAAGAAACATGTCGTACAAGTCTGCCTACTTTATAAACAAGCCAACAACTATTAGAGTGTACTCTTGCTGCTAAGTATAGGAATTAGTCTTTTTGTGAGCACTAATAGATAACAGACTAAAACACATCCTCCAATTTATCTCCTCTCCTGTGAGCAGCCACAAAAGAGGCAAGAGAAATGAATTACTCAACCAAATCGCTTTAAAAAAAAGCTTATATGATCAAATGAATTGTCATTTTAGCACAAATTTGGTAGCCATGTCAAGTTGTCAACTCGAACTGGTTGGCTTCCTAGCTATTCATATATCAGACGCTGGGCGTCCACTAAATCATCAAATTGGCAATGAAAATGACTTGTCTAAAACAATATCATCAACATCGATCCAGCTAACAAAATAATACGGAGTACTATCAGCCTAATCTTTCTATTTCCTCCATTACTGTCGTCATTATCATCTCTAATCAAATGCTAACATCTGTCTACCCTTGCAATATACTCTTAGCATTCAATTATTCGCCTGTCGACTAAACCCCAAAAAAATATAGGTGATGCTAAAGGGACGGTGAGCCAAGTAAAGCTGTCCTCTGGCCCATCCATTCATCATCGACTTGCCCGCTCCGTAAACACGGTGCGCTTGAAGTTTGTGCGCGTTGCGGCTCCAGATAATATATAAATATATATTGGGAGATAAAGGCGCAGCAAATATTTGCAAGACCATTGAATGTAGATAATAAAGATGGCATAAATTTTAGGGTTGAAACTTGAAACCAATAAAGATCTTGATAGTAGATCGCTCTACCTTACAGTGGGGGGTCACTCTGTTCCATCTCTGATGCCTCCCATGTCCAGAGCTGAACAGAGCTTCTCCTCTTTGTAAGGGTTTATGGGATCTGCCTTCAACCCTGAATGAAAGAGTAAAATTTCAGTCCTAATTTTATCATCAGCAGCAGCTCCATACATCATCAACTTTTGTCAGCTACCTAAAGAAGAAAGCTACAAGTAAAAGGCAACTCACATCTTACTTCATACCAGCTCAACCTCCATGTGTTCCCACCAACAGCTCTGATTGTTTCCTCCATTAATTCACCTTCAGCAGGACCCTTGTGATAACTTTATCAGCTCCACTTCCCCCATAGCCATGGGTTTCAGCTCCAGATTGCTCCATTCATTGCAATTTCTACTCATTCTATCAGGTAATTAATGAATTTAGAACTGCTTAGCCTATACTTCCATCTTTGTGGTTCTTGTTTTTCTGACAATTCAGTTTTTGGTGTTGCATGCGTCAGTGGACAAGGTGCTATCTTTGGGGATAAACTACGGCCAGATCGCCAACAACCTTCCGTCGCCGGAGAAGGTGATTCCGCTAGCCAGATCCGTCGGAGCCACCAGGTTGAAGCTCTACGACGCTGACCCCACTGTCCTCAAAGCCTTCGCCGACACTGGCGTGGAATTCATGGTATGCATTGCGAACCAGCTCCTTCCTAATATGAGAGATCCAAAGCAAGCTCAGGAATGGATCAAAAGCAACGTCCAGCCCTACCTCCCAGCCACCAAGATCACCACCATCATCATCGGCAACGAGATCCTCTCCTACAACGACCCCGTCCAGACGCAAAACCTCCTTCCTGCTATGCAGAGCGTTCACGCCGCCCTCGTAACCCTAGGGCTTGACAACCAGGTCGCTGTCACCACCACACACTCCCTATCTGTTATGGAAGCCTCCTCTCCTCCCTCAGCAGGCAAATTCAAACAAGAATTCTCCGATGTGCTCTCTCAGATCTTGACCTTCCACTCGAAAACCGGCTCGCCGTTCCTCATCAACGCCTACCCGTTCTTCGCGTACAAGGCGAGTCCGAAGCAAATTTCTCTCGATTACGTCCTCTTCCAGCCGAATCAAGGGATCGTGGATCCGTCTACCAACCTCCGCTACGATAACATGTTATTCGCACAGATCGACGCGGTTTACGCGGCGCTGGATTCGCTAGGGTTTTCGAAGGTTCCGGTTCACATATCGGAGACGGGATGGCCGTCCAAGGGGGACGAAGACGAGATCGGGGCTACGCCGGAGAACGCGAGGAAGTACAACGGGAATCTGATCAAGCTGATGGCGACGACCAAGGGGACGCCGATGAGGCCGGATTCAGATCTGAACATCTTCGTGTTTGCTCTGTTCAACGAGAATATGAAGCCTGGGCCGACCTCGGAGAGGAATTACGGACTGTTCCAGCCGGACGGGACACCGGCGTACTCGCTGGGCATCTCCGGAATACAGGCGCTCGGTAATTCAACCGGCAGCGGGGCGGACGGAGCTGGTTTGCCGGGATACGACAGCTCGTTGTCAGGGTATTTGTCCATCTCCTTTGCCGCGGTAAGCTCTCCGACGGAACTCTATTTATTTCTGTTTCATCCCGCCTCGCTAACATGCGCCTTGACCTTGACTTGGACTTCCACAATTAATTAATCAAAATTTACCAAATTCGGATTATATTTCAGAAATTTTACACCATTGCCCTATCTTGATCGAAACTAACCGGTATGGCTTGAATTAATTGCAGGTGATGAATCCATCCATTGTCCTCGGAATGTTGGCTTTCGCGGTGGGTCTGGTAATGTTGTTAGCTTAGCTCGAGAGTCTGCAAAGCCGTCCATGGAAGAAGGCCGATTGCTTGCTACACGGTTGATGGAATTGGCAGATAAACGACGACGAGAGTTTTGGGTTACAGGATTAGGGTTAAGCTGGTGACTCATTGAATTGCTTTCTGTAACTACATAGAACGCTATCACAATTCACACATCAAAGATTAGACATCATTTTCATTCGTTATATACTCCATAGTCCATACTTCATTTTTGCAATTACATCATCTATACTTCAAAATAAAATACCCAACTGTTTCTCGCGTTCGAATCGCCCTCAAAATGCATTGATAATGTAGGGTTAAATGACAATCTCCCCACTCTTCTTTTTCCCAATTATCAGAACTCAAAAACGGTTCAAACTATGCAAAATACTAAAAAGGAACCTTTTTTTTCCTCATCTTTTTAGCATACTTCATTTGTCACTTGGGGAGGTGGTGTTGAATGATCCCTAACTGGAGTTGCCAGTATCCGCTCCACCTTTAACTCGCTTGTAGAACAAAACGTAAGCTGCTGACGTCTTGATTGCATCTTCGCTAGTAGGGGATACATAGCTGTCGTCAAAGTGATACCATCGGTTGTCGTCAATCAACTGCGCAATCAACAATTAATCATCTCAAGTTTTTCAAAAATAGGTTGTGAAAATATATGATGCGTGGAACATGGAGGAAGGACGTTGTGCGTACCTTTGCGTATGCAGTATAGTGACCCCCACCCAGGCCACCGTAGTGGTTACTGATCGCATAGAGCTCGTACACACTGGATATGGAGAATGCATCATTTGTGTTTACATACTTGCTCAAGTCCAAATCATGAATAGGGAAGTCTACGAAATTATCAAGTTTGTTCTTCTCGTATCTGCTATAGGAGAACCGTTTCAAGTGGATTACAAGAATCTCAGGCAACCTCCACAAGTCCAGCTTCTTAGTTGCCTCCCTGTGTTCCTTGCAGCGCGGGCAAAACCTGTGGCCATTTCACACACAAACAAATAAGAAATATAACGTACGGAACAATTGTGTTGATCCAAAGGGACAAGACGGTCAAAGATAATACCACATGTCGTCTCGTCCGAGAGGTTCCTCCTTCAAGAATGCCTCCAAGCATGAAAATAAGGAGACTGCTTCTTGACGAGTATTTTTCGAAAAAAGTTGAAACTTGTGAACTGCCGGAAGATCTTCCAAAAAGCTAAAATCATACAATTCGTATTCCTGTTTTGTCCAATCAAGCATTACTCTTAAACACTGACCAGCCTTCGGCACATATTCCAACTCCACCGGCTTGTAACTGGAGCTCCTTTCATCAGCTACTAACAACCTATATGAGAACATCTTCTCGGATTCTTCTTCAGTGCTGTCTATAGATATGTTAATCATTTCTTCATCTATCATCATGTCATCAGTTGCATCCGCATCATTGCCAATCTCTTTGTGATTCTCACTCTCCTTGTCACTGTGAACCTTGCTCAAAGAATCATCGGTGCTCTTCCTGAATGCTGCAAGTTGTTTCTTCAAGGTTGTTTCAACAGATGCAACAGTTACAGTCTCTTCTCCCAGAAAAGTAACTAGAGGTGTTCCTAAAAACTTTCCATCGTGAATCTTGAGATTATTGGACCTGGAACAGAGATGCTGGCTTAACAATCGAGTTTGAAGTAAAGACGAAACCAAAGCAAAGGAACCTACCAGCACATCCAAGGTAAGAGAACTTACATTTCAAGGCAATGAATTATCTCTATCCTCTTCAACCCCACACGTTTCTTTGGAACTACATATGCTACGATACGATCCTCATCTTTTATGGAAGACAATGGCTCTAAAGGAACTTCCAAGTATCGAAAAATCTTATGCCTGTACACCTAAAATTTGAAAAATCAATGTTTCAATCCGACACGAAAAGAAATATGAAAAAGTTTCATATATTAAAGAACCAAGAGGATCAGTAACTCTACTCTAAAAAAAACATACATTTACCTCAGCAAGGAGGAGGCTATCATCAGTTTTAAGATCACACTCTGTGCTTAATGCCTGGATAAGATCTCTACAAGAACCATGCTTTGGTACCACCACCTTATATGACTTTGGAAGCGAACACCGGTCACCATATAATACAGTGATAGTCATAGTTCGAGTGACCGTTGATGGAAGAGGCAATGTCAGATACATAAACGGGTCAAAAGTTATGGAAACCTTATTGCAAACGGGACAAACCAATGTAGACTTGTATTGGCCCTGCACAATTCAGAAAGAACAATAATAAAGCAATGCTTCAAACGTCTGATACCAAAATGCAAAATTCATGCAAAGGGAAGTCCTCATATTGATGGAAATGAAGTCACAATAAAATTAAGATAATAACAGTATTTCAGACAGTTGCATAGTAAGCATCAATCAGACAAAGTTCCATAAAAATTCACCTAACAGATACCAATAATAAGTGACATCATTAGCAATTAATAAGTGACATCATTATTCATTAGTAATTAATCTTTTCCATTTGTCCAAAAGTTGCAATGTATCTACAATAAAGGAAACAAGTAGTAAAAAGAGATAACAAATGGAAAACTATTTTACTCACCTGACAGGTATCTACAATAATGGAATCATTCCTTGCCTTGTGATTTCTCCAACATTCATCTGCATATTCCTTGTCAGGGCGGCCATCTGAATCCTTCATCTCAATATAAGGTTTTTGCTTAACACGGTTCAAGTCTTCATGCAATCCATCCAGTAAAAAGGCAAGCAATTCCTGCAATGCATAAGTCTTTTTCAAGGCCTAAAACTTTTGCAAAAATTATCAATCGCGAGATGCCAAATGGGAAATTTAGGCTAATCTTTGGTTTGAATCTTCTTATACAGACTACTAGAAAATATGTACGGCTTAGCAAAGTTTCTACAAAGTATAAACAACTTTGTAGCAAAACTCCAATTGATCCCAAAAAATGCCTCTACTCAACCACATGAGGCATAAATAATTAACAATAGAATAATAAGGAAACTATTCACCTTTGGAGGCTTGGATTCACATAAGTTATGTTCCACTAAAGGCCTATTGCAATTTGTAGATTTTTAAAACACTGAAAAGGTCAGTTTGACAAAGACACTCATATCAACTACCTTCAAACAAAGGTGGCTCCATTATTAGGACATGTATCATCATTTTCATTGATGAAAGTGACATTAGGAATGCTAATTAGTTGGAGCTACAAAGTCACAATAAATAGTGCACCACTTATCTGAACTTGGGAATAATATGCAGACAAAAAGTAACAATAGTCATGAGGTATCAGGCACTGGTTCTGTCATCCAGATATTAACTACCTATTATTGTAACTCATCCAGGCAAAATGGGGAAGGAATATTAATGATTGGACCATTACAACCTCATCTTACGTAGTTTCATTTGGTAACTCAAATACGGTGCATGCCATTATCTTGATAACAGCAATAAATTTGCTGGAAAAAAAACTACTTTTACAATATGAAGGTTTGAAAGATAACTATGGACCACAATTCAGCCGTTTCCAAAATAAAATAGTCATGATAAATAAGTAACACTAACTTGAGAATCATGTTGGTTGTATCCACTAAACTGAGGAGCAAATCGAGACACTTTTCCTTTGAATGCGCGTGGTGCTGCTGCTGTCTGTCCAGAAGACCACATTGTCCTTAACAAATCACCAAATACAATGGCAAGTTCACCCTAAAGAGGCATAGCAAATAAGACCTTGTACAACACTTTTATGGGTTACAATTATTTGTGTAAAACAGAAGATTCCTTATAATGCAAGAGGCACTTACTTGCATTCCCAATGGATTTCTATCGTTTATCTCATTAGAATAATCTGATAAGAAGTAGGCAGCAAGCAGAGGAGTATGAACTAGACACTGGAGTGCACTATTCATAAAACAGGTATTTCCGAGGTTTTGCAGGCCAGCCAATCCACTTTTTTCTCCCTTCCTACTGTCAAATTTATGGTATACATCGTTTGTATAGTTCAGGCTCGAACTCAAAGGGCTCTCCGGATACAAACTTGAAGTATACTTAGTTGACTGGCCATTAGACAAACTTGGACCTCCAGTAATTGTCAAAGATGAACTCTGGGGTTCCACTGGCACCAAAACCAGCTCCTTCTCAGCGGAATCAGCTCCCAATTCAGCAGATGCATTATCTTTTGTCTCTAGGAGAATCTATGGAAAAAGGGAACAACCAAGAAATGCTGGAATAAGGATCAACCATAAGCAACTCAAGGAAAAAAGAAAAATGCCAAATGTGGAGTTCCTAGCTAGCTACAACCTGCAAGGAACATTTACATGCATGAATATAAATAGTCTTATATAGTGACATAGTGTAGACACCACCCCAAAGTATAGATTCACCCATTAAAAGTGCAACCAATGAACAGTAAATAGTATAGGGCATCCTTTATCAAGCTCAGTCAGGCCACTTCCAGGAATGCTTGAATAAACAATAACACCAGGTCTGGAGCTAAACCATTCCGGAATGGTTTTCAGAGTAAACCAGACCAGTCATCCACAAAGGACGACACAAAACAGAATATTTTTTTTTTATCAAAAATAGTTTTCACACTGAAATCTTCAATCAAAATGAAACTGAAAAAAAATGTCTAAATAAGTGAGATAGACATCTGTTGGCACTAGCACGAAATCAAAAGCTATCAGTCTTATGCAGTTTCTCATATTGAAAATATATACTTGCAAGTTTGGGACTACTAACATCTTGATCCATTTGCAAGTGTGCATCCTCTATTGTCCGATTAGAAGGAGGTAGCTCGATCTTCATTTTATTAAAGTAGTCCCAGATGCAAACCTGAGATTAATGCAACAAAAATAGACATCTCAGGATTTAGTAATGAGCAACTTCAAAAGGGATCATTAAACTGAAACAAGATGCACACCTTCTCTTTTTCTAATCCTTTCAGTGCGCACACCCTCTCGTAAAGATCATGAATAGTACTCTGGAGAAAAATAGAATTAATTAAAATTTGTATATCAAGGAGAAATTTCTTATAAATCCTACTCTTTGACTATCCCACAATGCACAAATGGACTGAAGCACATGGACAAATAAGCTCTATCAGTATTCATTCCACAACTGTTCCCCCAATTTTTGGCAATCGCAGAGCATTTATTAAAATAAACACGCCGCAAATTACAAGCACCTATATCATGCATCCGAAATATACAGTAAACACACTACATGACAAGAAAATATGGTGCAAGACTTTAAAATAATAAACAAGAATAAATGAGGAACATACCTTTCTGCTTAGCTTTATAATCAATTCACCGTTGTCTCTAGGATCCAATAGTTTTAGATGTATTGGATAAACCTCTACATAAAAACGTTTTATGCTAACACCCTGTGTAATTAAATTCCTGGGTAACGGTGGTCCACCTTTGTACCTGAGAAAATATAACATGGTATTCAGAATATAAAGTAATTCACTCATCTAAAGTGAATAATGGATCAAGATTTGTATAACTGCACATAAAAAGAATATCCATCAACCATTCATCAAACTTCCAAGTAAATCTGAAAAATATCTAGCAAGCACCACTGGAATGACATATCAGAGTTCACATAGAATCAGAAAGAGTGAGCAGTAAGCACTGCAACATCAATGCTAAAACAGAGGTCCAGAGTTCCATCAAAGAATTCACACAAATAAGCAGTAGGAAAAACTTTCCCAATGATCAAATTACCTAAAGTTTAAGCGATAGTACAGTAGATGAATGCAGGGATATACAAACTGAATTCAAGCTAATATAAAGAGTGAAGACACATAGATTAAAAATGCAGCCAATGATACATCAAACATCCAAGCTTACCGGATGACTATAAAAAGAAAAGGAGATAATTAGAAATATGTAGTTTCTGCTGTTTTAAATTCAAGACTGTAACTTAGTTGGAGGTAGTATTTTTTAACTGGTCAAAAAGATTGCATGGACTAATAAATTATAGGAACGGATCAGAATGAACAAGAAAGTTCGTAGTTGTTTGAATTTAAAACCTATCATAGTTCTAGTCTTCTAGATAATCGTTTTCTAAATAGGTTGAGTTTCTTATGAAAAGCTTTATAATGAGGATCCTATTATTCCATACCAAGACACAAGAAAGTTACAGATGGTAGAGATTGATAAACAGAAGGATTTAGAGAAGATTCCAGATGGAAATGCTCACCAATCAATAAACTTTTTCCAAGCTTCTTCAGGAACTAAGACATAATCATGACCCTCTTGCAATGCTCTCTTGAGTTCAAACTCATCACTTCCACCATTATTTACATCCAACACAATATCTGAATTGTCAATTGGCCCAGGCCTCTCAAATGTCTTTTTCACAAGTTGGCTCCCGTTATCAGTAGAGCAACCAATGGAAGGAACATCAACATCTCCAACATATCTCTGCCAACCAGCATACCACCTATACAAATGCAAAAGGACAGGATTATCAATGCTTTCGTATAATAACAAACCAACTCTAATTTAACAAGAAAATTCAATCATGTCACAGGACAATCATTCAATTCAGTCAATCAATGGCATCCAAAACTGTTTTTTTCTTCACCTGTAAACGCTCCACCTTAAAGAAATCATAACATAGACATAGGTATTCATAATAATAATAATAGGGCTTCCAAAATATTAGCTCGATTCCATATTCTCTCCCATCAAACCTTTCCTGAAATTTTATCGAATGTAGGCCAGCAAATGACCATATTTTTAAAGAAAAGAAAATCCATCTATATCATTGCAATAAACACGCCCAACAAAGAAATTGAAATTGGGGATAAAATTGGAATCCGAGCAGAAAGTTACATTTAACATTATTGTGGAAAATAAAATACTGGCCAAATCGATCATGAAAGAAACAAATGGCATCTTAAAATCAGTAATTCCGTAAATAGAAGCACTAACTTGATAGTTCTGTACCAAATTGATCATATTATTTGAAGAATCGAGAATGTAATGACTTAAAGGAGACATTGATTCACCATAATACAAGTTGAAATTAGAAAAATTGAACATGCTGAGGAAGAACTGTGAGAAACTGGGAATCTTACCTGTTGGAGACCACATAATACAAGTTTCCATCATTCGAGTTGGATTCGGCCTTGGATGTCAACTCCGAGATTATCCGCCTCTCTTCTTCAGGAGTGCATGGCAAGCAACTATCTCCATTCTTCGGCAACCGTCCACAAACCGGAATCGTCATGCTCAACCCCAGCTCTAATTAAGAATCCTTTGCCTTGGAAATAGATTTCCAGCGCAGAGACCGTCTCGCTACGGAGTAAAGATTCGATCAAAAGACAAATTGGTCGCTGATTCGTTCAATGCCGTATGAAGGAAGGGAAATCAACGCTCAAGCGTGGAAGGGATGAGAAGAAATGCAGAGGTAGGAAGAAATGAATATTGGGGGTTAAAGCAGGAGATGGTGAGAGGGATGTAATGCGAGTGAGAAATGGAATCGATTGGGAGAAATACGAGAGAAACCCTTTCTTGTTTTGGAGGGAAGGCGAAGCCCTAGACTAGATTGGAACTTGGAAGACAAATAAGAAGAAAGTTTCAACTTCTATACGCTTTCATTCATCCTTCTGGCTGTTAACTTCTTTTCTTTTGCTCTGATCAAAAACTTCTTTTCTTTTCTATTCTTTTCTTTTCTTTTCTTTTCTTTTCTTTTTAACTCATAAAACAAAAAACAAAAAACAAAATTAACCCAAACTACTACAAATGGAACCAAGGCTAAAAACCTCTTGTTGAAAAAAACAAATGAAGAACCAAGCTAAGCACTACTTAGTATCATCAGCGGTAGAGTAAGACTTGAACTCCTATAGGTAGTAAAAATGAAACTCGGGCAAGGAAATGTCTCCAAGTTATGGAACTATTACGAACACTCTACCGCAACCTCAATTAATCCTGACTCAAATTGCTACACCTTTAACATACCGGAAGAAATACCTAGGATCATGAGTAGTAGGAACATGGAGCAACCCGAAGAGTCCACACTAGGAGATTAAGGCCTTGCAAGGCAAAGGGTCAAATATATGTGTGTATAACAAAATATTTGTACATCCTTACTTGGACCCAAGGATACCCAAAGGATGGCGTGTTCACCGCAAAATAATGTGATGAGTAACCAAACACTCATCAATAGTCAGAGACTCGGGAGTTCACAATATACATGTTTTATTTTAAGTTTATGTTGTTTTAATTGTGTTACAAATTGTGATATGTAACCAAACACTCATCGATTATTTAAGTTTATAAGACATATTGCATCCTAAGTGTAACATGTCTTTTACTCCCATAAAGTCCACTGCACATTATTTACAAATACACTACTAATCACTGCAACACAATGTGGTGACTTAGGGCCTGTTTGGAGGTAGCTTTTTCTAGCGTTAGATACAGCGTGAGATAGAGCGTGAGAGAAAATCGTTGTTTGGCAGTCATTAGCGTCTTCAGAAACGCTTTGCGTTCATCTCCCTGGGAAGCTTGGGAAGGGTTTCCTCAGCCGCTCCAGATTGGAAGCGTTCGATGAAATTTTGAGGAGCGTTCTCGACGGGGAAAAGAAGACGAAATCTCTCTCCTATCATCAGTTCCTCTCCTCTCGACAATCTTCATTTTCGTCTTGGCAGAAGCTTTTGCAATCGATTCCATGAGAGTTCCACGGCGACAAACTTCGAATCTCGCGGTAAGGTTTGCAAGCTTTGCAATCGATCGATTTCTCAGTTTGCTTGTGAAAAAAACTAATCGATATCCACTTCCTTTTGTTGACAGAAGCTCTTCACAGGTTCCATTTCGCTTTCTCCACCAAGCAATTTCGCTTTCACTTTCTTCAGGTAATTGTGAAATTCCTCTTTCTCGCTCTTTGTTGCCCACTTTGATTCAATTTCGATTTGCATTAACCCTAAATTTTGATTTACATAAACCCTAACTTTTGATTTTCATGGTCTGACTGATTTGAATTACTGAATGAAGATGAGTGTTGTTGCATAAACAAACTAGAATGAAATTAAGTTTTCTAGAATGAAATTGGGTTTTCTTTTTATGGGTTGAATTACTTGGATGTGAGTCACTGCCATGTTGTTTTAGTTGATTGGCTAACATTAGAGGAGTTTCATATTTGAATTGGATACATTCTTGATGAGAATTTTATCAAGTATCATATGGCATGCTTTTACTTGATGTGAGTCACTGCCATGTTTTTTTTTGTTTGCTAGCTTGGCTATTGATTATCTTCTGTCATGTTTTTCTGGATAGTTGATATATAAAAAATAATGTGGTCTCTTTCCTGGTTAAAGTGAGCTGTAAAATCAGATTTCTTAAAAACAGATTGTTTAAAAACAGATTTCAAGTGAGCTGGGAGATTGTTTAAAAAAAGATTTCTCTAAAGTGAACTGAATTTTGTGATATGTGGTTATGATTGCAAGTGAGCTGGGAGATTGTTTAAAAACAGATTTCTGTAAAAATAGATTTCTGTAAAAATCAGAATGTGATTTCTGTAAAAACAGATTTCTGTAAAAATCAGAATGTGATTTCTGTAAAAACAGATTGCCTTGTTACAGCTCCAATATTGATCTATCTAATTTTTATTAAATATATATGCTGAAGAGAATTCCTGTAGGATTAGATAATAGTAGAAAATATCAGGAATAGCTTACAGATTATGAAAGTGAAGTGGACACCTTATCCAGATTTCAGCATTCATAAACATAAAATAAGAAAGTATGATGAGATAATAGGATCAGATTTCAGCTTCTTTACAAGGATTGGATAGGAAATCTTTATGCATTAGCTGAGTAAAATGACAGCTTCTGTGTTCCCATTAAATGTAGTTAATCTTTACAAGGATTTTGAGTTGAAAACTAGCTTTGTTCTTTGCCCCTTTAAATGCTTCTCTCTCAGGTAAATATCATGTTACTTTACTGCTTGATGATGTAGCTTTTGTGTCTATGGCTGGATTTTGCAAGTTCGATCAATAATTTTTTTTTTAAAAAAAAAGCTTCCATAAGAGATGTAGATTAAACCAGCCTAGTTTCCATGTGATACAACTTTTCTAGGTTAAGCTCATACCTCTAAATGAACCAATGGGTGATAAAAAAACAGCCTAGTTCATGCTATATATCCCAATGATGAGGTCTTTTTTTCCACCTTACTGTAGTGCCTTTAGGTATGGCTGGTGTCCCATGGGCAGGCCTGGGCAACAGAATGGGTGATTCCTGCTAGTTCTTTGACACTCATGCCTTAACTACTCATCTTTATGAATAAGATTGATATATACATGGGTATTATTTATTTAAATATTTATTAGCTTTGATGGTTTCCATTGCAACACGTGAATATTTTTTACCAACTAGTGATGCATATTTCTTAGATTTTATTATATATATAAAAAAAGCCCTCAGTTCTGCTATGGACTGAATGTAAATTGATGTATTTAAGGGAGCATGTTAGGTTCAAACTTAGCTAATCTAGTTGTATCCAGATTGCATTTCAGCTGTTAGTGGATGTTCTTCAAGTTACATATATATTGATATATCTATGCTTAACATATATGGATGGATGCACTTTTGCCCTGTAATTTGTTTCTGCATAAGCCTTTTTGGCTTGTAATTTTTTAATTGTTCGGTATGTCAATGCTAGCAACATAAAAGTAGATGGATGCAAGTTCCAAAGGGTCCAATTTTATTTGGACTAAAGCAAATATGAAGATCTTAATTGATGGTTGTCTCCAATATCGACAAAAATGATGTCTTGTATTTTTTTTCTTTTTATGTGTGTGAACATAATTCTTAACCTTTGAATTTGTATTTGTAAAAATGGTTAATGTCTCGTTGCTGCCTCATAACCTTGATTATTAAGCTTCTTCTAGTCTGATCTTCACATTTTTCATTAAAAAAAAATCAAGAATTTGTGTACAACCAGCAATTGATCAAATTCTAGCTAATTGGTCATTTTTTTGGTTAGCTGTTTGAGGCATTGGGAGATCCTTCAATTAATTTACAGTTGGAGTGGTTATATGAATGCTGCATCTTCCATTGGTACATGGAAGATCCTCTAGATATTATATTGAGATAGATAAAAGAAAGTCAGAGATACTATGTAGTCTGTGTGAACTTCAACGGTCAGTGCATTCTTTCAGGCCTTTTCCATGAAGAAGGTGGAAACAGATAATAGCCATAAGTCTTCTTAACATTGCAGGAAACACTTGTTTAAAAAGTTGGGATGTTTTGACCACTTCCATTCTTTGATTGTGCAATGCTTTCATGTCGTTTCTTACGTTGGAACTTTTGACAGGTGGCAAGAGTTTTGGAGAGTCAACTAGCAGAGTCCATTTTAGAAGGAAATGGCCAGCTTGCACTAAAGAAGCTTGCAACCGCAACAGTGGAGTCTCTAATGCCAATAATAGAGGGGAAGGGAGAGACTGGGCATGCTAGATGGAGGCTGGTGTATGCGCCCCAAATCCTAAGCCTGCTTTCAGTTGACCCGACTGTAGACCCTCTCAAGTCCCTTGCCAGCAACATATCATTTGGCACGGAAGTGGAGGTTCAGCTCAGAAAGCGTCTTCAGGTTTGTGTCCATTTACCCTCTTGTTAGACTTTAAGGCTATGTTCTGGGTGTGCTTGTATAGAAAGGGGTAAAGCTGTCAGATGAAGGACTTGACATATATGGGATGTGATGGTAATGACTTTTTTTCGTTTCGTTATTTAGGCATCTATGGTGAGACAGATGAAGGACTCCGAAATGGCAATACAGTGGACATTGATCTATCAGCTGACAAGCCGCCTTCGGGTGCTTCTACAATCTACTCCCTCCAAACGCCTTATTTTTGAGTACTCAACCACATCACAACACTAGAGATTAAAAAAAAAAGAAAAGAATTATGGCATCTAACTTCTCTATGGTAAGCTGAACTCGATCACGGTCAATCGCTTTTGTCGTCTTGTTCATTGGCTCTGATCGGGATAATTGAAAGCAGTATCATCATTGTGCATATAGCTCTCCCATTCTTTGCTAAGACGGGAAAGAAAATAAGTAGTTCATTGCCAATCCAAGATGGGTAAATATGTTATTTTTGGGGAGGCAAGTTTATGTTTCCTGTTCTAGATGATGATGATCTTTAGGGCTTCATAAACAAAATGTAAATCATGCTTTCTTTAATTTCATTTACTTATTTCTCCAGAAAAAAATGGAAAATGTTATTTTGTGTTGTCGTAGATGAGATCCTGGTGTTCATCTTTTGCTCATGGGTGGTGGTTTAAAAAAATAAAAAAATCCCGGTGTTCATAGCTTTGATTTGCAGAAAAATGATCCAACAGTCCTAATGAAAATTGACAATGTATGATTTTGGTTTTATAGCCCGGGCTTGTTACTATGCTATAAAGTTATGTATTTTTTTTATAAAGAAACTTTATAACCTAGGTAAAATATGATCGGACTCTAAAGTCATGCATCAAATAAAATAGATCCATTTTGGTAATTTTACCATTTCATCTCCAAAAAGCTTGGACAATCAATAGACATGCCAAACAAGATGTTCCAATTTTAAGCTAGATTATAATCTTAAGCTAGATTGAAAATTTAATCTAGATTATAATCTTAAGCTAGATTATAATCTTAAGTTAGATTAAAAAATGTGCATGCCAAACATGCCCTTAATCAAATGTTAATCACATCTAATTGAAGAGCGTTGTGGTGGGTTGTAATAAATACACCCAAATGAAAAACGGGGGAAAACCCCACCACCACTTCTTAAGGTTGGATTTTACTTGTGATGGGACCGACTTATTGCACTTGTTGTGGTGGATGGGATGCAATATGGGGTGGATTGAGCTAGTCAATCAATACATTGATAGGTTTTATTGAGAACATGTGTTTTCAAGCAGGTTGACGTATAGTTTCATAAAAAAAAAAATGTGTCATACCTACGCCAAATTCGATTACATTACAAACCGATGGTAGGAAGCTATGTTACACGGAAACAGAAATGGAAACTGGAAGGGAAACGGAAACGGAAACGGGGAAATAGCAATCCAAATTTTGTAGGAAACGGAAACGTCGAGGAAACGGCAATATGAATTATATGTTCATTTAAAGGTCTAAATAAGAGTAATAAACATATCACCAAGTGATATACATTGAATGCATCATTAAGGCTACAAATTAAAATGTTCAATACTGTGATAAACAATGTCCTTACTCATTAACAGAAATCAATACAGACGTTTCAAATATATTAAATCTCTTGCAAACCAACAAAATAAAGTAACTTAATTTTAAAATAACAACATAATCAAGAACAACACAAAGTAATCAATCCAACATAATCTTTTACTTAGCTAACTCTTTCTTAAGTTTTGGCTTATTAGAGAAACTTCTACATGAGGGTTTACCGAAGAGAGCTTAGAGGGAGAGAGTACTGAGCAAGTGAGAGGAGGGAGGACCGAAAATGGAGGAAAAGTAGGCGACAGGGATAGAAAGAAACGGGAGTTTCAGACGGAAGGAAGGAGAAGTATGATTTGGGGTTTGATTTTTTTTCTATTTTTTAACTATAAAATTAGTGGAAACGCCATCTGGCAAGTCAGAAACGTTTCTGACCAAACGGAAACGGTCAAAGTTTCTGACTTTTTTGGTCAACGAAACGATCAAAGTTTCTGACCTCTCAGAAACGTTTCTGAGGTGTTTCCGCGGAGTTTCTCAATATGCAGAAATGCGAAACCGCTATGAAATGGAGTTTCGGGGTATCATAGGTAGGAAGTACAAGTTGTAAGCAGAAATACAAGAAAAGAGCTAGTAGAGGACTATACAACTATCTTCTCGTCCTTGGTTTGCCTTATATTGGACAATTCTTATTGTGAATTGTTCATTCCGTCCATTAATGTCAGGTGATGGTACATCATCCCATTCGTATAAATTGGCGGTAAGGGAGCTCAAAGCAATAACCAAATATGTGATTGAAGTCAATGTTAAAAACTTAATATACATCTTGATATAGAAATTTTGAAAATTTTAAATAAATAACATGAGGTATTAGGCTTGCATATACCCAATTATTGCTACATCCAATCAATGCGATCACATCAAAGCTCCTCGTATGCAAACAGGGATTGAGAATTGGACTTTAGTGGTAAAAAGTAGAGTAAAAAACACAATATCAGCGTATCTTGCAATAATATAGGGTGGAAGGCAAGGACTCTCTCATTTGCAGGGCGCATCACGCTTGCAAAGTCAGTTTTATCGAGCCTTCCAGTCTGTACCATGCAGTCAGCCATGGTGCCAAGGAACATCTGCGACGCAATTGACAGGAAAATCAAGGGCTTCGTCTGGGGATTAGCTCAAGAAGACAAGAAGATACACCTTCTAAACTGGGAAACGGTCACACGCCCGAGCTCGGAAGGAGGTCTTGGGATTCGGCCGATGCGAACGGCAAATCAGGCTGTTCTGGCTAAACTCGGCCGGAGATTGCTACAATATCCGAATGCTTTGTGGAGCCGAATAGTAAGGGGGAAGTACTGCAAGGGCAGACTCGATGTGGATATGTTCACCAAGCAAGCCGGAGCATCGAGAACATGGAGAAGCATAGTCCATGGATCAGAGCTACTCATATCCCTAATCTGTGAACGGCTATCGGTAATGGCAACTCTACTCTCTTTTGGATTCATCCTTCGCTACAGGAGCAACCTCTGCTCGATGTGGCCATCAAGGATGTGCCGGAACAGCTCAGTGGCGCAACTGTGAACGAACTCGATCTAGAGAGATGCCGGTTGGAACTGGACAACCCTTGCCCATTTTCTACCGCCTGATGTACTTTTGAAGCTCCAATCAGTCTATATTCAGGGGGATCCGATGGCAAGAGATAGACTATACTGGGGTCTTACCCCGGCCGGTGAGTTCTCAATCGCCACCTCTCTCTCTCAAGCGCCTGCCCCCGGTGTTCAGCAACTGAAACCGGCCTCCACGTCCTCCGTGACTGTGTAGTCATCCGTGTGGAATGGGAGAAGCTACGCACCCGATACAAGGTGACATATCTGTTTTCCCCTTCTGACATCACATAGTGGATCTTTGCAAACACCAAAGGAAGTGACAAGTGGGTTGCAGTTTTCTCCAACATGATTTGGATTGTCTGGAAAAATAGGAATCGGCTGGTCTTTGAACGGGTGGATGAACACAAGGGATTAGCTGACCGAGCCATTGCTTTTTCGGACAACTACTCCCAAGCCATCGGACGATCCACTCCTCTCCACAAACCCGCGGAGAGGAAGATGACAGCATCGTTGGTATGGACAGCACCTCAAAGGGAAACCCGAGGCCGGCATCAGGAGGTGGGGTTTGTCGGGACAGCACGGGCGCGTTTCTCTTTGCTTTTACTTTCAAATGCGATCACGCCAGCGCACTCAGACCTGAGTTATGGGCGGCTTGGAGAGGACTCAAGATGGGATCTAATTGGGGTGCTACGAAACTGATTTTAGGGTTTTCTCTGAAATCAGTACACCCAGAGCTATCCACCATCAACGAATGTCGCAAGATCATCGAGGCTGAAGAATGGGACGTGAAGATTAATCGAGTCAGTCGCAAAGCCAATGGATGCGCCGACACGTTAGCTCAGTGGGCGCTATCCCTAGATAGCAACTTTGAGGAACATTGGGCTCCTCCTGCTTGCACTTTGCCTTTCCTAAACTATGTTTCTGCTGTATTGGATGCTTCATTTTTCCTATCAATAATTTACGGGCATTAGCCCGCTTTTGGATAAAAAAAAACATATCTTGCAATAATAAGACATCGGGGCATTGATGAAGGGTTGCAAAAACATCCCCCGTGATCCAAGATCTCCATCCAGTACGTTGCATCCTGACATTTCCTATATACCTCTCATAGCTGGATCATCCAAAACAGGATAATAATGATAACCCTTTGAAAATGTCTAGAGCTCCACTAGCAACTCTTTACAAAATGTCATGGCATTCCCTTTAGCCATCTCTTACGAAGTTCATAACGAAACAAAAAAGGCTATCATGAATTCATTAACATTTTTCTACTTGTTGCCCCAATTTAATCCTGGGTGTTTGATGTTATGTCCAAAAGCAGACATATTAAAATGAGCTTCACTAACGTTTTCTAGTGGCCCTCGTTTTCTCTATCTCATTCGTTGTCTCTAGCATCTACACCCCTTCCCTTCTTATTTGACTTAGAATAACCTCATCCTCTTCCCCGTCCTCTTCCAGTGGTACACACATTCAAATAAGGTCCATTGTTACCTTCTAGTCTAATATCGTCATGTTCAACATCTTATTCCCCCTCTAATTTCGTCCCTTATTCCTCTCTCTCGTTGTCATATCTTGTTTCATCTCTCATTGCAAATGTTGGTTTGTAACTGGCCAAATATTTTCCTAAATGTTCTTTCCCTACATTTACCCTCCACCTGATTGGCCTAATAAGAAAAAGAAAGTGTTCAAGTTACGTTTAGAGGGAAGACTCGTCCCTTTTATGATCTTACCAATCCAATTATAAGTTGCTTGGTAATATTAATATGTAATAATCTCTTTTTTTTTTGTGTAATAATCTTTAAATTGATAGTTACTTAGGGTCTTAAAGAGTCGAGTTCACTTAGGTGGTATTTCTTAAAGGAGGGATTTCGAACTCTAAAATGGTTTTCGAGTCCATTGGGATGTGGTGCTTTAATTTCACTATCAGTACTTGTCTTAATACCACTAATGGCCTAAGCCACATGCGAAACCACAAGCAAGAAAATCTATAAAGTAGTACAACTTGCTACGGCAAAGCCACATCAAAACAACATGAAGTAAAAGGGTATGAAGTAAGTAACGAGAGTAAGAGAAGCTCGCTCTCTAGTCGTCCCAAGCAAAAGACGTGCCATTAAAGAATTTTGATTGTTGTAATTTTCATTTATTATTGTGTCATATTTACTTTAATCTAGTCATAATTAATGCATAAAGAGCGCTTGATCAGTCGTAAACCCGCTTGTCGATGATATGCATGGATTATGTCTTTAGTAAATTAAAAAGGCACAATTATAATTAAAATTATGGTGTTAACTCTCAGGAGGTTATTTTATAGAGGATCTAGTAGTTCTCTAGCTATAGTTTATATAGTAAAGAGATACATTTTTCACAAGATAATAGTGACTTACCTAATTGGACAATACCTGAACAAAACATCGAGTCTATTTATAGAATAGGTGCATTAGATTTTAAAATTGCATTTAGTATAAAAAACACACGAGGAAACCATAAGTATTCAACAATAACAACGCACTCTACAATTACTTTTTGCTCTTTCTTTGAGGAAATATTTAGCAAATGGATATAGATATATTCATTTTGGTAAAGTCCAAGTTGCAATAAAACCTTTATCCCGAAGAGGAATAGATTCACCCATGTTTATCGCTTTAAGATATACTTGTAATAATTCAATCTAATATATGCAATGGTCCTATTTATTTCAATTGTTCTCCAAAATTTTATGTAGAGATAACTGATCCAAGAGTCGTACAATCTCTTATTTTAGATGTAAAAATGTTAAATGATTCCTTCAAGCACTTTTCAAAAAACTTTGCAATAATTTATAGACTCCGATTATGACCTATTTATCTTATCCAAAATTTGTTCTTCCTATCCCCATGGAAAGACAATTTTATTACAATTAGATGCTGAGAAATCATGCTCTTTCACATCAAAAGTTATTAAATGGAATGAAATCACTGTTCCTAAAACACTTGAAATTCAAAACAATTATCCCTCAAGGGATTTTGATAGAAGAGAAATCTCTCAAATATAGAAGAGCCTAATGGTAGAATTTTGCTAAGGTTCAATTCAGGAAGGGGATTTTTTCTTCACGTTTCTCGTATTCCAAATGTTTTCCCAACAAGAAGTTCTATTTCTGAGCCCCTCTATAGAGTCCCTACAATACATGATCCCAATATCAGGGTAGATTACCAAAGTCCTTTACCTATAGCGTGAGCATATATCTACTCCCGCATCTCCAACACAAAGTGATATGCAAAGGTATTCCTCAATAAACATGATCTCATTATAATAATCTTTCAAGATAGACAAAGATTATCTTTGTAGAAATTTTGAATGACTCCATAATAGCCAGAAAAAAAAAAGAGTGGTTTATGAAAATAGATAGGTCTTGTAGAGACGAGATAAGAGAAAACTGGTATTCCGATATGGAACGGTTAAAGACCAATATACCTTTTTCACATAGTTCAACATATATATATATATATATATATTTTTTTTTATCAAACTTAGATATCGTAGATCCATTTTCATTACCCTCCATTGAAATTCAAACTAGGATTACAAAATCTTGGAACACCCCTATTTGGAGTTACTCATTCTGTTTACCCTCCTCTATCCGGTATAAAAATTACAATTAAACTCAGTAAGAGAAGTCATGTCAGAACCATTTAAAAGGGGAAAAAACATGGTTGAAGGCCCTGCTACTATAGTAGAACAAGTTGATCTTATTCATACAAATATTGATTCCTCAATAGATCCACCTAGATTCCATAGAGATATCTCAAGACCTCCTTTCAAATAGAAAGCCTAACAAGAAAAATTGCTCAATTCCTCACTCAAAACCCCTCGATAGAGTTGGTTGACAAGATAACAGACGATTAAAATCTATTTAAAGCCCAACCACGTAGTAATAATGTAAATGGCATTGATCGTTGTCAATGAAAACATGAAGAATCATCCCAGTATTCTACTAGTGATACTGAGTCTGACTTTTCACAGATTAAAGATCTTGAAAATGCTTTTGAAAACATCCATATAGAAATAAATAGACTCTAAAGACGAAAAATAGAAAACATCTTTATGGAAATATTCCTACTAATCGGGTCCCAAAAGGAGATACTTGAAACTACTACCGTAGCCCAACTCCCCCTGATATCCAATATGAGGAGAGAGCAAAATTTTGATCCACCAAGATTATAATGGAAAGTCTATTTACGAGTGGAATATAGATGAAAAGTCTGTGATAATGCATATTTTAATAGGCATTAATTATATGATGTTTTTAGGCACATTTCATTGTAATATAATCATGTTTGAGGGTTAATTTCGCATTTTGCTATTTTAGTGGTGAAGTTCGAAAACTACGCTATTTTATTGGATTTATGCAGATTTGTAGTTCTGACATGATGGAGAGCTTGAGAAGAAATCAAAAAGGATGAAAAGAAGCTTAGAAGAATCAATGAGAAAGAAAGAGGAATGAGACAAGGCCAAGGCAAAAGAAGATGAGAATCATCCTGTCGCGGCCACGGGTTCTAGGAGTCGTCGCGGCAAGTGTGAACAAGAACAAGAAGTCTTGGTTCCAAGTCGCGGTCATGATCAAAACACATGAGTCGCCATGGCGGAAAGACTATGTCGCCATGGTGGGGAGCTAAGAGGAAGGAGTGAACACCAAGTCAAGTCGCCACAGCGAAAGACATGAGTCGTCGCGGCGAACTTCCCCTTGTCATTGAGCTGAGAGAGTCGTGAGAAGCCTGCAAAGGTTGCAATGGGTCGTGGCAGCGACTAGTCTTGTCGCGACAACGATAGCGTCAGCAAACCCGATCTTAATTGATCAAATCTTATATTTCTGTTTGGAAACTCTATCCAATCTAAACGTCTATCCATTTCTACGTACTGACTTGATATATTTAGATTTATGGTTTATTATTATTTAAATTAGGATTTAATATTTTTAGGATTTTTAATTATCATTTAGGATATTTTCCATTATCTTTCTAAGTTAGAATCGGAATATAGATGAGCCACGAAAATCCCCAGGAATTCAACCATTCATCCACTCATTCATTTAGAAGACAATTCCCATATTGAATGTTTCAACTTCTTTGCACTTAATTCATGATTGTTTTACTGTATCTTGTATGGATAACTAGTTATAATTAATTCAATTGCTAGGGTTTTTAGATTCCTCGTTGCGAACCTTAACACAAGTAGAAAACTTATCCATTTAGGGCTCGTTGAACTAATTGGATAAGTAGGAAGTTTAATGTGTGTGAAATCATTTTTTAGGGGTTGTAGACACCTTGGTTAATCTGAACTTAAAGCTATTGATTGAGTTAAATCCTCATTTGGGGACTGCTTGAGAAATAAGGGTTTCTAGGACTCGTTTGACTATAAGCTAAATTAGGCCGGGACAAAGACATTCATCATAAACCTAAAAGGACAAGTGGAATTTACAAGGGTCAACTTAAACAAATAAAGTGGATAATTGTAGGTAGAACTATTTCTTTCTATTGTCTACAACAAGTTATTTATTTATGCTTTTGTTATTCCACTTTGATAAAAGGAGGATCTTTTGCACTCTAAAACACCCCCTGGTTACCAATTTGGCAACTAAATCATATTCGAGTTAAGAAGAATTCTCCATGGGGTCAACTTGTTACTTATTCACTATATACTAATTTATAGGTTTGAGTTTTGTTTGATAGGAATAACGACAGTTTTCCTTCTGTCGGTCTGAAACTGAAATTATGAACACTTTAAAGGAACGGTTTGTCTATTGTGTGCCCAAGGGCATAGGATCTCAACCCTTCGACGCCTTCGTCTCACATTAGGACGTCTCCCTCGACATCTCACCAAAGGGTTTCGTTTATAGCATCTCACTAAAAAACATGATCCTTAACTCGGAATCAAATGAAGCAAATGTGCTCAACTTTTAACTAAAAAATTCAACTTGTATTAGAAAATGGCAAGCCTTACAAAATATGTAGGAGAAAATTGTTGTCTACTAAGTGTTTATACTGATGTAGGACATTTTTTGGTAGAAAAATGAAGGAAACTCTATGAACCTATATCACATCATCCTCCCCTCCTCTGAAGAAGATTCGTCCTAAAATATTGCATTGCCCTTCCAAAAGTTACGATATGTCCCTCTACGTTGGATCTGCGTAAGGTATCGATGGTAGGTCCCGCAAAAGGTCTTGAATCTACATGGCTCTTCCAAATGGTACATTACACTCATGTGCGTTGGATCTGCATAAAACACTTCAATGGTTGGTCCCATGAAGGCTCTGATAGGCTGTCCCAGATGACAGTGATGGTTGCACTAAAATCTTGAGGAACCCTTGTCGAGTTCTGATACCATTTGATGTGCTCGGAAACTCTCCAAGCTAGCAGGATCGACGACGAGGTTCCTCCATTATTTGAAGTGATAAACTTTCTAGTAGTAACTGAATATGTATGACAAAATTAGCAGGCCTCTCACCCTTGAACCTCTCACACTTGTTCTTGTTCTCAATCTTCTTAGAACCGCACTTCAAGGATCTCGACCCTTCGACACCTTCTTCTCTCATTAAGTTGTCTCCCTCGACATCTCACCAAAGGGTTTTTTTTTAGCATCTCACAAAATACACGATCCTTAACCCGGAATCAAAGTTGCTCAATTTTTAACTAAAAAATTCAACTTGTATTATAAAATGGCAAGCCTTACAAAATATATAGAAGAAAATTGTTGCTTACTAAGTGTTTATAACTGACGTGGGACATTTTTTGATAGATAAATGAAAGAAAATCTATGAGCCTAGCTAGATCACATCATCTTTATTACAAAAGATTTCTACTTCGAGTTGATTGCAAGTCAGCAAAATTTTTTTTACAAAAGAATGTTCAAAACATATTGTTTCAAAACAAATTTTATCAAGATGGCAAGCGATTCTTTCTGTTTTTTTATTTTGATATAGAATTTATTAAAGGAGAAAATAATTCTTTACCAGATTTCTCACTAGAGAATTTCTACGGGGCAAAACATAAAGCTTTTTAGTTATGAGATTTATCTACAAAATTTGGAAAACCAAAATTGAAGAAGATCTTTGGACCCCTCAGCTTCAGTAAGGACATTGATCTATCTGTCTATTCTTAATGGACAACCAGACTTGGAGAAAGAAAGTTTCTCAAAGAATTGGAGAAAGAAGCAGAGAGACGCCTTAAAAACATCCCATTCTAACCATTATTTTGTTTATACTGTAGCAATGGAAACATCCGGAAAGGATACGTCAAGAACACCAATGAGGCCTCAAGATTACTGATATGCGATATATTCCATAGCGCATTTAGTAGTTTTTGTCATCATTTACATGTCATTGTGAGAGGTATTTTTATGAACTTGGTGATTCGGAACATGTTGAAGAAGTTGAAGAAATCATGCAAGTTACAGAAGTGAAGAAGATCGGAAGCAGATGGAAGACTGTGAGTCTGACGCGGCCGCGCTGCACTTGGCGCGCCCGCGCTGCACTTGGCGCGCCCGCGCTGCTAGGAGGAAGTGGCCGCGCTGATTCACCAGACAGAAGAAGCAAGTCAAAGGCTGGCGCGCCCGCGCTGCTACCTGGCGCGCTCGCGTCGGGTCCCTGAAGATGGATTCTTATCCGATTTTCCATATCTTATTAGTTTTAATATTATATATTTACGGGATGTTAAACCCGACTTAATTAGTTTATATAGGCCGAGAAGGCAGAAGAGATTTTATAAGGTTATTTTTCCAGAGACGTATTTTCCCTTTTGTTCATCTCACAAACCCTATGGAGAACTAACTCTCCTTTGTTACACTTGGTTCTTTGAAGCCTTCAATTGATTTGGTTGTGAGTATTCTACTCTTGTTTGTCCTTTGTTAATTGTTTCGATCTCCTGAGTTTATTGCTTGATTGCTTATTATTGGTTAATCTGGATTGATCACCTAGGTTTATCGATACTAGTCATATTGCTAGGTTTTCCAATTCCAGGTTTGGGGTTGTAGATTCATTGTAGCAAACACAATCACCATACGCGGGTTGCTTGTGGTAGATTGTGAAGGAGATTCGATTACAGGCTATTTTAACGGGTTGCTAGAATCGCTTGTATCTCATTATAATTCATGTTTGAATGCTATCGCTTTATTATTCGGTGAAGGTTTTCCCTTGTAATTTGGTGATAAGTGCTTTTAGGACTGGTAGGACTAAAAGCTATTACACGATCTGAATTGAGAACAATTACTGGACATTAGAACTTGAGATGCATAGAATGCGATGATGAACCATCTCAATTGTTGTGCGGATAATTACCTGGTGTGATACTTTTCCATCATATATTCGCAACCTCTACTTGCAACTTGTTCTGTCACCATTGCTTACACACAAAACTCCCCCTTGAATCGGTTACTTTTGGGTAATAATACTTGCTCTTACAATTGATTCTGTTTCCCTGTGGGTTCGACCCTAACTTACCTACTATACTTGTTATAGTTTGCATCTTAGGAATTTACTTTGATTTGGCATAACGACTTTAGGCCTGTCAAATTTGGCGCCGTTGTCGGGGAAACGGTTTATCTTTGTTCTTGTTTGTCTTATTACCTGTCTGGGTGCGAACCTCTTGCATGGTTCGCACTCGTGCTACTGATCCCCATCTTGTTGATTTTGATTGGGAAATTGACAGGACATACCACCGCCGCCTTAGAGAACAACACCAACATTCCCAACAACCCGATCCAATGGCTGATAATGCAAATCAGACGCTGCGACAGCTGACAGCATCAAACATCACACAGCAGGCACCTGCTGTGACAATCCCTGCTATAGGGGATGACAACCATTTTGAGCTAAAGTCTGGGCTGATTCATCAACTGCCCAAATTCCATGGATTGGCTGGAGAAGACCCCATCAAGCACATGGGGAAGTTTCATAATGTGTGCATGAGCATGAAACCAGCCAATATAACCGAAGCACAGATAAAGATGAGAGCTTTTGGGTTCACGCTGGTCGATGCTGCGGATGACTGGTACTACAGCCTTCCTACAGGGAGCATCGATACTTGGCCTAAGCTCCACAAGGCCTTCCTGGAGAAATTCTTCCCTGCTAAGAAGGAGAACACCTTAAAGAAGGCAATCAGCAATATAGAGCAGGAAGATGATGAAACCCTCTATGATTACAATGAAAGGTTCAAGAAGCTTTGTGCGAATTGCCCTTTCCATGGCTACAGCACGAAGGACCTAGTCTTATACATCTATGGGGGATTGCTGGAATCTGATAGAAGGATGATTGATGCCGCCTGCGGAGGAAATATTCTGAATGCCATGCCAGAGGGAGCTATGGAGAAGATTCAGGAAATGGCTGAGGGGACTAGAAATTTTGGGAAGTCCACCAGAAAGAAAGGGGTCAACTCGGTAGACTCTAACCAAGCCAAGGATATTGCTGAATTAAAGGATATGGTTAGGAGGCTTACTCTGCAAGGGACTCCTCAACAACTCAAGGCTTGTGGAATCTGCGGTGATAACTTCCACCCAACTGATGCGTGTCCTACACTCCAGGAAGACACCGCTGAAGTAAGTGCTATAGGTGGAAATGGACCTCAGAGACCCAGACATGACCCCTACTCAAACTCCTACAACCCAGGTTGGCGGGATCACCCAAATTTCAGATGGAGGGATCCACCGAGCCAACCACATCAGCAACAACCACCACCCTACAATCAGAGGCAGCAGGGTAACGCTCCCTCTACTGAGTCCATGCTCAATACCCTGACACAGCACTTTACTGCGCATGTTCAGACGACTGAATCGAGCATAAAGGATATACAGAAACAAATGGGGCAAATGGCTGAAGCAATCACGAGAATGGAGGCAAAGACGTCAGGGGGTCTACCATCTCAAACGGTGGTCAATCCAAAGGAAAACGTCAGTGCTATAACTCTTCGGAATGGAAAAGAGCTGAAAGGTCAGGAAGATGAGGAGGAAAGCACGCCAATCTCCGACGTGGCCACGCCTAACACTGGCGCGCCCGCGCCACAGTCTGACGCGCCCGCGCTGATTTCTGACGCGCCCGCGCTGCCTTCTAACGCGCCCGCGCCGGAGTCTGACTCGCCCACGGCGAGTCTAATCTCGCCTGAATCTGAGCCCTATGTCAATACATATGTACGACCGAATTTTCCCCCTCTCGGGTCGGAGAAACCAAAACCTCCTTTCTCTGAGGCACTCAAAGAGAGGAGGATAATCGATGATTCAGAGCTGTTTGAGACATTTAGCAAGTGTCAGGTGAACATTCCTCTGCTGAAAATGATAAAAACTATGCCCAAGTACGCCAAGTTCTTGAAGGAGCTTTGCACAATGAAGAGGAATCAGAAGCTGAAAGGAAAAAAGAAAGTGAAAGTAAGTGAGCAAGTCTCCGCTGTGTTTCAGAGGAGAATGCCGAAAAAGTGCGCTGATCCAGGTATGGTTACTATCCCTTGTGTCATTGGAGATGTAAAATTTGATAGAGCTATGCTTGATTTGGGTGCTTCCATAAATGTGCTTCCTTACTCACTTTACAAATCGCTAGATTTAGGACCTTTGCATGAAACTGGAGTAATTGTGCAACTAGCTGACAGGTCTAATAAATACCCTAAAGGAGTAGTGGAAGACGTCTTGGTTATGGTCGATAAACTGATTTTTCCTGCAGATTTCTTTGTCCTGGATATGGAACATGATAAGCATGATGCGCCTATTCTGTTAGGTAGACCTTTTATTAAAACGGCTAGGACAAAAATTGATTGTGTCTCTGAGACACTAACAATGGAATTTGATGGAGAAAAGGTTGAATTCGATTTATACAAGGCTATGAAACATCCTGTTGATGACCATTCTCTGTGCTCTATTGATGTGATTGAACCATTAGCTCAAGATCTATTTGATATTTCTAGGGAAGATGAGTTGCAGTCAATTATTGAGAATGATATTGACGAGTCCTATACAGATTTTTCAATTTCATCTAACATGCAGGAATTAGTAGCCCTGATGGATGTAGAAGGTAATCCCCCTACTCTTTTGGGCATTGGCCCCAATCTACTGACTCCAAGCGAAGTGCTTGTTCCATCTGTTGTGCAGGCACCTAAAATTGAACTCAAACAACTCCCTAGTCATCTCAAGTATGCCTTCCTAGGAGTTGATGACACTTTACCAGTTATTGTGTCAAGTAAGCTCTCAGCGGAGCAGGAGGAAAAGTTAGTGGAGGTTCTAAAGGAGTACAAAACTGCATTGGGGTGGACCATCGCTGACATCAAGGGAATTAGTCCATCTACATGCATGCACAGGATCCTGCTGGAGGATGGAGCTAAGCCATCACGCCAACCACAGAGAAGGCTCAATCCTCCCATGATGGATGTGGTGAAAAAGGAAGTGCTGAAATTGCTATCAGCAAACATGATTTTCCCAATTTCTGACAGTCAATGGGTAAGTCCTACACAGATTGTCCCTAAGAAAGGAGGGATTACAGTCGTGGAGAATCAACAAGGTGAGTTGGTCCCTACCAGAACACAAACAGGTTGGAGGGTGTGCATAGACTATCGCAAGCTGAACACAGTAACCAGGAAGGATCACTTCCCCCTCCCCTTTATTGATCAGATGCTAGAACGCCTTGCTGAGCGCCCCTATTATTGCTTTCTTGATGGATATTCTGGATATTTTCAGGTGGCCATAGCGCCAGAGGACCAGGAGAAGACTACATTTACATGTCCTTTCGGTACTTTTGCATATCGCAGGATGCCATTTGGACTATGTAACGCACCCGGGACATTTCAACGATGTATGGTTAGTATCTTCTCTGAGTACATTGAGAATTTCATTGAGGTGTTCATGGATGATTTCACAGTACATGGGGATAGCTTTGATACTTGTTTGAGCCATTTGGCACTAGTGTTGAAAAGATGTGTTGAAACTAATCTGGTTTTAAACTCTGAAAAGTGTCATTTTATGGTAGAACAGGGAATTGTTTTAGGTCACATAGTCTCTGCAAAGGGTATTGAGGTCGATAAGGCAAAGATTGATGTAATTCAATCTCTGCCTTATCCTACTAATGTGCGCGAAGTTCGTTCTTTCCTAGGCCATGCAGGTTTTTATCGCAGGTTTATCAAAGACTTTTCGAAGATATCCTCACCCTTGTGCGAGCTTCTGAAGAAAGATGTGACCTATGCACTCACACAAGAGTGCAAAGAGGCGTTCGACCAGCTGAAAGGACGCCTCACTAGTGCACCAATCATTCAGGCACCAGACTGGTCTCGCCCATTTGAGATCACGTGTGATGCGAGCGACTATGTGACGGAGGGGAAACCTGTCGTTGATCCCGTCAAAGTAAACTCAAACCTATAACTAGTATAGCAATAAGTAAGAGGTCGATCCCACAGGGAAATTTATAACTCAAGTGCGTTTTGAATGTTGATTAAGTAACCAGAGAAGGGGGTTTTTGTGTGAAAGTTTTTAAAGCAAATTAACGAAAGCAGAATAAGTGATTTTGGTTTAAACAATTTAGAGAAGCAATTCCACCTACAATTTTCCACTTTATCGGATTGAAGCGATCCTTGTAACTTCTTCTCGTCCTATTATGTTTCCTATGAATGCCCTTGTCCCGACCTAATATAGTTACTAGTCCAACCAGTCCTAGCAACCCTTATCAATCGAACAGTCCCTAAAGAAGGATTTAACCCAATTGATAGCTTTAAGTTCAGAGATTAGCCAAGGTATTTGCAGTCCCTAAAAAAGGATTTAACAACACATTCAACTTCCTACTTATTCAATTAGTTCAACCAGCCCTAAAGGAATAAGTTTGCCACTTAGGTTAAGGTTCACAACCAGGAATCTACAAAACCTTAGCGATTGAATTGATCTAACGAGTTGGCCAGACAAGATAGAACAAATCAATAATTAATTAAGCACAAAGAAGTCGAAGCATTCACAAATAGGAAACTAGGAGCGAGAATTAGAAACTCACAATCAATCCGAATAAAGCTTCAAATTGCAGGCAGAATCGATGAGTTTAGTTCCTCATGGAAGACATCACTCCAAAAATCTCTAAAAAGTCTAATGGTTGAATGAATAGAATGAATGGTAAAGAAAAATAACATAAAAGCCTAATTAAAACATCCCAAAGTCGGCCACCAAACAAACTAGATAAAAAACTAGGGTTTCAAAACACGCGCTGGGCGCTGTCCGTACGTGCGGCGGCCGCCGCAAGGGCTGCGGCGCCCGCCGCAACTGCCTTCCCAGGTACCCGCTGCGGCGGGCACTGCGGCGGCCGCGGCACTAGCTGCGGCGCCCGCCGCAGGTAGCTTTGCCGTGGTCTTGGCTCCTTTCTGCGGGCTTTTCTTCTCGTCTTGCCTTGCTTCTTTCTTCCTTGTTCCTTTCCATTCATCTTGTGTTCCTCTTCGAGACATTGCATCTCCCCAAGTGTGTTCTGATTCGATCTGCGAGATAAACACAAAATTGCGCAGAATCCGAACTTTTCTAAAATAAACACAAGATGCAAATTAACAATAAAGCAAGCAAGAAATGCAACCTAAACTAAACTAAAACTATCTATAATGCCTATCTAAAATATGCATTATCAAATTCCCCCACACTTAACCTTTGCTTGTCCTCAAGCAATGATAGGATGAACATGAATCAATGTATCCCACAGGAAATCCCTTCAAGTTTCAACATTACCAAAAGCAACATCATAGCAGGTAGAACCATAAATCAAGCAAACAAACGTCATAGCATGTATTCAGGTGATCAAAGCTTAGAAGTAGACATCATCCAACCTCACCAGAATTATGTGTCTCACTCATGTGTTTAGGCTTTTAGGTATAACTCTCAACTCAAACCAATAATGCACTAAGCTCATAGACATTGACCACCATATCACCAATTCTCTACCGAAATGTCATTACTTGCGGGACACAATTAAAGGAAATAAAATGCACACTTTTTTTTTTCTTTCTTTTTCTTGGTTTTCTTTATTTTCTTTTTTTTTTTTCTTTTTCTTGTCTTGGTGTTTCCTTACGCGAAGCGCAAACATGGGTGTCATGAATGGCCCCGGTCTATCAACACCTCAACTATGAATATGAACATGAATATGAAGTCCACTTGAAGTCCTTTTGACGCAAGTTGCAAACATGGGTGTCATGAATGAACCTGGTTACTCAATGGTCAAGCTTTCTTTCTTAGTGGATAGTTTTCAACACCTTTTTGCGCGAATCATACCCATGGGTGTCATGCGTAGACCCGGTTACTCAGTGCATCAACCATTGCCACCTTATTCAATAAGTATGCATAAAATGAAATAAAAAGACTCAAAATATAAACATAAACTCCGCAAGCAACAAACATGTGCATCGGTCTTTAAAAATAGATACTGCAGTCAACGCCAAGAGGTAGCAACACTAGGCGAGTAATTCACACAATTGAGTAAAAGAATTCAAATAAGGCCAAAACATCCTCACAGGGTCATGTTTTAGGACTTCAATCACACTTTAGCTCAATCATACATGCTCAATTATAATTGCTAGCTCATGCTCCACAAAAATCATTTAACAATAATAATCAAAACATCCAGAACTCCATGGGATTTTATATGAATCATGCTTGAAATTTAAATTAGAGGACAACTAAGCAAGATGGGTATTTGAATAACACATATATATATGCAATGCATGCTCTATTTTAATATTTTCGATTTTTCTTTTTTTTAAATTCCGAAAATTAAATTAAATAAAAACTAAACAACAACTTAATTAAACTTAAACATGGTGCAGAAAATGAAATATGCTCTAACTCTATGCACTATGTAAATAAAACTCCTCTCCCCCACACTTGAAGTTTTCATTGCCCTCAATGAAACATTAAAGACAACAAAAGTGAAACTCATATACTCAGGGTGAAGGAAAAGAAAAAGAAAATAAATCTGAAAAATGTACCTCGGGTTGCCTCCCGAGAAGCGCCTTTGTTTCAAGTCGTTGGCTCGACGTGATGGCCCTTGATCGGCCTATGTTCCTCCACCAGGGTCACCAACACCGGTCATTTCATTGACAAATGCAGGCACCCTTGAAAGGTGTAGCTTCCTGTTCCAGCGTTCAGCCATTTCTCTTAGCTCCTCTCCATGGGCTATGCCTGGGGGTTGTCCTGGAATCACATAAGATTGCAATTTGTTAGGAGGTTCAAATTTCCATAAACTATGTTCCTTAGTTGTCTCTAACAAATCATGAAAATTATTGTTATGATCAGTATTTTCAGCAATAGGCATATCTAACGAAGTTTCAGGAGAAAGCTTAGCGTGATTAAAGAGAGAGAATTCTATCTTTCTTCCATCAAACTCCATAGTCAATAGGCCCTCACAACAATCAATTTTCGTCTTTGCAGTTTTCAGGAATGGCCTTCCCAGTATAATGGGTGTTTCAGGGGTTCCCTGCCCCATATCTAAAACAAAGAAATCCACAGGGAAAAACAAATCATCCACCATAACTAAAACATCTTCAACAACGCCTCTTGGCCTGATTTGTGAACGATCAGCAAGCTGCACTGTAACCCCAGTCTCAGTCAGAGGACCCAAACCCAAAGACAAATACATGTTATAAGAAATAACATTAATTGAGGCTCCTAGATCTAACATGGCTTGTTTGAATCTAGTGTTCCCAATCGCACATGGAATCGTAAACATACCTGGATCTCCGCATTTTTCAGGCAATTTCCTTTGCAACATAGCAGAAACATTTTCATTCAAGCTTACCTTTTCCTTCTTTTTCAGTCTCTGCTTCCTCTTGATGGTGCACAATTCCTTCAAAAATTTAGCATATCTAGGAATGCTCTTAATCAAGCTAAGTAAAGGAATGTTTACCGCACACTTGCCGAATGTCTCGTAGATCTCCTTGTCATTCTCATATGTTCGTGTGTCTTTCAAGGCTTCCGGAAAAGGCGGGATGGGCTTTGGAATCTCCATAGGTAAGGGAGAAGAGGAAGAAGAAGAAGAAAGAGGAAGAGAAGAGAAAGGAGGTAAGGAAGAGGACGTACCAGAAGCTGAACTGTCGGCGGCTGAACGAGCGGCGGGCGCGGCATCAAGTGCGGCGGGCGCCGCAGAGGGAGCAGCGGCGGGTGCCGCTGGAATCGCCTCTCTGGCGGCGGGCACCGCAGAGGCTAGCGGCGGGCGCCGCAAAGGTTGCCGCGGGCGCCGCACCTCTGTTACGCCGTTTTCACCTTCATTTATCTCTATTTCTTCGTCCATCATCTCCTCATCGTCTTTTTGAGTTGTGGCAATCAGTTCCTTGCCACTCCTAAGCATTATTGCACTGACATTCTCCTTAGGATTCTCAACCGTCTGTGATGGAAGCTTACTTGCATCGTTTGCCATCTTCGCGCTTAAGACCTGAATGAGCTGACTCATTTGATTCTCAATATTTGTCATCCGATCTGATTGCTGCTTCTCTAGAGTCGCCATCCGCTCTGACTGTTGTTTATCATTCCTCATGACCAATCGTGACAGTTGCTGCAATGGGTCCTCATTATTCCCATTTGATTGCTGCTGACCTCCCTGTCGAGGTTCATATTGTTGTTGAGGCCTTTCCTGTTGCCCCCCTTGCTGATTGAAAGAGGCTTGATAGTTCCCATAGCCTTGCTGATAGCCCCTATTGTAGTTGTTGTTGTTGAAATACCCAGGATTTCCATAATTGCCTTGCATAGGCCTTTGTTGAGCGAAGTTCCCAATGGCATTCAATTCAACATTAGGATCTTGTAGAAGTGGGCACGTGTCCATGGGATGAGTGTATTGACTGCAGAGACCACATGCCTTCAGTTGTTGAGGAGTCCTATCAATAACCATTCGTTTCATCATCTCCTTAACCTCTACCATATCAGTCTGAAGTGCAGCCACATTAGCATCAACAGCGAGTACACCCCCAGCGCGAGGGCCCTTGTTGAACTGTCTGGAGCCCTCAGATAGCTCCTTAAACACCTCCCATGCCGCGGCAGGCGTCTTGTTCAGCATGTTACCTCCACAAGCAGAATTCACTGTTTTTCGCTCTATATCAGTCAACCCATTAAATAGAAAGAGGACCAGATCCTTTTGAGCGTACCCATGGGATGGGCAGCTAGCGCAGAGTTTCTTGAAACGCTCAAAATACTCATGAATGGACTCTGTCGCGTACTGCTCAATGCTGCTGATAGACCTTTTCAAAGCATTTAGCTTTGTTGCAGGGAAGTACATCTCTAGGAAGACTCTTTTCATCTCGGCCCAAGTAGCAATAGAGTCGGGTGGTAGATAGAAGAACCATTCGTTTGCATCATCCTTCAGAGTGAAAGGAAATGCTCTCAGCTTGATCTGCTCTTCAGTTACATTCGCTGGTTTCATCCCAACAACCACCCTATGGAATTCAGACAGATGCTTGTGGGGATCCTCCCCACTCAACCCATGGAATTTGGGTAGAAGATGAACTACCCCTGACTTAAGCTCGAAGTTGACTCCTTCTGCAAGTGCAGGGAATTGGATTGCCAGGGGTTGCTGTGCCGGATCATGAGCAGAAAGCTCCTTTAGAGTGAGGTTCGCCATCTCTGTAATGCTTTCTACAGAGAAGAATTAGTAGCAAAGGTATGGACCAAGTAAGACGGTCCACACCAAGATCAACACTAAAAACACACAAGAATTTAATAAAAGTCCCCGGCAACGGCGCCAAATTTGACGGAGGGGAAACCTGTCGTTGATCCCGTCAAAGTAAACTCAAACCTATAACTAGTATAGCAATAAGTAAGAGGTCGATCCCACAGGGAAATTTATAACTCAAGTGCGTTTTGAATGTTGATTAAGTAACCAGAGAAGGGGGTTTTTGTGTGAAAGTTTTTAAAGCAAATTAACGAAAGCAGAATAAGTGATTTTGGTTTAAACAATTTAGAGAAGCAATTCCACCTACAATTTTCCACTTTATCGGATTGAAGCGATCCTTGTAACTTCTTCTCGTCCTATTATGTTTCCTATGAATGCCCTTGTCCCGACCTAATATAGTTACTAGTCCAACCAGTCCTAGCAACCCTTATCAATCGAACAGTCCCTAAAGAAGGATTTAACCCAATTGATAGCTTTAAGTTCAGAGATTAGCCAAGGTATTTGCAGTCCCTAAAAAAGGATTTAACAACACATTCAACTTCCTACTTATTCAATTAGTTCAACCAGCCCTAAAGGAATAAGTTTGCCACTTAGGTTAAGGTTCACAACCAGGAATCTACAAAACCTTAGCGATTGAATTGATCTAACGAGTTGGCCAGACAAGATAGAACAAATCAATAATTAATTAAGCACAAAGAAGTCGAAGCATTCACAAATAGGAAACTAGGAGCGAGAATTAGAAACTCACAATCAATCCGAATAAAGCTTCAAATTGCAGGCAGAATCGATGAGTTTAGTTCCTCATGGAAGACATCACTCCAAAAATCTCTAAAAAGTCTAATGGTTGAATGAATAGAATGAATGGTAAAGAAAAATAACATAAAAGCCTAATTAAAACATCCCAAAGTCGGCCACCAAACAAACTAGATAAAAAACTAGGGTTTCAAAACACGCGCTGGGCGCTGTCCGTACGTGCGGCGGCCGCCGCAAGGGCTGCGGCGCCCGCCGCAACTGCCTTCCCAGGTACCCGCTGCGGCGGGCACTGCGGCGGCCGCGGCACTAGCTGCGGCGCCCGCCGCAGGTAGCTTTGCCGTGGTCTTGGCTCCTTTCTGCGGGCTTTTCTTCTCGTCTTGCCTTGCTTCTTTCTTCCTTGTTCCTTTCCATTCATCTTGTGTTCCTCTTCGAGACATTGCATCTCCCCAAGTGTGTTCTGATTCGATCTGCGAGATAAACACAAAATTGCGCAGACTCCGAACTTTTCTAAAATAAACACAAGATGCAAATTAACAATAAAGCAAGCAAGAAATGCAACCTAAACTAAACTAAAACTATCTATAATGCCTATCTAAAATATGCATTATCACTATGCAGTGGGAGCAGTGCTAGGCCAAAAAGAGGGAAGAGCCTCTCATGTGATCCATTATGCTTCCATGACTCTGAATGGAGTGCAGCGCAACTACTCCACCACTGAGAAAGAAATGCTAGCTGTGGTGTTTGCACTAGAGAAGTTTCGACAGTATCTGCTTGGGGTCAAAGTGATTATCTATACAGATCACGCAGCTCTCCGCTACTTGATGACAAAGAAGGAGACAAAGCCAAGATTAATTCGATGGGTCCTGTTGCTCAGCGAATTTGATGTGGAGATTAAGGACAAGAAAGGAGCGGAGAATTTGGTAGCTGACCACTTAAGCAGATTGGTGAATGAGGAGGACAAGCCGGAGTCACAGAAACCCATCTTAGGCACGTTTCCGGATGACACATTATGCAGAATCGAGCACAAAAGCATGTCGGAGTCTGGCGTGCCCACGTCAACAGCTGACGCGCCCACTCCAAGTTCAGACGCGCCCGCGCTGCTACATGGCGCGCCCGCGCTGACATCTGACGCGCCCGCGTCGCCCCCTGACGTGCCCACGTCTTTGCTTCTCAGCTCAACTCAGTCCGTCCTAGGACTTCACTCTGTAAGCCCTTGGTACCGGGACATTGTGAACTACTTAGTTTGTGGGGAATTTCCTCCGGATCATACCAAGGCCCAGACGGAGAAGGTTCGAAGAGAAGCAAACCACTATATTTGGGATGACCCATACCTTTGGAAACATTGTGCTGATCAGGTAATTCGTCGTTGTCTTCCAGATAATGAGGTACGATCTGTTCTTGAATTTTGTCATTCTCAAGCATGTGGGGGACATTTTGGTGCCAATAAAACTGCTAGAAAAGTGCTTGAATCTGGATTTTATTGGCCACATATTTTTAAAGATGCTTACTCTTTCTGCAAGGCGTGTGATAGGTGTCAAAGATTAGGGAATATCTCTCAGAGGAATGAAATGCAACAATCACCAATGATTTTTTGCGAAATCTTTGATGTTTGGGGCATTGACTTTATGGGACCTTTTCCTAGTTCTTGTGGGAACTTGTATATTTTACTTGCGGTGGACTACGTTTCCAAGTGGGTGGAAGCGAAGGCCACCAGAACTGATGATTCTAAAGTTGTGGCAGGGTTCTTGAAAAGCAATATTTTTGCCAGGCATGGTATTCCTAGAGCGCTGATTAGTGACAGGGGTACCCATTTCTGCAACAAAACTGTGACTGCCGTGCTTAAGAAATATCATGTCACACATAGAGTTTCCACCGCATACCATCCACAGACGAATGGCCAAGCAGAGGTGTCCAATAGAGAAATCAAAGCCATTCTCGAGAAGACTGTGAATCCTAACAGGAAGGATTGGAGTTTGAGACTTGATGATGCTTTGTGGGCTTATCGCACTGCTTACAAAACTCCAATTGGGATGTCTCCTTTCAGACTTGTCTATGGGAAGGCATGTCATCTTCCTGTTGAGCTGGAGCACAAGGCTTGGTGGGCTGTCAAACAATGCAATATGCAGAGTGACGGGGTTGGAGAACACAGGAAGCTACAGTTAGGTGAGCTCGAGGAGTTACGGTTGGACGCCTATGATAATGCGGCAATCTACAAGGCGAAGACCAAGGCATGGCATGACAAGCACATCCATAGGAAGGACTTTAAAGCTGGTGATAAAGTCCTACTTTTTTAGTCTCGCCTGAAACTCTTCGCTGGGAAGCTCAGGTCAAAGTGGGGGGGGACCATACATTGTTGCTGAAGTTTTCCCACATGGAGCTGTAGAGTTATATGACCCGGATAGCCACAAGAAGTTCAAAGTAAATGGTCAAAGGCTTAAGACATACTATGAAGGGTTCACAAAGGAGGCTATGGATGAGTTAGTTTTGGAGGAGCCAAATGCAGAGTTAGAATAGTAAAAAAGGCTTGGTCGAGCCAGCGACATGAAACAAAGGCGCTGCTTGGGAGGCAACCCAAGGTATTGCATTCTTTCCTTTAACTCGATTTTATTCTAACTTGTAGGTAATAAAGACGGAGTTTCTGGTGACGATTTGCACCCGCATTTCGGACCCACTGCACCCGCAGTGTTAATTTTCGTCTTAAAAAAAAATAAAAAAAATAAAAAAAATCCGACCACGGGCTGGAAAACCCACTTCGGGCCAGCCCGCCAGCTTCAAGCCCATCAAAACCTCAAGCCCATCAGATCCCCCATCATCATCACCAAAACCCTACCTTCTTCCCCACACTCTCCTCCCTCGCCACACATCCTCTCCTCTCACACCAAACACTCCTACCTCTCTCCTACCTCACCACACTCCACCCCCACCTGGACCACCACACCCCGTCCTTTCCTGAAGCACTCAGCCACCGGTGAGACCCACCAGGACCCCTACAAATCGGCACCGGAGGAACATCGGCGGGCTCCACATCGACAAGCCGCTTTCGACGATTTCCGGATCTGCAGAAATCGCCGACGCGGCCGCGCCACCCCTAACGCGCCCGCGCCCGTCAGAGAAACCCACCAGGAGACTGACACCCCGACGCGCCCGCGCTGTGCTTCAACTTGCCCGCGTCTGCCCTGCGCCGAGACTCCGCTGTTCTTCGTGAGTTACTTCCGCTGTTCTTCTTTCGATTCCGATTTAGTCTTATTATCTATCAAGTATGAGTTCATCGGATGAAGAGGCGAGTCGATCTGATAATGGGTTAGGATTGTCTGAAGAGGAGTGGGCGATTTATAATAAGGTGAGCTGTGTCAGTTCTACGAAGTATTTGCATAGAGAGACACTTCAGAGACTTCAGATGCTAGATTGTATGCAGCAGTGTCTAGCTCACGCTGGTATTAGTGAGTTTTTGGATTTGAGAGCGGTAGGATACCCGGAACTGTGCAAGCAGTTCCTGGCGACATATCAGCTATACCTTGGAGAAAACAGAATTAGGGGGGTTGCTTTCAGATACAATGGCAATACCTACAGGGCTTCTGCAGCAAGGTTGCGAAAAGCTTTGGGGGTCACTAAAGCCCCAACTGATGGATGGGTCACAGCCGCGACCGACGCAGACCTTGTAGCATTCTTTAGAGCGGTGTCTGGAGAGGAATTCTTGACCAGTAACGAGTACAACAGCAGGATTACTCATCCTGTCTTCCGTATGTTGTGCAAGATCGTTTCTGGGACATACTATGGGCTGATCACAGATACAAAGCTTTCCATGACGCACCTGCGGTTTGCTTACAGCGCTGTGCCTACTGCAGATTATACGCCTGACTGGGTTAGGCTCTTTTTCGATGGCCTCGACAGGATCAGAAAGGATCGCAGTGCCGCTGGACCAGAAATGGTCCAGAGCGGACTTATTACTCGGGTAGCCATTGCTGCATGCGTTGGGCAAAATGGGTTGGAGGAGCTGGAGGAGCAGGTCATGGCAAGGACCTATACAGAGGAGTATCTACGGAGATGTTTGATGCTTGATACTGCACCGGATGGGGGAGCCATTTGGTGCACGGGCAAGAAGAAGGAACATCAGTTCAGGCTCCCTAAGCCCCTGCCTTGGTCGGAGTCTTGGGCTGATTGGTACATTGAGGCGGATTACTTTCCGACGTCAGTTCTGGGTAGAAGGCGTCGCATGGAGGTGGGTAGCAGTAGTGGCACAGCTGGAGCTGCCACGATGGAGGATGCGCCTGTGGCTCAGCAGGCTTTTGTTCAGACAGATACACAGGGTTTCACGCAGAACCCACATCAGGAGATGCCTGCTTATCAGACCCCATCTCACGGTTGGGATTCTCAACCGACATTTCAGAGCCAGCAGGACGCACATCAGTGGGCCCCTTGGCCCGCACAAGCTTTTCAGGATGCCCATCAGCAGCCTCACCAGTGGGGCTACCTAGTTGATCAGATTGGCCTTCTGCGCCAAGACGTGGGGAGTTTGACGACAGTGACGAACCAGATTCTCCACCAGCAGGCCGACATCTTAGAGGGCTTTAGCGAGTTCAGAGAGATGAGGGAAGAGCTGCGCCGCATGCGAGAGGACTACTCTCGCCACTATCCACCCCCTTAGTGAGTCCTTCTGTTTTCTTTCTCCCTACTTATTTCTGTCTTCTTTCACATTGAGGACAATGCTTCATTCAAGTATGGGGGAGGGAAAGGATTCACACATCATGTACATATTTTATTTCAGCATTATTTGTGTACAGATTCTGCACTTGTTATATTCTAAAAAAAAAAAGAAAAAAAAAAAAAAAAAAAAAGCAATCAAAATCCTGGGATGAGTTGAAAACCCGAAAGGGCGACTCAGGCAAAAAGCAGGTAGTCTGGCGAGCCTTAGGCTTTGGCAATATGAGACTTGAGGGAAGTGAGAATGTTTATGTGAGTACCATCTTTGAAAAAAAAATGAGTGGCTTGGTGAAAACCCGAAAGGGCGCCTTGGCAAGATGAGCGTTTACTTTGAGTGTTTAGGGTTGATCTCTTGGCGAAGGCGACATAAGAAGTGGAGTGATAAGGAGGTTTTCGGGTAGGCCCCTGGGAGCTATAAGGTGTAGATGGTTGAGATACAATTGTAAGTCTCATTTCCTATTTTGATTGTCTTTTGTGCGGATTGTTGAGATGGTGGAAACTACTAGTACTTAGTGTTCATTTTCCTTGTACTGTCTGTGAACCTTTGAGATTTATGGTGAGAGTAGGCTAGCTTCTATGCTTACTCGGGACGAGTAAAGGTTTAAGTATGGGGGAATTTGATATGCGATATATTCCATAGCGCATTTAGTAGTTTTTGTCATCATTTACATGTCATTGTGAGAGGTATTTCTATGAACTTGGTGATTCGGAACATGTTGAAGAAGTTGAAGAAATCATGCAAGTTACAGAAGTGAAGAAGATCGGAAGCAGCTGGAAGACTGTGAGTCTGACGCGGCCGCGCTGCACTTGGCGCGCCCGCGCTGCTACTGGTGCGCCCACGCTGCTAGGAGGAAGTGGCCGCGCTGATTCACCAGACAGAAGAAGCAAGTCAAAGGCTGGCGCGCCCGCGCTGCTACCTGGCGCGCCCGCGTCGGGTCCCTAAAGACGGATTCTTATCCGATTTTCCATATCTTATTAGTTTTAATATTATATATTTACGGGATGTTAAACCCGACTTAATTAGTTTATATAGGCCGAGAAGGCAGAAGAGATTTTATAAGGTTATTTTTCCAGAGACGTATTTTCCCTTTTGTTCATCTCACAAACCCTATGGAGAACTAACTCTCCTTTGTTACACTTGGTTCTTTGAAGCCTTCAATTGATTTGGTTGTGAGTATTCTACTCTTGTTTATCCTTTGTTAATTGTTTCGATCTCCTGAGTTTATTGCTTGATTGCTTATTATTGGTTAATCTGGATTGATCACCTAGGTTTATCGATACTAGTCATATTGCTAGGGTTTCCAATTCCAGGTTTGGGGTTGTAGATTCATTGTAGCAAACACAATCACCATACGCGGGTTGCTTGTGGTAGATTGTGAAGGAGATTCGATTACAGGCTATTTTAACGGGTTGCTAGAATCGCTTGTATCTCATTATAATTCATGTTTGAATGCTATCGCTTTATTATTCGGTGAAGGTTTTCCCTTGTAATTTGGTGATAAGTGCTTTTAGGACTGGTAGGACTAAAAGCTATTACACGATCTGAATTGAGAACAATTACTGGACATTAGAACTTGAGATGCATAGAATGCGATGATGAACCATCTCAATTGTTGTGCGGATAATTACCTGGTGTGATACTTTTCCATCATATATTCGCAACCTCTACTTGCAACTTGTTCTGTCACCATTGCTTACACACAAAACTCCCCCTTGAATCGGTTACTTTTGGGTAATAATACTTGCTCTTACAATTGATTCTGTTTCCCTGTGGGTTCGACCCTAACTTACCTACTATACTTGTTATAGTTTGCATCTTAGGAATTTACTTTGATTTGGCATAACGACTTTAGGCCTGTCAATTACCTCAGGACACATCCCCATGCCACAAAGTCTACTCCCATACCAATCATTAATACAAAAAATCAGTTCCGACCTCTTGCCCAACTACCTTACAAACAAGCTATCCTTACACCAAAAACCCCAGTAAAACCATCACAAAAATGACTAGACACTGAAACTCTGTTTTACAAATAATTATTCAAAACCCATATAGCACAAGAAATATGTCTGCTGCTAGAATTTAAACCTCTTAACAAGACCAGATTGAACCTCATCTTGCCGATGTTTTTCCTCCTTCTTTCAATTGGTTCCCGGAAGATCTTAGCAAGACCAGAAAATTCTATGAGCTAATACTCGTGGATTCTGGATCTCTCGATTTAACCTATACAAAAGACCAGAACAAAACTAACCACATTATCTTTTCTAAATGCAAAATCCTCCGAGTCCTCACAAAAAAGGATTGGGACAACCCAACCAACATAAAATCCTTCTCCATACCACATTATCCCAAATGATATACCTTTTATGATTACAAAATGGCATGGTTTCAATCCTTTTTGATAAGGCCCTATAGCCATTCTTGGTTCTTTGTCTTTTCAAAAAACTACAATGACGACTTACCACAATGGTTCTATAAGTGATGGAATATCTTTAGCAGCACTCACTGCATCTTTCTTGACTCTGCCCAACTTGCCTATGATTCCTACTACAACCACTCTCCAGTTGAAAAATACAAAAGGTCCCTACTATTTCACAAGAATAATGGAGTAACTTGGATCATTTGTTGGGTCTACGAACTCGAGCAAATTCATCCCATTCCTTGCTCATTATCACATTGTCGAAAATACAAAGTTAGATGGTGGGAGAAATTTGACTTAAATGTTCTTGCCATAGAAAGAGTTCAAGATTCAATTCCAAGTAAAAATCCTCCATAAAAATACCCAATCGATCCCTAAAATACAAGAGCTTGCACAGATTGAGTCATCCTCATCCAGTTCATCCCCAAAACTACCAAGCAAACCTGTTGAACCCAAGACAAGACCAAATCTAGAACTTTGGAAGCAATTTCAGGAGTTCCAGAAATATCAAGAGCAGTTACAAAAGGACAAGAAAATTAACTTCAATTGGTATGATGAAGCAGAAAAAGATCAAGAAAGAAAAAGGCAAAGCTACAAACCTTGATGATAATTTTGATAATCCATTTGAATTTTAATCATTTTGATCGAGAGAGAGAGAGAAATGTATTGTATTATTTCATGTATTATTGTATGCTAAGACTTCTACTTTGTACGAGAACATATTTCATCATTGAAGGTCAAGATAAAGTGAAGACCGAGACATTTATGCCCATGATATACAATTATACCTAGGATATGACTTTATATGAATAATGATGATGATAATGACAATGATACGTGATAGTTATAAAGAACTTAATTAGGGCGTGTTTGTTAGGGGGTGTGAGGGGGTGTCGGGGGTGGGGATGGGTTTTCGGGTTCCGTTCCCGCATGTTTGGCAAGGGGATGCGGGGGGTGCCGGAGGTGTGATTCAGGGGATGGCATGGGATTGGAGGGGGTGCCAGCCTCACCTCATTCAAGGGAGATGGAGGGGATGGAAAGGTGAAACTCTCAACTTCGCCCCCCATATCTTCAACCTTCCTCCCTTGCCGGCCAACCACCACAATCGTCGACCACCACCGCCGCCGCCCGGCAACACCAATAGAAGCCAAAGGCAGATAAATTCTGTGGAATTGGTTGAATTGGAGTCGTCGGAGATCTGAAATTGGAGTCACCGGCAACACCAATAGAACCCCCTCTCTCTCCCCCTTCTCCCTCTCCCTCTCCCACCACCACTCCCCTTCTCCCCACCGGCACCGCCCCAGGAAACACCAGCAGCAACCCCACCGACAACTTCTCCCCACACAAGCTCCTCGCCCGCGGCAGCCACGACCTCGTTAATCTCCTCGGCTTCACCTCCTCCGATCCCTCCACCGACCGCTTCATGGTCGTCGAGTAGAAGCCAAAGGCGGATGAATTCAGTGGAAGAAGAAGTTAGGACTTTGAGGGGTATTTTTGTCATCTCATGGATTAGTGGGGGCAATTTGGACTTTATTCACTTCTCCATCCTCCTAACCATCAAAATATAACCAAACACAAACGAGATTAAACTGACTTCAAATTAATCTCCACCCCGTCCACCCCGAAATTCCATCCCCATCCCTTCCACCCTAAAAAATCCATCCCCATCCACCTACATCCATCCTGTTGCCAAACACGCCCTTAAAATGATATACATGTAATCATAATGATGGTTTAATGTAAGGATCGATGTAATGATAATGCAATATTAAAATAAGAAAGCAATAAAGCAACAATATTGTAAATAATTAATTAACGCCAAGAAAACGTTGACCAATTAAAAGCCAAGAAAATCTCAAATTCACATTAGGGTAAGTTTAGTAATTAATACGAAGTATATTATTAAAATTAATTAATTTATGATTATATATTATTCAAATTATTCATGGAGATTTTAATTTATTATATTTTATAATTACAAATACTCGATCTTTCTTTTTCAAATAAACCTTTATTTGTATCATATATTACTCCTTCCGATCGATATATATTTAATTTTTCGATACATTTTTTAAAAAGCTAAAAAATTCTATAAATTTTTTTTTATTAAAATTTTAAAATAATTTTTTACTTATTACTAATCTGTATGAATAATTTAAAAAAATTAATTAACGCTTTAATACTTTATAAAGTTTTACATTTTTATTAAAAATCATGAATAATACTAAAAATTAAATATTTGAAATCGGAGGTAGTATATAATTATAACCAATGAAACTTACGATGACATCTTCTAATAAGTATATAATCCAAAAAAAACACTTAGCAACAAAATATTTAATTTTGAGGGAATGATAACAAATGACCTTTGACCCGAAAAACTTTGCGCCCATAACCCACTATCCGAAACATTTGCAAGGGTTAACCCTCCTTCCTAAAAAAATCGCACCCTATGCGGTAAAAGTTACCTGGAGTAACCGGTGCTCCTGGGAAGGGACACAGAGAGAGCCACCGCGAGAGAGAAGACCTCCTGACATGGGAAGAGACACAGAGAGAGCCACCGCGAGAGAGAAGGGGAAGGGAGAAGGAATGGGATCGGAGGCGGGCGGCTGGGCGCGATAGGTCTCCGGCTCGGAGGAAGGGCTCAAGCGCAGAGGAGGAAGAAGACGCCTTTGATGCGGCCAACGATTCCGATGCGACCAACGATTCCATCACTCCTCTCCTCTCCTCCTTCACGCGATTCGATTCCAGGTACACTCTTCTCCTCTCCTCTCATATTCTTCCTCTCTACTAAATCTGAGATTGCGGGTTAGGGCTGAATTTGAGTGAATTTGGTTGCTCCTGAATTTGAGTGAATTTGGTTCACTTAGCAACAATTCATTGCACCAGCAGCAACAACAAGATCAATTGCTGTTTTTTCCCTCAATTTTTGTGCCCAAGAAACCTGGAAAGATGATGAAGCATAAGGACAGAGTGTTTCCATGGCTTTTTAAGTTTGCAAGCCGGGCTGGCATGTTATTCATATGTGTCATCTCCGCTGCCATTTTTGCTTGGGTTTTGTACATGGGCAAAGGTTAGAGTTTATCCTTACTTTTAAGTGCTTTCCCTTTTCTGCTTAGGGATGGTCAGGTTTTTAAGTGATGATTCATTGTTGATATTGTGTCTGAGTGGAGATTTTTTTGAGTTCATGGCATTTGATTCTGGTTCAAGTATGGAGTAAATGTTTTTGAGAGATAACATTTTGCTGGACTAAGGTTTATTATTGCCATATTCATCTATTGTCCAAGTATTTTGAATCAGCATTGATGATTATGATGGAAGAAAAAAGAGATCACAAGATTGATGATGATATATTATGTATTATATTGCTTCCTTCCCGAGTTTTGCTAAAACAAATCCTCGATTATAAGCTAGGCTATGTAGGAAAAGGTTTGATCTCTATATGTCGCAATTCAATATCTAATTTATTTGTCAGATGTCACAAAATGAGTAGATACTATACATATATATGATTCACGTTCTTATTGCAGCTACTGCTTTTGCATTTTGTTCCTAATGTCAATGTGAAGTTAGAGACTTCCTTGGGGTGCACTTGATTCTTGATGGTTACCTAGATATCAACTGAGAGATGATTCATATGACATAAGAGAGTCAATGATTGTGCCTTGTGGGTAAGGTTCATGAATTAGGCTATCAAACTTGCTTGTTCTTCAAAACTCTACATTTTGGCTGTTCTAATATACACTAATTTTGGGTGCAATCTAAATATGCACTTTTGAGTTCAAGAAAGTGGCAGCTCCCAGCTTTAACCAAAAAGTTCCTCAGCTCCTTCTGGTAGAGCTTCCAAGTTGCTTATTCCCCATAGCAACAGATCTTCCAAAAATGGAAAGGAATTCCAAGGTATGTGATGTACCCATCCTCCTGATCAACTTGGAATCGAAAGTTCTCGAGTAGATCAAATTGGTGAACAGTTGTGTTTAAAGCCTCTTAGCTCAAATGGATCGAGCGTTGTGCTCAAGCACAGAGATGCGGGTTCAAATCCTGCGGAGGCTACAATAGCAGGAAAAAAAACTACAAAATCATGAATTGTTCAACATTCTTGTTCTATATACAAAATACATGACACATGAAGTGTTTTACATGACGCGTGAATTGTTTTACATGATATGTCAATTGTTTTATGCGTGAATTGTTTTAAGGATAAGCTATGAAGCAAATGGTTCAGCTTGTTAATGTCATTCAAAACTCACGTAAACCACACATAAAGGATAAGCTAAATTGGAAGAAAATATGTGTAAATGAGGGTCATTCTCCATGCATTTGTGGGAAAATGTTGTTTCCCTTGCTGCCTTTTGCCCCTTTCCTCGGCTGTTGTATTCTAATTCAGTTGAACGAACTCAGTGTATGCTATTGGTGTTTTGATTTACTTCAATTTTTACATTTTATCTATGCTCAATTTCAGTTTCTGTCATAGCCTATTTGATGATGTACCATTTTTGTTTAACTGATTGGTTGATAATCACTATAAATTACTTGTAAGACAACTTCATAAAATGGCTTCATTATTAATAGAAACTTTAAATGGCAAAAAGCATGTCCCATGAATATAAAACATCAAACTGCAATTTTGTTATCCATTGAATAATATTCGCATCACTGTCCTATCACTCGTGAACTGTTTTACATGACACCTGATTTGTTTTACATGACACGTGAATTGTTTTACATGACATCTCAATTGTTTTACGTGACACCTGAAAAGGTCACAAGTTTACTGACCGATCAGAATACAAATCAAATTTACCTGTCATGTAAAAACCATCAATTATTATGTCAAAAGTATTACATGTCATGTTAATAGCATTACCTGACATGTAAAATCGTCTAGATGTATGTAAATACATTATGTGACATTCATATGACATGTAAAATCATATAGGTGTCATGTAAAATCGCCTAGGTGTCATGTCACATAGATGGTTTAACTCTCATGAAGCAACTTGAAGAGGCAACTGCTTGAACATGATCATGAAGCAACTTGATATCCATATTGCTATACCATGTTCAAAGAATGAATATTGAGATGTTCAGATCGACAACAATTGATAGTGCCATGGAAACAGAAGCACCTTTCAGAATTGTTGAAATTTCAACAATAGAAGTAACCAAGGAAGGATGATAGAAAAACTCATACTTCTTTAAATAACAACGAAATCAATTTGGTTAGATAAGACAAAGGCCTATAGGGTCGCTCCTAGATAGGGTCCTTAAAAGAATTTGGTTTTGTATTTAACATGTCATGTTAAAGGGTATAACCTGTCAAGTTAATAACATTACCTGTCATGTTATTTTCTTTCAGTAAGAAGAAGAGGATCGATTCGCATTACCTGTCATGTTAAAGAGTATAACTTGTCATGTTAATAGCATTACCTGTCATGTTATTTTCTTCATGGAAATTTGGCCAAAATGAGGTATGCTTTTTTTTTTGGGGGGGGGGGGGGTTGTTGTCATATAAAAGAGAGTAAAAAGTGCTCAGTTTCGATAGAAAATTGTGTAAATTTGTCCACAGAGCACCAAATCGAGTTCTGTAACTTCCTATAGCTTTCTAAAGATGTAATCAACCTTTTTCTTCATTAAAATTTGGCCAAAAATGAGGTATGGATTATTTTTGGTGCTGCTGTCATAGAAAAGAGAGAAAAAAGTGCCCGGTTTCAATAAAAAATTGTGTAAATTTGTCAACAGAACGTCAACAGAGCATCAAATTGAGTTCTGTAACTTCCTATAGCTTTCTAGAGATATAACCAACCCTTTTCTTCATGGAAATTTGGCCAAAATGAGGTATGCTTTTTTTGGGGGGGCTGCTGTCATATAAAAGAGATTAAAAAGTGCTCGGTTTCGATAGAAAATTGTGTAAATTTGTCCACAGAGCACCAAATCGAGTTCTGTAACTTCCTATAGCTTTCTAAAGATATAAACAACCTTTTTCTTCATGGAAATTTGGCCAAAATGAGGTATGCTTTTTTTGTGTGGGGGGGGGGGGGCCTACTGTCATATAAAAGAGAGTAAAAAGTGCTCGGTTTCGATAGAAAATTGTGTACATTTGTCCACAGAGCACCAAATTGAGTTTTGTAACTTCCTATAGCTTTATAGAGATATAACCAACCATTTTCTTCATGGAAATTTGGCCAAAATGAGGTATGTTTTTTTTTTTTTTTTGGTGTTGTTGTCATATAAAAGAGAGTAAAAAGTGCTCGGTTTCGATAGAAAATTGTGTAAATTTGTCCACAGAGCACCAAATCAAGTTCTGTAACCGATCATTTTTTCCTCTCTTTTCTATTACACCAGCACCAAAAATAACCGATAACCCATATTGAATTTACATGTCACCCATACCGGATTTACATGACACGTAAAATATTTTACTTGACACATTAATTTTTTTACTTGTCACATGAATTTCAGACATATTTTGTTCCTTTTTTATGATTCAGAATTCCTTCCGCTAGACTTTTTTTGTTTGTTTGTGTGGGCAGAGAATTGACATGCCTAATGTATTGAAAATCATGTTTGGATGAACTTTAGCATTGTGAAGCTTGGTATTTTATTGAATTTAGATTTTGGCTTAAGTTTTAGTAAAAGCGAATGATGTACTGCTTAAAATTAACCATTTCCTTTGATCGATCTGATGTACCAAGTGGGGAGAATTATGTATTAAACATTAATGATTTTGCCATGTTCATATAAGGGAAAAATTATGACAACAATGATTTCTTCTGCTAGACTTCTATTTTTGAACTTGGTTTCAAATTCAGCCTTGGATGATTTCTGGGATAAGTCCGCTCACTCTGACTGTCATGTGAAGTGACGTAGGTGACATGTCAAACCTATTACCTGTCATGTTAAAAACCCATCTTATGCTGAATTCAACAGAAAGATGAAGTGTCTTGGCTTTTGATTTATTTTGATATGAAACTGCCTATAATTTGGTGATGTAGCAAGTTTGACTTGTTCTAAACATAATTTGGTGATGTAAAACAATTCAGATGTCATGTAAAACAATTGACCGGTCATGTAAAACAATTCAAGTGTCATGTAAAATAGTTCACGGGTGACAGGACAGTGATGCGAATATTATTCAATGGTACATCATCAAATAGGCTATGACAGAAACTAAAATTGAGCAAAGCTGAGCTACAATCTCCATCAACATTAACTTGCTAAATCCAATTTTGACAAGCATATAACTTAAATTATTCATGAATAATAAGCCTATGTGGGAATTGAACCCACATCTTTGTGTTTGACCACAATGCTCTCCCATTGAGCTAATAGGCTATATGTGAAGAATATTTATGTCACAACATGCCTATATACCTACCTTGACATCATTGAGGAATATGAACTTCCACCCCTTGATCACTCATCATACCGAAAAAAATGCCATCTCCAACTCCAAGCAAGTCAAGATTGAAGACAATATACTCCCTCCGTTCGGAAAAACTTGTCGTTTACTATTCATGCACGTTTTTTTAGAACGATAAAAACTATATAAAATATTCATTTTTTTATAAATTTTTTTAACAAGTTTGTACTTATTAATAATAACTACGAATTTGTTAAAAAAATTATTGAAAAAACTAGATATTTTATATAGTTTTTATCACCTAAAAAAGCGTGGATGAATAGTAAAGTGTCAAGTTTTTCCGAACGGAGGTAGTATAGATTATATTCGGAAGAAAGGCGAAATTGAGCACAAAAACAACCTGCTCAATCTTTTTTCCCAGGAGAAATCTTATTCTATGGTTCCAAGGACCAGGAAGTACTGTCTAAAATTAAAACAGCATTAGCAACTCCCACAAATCCCAAAGAGAATAAAAGGAATGCAATTTGAAATGGTCAAAATAATGAAAAATTCAACAACAAAAATAACAGAGCTTTCCTAGTTAATGGTGGCAATTGCTATCTATGTTTCCATGTGTATTGTGTGAAGGAATTATCGAAAGCTTAAGCAGCTAAGCTATTACTCCTATTAAGTGAAGAGCAGGAAAAAAAAATGCAATTCAGATTCCGTAAGGCACGAGAATTATGGATTGATCTTTTATACAAGCTTAGTTCTTCATCTTAGTGGATGGTTGAAAAAATAGCAAACAAGAGTTCCAAGCTCCAAGTATCAAGCAAGTAAGCTATGAATGATTCGATACAATCAAGAGAATCAAGGACATTAATTGATATCTAGAATTACGACAATATTGCTATATACTTTTAAGCATAAAGCATGCAGCTTACAGTCAATATTGCTTTCCCAGTGTTGTCAAGCTTCAATGTTGGGCCTTTCATGTCACTCTCAAGGAAGAAATGCTTGCCCTTAATGCCTTCTGTCATAGCAATATCACGCCGTTCCTGCATCAAATTACTAGTAAGTATCTAGACCAAAAGCCTGGATATGCGTATGATATATCTTCTTCATTAAATATTTAACAAAATAAGTACTTCAGTACATAACAAGCTCTTCTTGACATCAATGGAGAATATGATCTTGAACATATCCATAAACAACACTAATTAACATGACGCCTAGAATATGTGACATGACGGACAAAACAAATTACATGACAGATGGAGAATCTTACAAGCTTGTTTCTGGGAATTTACCTTTGTTAATCTGTTGGTTGCAAGTTCAGCTTTTGACTTCATATGCTTGCCTCTTAATGTAGACGGTTGATGTATTTGCTATTTTGGCATTGTCTGGAATACTTCCTCTTAATGTAGACGGTTGATGTATTTGCTATTTTGGCATTGTCTGGAATACTTAGCAGATTGTTGAGCCGTGGAACTATCCTCGTAGCAACCAGTAACATCATCTCCTCCATGCGACAATCTGTTGCCCTAATTTCGCCCCCTTTCACTTCCCGACAAATTCAGCTCCTGTTTGAGCTTTTACTAGTGCAAATTCCATTCAATTCCAGGCCACCGCCATTGCTCAAATCATGGATAACACCCACCGTCACTCGAATCGTCGGAATCAGAATCATCTCCTTCGTCCTCCTCATTGTCTTCCTTTTCCTCAATCAAAATTCGTTTTCCTTTACTGTCAATCACAACTTCTCCATTCGAATCCCCGTCCTCCGCCCCTCTTCGGAGAAGAAGACCACCACTGTCCAACGCCGCCGCTGCCCCCATCGTACATCGTCGTCGTCGATTGGTGAGATCCATGAAAGCTCTGAGAAAAATCCAGATCTCGGAGGTACAATTTTTCGATTCGAATTTGGATTGTACTGTCTTAGGAAGGAAGGGCGAAAAACTGAACCAAAAAGGGTCGAATCCACCTCTACTTCCGCCATTGGAGACGAATGGGAGATTTGGGCGTCTTCCTTCTCCTCTATTGGGCGTCGTCTTCCTCCTATGTTTCCCCTTTCCCGTCTTTCCTTATTTTTTCCTCTTTTCTGGCTCTTACCGTCTATCGGTTGTCACTTGAATTCAGATATCCACATTTTAGCAATTTTTTTTTGGATTGGGTTATTCATGCAACGAATCCGGATAATGGGGTTATTTTAGCAAAATGGCCTTTAATTTTAGCATTTTAAAGTTATTGCAATCAAAATACATTTTTTTATTAAAAAAATAAACAAAATCGAAATTGACCCAAAATTGGATTAAATTTGAATTTGAATTTATCTGAATCTATATAAGATCCATTTTACTCGAAACCTAAGATAGTTCAGCAGGGAAATTTGAGAATGACCCGATTGACAAGTTTGAGAATCGAATATCTTCAATTTATTTTTTTTGATTTTTTTTTGAGAAAATAGTCAACGCTCAGCAGGGAAATTTGGAAATGTTGGATTGTTCATTGTTTGTTGGTAGTAGGCGTGGCTACTACATTTACCATAATACCCTCGTCACCCCTAAAGCATGTACGATGACACATCCTCTTGTCGTTTTATGAACTTTTAACTTTTTTTCCTTTTTTTTTTTCTGGCACGTAAATTTGGAGTTTAGCAGCTCTGCACAACTGCACAAGTGCGCAGCGCTATTGTTCACCACCCCACCCACCTGACCTGAGTACCTGACCTCTCTGTACCACACCGATTCCTAATCCCACTCGAATACTCGATGATTCATCAATAAATTTACCCCCAAATTTATTTTTTTTTAAAAATCGCATCTTTATCTGAACAGCTGAACTCCAAATTCCACCCCTAACCCCATCAACCATCATGATGATTGATGAACCAACATTGTGAGAATCAAACCAATCAACTGCCGCCACGTATACGATTCCCGTATGTATGATCATTCATGGCCATCCACTGTATGACGACTTCATGAATACAGCATTTGATTCTCTCTGTTAGGAAAAAAGATCATCGTCTCCATATTTCCGGTAGGGTTATCAATTTGGGCACCAGAACTCCAGAAACCCACCTTTCTATTTCCCCCCTATGCAGTTGCAACTACTAATCCCATCCACCACCTACTAGTAGCGGCAGTAGATTGCCAAAATTAAACACGCTCCTTTAATTTATTCGAATCGAATTAGGGCTAAGAAATACTAAAACTTCGAAATCCCTAGCTGTTTTTGTGTTTTTGCTTTTGGCCCTCTTCAATGGTGAAGATTTCATAAAGGGGAAAAAAGCTGCTTCTTTTCTTACCCTCCACCCACAAAAAGGCAAAAGGGGGTAACAGTTTTCCCTGGCACTGCACCCTCAGTCTTTAATTTCCCTTATTTCTGTTTGTTTCATCTCACCTTCTCCGATTGCAAAAGGGGGAGTTTGAGGGACGGGGGAAGGGCTTGATCGGTGATGGCTGTGGTTGAAGACGCTTCACTTGATCTCGGAATCGGCGTTTCTTCAGGCGGGGGCGGCGGTTCTGACCACGCCTTTCCCAGCTACCACCACCAGTCAGAGAAGATGGGCGGGTTTGACCAGCGACCGTCGAACGGCGGTGATGGGGATGTTTACCGGCGCGAAATTAAGGAGCTGGAGGAGATGTTCTCGAAACTCAACCCCATGGCGGCTGAGTTTGTGCCTCCTTCACTGACAAACCCTAGCGTTGGGTTTGAGAACGGGCTCTACATCAATACGTTTGGGACGGATCAGAGCCCGAGGCTCGTCAATGGGGGATTTAGCCCCGGGTTTCCGAGACGGGTAAGTGGATTATCATCGCCCTTCTTTTTTTCTTTTTGCGTTTTGAATTGATTGATTTTTAAACTGGGTATTGCTCGATTGTGTTGGGAATTTGTAGAAGAAAGTGGGTTATAACCCAGGGAAGAGGAGGAATACCAGTAGGACTACTAATGCACAGAGGGAAGATGTAATCCGTAGGACTGTTTATGTTTCTGATATTGATCAGCAGGTAACAAAGCTACGGCCTTTGGTTCACTTTCGAGTTTTTCAGTTTTGAGTTTTTCTCAACTCAACTGAACTCAAACTCAAGAATAGATTTGTGGAAACAGCTCTTGTTTGTGTTTTTGATTGCTTTAAAACTTAAAGTGATTAGTATAAATAGGGTTGTTGTGTAACTATCTTCCAAATTGAAAACTGGAAATGAACGAAGCAAGCCCTACATTGTTTTTTTTCCTTTTTAAGTTGATGGATTTTGTTGGGTTATTTATGTTATTGTTGGTCATTTTTGTGGTGGTTATAGGTTACAGAAGAGCAGTTAGCAGCTCTGTTTATCAACTGCGGGCAGGTAATAGGGTTTGTTCCTGGGTCCTCTTGATGGGTTCTTTAGTGTATTTCTAGTTGTTAGCCATTGAAACAAACTTCTTTGTCCCGTGTGTGAAGGTTGTTGACTGTCGCATTTGCGGGGACCCGAATTCTGTGCTTCGATTTGCTTTCATTGAATTTACTGATGAGGGTATGTAGTTGGATTGGTTGGTGTTTTTTGATGGTTGAGTTTGTGTGGTCTTGTTCTGCTAAATTTGGCTGTGGTTACCTTGCAGAGGGTGCTGGGGCTGCTTTGTCTCTGTCGGGAACTATGCTTGGCTATTATCCAGTTAAAGTTCTGCCTTCTAAGACTGCAATTGCACCTGTGAACCCGAATCTTCTGCCACGGGTTTGTGCCAAGATCTCTGTGTCTAGTATTTTTGTTTTGTTTTGTTTTTATTTTATGTTTTTCCACTATTGAGTGTAAATGATTTATTGGTTCTCTCGAAATTTATTTGTTTTTGGGTGATGTCTCTTGATCACATATGCCAAACTTCTATTTCTTCAGTCTGAAGATGAACGAGAAATGTGTGCTAGGACAATCTATTGCACAAACATTGATAAGAAGGTTGGTTGGTTGTCCTACTACTATTTGCAGTAAAATGTTTAGTTTTATTCCCTGTATGATATTAATATATTTGGCTGACTTGTCCAGGTTTCTCAAACCGAAGTCAAACTCTTTTTTGAGTCTGTTTGTGGAGAGGTTGATTGTTCATAGCTCAACTATCTTTGTCATTCGTACTTCATGTAAGTAGTTTTCTTATTTTGAGTGTTGCTGAATTTGGAGTTTGTTTGATTCAGGTTCATCGTTTGAGGTTGCTTGGAGACTATCATCACTCTACTCGAATTGCCTTCGTTGAGTTTGTGATGGTAATTATTTCTCCATCTTTTGGAGTCTATGCTCTTTATGGCATCTTAAAGGGTTTTCTTCATATTTTGCTCTCTGCATAAACAAGAAATTTAGGTGACATCCAATTTGATGCGAATTAAGTGCCCTATCTATTTGTGAACTTAGTAACATTCACTTCCTGTTAAGATTACGGAAAAATGACTAGGTTTATAGCTTGCAGATCACATAGAGTAGTTAGACAATTGGTTCACCATAAGATAGCAGTTTGGAATGCATTTAAAACATAGTTGCTAGATGAGCTTTTAGCAGTTGCTCCCTTTAGATAAAAGAATTCCTGCTTTGGAAATAATGTTGGTGTTGCTCCTCCTATTCACTGTTTCCACCCCTTTCATTTTAAATGGAAGAAGTGCTTATATTTACCTTCTCCAAATGCTGGTAGCTATGCATTGCATATGTGATTGAGGCTAAAATGCTCATTGGCCTCTGTTATCTTCATCTTTAGACGATAAGGAGTGAACTCTCCCTTGTTTCAGTGATATTGGGGGTCCTTTCTCTTTTAATAAGTGCTTCCTTATCATTGTCTATTTGGAATGGCTGACATGATTAGGAATGTATTCTGATATCTTGCGCTTCATAATGATCTTCATAGTGAAGCCATTCTTGAGTGCAACTGCTGTTTGGTATTTGATAATTCATATTTTTAACAGAGCATTACACTGCAGTGAAGTTCTTGCTATTCTTTGATCCATCATGTTGATCTTGATCGACTGTGATTGCAATGTTGGTGTACTTTGTAGTTAGAGTACCTTTTAGAGAACCTTTACTCGCTAATAACCATAGCGGATACAGCCAGATACATTGATCATATCCTTATACGCCTTGGATATAGCCAGATACATTGATCATATCCTTGATGAATACCATGACAGATATGGCCAATACCATTGTGGACATGGTGTGGTATGTTTCGGATGCATAGTCACATCATTTATTATTATTTTTGTTTGAAAAAAGGACTTTTTAAACCTTTAAAATATCTGTCTCCTCCTGGCTCCCTCTCAAGTCCCCTCCTCGCTCATCCTTGTGACACTGAGCTGCAAGGATGAGAGAGGAGAAGATGTCATAGGGAGCCAGCCACGAATACTTGTCACTTTTAGGAGAACAGAAGAAAAGAAGGAATCATGATTTAGTGATTTATCTCTTCCCCTATTACATTGGAATTCTGTCGTGTAGTTTGGACCTACTTGAGAAAGGAACTTTGGCCAGTATACGTTAATATGATCTGTTTACAGTTCTTTTCAGTTTTCTGCTTAAGACCAAAGTCCTACGAGTAGTTAAACGTGTAAAGATTGTTCCATAATCGGATTGTTCCATAATCGGGCCTTTCAATGTGCATTATGTCTTTGTCATGCTTCTTTGTCACCTAGAGTGCAAGGTGCAATTTACGTTTTCTACTTTACATGCCTATTTAAATTCTGGGTCACGATTGTGAAGGGTTGCACAATTCTAGGAACCTATGTTGAGTTCTGTTCTGTTTATTGTTTTTAGTATAAGAAATCTGACAATGTAGACTCATCCTGCAACATGGTTTTATTGCCTCCCTCAAGTTTATAATATAAAGCTTGCTTGTTATGCCCCAAACTCCAAAGAATAGATATTTCATGGCAGAATAAATGTCGCTGATATTGATCTTTCTTTCTGTGCAGGCTGAAAGTGCTATTGCTGCTCTGAACTGCAGTGGCGTAGTTCTGGGATCGTTGCCTATCAGGTTAAAATTACTTTCTCCCTTCATAACTCTCAAATTCAAAGAGTGCTGCGTGTTTTTTTTTAAATAGGATTCCTTTACTATCAAATTGTTACCCCAAGATCTGAAAAGGATAGTTCTGTGCCGTTTTCTGGAATATTCAGGGTGAGCCCGTCAAAGACACCTGTTCGTCCTCGCGCTCCTAGACAGCCCATGGTCTGAACCAAGCTTCGCTGCTCCAATGACTATCGTTGTTGACTATGTAAATCCCTATCGATACCAATGTAAAGAACTTCTACCCTCTGCTGGTCACATACATTCAATCCTTTTGCCTCTGCTGTTTCTCTAAACGTATCTAGAGTTGGTTTCTACTTTCGAGGATTTTCAAAGGCTTTTATGTATGGCTGCTCGTAACTGCAGAACTTGAGCCGGTTTTATAACCTGAAACGGTACGATCCTTACAGCTTAATGGAAGTTTGTCACTTTATTCCGCTTCATAGTTTGGTTTCCAGGTTCTTCTGCGTGTGTGTTGTGCTGGTTCCAAATAGATTTGGTCCTGTTTGGTAACACGTAGATGATAGGGGTAGCTGAAGCTGGTGGATTTATATGTTTATGCAAAGTTTGGGGTGAGTATCTATTGAAAAATCTAATTCAAAAGCTAATTAAATTAAATTATTATATTTAATTTCTTTAAAACTATAGAACATCAAAACCAAAAGCTTTGAAAAGCTACATGCATTGCCAAACGAAGCCTAAGAGTAGCTGCAACAGTCATTCTAGATTATAGAGGTTCTTTGCTTGTGTTCTTAACCCTACCCCGGGGTTTATGGCTCCTTCTAGTCTTGTGATCTGCTTCTAGTGCTCGTAGTCGTCAATGGTGAAGATGTGGAAATAACCATTCCAGAATGGCTCACCAGAAAGGACTTGTGGATAATAATCATAGGTCCCCGGTTCGAACCCCGGAATGACCGCTCTTTATTTACCAATTTAAGGTGAAGATGTGGAATAGCAATGGGACCAAAGAGGATTAGATAGAGAAGATCACCAAGTTTACATGATCCATTTTGGGGATTGATTGCCTTATTGGAAGAAAGGTACAAAGCAATTTATATTGAGGATTTGGTTGCAAAATTTACCCCTACAAAGCAGTTTGTTTGTGCATCACTCTCCTTTCTCTGACTCAGTAATGGCAAACAAAAGTTGTATGTGAAGGGTAGCCCAATAGAGTGTGACTGGGTATAAGCCTGGGTTTAGTATGAAAAGGGCACCCTCATATAGACCCACAACTTTAGCACTCATGGGACTTAATATAATATATTTATTCATTTATTAAATATTACTGATGAGGTAGCTGTTTTTCTGATGATTAAGATTAGAGGTGGCAATCGGGCAAGTCGGGTCGGATTCGGGTCGGGTTATTCGGTTTCGGGTCAAATCGGACTCGGGTTGATATCGGGTGTTATGACAATTCGGGTCGAGTCGGATCGGGTCGGGTTCAATCGGGCATTATTTTTTCGGATACAATTGGGTTTTCGGTTGAAATTTGATCGAGCAATTTCGGATTTCGGACAAATCGGGTTTTGGTTTAACCGGGCTTCGGTCAAACCGGGTTTCGGATGAACCGGGCTTCGGTCAAATCGAGCATCGGTCCAATTGGGTTTCGGTCCAATCGGGTTTTGGTTGAACCTAGCTTCGGTCAAACTAGGCTTCGGTCGAATCGGGTTTCGGTTGAAATGGTTTTTTGCTCAAATGGAGTTTTAGTTGAACAGAGCTTCGCTTAAATTGAGTTTATTTTTTTGGTTGAACCTGATTTCGTTTTGAATCGAGTTTCTGTCTGTATATATATATAGATAGATAGACAGAAACTCGATTCAAAACGAAATCAGGTTCAACCAAAAAAATAAACTCAATTTAAGCGAAGCTTTGTTCAACTAAAACTCATATATATATATATATGAGTTTTAGTTGAACAAAGCTTCGCTTAAATTGAGTTTATTTTTTTGGTTGAACCTGATTTCGTTTTGAATCGAGTTTCTGTCTATATATACACACACACACACACACACATCGTGTATTTGCACTATATAGTAATATTATGAATTTATAACGTGTTATAGAATATAGTTTAAAGTTGGTTTGTATAGGCAACCCTTTCTTTATTAAAAATAAAATATTAGTACACCACTTTAAACGAAGCAAGATTTCTTCCATCTAAATGAGAACTATCAAATGTTATGATATTGGTCCAAAGTTAGATTTATCCAAACTTCATATTATCTAATTTTATAACTAAGATTCAATAACTATAGTACAAAATATATTTTGAATGGTTAGTTGAAAATTATGATTGCTAAAGAATGAATTCCTAGTTAAATAGATAAGAAAAATTCCACTAAAGTAGTTTTAATTTATATTATCCATTATCATTCTAGAAAGAACACTTACAAATCTATTGTTAATATGATTAAAAATAAAACATCAGTACGTCACTTAAACGAAACAAAATTTCTACCATCTAAATGAGAATTATCAAATGCTAAGATATTGGTCCAAAGTAAGATTTATCCAAACTTCCTATTATCTAATTTGATAACTAAGATTCAATAATTATAGTAAATTTTGAATGGTTAGTTGAAAATTATTATTGCTAAAGAATGAATTCCTAGATAAGTAGAAAAAAATTCCACTAAAATAATTTTAACCTGTATTTTCCATTATATCGTTTTAGAAAGAACACTTACAAATATATTATTGATATGATTAAAAATAAAATATTAGTACACCACTTAAACGAAATAAGATTTCTGCCATCTAAATGAGAATTATCAAATGTTATAATATTGGTCCAAAGTAAGATTTATCCAAACTTCATATTATCTAAGTTCATAACTAAGATTCAATAACTATAGTATACATTATATTTTGAACGGTTAGTTGAAAATTATTATTTTTAAAGAATGAATTCCTAGATAAATAGATAAGAAAAATTCCACTAAAATAGTTTTAACTTATATTTTTCATTATATCGTTCTAGAAAGAACACTTACAAATCGATCTATTGTAAATATGATTAAAAATAAAACATTAGTACACCACTTAAACGAAACAAGATTTCTGCTATCTAAATGAGAATTATCAAATGTTATGATATTGGTTCAAAGTAAGATTTATCCAAATTTCATATTATCTAATTTGATAAGTAAGATTCAATAACTATAGTATATAGTATATTTTGAATGGTTAGTTGAAAATTATTATCGCTAAATAATGAATTCCTAGATAAGTAGAAAAGGAAAATTCCACTAAAATAGTTTTAACTTATATTTTTCATTATATCGTTCTAGAAAGAACACTTACAAATCTATTGTTAAAAATTATATTTCTTCGTCGATCATATAATATATATTCTATAACAACTAAAAATCTTATATATTTTTTAAATATATAATTTTTAAAAATGAATGCAAATTATAAAATAGAAAAATGTACCACCCCAAGAAGAGAATTAATAGAAAAAAGATGAAATAAATTTAAAATTATTTATAACTATAACTTCATATTTGTCAATTAAATAATAAAAACAAAAAAAAAAAAAAATCAAGAACGTGTATATATTACTAGAATGATCATTAAACTAAACAAAGGACAAAAAGATATAAAATATGGAGTAGTATAAAAGAACAACCCAAAATTTAGGAGGGAAATAAAAGGAAATGGTATTTTGGGAGGGAAAACTAAAAAAATGGAAAATTTAGGAGGGAAGTCAAATTAAAGAAAGAAAGAAAACGGAAAAGTACCGTACTCCTGCACATACATTTTCATTTACCTTAAAATTTTACAAAATAAAGTACTAAATTATTAAATTCATTTTAATTTTACACAAGAAACAGTTCGGGATCAAGTGATTTAGGATGTCAGATGTAATCGGGCTCGGGTGACTTCGGGTGTCGGATATAATCGGGTTCGGGTAATTTCGGGTGTCAGATATAATCGGGTCGGATGATTCGGTCTTCGGGTTGTTGTCGACTCGGTTCATTCGGGTATAATCGGGTTCGGGTTAATATCGGATTCGGTTTGCTATCGGGTTCGGACGGAGTTCGGGTCGGATCGGTCGGTCTCGGTTCCGAACTTTTTAAAATTTATTTCAGGTGTCGGTCGGGTTCGGTGTCGGATCATTCGGATCGGTTTTCTCGGATCGGGTCGGGTATTGCCAGCTCTAATTAAGATGGAGGTGGGTGGTTGAACATGTTAGTAAAGAGTAATTTCTATAACATAAAGTCGAATGATTAATTAATAATAATGCATAATTCTGTCTTAAAAAAGCCATGTTTGATTTTTTCCTACTAAAGTAGTTGCATTTTAATTATTTTTATGTCATGGCTTTAAATTGAAGTTTAAATCTCTTAGCACATTTTATAAGAAGTTTTTTTTTTTTTTTTTTGAATGAACATTTTATAAGAAGTTAATGTACACATATATAGTGAATTCGAAATGTTTGGTTTGATGACTTTGATCATTTTTTTTTGCAAGGAATCACTAACCTTGCAAACATTGATCTTTTTTAATCGACGGAAATTTCGCCTGGTACCCCTGTGATATTGCGTATTTCGCACGGTGTACAGAAGTTTTGCTAAATTCGCACGGTACCCCTGAGGTTTGTACAATTTCGCGTTGTGCCCCTGACGGGTTAAATCTGACGGATTTCAAAAACCATTGTTAACTGACTTAACCCTACTTGTTATTACACTCTTGCGCGCACGGGGAACCAAAAGAGGAGAGAAGGGAACCGGAGAGGGAAGAGTCAGGCCGACCGCACCGAACCGGCGTCGACGGCCACATCAACCGCCACCGCTGCTGCTCGCGTACCCTGTTGCACCAGAACGGCAGGTAGAACCCGACCTCGCTCCAGACGCCCTTGCTTCGACGCCTCTTAATTTCTACCGATTGAAGGTAATTTCAACCGATTAAATGTCAATTTTTATGCTTTTCATTTCAGTCAATTTGTAGCTGTTGTCGTGGAACTAGATTGATTTTATAGAGGTTGCTTAGATTTGAGTTTTGGGTTCCGATTTTCATTTGATTTTGGGTATTCAATTGTTGGGATTTGAGTTTTGGGTATTCAATCGGTTGAAAGTACCTTCACTGTTGTCGACGTCTCCGCTCCGGCACCTCTGCACTGTTGTCGGCGGTTCCAACCCTGCGAATTGGCGAGGTCGGGTTCTGGTGCAACAGGGTGAGCGAGCAGCGGTGGCGGTTGATGTGGCCGGCGGCGGCGACTCAGTGTTGTGGCTCGCGCGGCGGCGGTTTAGTCCGGTGGTCGGCCTGGTCTTCCCTCTCCGATGCCCTTCTCTCCTCTCTTCCATTTGGTTTCCTGAACGCGTAAGAGCAACTGAGAGTATGCTTAAGAGTGGTTTTTGAAATCCGTCAGATTTAACCCGTCAGGGGCACGACACGAAATTGTACAAACCTCAGGGGTACCGTGCGAATTTAGCAAAACTTCTGTACACCGTGCGAAATACGCAATACCACAGGGGTACCAGACGAAATTTCCGTTTAATCTATAAGCCGAGTTTGTTTCACCTTCGGTTTGAATTTGCTAAGTATAATTGGGTGAAATTATTATTTGACCTTAATATAAAATAATAAGAAAGTCTATCCACCTTTTTATTAAATTTGGCAAGTATAATTGACTGAATTTATAAACTCTTAATTTAGAAGAGTTTAAGATGATTTGTCAATCTTGGAGGCATTTTAGGAGTCCTGACTAGACCTGTCAAAACACAACCCGACCCGGTCGACCCGACCCGACCGCCTGGAAAATTTCCGACCCGAACCCGGAAATTTTTTTCGACCCGAACCCGAAAAACCGAAAATTTTCCGGGTTATCTGGGTTTCGACCCGGTGACCCGATCGACCCGGTAATTTTGACCCGATTTTACCCGATTGACCCGGTTAATTTTTAATTAAATATAATTAATTTTATTTATATATAATTAAAATTTATTGCAAAATTATCAAATCATGATTTTTTTAATTTAAAAAGGAAAAAAATGACAAACCCGAATTCGACCCGAAATGACCCGAAACCCGGTCAAACCCGGGTTGTAATCAACCCGGAAATACCCGGGACCCGTTTTACCCGGAACCCGTTTTACCCGAGACCCGAAGTGACCCGGCCCGAACCCGACCCGAATGACCCGTTTGACAGGTCTAGTCCTGACCAATTATATTTTTTTTCCATTTTTCTTTGATTTTCTTTAATCCTCTCTTTTTCTTCTTTTTCTTTTAATTCTCTTTTTTTCTTTAATTTGACTAACTATTGGGCTTAATTCAAAACATTGAATTCAGTCTAATATCACTATTGGGTTTAACTCAAATTTATTTACTAACTATTGGGATTAATTCAAAACATTCAATATAACTATTGATTATGACACATCACATTTAAATAATGTTATAATGATATTGATATTATTATTCTTATTGAGTAATTTTAAATATCTATATTTATGTATTATACTTCAGATCAGATTTCTAAAAAATAATTTTCTAAGATAATTATAAGATACATTTGTTGTAAAGTTTTTTTTTTATGATTTTTATCTTAACATTTATGAATATTTTATAATATTTTTATATATAATATTTTAGTTTTAAGAAAACGCGCCATGACGCGGGAATCATACTAGTTATTATTACTTGAGCTTAATACAAAATAATAACAAATCTATGCACCTTTTTTGATTAAAGCATAATTTATTCTTGTGGTAAATTGGTTAGGTTTGGAACATCTTTCTTTGGTGTATCCCTCCTATCTATTTTATTTGATATTTATCTCTAAATAATATGGATTACTTTTGTGTCGTGTGATCATCTAGGATATGTTAAATCATAGTTAAAAATGTGAGGATTGTGTATTACGATTGAGACACGTACTCAATTGAATTAAGATCAATCAAAGTAAAATACACCACAATCAAAGTAAAATACACCAATGAAAGTAAAGTAAAGTGAAATGTAACGTGTAAAGTGGAAGTAATAGTGATGTCGAAGAGACCTGGTTGATTCGGGTTAATGGTTCCGTTAGCCTAGTAACTAAGATGTGTAACCTTATCCCTCACTAAATTGCATTCACGGAACACATGACAAATGGAAACTGTTTAAAAAGGTCTATGGTAGAATAGGGAGCCAAAGATAATCATCTCAATATCCCAAGGGACTTTCCATTCTCCTTTTACGGAATTTATATCGGTTAGATATATTGTCCCCTTTGATTTCAATTTGACCAATTCCTAGTCCTTTCTCTCTTAAATACCTTTCAGAAGATGGAGCAAGCGTTTCTATTTTCAAAACAGATTATTTTCCACATTTTTCATGTCCTATAAGAAATAAGAATGCTATTTCCTAATTAATCTTTTTTTTTTGATCTTAATCCAGTTCGATCGACTCAGTCGTTCTACATCTGATAAAACCGATGGTCCTTTTTATGTTTTTAAATTTACTTTAGCTTCACTCATTTTATTTTGTTCAATCTACTCTCTTTTTTTTTCCTTCTAAAATGTGATCTTCACTTATTTTTAATTGAGGTAGAGCATCTTCAATGTTTCCTGTTTGGGCATGAAAGCTCCTTCCCTCCGACCTCCAGGAAATTTTCTTAACTTACTTCCCAATCTTGATACCATATATTTTGGTATCAATCAACTAGGATAAGTGCTTGTTAGGGAAAAGCTACCAGTAGTGGCGGTGGGTGATACACTACACAATTAATACCATTCTTTTTTGCCCTTTTTATGACAATATGCAATTTTCATTTTGTTTTATGCTTTGCTTGAAACGGACTTTGGAACATATATACGTACGTACCTTTGGAGTTGTCACTCATTGAAATTTATTTCACCCCAAATCTTGATTCAGGCTTGGAAAAAGAGTGCATTTGAAACGATTTATCATATATAGGTTGGTCGTGACTCGTGAATCGTGATCGGTCAATTTCAGGTACATATATTGATAATAGGAACAAGTTAGGGATTCAAATCTGGAATCTAATCGTCAACTACTCGATCTCAATTCTCAGGGGTTTGTTTATTCTTCAAGCAACCTTTTTAATTACTATAGCCCGGTTAGATAAAATATTGTGAACAAACTTTTAACTTGAAAATACACACTCCGTAGTAATCAATCAATCAAATCATTATATAAAGGAATTTGATTGACCGATTATTAGTATTAAAATTTACAGTAACAGAGTGGAGCAATCAATTTAGAAGTGATTGTCTCTGATCGATCTTTTTATGGTCGCCTCGCCTGTCATTAGTTCTTAAGATGAGGGCTTGCCCCAATTTGTCGTCATTCAGATAAGGGTAGGTTGAATAGATTCACGTAGCACTGTAATAGGGCGGGTCCGATTTCAGATCATTGGGTTAATATCGGGAAATGATATACGCTTTAACAATTTCAAATTTCGGTCAAATAAGGTTTTAGTTAAATCTTTTATAAACCATATTGATTTTTTATTTTGTAACGTGGGGTTCCGATGTTATCGACTAGTCTCCCACAGATCCGAACCCTAGTCTGCAAAGGACGCGAACCGGTTAGTCAGACAGCAAGCCACCAGACAAGGTCACCCAACCCAATGAAGACTTGAGCACCCACTAATTAGTAGTTACACAAATTGGGTACATCTTGCCAATTGGATGCCTCTGTTGCTGTTCAGCACTTTGAGAAGCCAAAGTCAGCTGCACTTTTTAAAATTCCAGCTAATTTCACAATTGACCCTTCCAAATCATTGAAATCAGCACAAAGACTATTGTTAGCCACCACACAAACACTTAGGAACAAACATTTACACCTGATTTTTTATGAACATGATGCATATAAAGAAACAAACAATGAAAAGATTGAAATCAACTTACACCTTATTTTGTTTGAAGTGCTGACTGAATTCACTCCTTTTGTTTCAATGCCTTTCTCTTCTTATTGTCGATTGTTAGCCACCGACTTTCAATGGTCTACTCTCATTTGTCAATCGTCACCCCTGAAGTTCCAATGTTCCACGACAACAAAAGCCTGCTGACATAAGAACAGCTCCCAGTCAATAAGATTTCTTGGATGATTGAGCGAGCTCTTGCAAAAGAATGAAAAGATTGAGGTTTACTGAGCATGAGTTTTGTGCCACCATAGGAACCTATAGTTCTCAACTTACACATGATTTTGTTTTAAGTGCTCACTCAATGTACTCCTTTTGTTTCAATGCCTTTCTCCTCCTGTTGTCGATTGTCAGCCATGGACTTTCGATGGTCTACTCTCATTTGTCAATTGTTAGCCCTGAAGTTCAAATGTTCCATGACACAAAAGGCTACTGACATAAGAACTCCCAATTCATAATGATAGAAAATTGGCAATATCTACAACAAAAAGCTATCACTACAAGAAAAACAGTTTTTAGTGACAAACGGATTCGTCGCACAAAGCAGTATTTTCGTCGCACAAAGTGGTTTGTGACGAAAAGAGTTTTGTCCCCTGTTCGTCGCCTCAGCCCCGTCGCACAAAGTTTGGGCGACCAAAAGAAATTTCGTCGCCATATGTAACTCGTTTGTGATGAAACTCAAATTTTGTTGCCCTAGTGGTTTTGTGACAAATTTTTAAATTTTGTCGCCCTAATTCCTAGTTTTGTCGCCCAAAGTACCCTACTTTTGTGACGAATTTTCTTCTTTTGTAGCCCATTCTACCCCTGTTTTTTGCGATAAATTTCATATTTTGTCACAAAAGATAAAAGTAGTAAAACAGGGTTTCTCTCCCTCAATTTTCACATTTAACCTGTTTAACCCATTTGACATATTTAACATGTTTAAGCCACTATATATATACAAAACATACATGTATTATAATACAATAGTAGCCAAAACATGGTTTTTACATTTGTATTTCAATGCTAAAAACCTTAACATTTGAGAACTAAAGATTCGATAAAATAAGTGTCCACCGGCCACGAATTTGCTCCATCACATCTACTACCCAAGTTTTTTTCGGTAGTTCCTCTTGACTTGTTTCTTCCACAATTTGCTTCAAAAATATGCCCTGAAACAAAGAGAGGAAAGATTTTCACCATCATGCAAGTAGTTAAAGAACAATGACTCAAATGTAGTTTTTATTTATTAGAATGACTCAAATGCGGTTGATCTTGGAAACTGCCAGCACAAAAGTCCATAACAATCAGCAGGTATATAAGTCATCAGATAACACAAGTCCATAACAATCAAGAATCAGATATACAATAGCTTGAGGATAAAAAATTAGTAATGAAATCTGGAATGAGGTACCTGCGATGTTGTCAAATCAAATGATAAATGATCATCACTTTCCCTTTGCTGGGCACATACACACGAAAGGCCTTTTCCAAGCCATGCAATTGATCCTGCAACAACATCAGCTACAAAAGCATAGCCATCAGCAGGCTCTCGTTGTAAAATAATACAAAGAAAAAATTTATGATGCTAATGACAATTTTAGCTTTGAGAATTGACATAATTTAATTCCATTTCTTATAATTAAAAAAAGAAGACATACAGGTAGAATTCTAACCAAAAATCAATCAATCATCAATTCAAGATAACAAAGTTTCCAACCAAATCTTAAGGAAAGTCCAAAAAACAATAACTCCATGAGCAGTCAGAAGGAGCTAAATATGAGTTCAAGCTTCTAACCCAGAAATCAAACATCTCAACAGCTCCAGCAAGAGCTGTGTATACATCAACACCATTGTGTAGGAAAAACAAGCAATCAGAAAAGGTATTATGAGTTCAAGCTTCTAACCCAGAAATAGCAATACCTTGATGCAAGATGACGGGCAACAACAGTAGATCAATTCATTTCATGTTCAGCATTCAGTACAAAGAGTATATCTAAAGCACTGGCCAACCTCGGATTTGTTTATACTCTGTTTCCCCTATATGTGAAAGACTTTCAGTGAATAATTTGTAAAACAAAAAAACTGAGCTAGAACGATCATATCAGTAATCCCGGTCAAAAATTAAAGAGCAATAGAACACACTAATGAATACCAATACCTATAATATCTATGCTGGTCAGAATGATTATATCATAGAGGCTGAAACTTAGGAGTCTACACTTGTAGTCTTGTACTAACTCAAATATCAATTAATGATTGTTATGAATACAAGAAGATAGAACATACAATGAGTCTTGGATGTAAAGGAAGTGCTCTGCATATGAGAGTTTGTCAGAAGGAATCACTGGAGATCTGTCCGCCAGTCTCAGATAAGCTGCAACTACTATTGCTGGTTCTTGTGAAAGTTATGCATCACTTCTCTTTCTTATGAATGGTTATCTACACCATAATAAGAGTACTAGAAAAAGATCAATGTAGCACCAAAGAGAACAAGTGAATGGAGAAGTAGCACCAAAGAGAACCATTACACCCTCTCTTCCCTCTTCAGTCAAGAAATTAACTTGGTCTAAAATGTAAAATTATTATCAATAAATTAAGGCCACAAGCTTGAGCTGGTAGGAACAATTTGTATCTCTTGAAATTAAGAAAGGAACATCCCATAACAGTGTTAGAGAAGTGTAACTATGGGTAGTTAAAGAATGATAACTACTTGTGAAGGTAAAATTTGGTTACATTGTGACTTAGCTAACTCTTTTATTCCAAAGATTGCTTAAAATTTTGTAGGAAAAAAATATGATACTTTTATGAAAGTAGAACTCTTGTTAGATTAGTATTGTACTGCAATACCCCTAGGAAAATCATAGAAGAGCAATAAACAGTCTACAGACAGCCCAAACTCATCCAAAGAACCATTACTCTGTAGCATAATCTAAACTATTTCCCCTATCCTAATCTATGTAATTAAATAGCAATGGTGATGAATTGTAATCAGCTCACAATTAAACTTCATAACATATAATTATAATTACGTAACTAGGAAAAATGATTTCTTGCTTAGCATTAGCACCTTATCAAAATGCTCCCTCTTCATTTCTTCCAAGACCTAAAGATAACATAAACTATTTGGAAAGTAATCAAATCATTACACAGATCTCAACTTAGAGAAATGTCAAATAGACTTACTTTTCGAAATCATCAAAGATGACAGTATCCAGGACGATCTTACTGAAGCTTGAAATAGCATCCAACTCCGAGACCTAAACGGAACCAGTTGGAATGAATCAGAGTAGATACATATAGACAGAAAATGATTTTTCGGGCGGATAAATCCAGATAGGGATATGAATAGGAAGGTAGAGAAAGAAGCTTACCAAGCTGAGCAAGAGAGGAGGGAGAATGGTTACTGTAGCTCAGATTTGAGGGAACGAACCGAGAAAGGTGAAGGAGATACGAGGAGAAGGAAATGGAGCTATGACTCTAAGCTTTCGAATCTGATTTAATCAAAGATGCAGGGGATGTATTCTTAGAAATCATGAGAGTTGAACAGGGAGGGAGGGAGAGAGATTTACCTAAAGATGAAGCAATGACGAAGGAGAGATGAGCGCACAAGTATCTGGTTCCGGCGATGCCGAGGAAGACAGGGCAAGCCTGCATTGCCACATGAAATGAGCGCATCGCATTCAATTGAAAACCGAATTCATCAAATCCATAATAGGGGCGGCGGCGCGGCCGGGAGCGGCGTTGCTCGACAGCAAGCGGAGAGGTTGTAGAGGTGGACGCTTAGGCAGGATTCGTCTATTTCCTTCGCAATTTCGAACGGAAACAATCTTCGGAAAACCATGGCAGCCATTGGAGGAGAACGACGGTCGACTTTACAGGTTAGGGTTTCAGATCTGAGACAACGAAGAGAGAGGATAAAGGGAATGAGCGGCTAAGCGGGGAGGGGAGGTTTTATTAAAAGAAAAAATCTTTCATTAATTGGGCGACAAAAAAACTCATATTTGTAGCCCTTTGTTCACATGGGGGCGACAGATTCAATTTTTTGTCACAAAAATACGTTTTGGGTGACTAAAAATATTTTTGTCACGAAAGAGTTACTTTGGGCGACAAAAATAAATTTGTCACCTTTGATTTTAAAATTTGGTCGCCCATAATGATTTTTCTTGTAGTGTACTGCGTATAATGATATTATAAATTGGATGAAAATTGTATCTCACAAAAAAGCTACTGCATGCATATCACCAACTACACCTTTGTATATGTGAGATATTTTTAAAAATTATAATTACATTTAAATATATATCGACGAATAAACTCTAGTAATTGGTCGAATAATACACTATTCATAGAAAATCTATTTCAAAAAATTATAAATTAAAAACCCATCGAAATTCTATAAAAAAATTACAAAATTTAAAAAACTTCAAAAAGGACCCACGTACGAATGGTTTTTTTTTCCGATTAAGTAAAAATTTGACGCATCGGACAAGTCCGGTGGGTCGATAGTCCGAAAAATCGGAGACGGATAACCCATATATCATACATGCTAAAGACAAAAGCAACAACGAAGCAAAAAAAAAAAGCCAAAATACAAAGGTGTAGTTACAGAGACAATCTAGTACAGACGAATAAAGAACAGTAGCAGTGTGCGAGAACTTTTTCGTCAGTTGGTAGAGGCGACGTACGAATGTGATCGCTCATTCAGATGAGGAAAATGAATCAGAATCATTCTCAGAATTGTGTGTAGGTCCCATTGAATTTAATTAAAAATTAATCTTCTATTAGGATTAATCGCAACTATCTATTTTGATCAATTAACGATCCAGATTTGTTAACATTTAACATAGGTGTTTGGACACTGGATCTAACCTATATATATAATGAAATATAATGGAAATTTTCCTTTTATCTAATACCCAAGGTTACATTTCGACACACATTTGAATCGGATAGACCCACTTCTATTACAATTTTGGTCACTGAGGGCCACATATTTTTGGGTAGATTGGCCCTTCTCGAAGCCTACTAGTAACAAGCTTTAAAAAAAAGATGAGTTTGAACTCTTATATTATTAGTTGTAATTGTAGTCTAACTATTTTTTAAAAGAAAAAAAAAATGGTTGATCTAGTGAGATGATATCTAGCGAAATGAAGTCATAGTCTCCTTTCCTTGCATAAATAGCATTCATATTTTTTTTTTAGTGCAAATAAATAGCATTCATTATATATTTGAATTTCGGTGTTGTAAATACATCACGGACGGAAGGATTTTGAGTTGTGAATAGGTCAAAAAGAGTCTCATGCTGAAAGAATGAAAAAAACAAACTTAGTATATAAGTTAATTACCTCTTTCTCCCGTTTTCAATTAGTCTTATACAATATATAATAGAATATTATTCAACAAAAACAAACCTAGTATATAAATCAATTGACTTTTTTTTTTCTTACGTACGTTATCAATTGATTTTATAATAGAATCTCACTTAACTTATATGTTTAGTTAATAGTGTCATGTGCGCCTGTACACAAGCCTTTGACTACAATACTGTAATCAATTGCATTGGGATGATTACAATAATTAAGATGATCCGTAATGAGATGATTTAGATGAAAGAGGGAAAATTCAAAATTGTATATATGGACCCACATTCATCTTTTCCATTTTATTTGGGGGTTTTATTAGCCAAGGTGGTACCAAACCCTTTTCATGCACCTTTAGAAGTAGACTGTTCTATTACCACTAGCACTAAGTGCTAACTACTTACTTTCCCTATATATAAAGTATCAATCATCAATGTCCATGGCCACATAGCCATTCCACACCACCCCTCACCTCCCTATATTCAAGATTCAAGCTGTCACAAACAAGAGACCCAAAACTCATCCCAGTATGAATCTCTCAGTGAATGGGCAATCTCAGGTGCCTCCAGGCTTCAGGTTTCATCCTACTGAAGAGGAGCTTCTTCACTACTACTTGACGAAGAAAGTCGCTAACGAGAAGATCGATCTCGATGTCATCCAAGACATTGATCTTAACAAGCTTGAGCCTTGGGACATTCAAGGTACATATCCATATAATCCAATCATGATATCATATATATACATGTGTATGTATCTCACTTGTCCTTTTAAGCATTTTAATTTGTAAGGACTTGCATTGCACATAGTGCTGATCGATTTGGTTTTGTTTGCTTGTTTTGTTGTGGTGAAGCGAAATGCAGGATAGGATCAACCCCACAAAATGACTGGTACTTCTTCAGCCACAAGGACAAGAAATACCCAACTGGGACGAGAACGAACCGGGCAACCGCGGCTGGGTTCTGGAAGGCCACCGGGCGTGACAAGGTCATCCGTGGCAGCTCCAACCGAATCGGGATGAGGAAGACGCTCGTCTTCTACAAGGGGAGAGCTCCCCATGGCGAGAAATCCGACTGGATCATGCACGAGTACCGCCTTGATGATAACACCCATGACCTTAATGTAAGCTTCCTTATATAACATGCTTGGATTTGTACCTTCATAAGCTCAATTGCATCTTCACACCTTCCTATGGTGTCCTCAGATGACCGCTCTCTATTTACCAAAATCAAGATGTGAAATTATACTGCAGGGGTCTTATCTCAGTGGAGATCAGCCTGCAGGAGGAGAGGAGGGATGGGTAGTATGCCGAATTTTCCGAAAGAAGAACTATGTGAAAGCCCTTCAAAACCCTGCCAACCGAAGCTCGGGTATCTCCATGGATACCCACAAGCTCAGCTCCAAGACCCATCATGGCCTGGATCAAGTAGTTTCCGCCTCAACCGAAGACGAAAGCAAGAGCAAGAACACAATTAGGCATGTTGACAGCAACATGGATAAGATGGTCCCAGATGGGTTCATGCACCTCCCTCAGCTGAACATTCCGAGCGATCAGCCGATGGTCAGCTGTCCCGCGGAATCTCATCATCATCATCATCAGCTGAATTGGGTAGAGCTTGATAGGTTAGTGGCGTATCAGCTAAATGGGCAGGCAACAACAGAGGCTTCAGAGTCAACAAGTAGACAACAACTATCATGCTTCAGCAATGACAATGATGTCATGCCTTTCTACCTTGCAGCTGGTGATTCAACTGCTGCTGTTAATGCTACCACTTTTCAGGATCTCTTACGCTCTCAATCAACGCACGTATACGACAACGAAGCCATTGATGATCAGCTCTGGAGCTTCACCAAACAGTCCTCTTCAGCTTCATCTTTGGACCCAGTATGCCGCTTCTCGGTATGATTTGCGTCATAATGGGTTCGACATATTCTTGTCAAACTAGATGCATATATATATATATATATATACACGTATGTATGTTTTTATGCTATACATTATACATGTATACATTAATTTGTAACAAAGGTAACAAGAAGATATTATATATTTGTAGTTCAGGAGTGTGATCAATAAGTGTTAGTCCATAGACATGACAGATCATAACTTTTTTTAGTAGTGGGATCTCTATGTTCTGTTGCTTCTCTCGGTTAGATTCGCAAGAGATATTGTTCATATGGAATCATAATTTTTTTTTATGAGATATATAGATAGATAGGTACCTGATCATTGTATATATAAATAATAAATCACATGTACACAATCCTTTTAGTGTATCATAATCTGACTCATATTTGAATTTACATTATCAACGGATCCGTTATTAAAAGTAACTTGTGATTATTTCGTGGTATTAGGTGATTATTCGTTGAAATGAAATTATTCAGTACTGGACGATTATTCATTAAAATGAAATTTATTTTTTGTTTTTACACTTTTTGTACAAATGAAAAATTACATTGTTATATGCGAATAATTATATGTAAACAGACGAATAATCATGAGAAAAAAGACGAATAATTTATGCGTACATTATAAGATAGACCTGTGTACCCCAGGTTGAGGCAGTTGTCCTGCAACTCGGGTTGTTGGAAGCTCGGAGGTTAGGGATCCGAAGATTTGCGGTGGAGGGAGATTGTCTCACGATCGTGAATGCGGTCAGTGGTCCTTGGCCGACTTCTTAGGAGACTGAAATCCTTATGTCGGATGCTCTTTGTCTGCTCCGCTTTGAGACGGCTTCCGTGTCTCACATTTCCAGAGAGAGGAATAGAACGGTTGATCGACTCACTCATATGGACTTGGAGTCCGACTCGTTGTCCTGGAGTTCTGATTCAGAGTTCCAAGCTCTCGTCCGTATGGATGCTCTTGGGTGGTGGTATAACTATAACCGTGGTTGAGCACCCCCAAATTCACCTGTATAAAAAAAAAAGAAAAAAAAATTGAGTGCAAGGTAGAGAAATTCTTTAACTTCTCTCTAGGATTCTAAACAGAGGACGGAACCCCCAAATCGACTATCCTCAAACCCTCAATTACTATCGATCAGTATCAACCACCACCAGTTGCCTCCACCATCGCCGACTGGCCACCACCAACAGCCCTACACCACCACCACCACCACCGATTCCGCCTCCAAGGCCTTCTTAGTGCATATGGAAAATCTAGCTCTTTCGGGAGACCCAAATAAGCCCTTAGGAGGATCTAAAATCATCAATTGGGATAATAGGCCCAACAGATTCGGAGATAAAATCAGGACAAATCGAATCACTTAAGAGTAGATCAACCTGGTGTTGGTGGTGTAGCGTTTTTTCGTTGGCTTTCTTCTTTGTCGTTGTCTCCGCTTTTGCCTCCGCGCCTCCTCTTCCAACCACCATCACTAAAAGCAACTCATTGACCTCTCAACTTAGAGATGTATATATCTCGCATATGGATTTTCTTCTAATAGAAGAGTCTTTAGTCCACCAAGTTCGCCCCGCATATTAGAAGCTCCATCGTATCCTTGACCTCTCAACTTAGAGATGGATAAGCCATACTTAGCAAAAAACTCTTCAATACCCCTTTTCAATGAAACTGAAGTGGTGTCGACAACATGAACAACTCCAAGAAACCGTTCCATCACTTCTCCACGGTTGTTTACATATCTCACAACAATGGCCATTTGTTCTTTGATTGAAATGTCACGAGCCTCATCAATCAACAAAGAAAACACTTTATCTCCAACATCGGCCAATATAGCTTTTATCGTCTCTGAGCCACATGCAGAAATAAGATCCTTTTGAATCTTAGGACTGGTAAGTTGATGATTTAATTGTGCATTCTCCTTCATCACCTTTGCAACATCAACATTACGAGCACTATACCAGTCAACAATTTCCAAAAAGTTTCCCTTACTCAACAAGCTTGTTGGCTCATCATGTCCTCGAAAAGCCAACGCTTAACAAAGTAGCAATCGAACAACATCTAATATTGCGGTCAATAGAATGCGGTATGCAATAGCTAGTGATTGCTTACCAGAAGAAATACACTTTTCAATACATTGTCTTTGACCTTGAAATTTAAAGAACATAGTTCGAGCTTCATTGTGATAACTTCCAGCACTTCCCACATGATCTCTGAACTTTTCAGAAGCCTTCATCCAATTACGAAACCCCGTTTCCACAAACACATCAGACCCATATCCTCTATTCTTCATATTAGGCTTGAACAAATAACACCAGAAACAAAATGCAGCATCTTTAGAAACACTGTACTATAACCAATCCCACTTCTTGAACCAATCTTTCACAAAAGACCTACTCTTCGGTCCGAATTCAGTTCGAGGAAAATCATGTGTTAATGGTTGACAAGGACCTTTAACCACATACATTCTCCTCATTTCATCTCTATCAGAAGGATCATAATCGTCAATAGGCTTGCGCAACCCTGGATCACTATTAAACTCAAGTTCATCTTCACATGTATTTTCCGTTCAAGCTCTTTTTTCTCTCCTAACCCCATCCACAACCACATCACCTCTAACCACATCTACACTCACATCTTCTCCAACCACACTATCGGTCTCCGGATTACCAACACTTTTGCCAATCCCTTGTGATTGATTTGGAGTAGCGGAGGAGCCAATATTTGGGATAGATGTAGTCTTAGTTCGAATAACAAATTTATCCATGTTCCTATTCAAACAAAATGCTAACCAATTTAAGATTAATCTCAATGCAATATCAATTTCAATTCAATATCAATCCTAAAATCAATCTCAATTCAAACAAAATCCAATCTCAATTCAAAACAAAATAAAATATCAATTTCATGTTCCTATCTATTCAAACAAAATGCTAACCACTTCAAATCCAATTCAATATCAATCTCAATCCTAAAATCAATCTCAATTCAAACCTCTCACTTCAATCTCAATCTCAATTCAATTGGAAAATCTATCTATTCAAACAAACTACTAAAACAAATTACAAATTTACAATTCCACATTAATCTCAATTCTAAAACAATAATCGCAATCAATTTGTAATTTGGAGAATCGAAGATTACCTTTCGACTTTCGATTGAAACTTCGACAGTAGAGAACGGTTGACACAGGTCACACTGCGACTCCGGTCGACGACGTGGCTCCGGTCGGCGACGGCGTGGCTCCTCGCCTCCTCCTGTCGACTAGACGTCGGGGACGTGGCGGAGAGGCCTGGACGGAAGGAAGGAAGAACAGGACATCGGGGGCGTGGACGGAAGGAAGGAAGAAGAGTATGCCGGCGTGGCGGTGGCTCCGGTCGGCGACCGAGTCGGAACTGGGGAAGGAGGCGACGATGGGATGAAGAAGGCGGACAACCGGGAGAGATGTGGACAGTGGGGAAGGGAAGGACTGAAGGAGGCGGACGACTGGGAAGGAGAACGCAAAGGCGAGCTTGAAAAGTTAGGGTTAACCCCCCCAAAACGACGTCGTTTTGGTTAATTTTTTTTTAATTATTAGTATTACTTAATTCTGGGGCCGAGGGGGGTCACGTGACCCCCAGGACCCCCCTTGGGTCCGCCACTGATTGGGCCCAAGTTTCCCAAAAACCAAAGAAAAAAACATGTTTTTTTTTAATTTTAACTAGTTCATTCTAATACTTGGTTTCCAAGTATTGTGGAAATAATTAAAACAAAATAAATCTAACCCATCTAGCTAGGTTAGCATACAATCTGTCCAAATCATACACTTTGCCCGATTTTTCGTGGTTGGTTTGAGTATGTATTTTGGCGTGATCTTGATGCTTGGTGTTTTGGTTGATGTTGATGTGCGGTATGAGTCATGTCTGGTAGGGTTTGTGGTTGTGAGTTTATTACAGCTGCGAGTTTAGGAGGAGCTTCCCTAGAGTCCTTTCTTCACATGAATAGGAGATCATTTCCTGTTGTACCTGCTTTCAAGCGGTGCTACTCAAGTATTGCTTGGCTTGTCTTCCATTAGTTTCTTCAACTGAAGTGTAGGCATATGGTCACGTGTGGCTTTCTTCAATGCCTTTCTCCTCCAGCTCTATTTCTATCCCCGTAAGTGCGCCCAATTTGTTTTTGTTGTATATTTTATCCTTTCACGGTTTATCATTTGTCGATTTTCCCAATCCCAAGAAGATCTAAGTATTTTTGGATTTCGAATCATTTCTTAATAAAAAAAACATGGTTGGGAGGGAACTTTGGGGTGGTTCAAAATGAAGAGGATTAGATTTCCATGAAAGGAAATCAAGAAAACAGAAGGAAAGTAGAAATCGATCAGAGAGAAATCAAGAGTTTGTTACAACTGATCAAACTGAATTACAAAACTCGGAATAGGGGCTAAGTTTTATAATACTAATTCGTATATAAACAACGTCACATTGACTCAATTTTATTCCATTTACAAACATCAGTGAGTTACATCCCTCCTTAAGCTTGGCACGAGGAACAGAGACAAGACCAAGCTTGGAGGAAAGAAACTAGCGTTGCTGAGCCCCTAAGGGTTCAGTTAAAATATCAGTGAGTTGAAGGTGGGACTGGACGTGCTGAGTGTGAAGAAACTGGGCTTGAACCATTTCACGAACAAAATGCCCATCAATGCGGATGTGCTTGATGCATTCGTGAAACACTAGATTGGCAGTGACGCTCCGGGCAACCTTGTTGTTACAATGAAGGGGAATGGGAAGGGAGATCTCAACCTGAAGATCCTGAAGTAAACCCTCAAGCCATACACCTTCATTTGTAGCAGCTAACATGGCTCTGTATTCACTTTCCGCATATGATTTGCTCACAGTTTTTTGCTTCTTTGTCTTCCAAGAGACAAGAGCACTGGCAATGAACATGCAATAACCAGTAAGAGATTGACAGGTGAAGGGACAATTACCTCAGTCAGCGTCGTTATAAGCCCGAAGAGATAGATCCGAGGCACAAGGATAAAACATAGCCTGGTTAAAAGTTCCTTTTAAGATATCAAAGAAGAAAATAAGCTGCTTGAAGATGAGGAACTCTAGGTGTGGAATAAAACCAACTTAGCTGCTGAACTGAGTAGGATATATCAGGTCGACTTGAAATAAGATACAAGAGACGACCAACAAGCCTCCTGTATTGCTCAAGAGAATCGAGAACATCACCCTTTGAAGATGATAATTTCATATTCTTTTGCATATGAAATGAAGAGCAAGGATGTCGAGAATGTATTTATGTTGTTTTAAAAGAATGCCAAAAGGAGATTGAGTAATGTCCATACCAAGGAAATAATGAGAAAGGCCTAAGTCCTTAATAGTAAAAGCCGAATCAAAGGCCATCTTAGTTGCAGAAATTGTAGAAGGAGAATCACCGGTGAGCAAAAAATCATCTACATAGACCAAAGCAACCGTGAAAGATCCATTTGCAGACTTGAGAAAGAGGGAATGTTCCTGAGATGATTGCTTGAAATCCAATTTGATGAGCAATTGACCGAGCTCAATGTTCCACTAGCCCATGGCCTGTTTGAGACCATATAGATATTGAAGAAGGCGATAAACTGGGCCAGGTTTGTGACCATGAAAACCAGAAGGGGGAAGCATATATACTACCTCATCCAAATAGCCATGAAGTAAAGCATTGTTGATATCCAGTTGATGAAATGCCCAGTTATGAGCAGCAATAGAGAAAGAACAACCCAAACAGTGGTAAATTTGGCGACAGGGCAAAATGTATGCTTGTAATCTTTGTCTTTCACTTGATGATAACCTTTTGCCACAAATGTGCTTTGTAACGATCCACTATTCCATCAACCTTATATTTCACTCGATAAACCCCAACCAATGGCTCGTTTACCGAGAGGAAGAGAGGCCTGAGATTGGAGTCAGGAGCTTGAAGCTTCGGGTGTGATTGGAGTCAAGAGCTTGAAGCTCCTATGACATAGCATCCAGGGGTGATTGGAGTCCAGAGCTTGAAGCTCCTATGACATAGCCTTAATCCATTCAGGATTGTTCTTGGCCTAAGAGTAGTAGCTGGGCTCTGGAACATAAAAAACTTTGAACAATGAAGCTCTGTAGGCGGGTGAAAGGTGATCAAAATTAGATAGCTTAAAGAGCTGAAAAGAAAATGATGAAGAATAAGAGGAAGAGGATGGATTATGTTCAGAAGGGATGTGACTGCAAATAAAATCATGGAGTTTGGAAGGTAAGTCTCTCTGGCGCGTAGAGTAGTGAGGAGCAATAATGATGGAAGAAGAAGATGAGGAATCACAAGAGGTGTTAGAATTGTCTGTTGGGGAAGAAGAGGTAGATTTTGGAACAATCAAATCATGATAGAAAAAAGGATTTGATGTATTATCATGAGAGGAGTTCTCAGAAATGGGAACAAGTAGAGTGGCTGTATCAGAAAAAACATGAGGATCGGAAAATGAAGCAGGAAAACCATCAAAGCCAGAAATGAAAGGAAGAACGGTATGAGAATAGGACGTAGGGGAAACAGTTGTAGAATATTTAAAAGGAAAGGTATCCTCCTTAAAAACCACATCTCTACTCACAAAAATAGAGTGGGTGGAAAGGTCATAGAGCTTAAACACTTTTTGACTAGGAGGATAACCAGTGATTACACATTTACGAGCAGAGGGAAGAAACTTATCTTTGTGAACCTTCAATTGTAGAGCAAAGCATAGAGAGCCAATTGTGCGAAGTTCATCATAAGAAGGAGCTTTTCCATAGAGCTGCTCATAAGGAGTTTTCCAATTAAGAACTGACGAGGGTAATTTGTTGATGATATATGTTGTTGGTAGAACACATTCGCCCCAGAATTTGAGAGGTCAGCAAGCATGGATCCGCAAAGCTCTTGCGGTCTCAACAAGATGGCGATGCATACGTTCAACTCTCCTATTTTGCTGGGGCACCCTTGGAACAAATATTTGATGGATAATACCATGCTTATAAAATAAATCATGGCACTTGGAAGATACAAATTTAGTTCCATTATCCGAACGAATGCACTTGATCATGGTATGAAACTAGGTAGCAACAAAAGCAATAAAATGCTCAAGAACTCTGAAAACTTACAACTTATTCTGCAATAGGAGAATCCAGGTAATTTTGGAGTAATCATCAACAATAGTAAGGAAGCAACAAGCCCCACAAAGAGCTTGGACACGATACGGTCCCCACAAATCAATATGGATCAAAGCAAACACATGTGTCACGGAGGACATACGTACGTACTCTTCATGAAAGGTAACTTGTGATGTATAGCCAAGAGCCAAGTTTCACATAAATAATTGTCAAATCCAGAACAATTTGTTAAATTCAAATGTTTCATGACAAAAATGAATGATCCAAATGAGTAGGTAACATATGCATAGTATTCGTAGTGACAACCTCATTACAAAAATGACGAGAAGCAATAGGAGTAGCTGAGTCTCTTTTAGAAGTGCTTGAAGGTCCAGCTCTCAACAAATATAGCCCTTTGTTCTCAAGAGCAATAAGCAGCAAGTGCTTAGTTAAACGATCCTGGAAAACACAGAAGTTTTCAAAGAAAATGATGAACAATGGCTTGTCTTTCAAGAGCTTTGAAACTCACATCGGATTATGTTGAAATTCAGGGACAAATTGAACATTGTCTAAATGAAAAGAAGAATTAATCATCATCACACTGCCAGAATGAGACATAGATGTAGCATAATCATTTGGTAATCCCAAAATCACAAGCTTATGCAACTTAACAAGAGAGGTAAACATGCTCGAAGAAAAAGCTATATGATCAGTGACACCAGAATTAACAATCCATTGAAGGCAATCAAAAGGCCGACTACTCTTATCAGATAAAACTTCCATGTTAACTGCAAAACTAACAAAGCCATTATCAGGTGCAGTAGTGGGAGAAGGTAGTTGGCATTTTCCTTTCATCAACCTAATAACCTCATTGTAAACAACATTGACCATGGAGGGATCACCTCTGCTATCCTCAGATCCATAAAACTAAGAAGAACCATATCTAGTAGATTGTCTATCTACAGTGTGATCAATATGACTATCATACTAAGGGGTTTCTTGCACATTAGTAGCTATTTTGGTTGAATACTTATGACAAGGGCCAGTAAACCAATCGGGATACCCGATCAACTTGAAACAACTTTCCTTAAGGTGATCACGTTCATTGCAGTAGCTGCAGTACCTTTCAAACCTTGCCTTCTTAAAATCCTTCCTCCCTGGTAAATTCGGCTTGGAGGAAGGTTGGAATGACTGGGTAGAAGAGGAGTTTCGATTGACAGTAAGCACATATTTCTCATCAGTCGAAGATTGAGAAGAAGTGGAGCCCTTCAAACCTCTCTTAACCTGAACTGTCATCTGATATGCCTTACTCACAGTAGGAAATGGATCTGTTACCAAGATACTACGAACACTATCAAAACTATCATTAAAACCAACAAGAAATTGCATCAACTTAAGCTGAGAATCTTTGTCAATGATTTTCTTTAATAAGTTGCAACTACATCGGCTCAGAGCACCACAAGTGCAAGTTGGCATACCTTCAAGAGTTTGAATCTCATCCTAAAATCGTTTCATTTTGCTAAAGTAAATGGAAAATAGGAAAAATTTATTGACAAAATTACTAACATCCTTCCTCAACTGATAGATGAGAGGTGTGTTAGTTTCACCAAACCTCTCACAGATCTCCTCTCAAAGCTCTTTCGAAGATCCAGAGTACATAAAATTTTCAGCAATCTCACTATTCATGGAAGTAACAATCCAACTCATTATCATAAAGTCACACCTAAGCCATCAGTCATAATTGGCGTCGTCCTCCATCGGTTTAACACGGGAACCAGCTATAAAAACTAGTTTCAATTTCGTGCCTAAGGCCATACAAATGCATCTACTCCAGCTCGAGAAATGAGAACCAATAAGAGCATTCGGACCATACCTGGATGGTCAAAATTTGATAAGAACAAAGGATAATTAGAATTCATCGATGTTCCACTATTCGCCGATGATCCACTAGTTTCAGTGGTTTGCTGATTGAAAACACGATTTGCATCTATAATCGCAGCACACTAGAACAACAATTAAAGAACGGAGCTACGAAACCGACCTTGAATCACTTTAAGGATCTGATACCATGAAGAGGATTAGATTTCCATGAAAGGAAATCAAGGAATCGGAAGGAAATGCATAAATCGATAAGAGAGAAATCAAAATTTTGTTACACCAAAAAATAAAGGGAAAATGACCAAAAATAATACAAACTATCAGCGGTGAACCAAAAATAATACGAACTTTCAAAACTACCAATTCATATACAAACTATTACACATTAAACCAAAATTGATATAGAGTCTAAAATTCACAAACTCTAAATTCATTTGAACTCAATATATAGTTAATAATAAGGCGTAACTTCATAAAACCACCCTTTATTTCACCTTTTGTTCACAAAACCACCCCTTATTTTCTAAATTACACTTAACCACCCGTTATTCATGAAAACCTATCAAGTCACCACCCATCTTCAATTCTCTTTGTTATCGGCTCTAAAATGATTGGTAAATGACTATATTACCCTTAACCCTATATAAACCTATTTCAAGAAACCTATCAATTTCCCACCGTCGGTCTATTTGAAGAGCACCAGGAGAGACAAAGCCTCTTCCTTCCGGCTTCCGTGTTCTACGATTTTGGTTCGAGAATGACATACTTTGTCCTCGTTGTTCAATGCTACTGCGCAATCTTTGTTCAACGATGACGAAATTGGGAATCAAGACCGACTAGCCGATGATGATGAATAGATGTTAGTTTTATGAGATTTTAATTTGGGTTTCAAATTTTCCAGGTAAATCGTACCAATTTATTGAGCTTAGGTTTAATTTAGATTTCAATTTAGGGTTATTTAATTTAGATTTTATAGATTTTTTGGTTTCAATGTTTCCAACCGATTTAGGTTTCTTGAAATAGGTTTATATAGGGGTGGACATGGGACGGGACGAGATTGCGGTAATCCTGCGTCATGTCCCACGTATTTTTTGTGGGACGGGATTGATTTTTTTTTTTCAAATCCCACCGGGTCTTGTCCCTAACGGGACGGGACGAGATTTGTCCCTCGTAAAAAAAATTAAAAATTAATCCAATTAACTCTAAAAATACCAAACAATAAAGATGTCAAACCGTACCAAATCCCATTACAGTATTAAAATTCTTACATTATTTGTTATATGTTTGTCGAGAGCTGCCAATAAAATGCAATGATGGATGTTTTTAATCTAGTTTTTTAATTTTAATTATATACATATATATATATATATATATATATATATATATATATTATTTTATATATATATATATGCGGAACGGGATTTGCGGGATGCGAAGTTGCGAACTCTCCGTCCCGCGTAATTTTAGCGGGATGGGATTGATTTTTTTTTTCTAAATCCCACCGGGATCGGGACGGAATGCGGGACGGTATGGGATTTGTGCCCACCCCTAGGTTTATATAGGGTTAAGGGTAATATAGTCATTTGCCACTCATTTTAGGGCTGCTAATGGATAGAATCGAAGATGGGTGGTGACTTGATAGGTTTTCATAAATAACGGGTGGTTAAGTGTAATTTAGAAAATAAGGGGTGGTTTTGTGAACAAAAGGTGAAATAAAGGGTGGTTTTATGAAGTTACGCCTAATAATAAATTGTGGGCAAAATTGTAAAATTTACAATTTCATTCTCCCTCCCCAATCTGTAGAACAAAATCAAGAACAGTTGGTGGCGGTAATGGCGGACCTGCAAATCGTGAGCCATGAGGTCGACGGCGACCGGCTGCGAGACCACAAAAGCGACCGGACATCCATCAATCGCACATCCCCAACCCACAATAACGCCAGGCGACAAGCCAAAAGAAACCCCAGGACCACTCTCCTCGAAGGCGAGGAGCCGCTTCACCAGGCGGGTGACGAGCTCCACGTCGAGGAGGGTCCCACACGCCGCACAGGAAGTTGCACGGAACGACGTCATTCTCGACGGGAGGCAGGCGTCGTCGAACCAGTACTCCGGAGGCGCCGAGCCGAGGGATAGGTCGGGGGCGGAGGCTTTGCGGTGGGGGTTGTGGGCGCCTCCGGAGGGATCGAACCAGTCCGTTTGTGGTCTCGCAGCTGGTCGTTGTCGACCTCATGGCTCTCGATTTGTAGGTCCGCCATTGCCGCCGCCAACTGTTCTTGATTTTGTTCTACAGATTGGGGAGGGAGAATGAAATTGTAAATTTTACAATTTTGACCACAATTTATTATTAATTATATATTGAGTTCAAATGAATTTATAGTTTGTAAATTTTGGACTCTATATAAATTTTGGTTTAATGTGTAATAGTTTGTATATGAATTGGTTGTTTTGAAAGTTCGTATTATTTTTGGTTCACCGTTGATAGTTCGTATTATTTTTGGTCATTTTTCCAAAAATAAACTAGGACAACTTTAAAGAACACATAAAAAAAATGAACGCGCCTTCGCGTGAGACGATTCTCCTCTTCAACCTCCAGCTTTCAGAAGCCTCCCCTATTCTTGCCCTAATCCGCACATCAACTCCTAAATCAGCACCTCTGTCTTGGATTAAAATCCGATTCTTGCTCCCAAACACATTATTCCCGACGCCGGATCTAGCCAAATCGATTGCTGTCGGGCCTGGTCCTCCCACTCCCAATTGCTATCAACCTTCAATTTATCATCCAAAATCTTGATGTTATCAGTATCGGGTTTATTCCCTCAATCAGGGGGTCTCACCCATGCCAAAGTGTTCTCGGCAAAAAGCCCTCAAATCAAAGCATATGGAAGACGGATTCAGTGAATCGAAACTTCCTTCAGGTCTGCATATCTCTCTATCTTCGATTTTAAAGGTTGATTTGGCTTGTTTTCTGGCGGGCTTGGGTTATCAAGGTTTGCTGGGGAGGAGCTTGCGGGTTTGGCTGGCTGTTCTTCTGCGGGACAGTCGTTTCTGTCAGTCTTCGTTCGTTCGGAAGCACTTTCCTTGGCTTCCGGTTTCATATGTCCGTTCAGGCCCTGTCGGCCTGGGTTTGGTACTCCACTTACACTCTGACTCTTCTACTACAGGTATCCTCTTTCTTTGGACTGATCCTCTTGCTACATGCTATTGGATGTGGTTTGATTTACCTCTGTATAACCCTTGCCGGGTACTGTTATTTTGATTCACACCCTAATTGCCGATTTAGTGTTATTTGCTACTAGCCTGAACTACACAAACCTGAACATGAGTTCATCATGTCTCATACAAATGTAACCACCAATTGCTTGCTTACTAGGCACAATCACACAATTTGGAGTTCATCTACAATTCGGTTTGGGTTGAGTGACTTATTTTTACAATTCGGTTTGGGTTGAGTGACTTATTTTTAAACATTCAGGGGTTTTCAATCCCTTATACCAATCACACTTATATTTATGCACTTATTGGTAAGTCCTTCATGGGCTTTGTGTGTAAGGAGGGCACTCCTGTTTTGGGTGTACTTAACCGGTTGGATTATACCCATCATTATAGTTTATTATTTGAAACTCAATTTCATGGGGTTTGGTTTGCTCCCTTGCTGTGTACGTCTTGCACCTTCTGTTTCTGTTTTTACTGCTTGTGGTGAGCTGTTTTGAGTGCAGGTCTATCCTGGACTTGCTCCTAACCTCGGCTGATTTTGTCACCAACACTTGTAACCATCGGGAGTATGTTGCACATATGCTACTTATGCCACAATCGGGCAATGATAACACAATTTTTTTGGGCTGCACAAGCCTTATTTCGGTACTACTTTGGATGGATGATGTCCATGTTTTATGCCATGTTTTATATCTACTGTTATATCGATTTCTGCATGCATTTCATGCATTTGGGCTAAAATAATACAGAATCTGTGTAAGTTATGTTTATTTGCAATATATGGAGGTCTACACAAGTTTTTGTTATATTTGACAGAAATCGGACGCACTTTGGAGCTTAAAGGAACCTCATGGAGAAGCTAAAGAATGGTGCAGCTAGAGAAGAGGCCATTTTTCTTCATTCTTCTTTCTGAGCCAAGCTTTGATGTCTTCATAAGAGTTGTAGCCCTCGAAAAGATCTTTCCAACGCATGGTCATATGCGTCAATCCAACGAACAAGGACTCGGGAAAGTGCGTTTTAAGAACGGAGCAGAAAGCTGAGAAAACCTTACTCGAGATCGAGTACACTCTACTCGAGATCGAGTACACTCTACTCGAGATCGACCAAAAGTGTCCGAGGAGAGCCTGGTCGAGGAAGAGCTGATCGAGAAGACGAAGACGAGGACATGCCGAGTTACACTCTACTCGAGATCGAGTAGACCTACTCGAGATCGAGGAGCCCGGAAGCCGTGTCCGAGCATGTCGAGCAGAATCACCCGAAAAGACCTAGTCGACAAGGCCAGTCTAGTCGAGATCGACAAGGGGTACTCGAGATCGACTAGACCCGTTAGCCAAGTCCGAGCCACATCGAGCACCAGTTAGCCGAGACGCCGAGCCAAGCCCAGTCGACAACAATCCTACTCGAGATCGACAAGACCTTTGTCGAGATCGACGACGGTTCCAGAATCCGCGTTACTCGGTTTGACGAATCCTACTCGGTTTGGGATTGCTTGGGCCCGAAGATTGCCGATTCTATCCGAAATTATCAAGATACATCATGAAGGAGAGGATCTATCCACTTTAAGACTTTTAGATATATTTCCTTATTTTGGATTTAATTCCTTTGTTGCTTTTATTTATCATTATGCTTTTAGATATAGTTTTAGATATAGATAAAGATTTCTATCCTTGAGTAGCAAGGTTTAGAGGGCTATAAATAAAGCCCATGGGGCTGATTTTAGATACATTCAATTCCAGTTAGAGAAGTAGTTCACAGAGACGGTTTAGGGAGTTCAGAGGTTTTAGGGTTTTGGCGTTCAACGAGAGTTGGATCGCCGGGATTGTAAAGTCTTTGAATTTAGTTTAATGCAAGTTGTTATTTCTTTTCAATCAATTTCTGAGGTTGCAATGAAGCGCGAGTAGTCCACCCACTTCTAGGGTTGGGGTGAGCCCGACGATAGCCATGCACGTTTGAGGTAAAGATCTGACTTTTATCATGTTTTGAGCATCTACTACTTGTTTATGTGTTTATTACCCATCTAATGGAGATCCATGTTAACAACTTGGATTGTAAACATAAAATCGGTAGATACAATTAGGGTTTCTTGAAAGAGTTGTCTAATTGTTGGAAAATGCGAAAGCTTGTCCTTGATGCAATTCACATGATTATATGTTTATCTCTGCCTTATGCATGCTTGGTTATCGTTGTTGCAAACCCCAATCTTGGAAGCCTTTTACATTAAGTTTACTTCGAAGTCCCAAAGCATTTGCCTTTACTTTATTTCTTTGTTTCGTTTTATTCTCTGTCTACTCGATCTCGACCAAGCCTGGTCGATCTCGAGTTACTGATTCTCGATCTAGCATCGCTGTAGCTTAATTGTGCAGGTACTCGACAAGACAAGCCGAAGTCGACGAGGACTCTACTCGATATCGAGTAGCCCCTAGTCGATATCGACTACACCCGGTGCTTGCTGCTGCGCTGTGTTCGACTGTCCGATCTTCTGTCGACTACCCTAGTCGAGATCGAGGACCCTGTTGTCGACTTCTGATCGTGAGATTTCTCCGCTGCCTAGGATCCGCTGACACGCTTCCTCGTGGATCGATCCTGACTTCCCGCTGCTGCATCAGGAGGAGGTCTTGTAATTATTTGCAAGGGACGAAATCTGGTTTGCTGTGATTTATTTCTATTTTATTATTGCAAGTCTCGATTTCCTCCTATCAACAAATTGGCGCCGTTGCCGGGGAGGCTATCATTCGCGCCTTAGGTAGTTAAATCTCACATCTGCTTTGAGTTATTATACAGGTATATGCGCCGTTCTGGTCTACCACCTGAGTTTGACAGCTTAGACGAACCAGAGCGTTACCTACACATCCACTCTAAACTCAAAAGGATCATGGCGGCCGCTGAAACACAAGAACAGCTGATTGCCAGGCTTACAAGGGAGCTAGCCGCAAAGGATACCACTATCGCCAATGAAAGGGCAGCGAGGGAACAAGAAGCTGAGCACGCAAGGCAAGCAGAAATTGAGTGCCTGAATCGGCAATTCTAATCCCTGATAACTCTTTTGAAATTCGCACTCAATTTCTGATAGAGCTTAAAAACAATGATTTTCATGGAAGATTTAATGAGTGTCCTCTTGAACATATTACCAATTTTCATGACATGTGACGTACTCTTGTTGAAGGTACAACTCTGGAATATGTCAAGATGAAAGCTTTCCGCTGGTCTCTCGCTGGACCCGCACTGAAGTGGCTTGAAGGGCTGAAACCAAGATCACTCACAACATGGGCCCAAGTAGAGCAAGAGTTTCTGAACAAATACTTCCCACCCGCCAAAATAGCACTTCTCCGCCAGAAAATCACCGCCTTCAAACAGAAGCAAGGGGAACCGCTGACAAAGGCATGAGAACGCTACAAAGAACTGCTGCGATCTTGCCCTACTCATGGACAACCACCCTATGTCATTCAAGAGATCTTCTTCAACTCTCGTGATCAAGTCACTAAGGACAGAATCAACCATTATACTCGCTATGAGTATCTGACAATGCCACCAAGCGACGCATGGGGTGTGCTAGAAAAGCTCACTAACTACGACAACAAATATGGGGCTTCTACAAACTATGATGAGAGCACCTATGCCAGACCAGCCCCATCTATGCCACTCTATGAGCCAGTAAAGGAGATTGACCCAGATGTCAGGGAGCAGTTCTACAGAGACCAGAATCGCAAGCTCCTCAAACAAGTCAAATATTTATCTGTCAATCAGTCTTGCATCGAATGCGGATCACAGCGGCACACCACTACTGAGTGCCCACACACTGAGCAAGTCAGGATGGCAGAGACACATGAAGAGGCAGCCTACGCTGGGGGTACCAATCGATACATGGGAGATCAAAGGTTCTATCAACCACAGTGGAACCAAGGTCCTCCTAGGAATCACCCACCCTATAGAGCTCCAGGACATCCAGAAAGGGATCAAAAGAAGGATGATCTGCAGCTGATCCTTGAGGAGATGCGTCGGAATCAGGGCACCATCAATAATCAGTTCGAGAACATCACTACAAAATTTGGAGAACTGGACATCTGGAAAAGAGGAATAGAGACGCAGATGGGTCAAATCGATGCACAGATCCCACGACAGCCCGAACAACTCCATGGGCAAACAGAACCAAATCCTAAAGGGAAAACCGGACACGTCGCAGCTATCAAACTCAAGAGTGGGCATCAATTACACGAGCTAGAGGTCGGGAAACAGCAAAGCAAGGCAGAGCAGCAACTCGAGACAGAGCAAAGCCAACTCGATCTCGAGGAGGGTGTACTCGATATCGACAAGCCGCTACTCGACACAGACTAGAAGCTGAGCTCAGACTCCACTGCGCAGACCAGCAACTCCAGGTCGACCACCCTACTCGATGTCCGACAGGCTTGGCGTCTAGATAAAGCCGGTTCTTATATGTTTAAGCTCGTTCAGAAGACCAAACTAGACAAATATGATCAAGATCTTCTAGCAATACAAGCTGCACTCATTGTCTCCTTTGACGACAGGAAGTGTCTACTACAGAAACGACTTTTGGCTAAACGGGAGAGACTCCTTGACTTCCAACGCTCTTATTGGCGTCAGCGAGCTAAGGCAAAACATACTAAGCTTATTGACTCTAACTCCGGGTATTTCCATCGAGTTTCAACATTCAAACGTAACCATAAGCTTATTAAGTCCATTACCCTCCCTGATGGCATCTGTACCTCTGATCCTACCTCTATTCGAACAGAGTTTGAACGCGATTATGCTCGCCGATTTTGCTCCACGCTTGATCCATCGATTGTTCTGGCTAACAACCTTGGTATACTACGTCCTGTTGTTTCTCAACAAGATAACGACCGCCTTACAACTCTTGTTTCAAATACAGAAATTAAGAATGTAGTCTTATCTATTGACGCTGATAAATTGCCTGGGCCTGATGGTATGCCAGCGGGTTTTTATCAGAAGTATTGGCCTATTGTAGGCCCATCGGTCATCAAAGCTGTTAAGAGCTTCTTCTTTTCAGGTAAACTTCTATAACAAACCAACCATACGTTTATTGCGTTGATTCCTAAAATTGATGACCCTGCATGTATTAATCATTTGCGCCCAATTAGTCTTTGTTCGACCGTTTACAAAATCATTGAAAAAATTCTTACGGCAAGACTAGCCCCATTACTTGCAAAATTCATTCACCCTTTACAAGGGGCCTTCACAAAAGGACGTTCTATTCATGATAATGTTCTCATTGCTCATGAAATTTTTCATTCTTTTAAAGCGAAAAAGGGTAAGGTCGGGTGGGTAGCTTTTAAGCTTGATATGGAAAAGGCTTACGACCAAATTGAATGGTCATATCTTCATACCGTTTTACAAAATCTAGGCTTTCAGAGTAAGTTTGTCAACTAGATTATGGAATGTATCTCCACACTCTCCTATTCAATCTTGATTAATGATGCTCCGACACAACAATTCTTCCCAGGAAGGGGCCTTCGACAAGGGGACCCTCTCTCCTTGTTACTATTTATTATTGCCTCAGAGTTTCTTGCCCAGACACTACAACATGAAGCTACTAGGAATACTGATATTGGTTTTCCTATCAATAAAAATGGACATACTGTCCCATTTCTCGCCTTTGCCGATGACATGATGATCTTCACTAAAGCTTCTGCTTCTGCCTGCAAAACTGTTACCTCTATTCTAAATAACTATTGTAAGCTTTCTGGCCAGAAAATTAATTACCATAAGTCCTCCTTCCAGGTTTCGAATAACACCACTACTGCTTCAAAAGCAACTATTACATCCCATTTGGGTATTTCTTGCTCAACTGTGTTGGAAAAATATTTGGGTTGTCCGATTATCAATGGCAGAGTCAATAAGGATACATTTGCGGATGTCGTTATTAAGACTAAACGTCAACTCACCAGGTGGAAGGCTTCTTCTCTGTCGGCTGAGGGCCGCAAGGTCCTTATCAAGGCAAACCTAAGTGCTCAACCCATTTTCTTAATGCAATCTTTTATGTTGCCTGCTTCTATTCTTATTGAATTAGATAAACTCTACATACGTTTCTTCTGGAATAAGGAAGAGCGGTATATTCCACTTATCAGTTGGGATAAAATTTGCTCCGACATGTTAAACGGTGGTCTGGGCATTTACAAAGTAGAAACAATGAACATAGCTCTACAACTCAAACTCTTATGGAAAATACTTGCAGAACCCACCAATCCCTGGGTACAGGTTATCCAGGCTAAGTATCTTAAAAATGCGTCAATTAGGACATACGAGAAGAAAGGAGGGTCTTCTTGGCAGTGGTCCAAGCTGATACAACTATGTCCTTTGTTTGAAAAGGGACTTCGATGGAATGTCGGCAACGGTGATGACATCCTTTTTTGGTCTGATCATTGGGCGTTCGAGGATGGCCTTGTCTCTCGCTCGGACACCCTTTTGACTGCAGAACAGCTGACCTGGAAGGTTAGTAGGTTCATTACTAGCAATAAATCTTGGAATATCCCTCTCTTTTTGCCTTCTGATCTATCAGGTCTATTACCCACGCATATTATCACACATATTAGTACACTACCTCTTACTGTTACCAATCTTTCGGACAGACTGTACTGGGGACCGGACCCTTCAGGTTGGTTTACCACCAAGTCGGCGGTATCTTTGGTGCCTAATGGTGCTCAAAATACCCGATTCCAGTGCCAATGGATTTGGAATTTAAACATTCCGCCCAAGTTAAAGCACTTCCTATGGAAAAGTGCTACTAACTCTCTACCATCCAAAGGACGCCTCCAAAGGTCGCATGTTAGTGTCCCTATGCATTGTTTTTTTTTTTTTTTTGTGATTGCACGTATGAGTCGACTCGGCATCTACTATTTGACTGCCCGATGTGCAAGCGAGTTCTCAGGACTATCAACTGTACAATACCGCATGGGGGCCTAGCCAATTTTGATGACCATCGCCACACTCATGTTTTACAGTACCTCTTCTCTACAACTAACAAATCAACCCTGACCGATCTTTTTTTATTGTTGGTGGGGTATTTGGTTCTACCGGAATATATTGGTCTTTGGTTCTGCCACTACAGTTACATTACCTCAGATTCAGATTCAACTGCATTCTACCAAACAAAGTTGGGTCGGGGCTTCTCGCCTCGATCTCGCTTCTGACACCTTTCTCCCTACTAGGGCCCATCCAGCAACCACCATCGGCTCGAGTAAACACCGAGTACATAACCATGATATCAAACACCATTGGCATAGGCCACCACCATTGGCTTTGAAACTTAACTTTGACAACTCGTATCGGCAATTTAGTGACGACTCTTTCAGATTCATTATTAGAGACTCGAATGCTTCTGTGATTTCGGCTGGCTCGGGCCATTGTAGCACCACTTCTGCCCTCTACGCTGAGGCACTTGCGCTTTGGAATGGGGTTCTTCGGGCAAAGGAGTTGGGTATCGCTAACTTGCTTATCGAGGGTGACAACCTGCTTATGGTTAACTCCCTTTTGGGAGATTATCACTGCCCTTGGAGTATTGAACTACTACAATCAGACACTAGGTCCTTTTTTATGTTTTTTTAATTCTGCTTCTATTTTTCATATTTCCAGGGAGTCAAATGTTGTCGCTGATCGGGTCGCGCACCTGACGCACGACATCCTTGCCGACGAGGATTTGCTGGCTCATCACGAACTTCGCGTTCTTGTCCGAAAGGACGCTCTAGGATATAGTTATTTTCGCAAACGATAGTTGTATCTTAATTCCTTTCTATGTATTAAAAAAAAAAATTGTTACACCACATTAAACTGAATTACAGAACTCCACATAGGGGCTGAGTTTTATACTACTAATTCGTATCCAAACGACGTCACATACGTCGGTTTTATTCTTCTTATTTACAAACTTTGGCATATATTATACTCACACAACATCAATCGACTCTTTTGTTTGTTTTTTGTTTTTAAAAAAAATTATTCTTTTTAGTTTTTTCTTATAAAAGAGAATATTTACACCATTTCTTTAACACTTTTCTCCAATCTATATCTATATAAACTCTTAATTTAGAAGAGTTTTGGATAATGTGTCAATCTTAGAGGAATTTTAGGAGTCTTAACTAATCTTTTTTTTTTGTCATTTTTTTTATTTTCTTTAATTCTACTTTTTTATTCTTTTTCCTTTAATTCATTTTTTTTTCCTTTAATTTTACTAACTATTGAGTTTAATTCAAAACATTGAATTCAATCTAATATAACTATCGAACTTAGTCAAATTTATTTAGTAACTATCTACATCGATATAAACTCTTAATTTAGAAGAGTTTTGGATGATGTGTCAATCTTAGAGGCATTTTAGGAGTACTAACTAATCTTTTTTTTTTCCATTTTTTTTATTTTCTTTAATTATCCTTTTTTATTATTTTTCCTTTAATTCTTATTTTTTCCTTTAATTTTACTAACTATCTATATAAACTCTTAATTTAGAAGAGTTTTGGATGATGTGTCAATCTTAGAGGCATTTTAGGAGTCCTAACTAATCTTTTTTTTTTCCATTTTTTTTTATTTTCTTTAATTCTCCTTTTTTATTCTTTTTCCTTTAATTCTTATTTTTTCCTTTAATTTTACTAACTATTGAGTTTAATTCAAAACATTGAATTCAATCTAATATAACTATCGGGCTTAGTCAAATTTATTTACTAACTATCTATATAAACTCTTAATTTAGAAGAGTTTTGGATGATGTGTCAATCTTAGAGGCATTTTAGGAGTCCTAACTAATCTTTTTTTTTCCATTTTTTTTATTTTCTTTAATTCTCCTTTTTTATTCTTTTTCCTTTAATTCTTATTTTTTCCTTTAATTTTACTAACTATTGAGTTTAATTCAAAACATTGAATTCAATCTAATATAACTATCGGGCTTAGTCAAATTTATTTACTAACTATCTATATAAACTCTTAATTTAGAAGAGTTTTGGATGATGTGTCAATCTTAGAGGCATTTTAGGAGTCCTAACTAATCTTTTTTTTTTTCCATTTTTTTTATTTTCTTTAATTCTCCTTTTTTATTCTTTTTCCGTTAATTCTTATTTTTTCCTTTAATTTTACTATCTATCTATATAAACTCTTAATTTAGAAGAGTTTTGGATGATGTGTCCATCTTAGAGGCATTTTAGGAGTCCTAACTAATCTTTTTTTTTTCCATTTTTTTTTATTTTCTTTAATTCTCCTTTTTTATTCTTTTTCCGTTAATTCTTATTTTTTCCTTTAATTTTACTAACTATTGAGTTTAATTCAAAACATTGAATTCAATCTAATATAAATATCGGGCTTAGTCAAATTTATTTACTAACTATTGGGCTTAATTTAAAACATTGAATATAACTATTGATTGTGAGTTGTGACACATCACATTTAAACAACGTCATAATGATATTGATTTTATTATTACTGAGTAATTTAAAATATCTATATTTATGTATTATAATTTACATCAGATTTTTAAAAAATAATTTTCTGAGATAATTATAAGATACATTTATTGTAAAGTTTTTTTTAATGATTTTTATGTTAATACTTTATTATATTTTTATGCATAATATTTTAGTTTAAAAAAACGCGCCATGGCGCGGGAATCATACTAGTAAACTCTTAATTTATAAGAGTTTATGTTGAGGTGTCAACATTAGATAGATTTTATGGATTTTGACTAATTATAATTTTCTTTTTTCTCTTTAATCTTTTTTTTTAATTCTCCTTTTTCTTTTAATTCTTTTTTTTTTCTTTAATCTTACTAACTCTTTTGAGCTTAATTCAAAACATTTAATAAAATATAATATAATATAACTATTGAGCTTAACTCAAATTCATTTACTAACTATCTATATCTATATACTATATTAATTTATGTCACATGTTCCCTCCATGTTCAAAGTTATTTGTGAAAATATTATTCACATAATATCATTTTATTATGGTAACTATATTTTCTAATATTTTTTTTGAAAAATATTCAAATATTAATTACCCAATATTATTTGATGTTCCATTTTTTAACCAATGAGATTAATTCAAAACTTTTATCTTCCACTGTTTATCATTTATTTTTCTTATTATCTCTTTAATCCAAGTGTATTTTTTTCTATTATTTCTAACACATTTACTAATCAATGGGTTTAATTAAAAATATTGAATTAAATCTAATGTCTATGATTTATCTATATTTAAATATTATTTATAAAAAAATCGCGCCATGGCGCGGGGATCGTACTAGTATATTTTATTTGAAAAAGGTTTAAATAGTAGCCACAGTAAGTGCGCGCCGAGTTGTCTTGTTGTGTTTGCGAGATATCAAAAAGGGTGTTTTGCTAAAATAACCCTTTTGGATGCAAACCTTGCACGTCTAACCCCATCTGGAAAAAAATTGCACAATTCCGGATATCCGGTTTTTTGGTTTAACCGGTAGCAGGTTAGTGGGGGAGACTAGACACTTTGAGTTTGACAGCTGGACAATTGAGAGAGAGAGAGAGAGAGAGAGAGAGAGAGAGAGAGAGAGAGAGAGAGAGAGAGAGAGAGAGAGAGAGAGATGTGCGTGTGTGAGAGAGAGGGAGAAAATCTTGAGCATTATTGACAAGACAGGTAGAGAGAGGGAGAGAGATGGAGAAGGGGGCTACAGTAAAAAGGAGGGAGCTAGATTGTTCCCGCCCAGCGATGGCGCAAAAAAAAAAGGGAAAGAGGAGGGAGGAGGGGGATGGTATATAAGCATTGAAGAATTTCTGAGGGAAATCATTAGTCCCCATTAATGAATTGCAGGGGAATTGGAACTTGAAGAAGGGGAATGGCCGACGTGGGATTTGAAGAAAGAGGGTAGGTGTCCAATGATGTGTGGTCTATATAAGGAGATCAGAGGAATGCTGGGCGTCACTTTTATTCACAAAATCTGAAGAAAGAGAGAGAGAATCAATTGAAGAAGAAGCAAGTGGGTCTGGGTTCAGTAAACGGTTTACTTGTACGAATCCACTTTTCACTGGACAGTTAAGTCGTACCCACAGGACACGTGTTGGAAGTTGCTGGACATTGCTCTGGTCGAACATAAAATGGGTAAGTGTTGTCTCTATGTATGGTAAGTGTTGTTCATATGTAATTACTGCAGTACAAATTAATTTCTGTCTCCCTATGTAATGGAATAGGGGAAAAATAGGAAGACAAGCGCCGAGTAGGGGAAAGTCGTAAGCGACTGGGTTGGTAACGCCAGCAGAACAAACTTCATGCAGTCCCTTTCCATGGTCGTCAGACAGCTGAGTCCTCATGAGTTCGAGGTACGCAAGGGAACCTCCAGCTGACTTGTAAACCTAACAGAACGTTTATGCAGCTGCAGACGCTTCAACGTCGACAAATACCAATGCGCGCACGCAATGTCAGCATCCCAATTGCACGGGGTGGATGTGTACTCGCTCGTCAACGACTTGTACAAAGGTAAACACGTGCTACAAGGACGTGATCTACCCAGTCCCGTCGCGAGACACTTGGAGGGTACCCGAGGCAATCGCCAATAAGACTTGCCTCCCCCCCCCCTATCAAGGTACGCCCTGGCAGGCCGAAGACATCTAGGTACCCGTCTCAGTGGGAAAGGAAGTTTCCGAAACGGCGCCGCAACTAGTAACCGCCCGCGCCATACTTGGTCGATCATATGGATATTACATGACTGACACATATTTTGACATAACATATAATGGGTAAGACATGACAGTAGGTATTTACCACATTTTGTAATCAGGGCTCACTTATTCGGAAACGTTATCGCTCCCCCTTTTACATTGAAGTATGAACTTCGCCCGTGTTTTGTAATTAAGGCTTGTGGGCCTGGGTGCAGCTATTTCAGTTTGTACATGACATGCACTAATATTAACTTGCTAGGTGATATTTTGGACATGACATGTTTTAATTGTCAGTTTCAGTGGAAATGTGGACGACGTAAATATATAAGTGTCAACCATCGTACGACCTACATGATAACATAAAAAACAAAAACAACCAACAATGTTCAACCAAAACCTGAGCCATAGGTTTCCCAAAACGACATACCGTTGATACCAAAGTCAACCAAATAAAATCCTACGAAAACACAAATGCTCAAGCCACCAACAACATGTCCAGACAACAGTACAACCAAAAATGTTCTTGTAAACGGAGACGGAGGCAATGACTACTGAGGATCGGGGCTGGGTCGGAAGGAACCGTGGTAGATGGCGACACAGAGGACTAAGCGGTAGGCATCGATAAAGGCGTCGTCCACCCCTTTGAATATGCGGTCGCCTGATGCGAGCATCTACATGAAACGGATAGCGTAGGGGCCGGAGTCTCCTCTGCGTCCCAAAAAGTATATGTGTCAAACCAAATTCGCAACAATTACACTATAAATAAGAAGATGGACAACGACGACTTACGATTGCTTGTTCTGAGGGATCCCCTTCACACGGTTGTACTTGAACGGCTGGGGCAGTTTCCCTGCATGCTTGGCGTGCAGATCTTGGTGGCCATTCATCAGCGGGGGAAGGGTGTGCGTGATGGGCTTCAGAAGGCCGGGCAAATGTCGCTCAGGAGTCAGACGAGTGTCCGGATGATACACACGGACAGTCCACTCGACCAGGTCGATCTCCAGCGCAACCCAGTGGTTGTCTTTCAGATTCCAGGGGGCCAACACGCGGTCGACGCTAGCCCAAGGCTTCGGACACCTCTCAGGCAACATACCACTGAAGTAGTACTCCAACTCCTCGTCGACGTTCATGCCGGTATGTCTCTGCAGCAGTACCCCGAAGTAGGGGTCGACGACTGCGACGCCTGCGTAATTCGACTCGCTGGCTACCTCATTTCGGAGGATGCCGCATGCTTGGTCGATATGCTGCAAACAAGGAACATGTGTCCAGTCAACAAAAAAATTGTCATGTTATCGGAGCACGGGTGGACGGACTTTACCTCTGAGCCCACCATTTTCTTTGGCGTTTTCAGGTCCCTGAAGAAATCACTCTGGAGGAGGGTGCCCATCATCGTACGTGTGGGGTCAGTCCCTTCGGCGTCGTCGGTGGTCAACCACACGGAGAAGGCGTCCACGTCGGCCCTGGTCATCAGGCCCAAGGCCACGACGTCAACCCCCACAATGACCTTCTTCCCCTTGGCGGCTTGCGGCTTCTTCAACCCCTTTGTTACGTCGTCAACCACCTTTTTTTCCTTGTTCCCCTTCTCGACACGCGGCTTCTTCACCGGCTGAGTGACTTCGTGGCCATCTAATGTCGCAAGCGCTCGCCTCACCCTTCCCCCCTTACGCTGAAGGGGAACGACGGACTCATCATGCACCTCCTATGGTGGTAGACATGACACAAACTTAAAATAACATGACAGATATGTGATATCACATGACAGTACCATTTACACGACATACCTCTAGGGTTGTCTGTGTCGTGGGTGCTTCTGGCTCGGAGATGGTTAACGTGGCCCCAGGCCCTTTGGCCACAGTCTTAGAGCCCGCAGCTAACACCTCATCCACATTAGCCCGGTCTTGCTACATGAAAACAAACGATTGTTGACATGACAACTAACGTACTTCACATGACACTCGGCGACAGATGGCTTACCTTAGCGGTTGTGACGGTGGTGGCTGCTACTGGCTCAACACCGGTCGCTCTTACCATTTCCCCTTGCCATGTGCTATCAGTCTGACCCTTTTCCTTCAATAGTTCATCACCCTACGCAAATATGCGAATGAACTTAGTGTCGACACCATTGTCAACACTGACATCGCAGTACGACAGGGATGACTTACCTGTGTGGTGGGTGTTTCTTTGGGGGGTTCTTGTGGATCAACATCCTTCTCCATTTCGGTATCCCCTTATTCTTACCCATCTCTTTCAGATTATGAGTTCGTGTCACCGTCATTCACAAAACTAACATCACGGTTTCAGTTAGAGTACTTACCTCAGAGGTTGTCTTGGTGGTTTCATCTTCATCTGCATCGGTACCCGATTTCTAGCCCATTTCCTTAACAGTTTCCTCACCCTACGCAAATATGGGAATGATGTTACCATGACGCCTATATTTTTATACATGACGCCTATATTGTTATACATGACGGTTATGGATACTGACATGACAAATTGAACATCTTACCTCCTTCGGCTGCAACTCAACATCTTCGGTTTCATCCCCATAAGTTCCATGCCTGTCCTGCGAGTGTGTCACCTCGTCCTCGCCTCGCTTCTTCCCCTCACCTCCCTTCTCAGCTCCTGCATCGCCGCCTCAACCCTTTGCATCCTCTCGTTAAACGTTGCCATTATGCTCGTCCCCAAATCATCCATCTTGGACAAAATCCTTGACACATCCACTTGGGTAGCCGTCGTATTTCCCTCACCCTGCGTGCTTGACCCGGATGCTTCCGTCGTGCTCGGCCCATGTTTCGCTTTATACTCCACCACGAGGTCGTCGAAGAACTTATCCGGCTTCTCTGTCGCGAACATGGCGCCAAAGATAACCCCCTTCCTCATCTCCTCGGCATCCGGGAGGATGACTGTCCGAACAACGTCCACCTCGTCGAACATGCCCTACTCGTCCTTCGACTTCTGGATGAGGGAGGAAATAGAATCGTACATGATATTGTGCTCTTTTGACTTATACCGCAGGCACCGAGGGTAGATTATGCCGTCGCTGGTAGCAGCAAATTGTCTTGCAACTGGGCGCAGAGCCTTGTACACCGACAACTACAAACAAAAAAAAAACAGGGGATGACATGTCGACACTTTGCATTTAATCGTGTTCAGTTTGCATTTTACAATGCACAGTGCCTATCTCCAGTTACCATGACTCAGTGTCCAGTTTAAATCATTATTTGTCATGTGAGCTTTATTTACATACCTGGAATGCAAGGAGGAAACCGGCTAACAAGTACGACGGGCGAGAGCTGCTGACCCCGTGATGGAGCTTGCGCTCAACATCCCGGTAGAGGAACTCGTGGGTTCGTTCCTAGCACAGTCGCCCCCACGGGTAACGCAAAAACGCCTCAGTGTCAGACACCATGTTCACAACCCACCTTTGAATATAGTTGCGGGGTTCCTTCGCAAAGAGCACCGCCTCCACCAGCATTATGAGCGCGAACTTAAAGCGCTTGGCGGCGGAACGCTCGGACTTCATCACCACTTTGTACTCCGTCTCGAAGTCCTCCATCCTCATCTTCTCTGCCCCTAAGAACTCTAAGCAGGCAACCTTGTCCACCTCAGTGTCCATGGTCCGCAGCACGTTTGACGAGCACTTCAGTCCGGTCACTAGCGCGAACTCCGCGATGGAGAACCAGCCTATGGACCCCTGAATCATGTACCAGGTTTCATGCTCCTTTTTCGAACGCAGTTGCCGCTGCAGGACGTAGTGGACTAGTTGTGCTGAGAACTCAACTTTGGCACCGAGTCTCGCAATGCCGCCAAACTGGCTTTCACACAAACGCTTCCAGTCTGAGGCGCTCAGGAACCGGTCTAGCATTAAAAAGACCTAGGGCCTGGCGTATTGGTTGCACCTACACTTGAAATGTCGGTCCTCGGGGACGGCATATATCGCCTGCACGGTGGGGTGGAATGTTAGAGCGACTCATCTATAAAACACTCTACCCTTGATCGACACTACCCAAACCATACCTCGCCTGTTATGGGTGTCTGCGTTATCCTTCTTTCTCCTGAACCACCCATGTTCTTGTTTGATACCCTGCAGGTTGGGGAGCAATACTTTAGCATTCTGCAAACATTTGCACATTTTCATCACCCCAGTCACAATGCACATGACGGTAAGTTCATATAACATGTCATCTAACCATTTTAACACGACAGACACCATATCTTACCCTATACTTATCACACTCTAAGTAAATTTCTAGCCTCACCATATCTTACCCTATACTTATCACCTGAGCATTGTTACCATTTTATAGCTTCCACAAAATATACGTCGCGCAATTTTGCATTTAAACATGACAGGAAACCTATTAAACATGCCAACTACATATTCAAAACATGACATGTTACAATGTAACAACATTTACATTCAATAACTTGTTTCTGAAATTTTTCTACCCACATAAACGTTCCCCGATTCCCCTCTATCTATAAAAATCTATCCAATTTCCCCAATCTCACCAATTTCCCCAATTCCCACATTTTCCCCAATTTCACCAATTTCTCAAAATTCACACAATACATGTGTCGATTTCCCCTAATTTGCTTCCCCATTCAAGGCTTTTACCATATCATCACGGCAATGGTACTTCCCTTCTCTCCCCGTCGCGAACACCCCTCGTTCCCACATTTCCACTGTAAAGGCCCGGATTTTTAAATAATAAATTTCGATAAATAATATAAATGGATTTAAGTCGAAAATAATAATAAGATAAAATAAAATAAAAATTCGGATATTTCAAGGAAAACTCGTCCTTAATTTCCTAAATCGAAATTGAAATCCTTAAAACAAGCCCCGACATTAATAAATTAAAAATTTAAAATATGTTTTATTCCGCGTGTTTATGCGAAAATTGAGTATAGTATTCGGAGTTCATTACTAACCTCGGATTTGAAATTTGAAGATCGTTTTGAGTTTAGTCGGGATTTGTCGGGTGAACGGGTTTCGAGTCTATTCTGCTATTTTAAATTCTTTGAGTGGGGACCATTCTCAATTTGTTTTCTCTCTCTCTCTCTCTCTCACCCGTGACTTGAGGTACCTGCACACCTATTTTGTCTCCTCCTTCATTTTGTTCAAAAACAACCCACATACAGCTCACCCTCTCCCTCCTTCTTATCCTCTTCACCGTATCAACCCAAGGAACCCTCCCCACCTCCTTTGTTTTCGCCGGCAACCGCCCTCCGTTCCGAGTCCGACCGTCGTCACCACCCCGAGCCGCTCCCTCCACCGCCGAAATCACAACCCCTCCTCTCGCCTCTGTTTCCCCTCGAAGGAGACGAGCACCCGTTCTGTCCGAAGCCGAAGCTTCGCAGGTCGCAACACCTTCACCTCCTTCCTCCCTCTAGTAGAGAAGCCCCAGATTCCTCACTTCCGACGCCCAGGATCCCGCAGCCACTGGCCGCCGGCGCCGCCATCCCTTCCCCTGTTTCGATTTCAAACGGTAATGGACTCCATTTCTTCCTCCTTTCTCTTCCTTTCATCCTTAAATCGATTAAAGGTGGACCTTTAATCCCTTCAACCCCTTCCTAGGCCACTTCCGGCATGAGTCCGTCTCCGGCGAGCCTCGATTCGACTCCGACGACCTCGAAACCTTCCGGTGAGCATTGAACCTTCTCCCTTTCTCCTTGGTTCTTTCTTGTTGTGTTGGGGTTGAGGGTAGTCGGAAATGGCCGGAGTGGTGCCTAGACCGGCGGCAAGCCTCCCTTGCCCTCTGCTGGTTCTCTCGGCCGAAGGAAGAAGAGGAACAGTGATGTTCCCTCTCTCCACTCTTCATCCGCGGGACCCATGTGCCACCTCACCGCCACCTAGGCGTGGGGCCCCTTCCTTTCCTTTGATCTGGTTCACCCTTTTAAAAAGGCTGGATTGAGGGTTTAGTGTAAGGTCCGGTTTATTTCCATCTTGGGCTGGGCTGGATCCGATGGGTTGGGCTCCTTTTGGTGTTTTAAAATCAGGAAAGGAATGAATAAGAATTTGGGCCTTGAATTAAATAAACGGGATATAATAAACTATATAGTATTAATGTTGTGATTTAGAAATATATTATTGGCCTTGAATTCCTTTAAAAGGAAAATGGTTTTGAAATATTAATATTATATTCATTATTATAGAAAGGATTTGACGGGATTTGAACTATTTGATCTTGAGCTTGAAGTTATGTTAAAAGTGTCATTTCAAATGTCAGGATTTTGCCTTGGGCTGATGATGTTGGTTTTGAGAAGCAAATTGGGAGAATGATTTTGGTTGATGTTGATCATATCGGAAAGGTTTTGAAAAATGGTTTTACCATCGATAGTTTTGAGGATATTGAGAACTCGGATTTCGTGTGTATGAATGTTGGTCCGGTAGCTTATGGAAATGACTTGATGATAGGTGTGTATTGCTTTTGGATTGCTTTTGGACTTGCATTTGGGCCCTTGATTGCGTTATATTGTTGTTCTGCATCTTCAGGTAAGTCTCTTCGGAGCTTACTGATAGCATGCATATAGGTAGGCATAATAGGTTGCATTTAGCTTATTTAAGATGCATATCATGCATGGATTAAGTGCAATTTGCATATTTGCTCTCTATGTTGGTGGAGTCGAAGAAGCGAACCTAAACTAAACGAAGAACAAGTCTGCAGAAGTTGTCACCAGACATGCTGAACTTGTTTTGCACTTTCTGGAGGCCTCGGTTGTCCGATCGACTATTATTACCATGCGTTGGAAAGCTCTTTCAGAGAGCTACAACTTTCATGTTGACGTCGAGAGCTAATTCGAGACGGAATTTTCGGGAAAACCCAATGCAGCGCCCGCCGCATGGTTTGCTGCGCCCGCCGCATGGTTTGCTGCGCCCGCCGCATAGTTTGCTGCGCCCGCCTCCAGGGGCGGTATTCATGCTGCGCCCGCCGCACGGACAGTCAGCGCGCCGTTTTGAGGAAAAAAACCCTAGTTTCTATTATGTTGGTTTGAGGCCGACTTGGATGTTTTATTAGGCCACTTTTATGTTATTTTTCATTACCTTTCATTCTATTCTTTCAACCATCAGACAATTAGAGAGAGAGCGATGTTCGCCATGGGCGACTAAACTCTCTTCGTTCTACTTGTAATTTGAAGCTTTATTTGGATTAATTGTGAGTTTCTGAATCTTGTTCCTTATTTCCTATATTTGAATGCTTCAACTTTTTTGTGCTTGATTGTTTATTGATTTGTTCTATCTTGTCTGGCCAACTAGTTAGATCAATTCAATTGCTAGGGTTTTGTAGATTCCTGGTTGCGAACCTTAACCCAAGTAGCAAACTTGTTCCTTTAGGGCTGGTTGAACTATTTGAATGAGTAGGAAGTTGAATGTGTGTTAAATCCCTCTTTAGGGACTGCAAATACCTTGGCTAATCTCTGAACTTAAAGCTGTCAATTGGGTTAAATCCTTCTTTAGGGACTGTTCGATTGATAAGGGTTGCTAGGACTGGTTGGACTAGTAACTATATTAGGTCGGGACAAGGGCATTCATAGGAAGACTAAAAGGACAAGAGGAAGTTACAATATCAATTCAAACAAATAAAGTGGATAGTTGTAGGTAGAGCAATCTTCTCTAATTTGTTTTGCATTATTTGTTTTTATTTTATTTTGTTTTCTTTTCAATCTCAATCAACCAAAACCCCCCCTTTTTCACTAATTGGTAAATACACATTGCAGAGGAATACTTGATTTTCTGTGGGATTGACCTCTTACTTACTTGCTATACTAGTTTGTAGGTTTGAGTTTTATTTTGATACAGTTTAGGCGACTAAAAACCGCTCATCAAATTGGCGCCGTTGCCGGGGAATCAAGTTTATTTCTTTGTTTTGTGTATTTATTAATTTTTGTTTATATATCTAACTTTGTTGTGAACCTATCTTACGGTTCACAACCCCCTTGCTACTAACTTTTTAAGATGTTGAGATTGTTGCAGTTTGAAGGTGAGAACTTTCACCAATATTTCACTAGATTGCATGAGTATGTTAATGACCTTGGTTCATGGGGTTATCAATATGGTGTATGGGAGATATGTGTTTGCATATTTGATGGGATGAATGCTGAAACACGGAATCTTGCTGAGTCCATGAGTAATGGAGGCCTATTGGATATGGGACTCTTTGAGATTTGGGATTTTTTCGGCAACATGAGTCGACAGGTTGAGCGGGAAGTATCAATCCAAACTCTCACACAAGTATTGCAGCAGTTAGAGGAAAGAAACATGAGCCGAATCGGAAAATTGGAGGAACAAATGAACCAACTCATTCAACTTTTAAGTGTAAAAGATGAGAAAGAAAGGAGTTTTGAAGAAGAAGAGGAGGAATTGGTTGTAGACAATCATAGTGTCTTCGATGATGGAGGAGAGGGTCTAGTGCTTCCTGACTTGGAATCTCATGAGTCGACGCATGAGGTTGCATGTGATGTGTCTCCTACTCCATCTGCACCATCCATTCTGAGCTCGCCCATTGATGAACCAAGTCTAGAGCCATCAACTGAGGCTCAAGAGATAATAAAGGTAAACTTTTGCAATCTTGAAGGTAATGGTGATTATGTTGATCCTTTTGATTGCTATTTTGAGAAGCCACCAGCGGAACTGTGTTGGTAGTATCATATTCCTTTTGCAGAGAGTCATACTAGACTATTTGATAGATTGAAAGGGTTCTTGAGTTCCACATTTTATGCTTTCAATTTATTGTGCTATGATGTGCTTTGCAAGATGTGTGCACAGGAATATGATAGGTTACTGAGGGCCTTGACGATGTCTGAGAGATAAGGTCTTGAGATTGAGAATAAGTCAAGCCAATGACATTAAAGAAAGGCGCTTCTCGGGAGGCAACCCGAGGTAAGTTTTAGTTATTTCAATTCCTAGTTAGCTAGTTTTCTTTAACCCGCCGCAATCCTCAGATCCGACCTATAGAGACCCATCCACCACATTGTGAGTATTTCATTCATCTCTTTCTCTATGTTTTTATTTTTTGTTGTCTTTTATGTTTCATTGAGGACAATGAAAGGTTTAAGTGTGGGGGAGGGATTGCATTGCATATAGATAGAGTTTGCATATCATGTTTATTTATGTTGTCATATTTATTTTTATTCATATATCACATTTGAAAAAAAATCACAAAAATATCATGCATTGCATTTAAGTGTTATTAACGATACCCATCTTGGTTTAGTTTGTCCTCTAATTTATTTTTATGATCTTAATTGCATAAATCCCATGATTTGATTGAATTGCTTGAAAATGATTTTTGGAGCATGATTTGAGAATATAATTGAGCAAGTATGATTCATAGTTGAGGTTTAATTGAAATCTAAAAAAACATAACCCTTGTGAGTTTGTTTTGGCCTTATAGGGACTTTACATATTATTTCCCTTTTGCTTCTATTATGTGATTATACTCTCCATATGCTTCTTATTTCAATACCGTATTGCACATGTTTGTTGCTTGTGAATTTCAAATGATTGAGGCATGTTTTCTTTAGCCATATTATACCCTATCTACCTTACATATTATCCTGTGCTTGAAGCCAATCTGAACCTTAAAGCCTATTCTTTTTTATAGCTCCACAAAAATATATCATAGCCAATGATTAGCCTGACCCCATCCGGGAATTAGGAGGAGAATTGGTGAAAAATCTTTATGTTGGAGTTGCTTTGAGTGGAGATGATGTATGTATGGTTGTGCATTGCGAGAGGCATAGCCAAAATAAGGCAACCCTTCTTGCATAATAGAGATGACTTATTACTAGGGGCCTAAGGAGGATAAAATTCACTTAGGAGTAAAAGTCTAGTAAGCTTGGACCTAAGGAGGATAAAATTCACTTAGGGGCAAAAGTAAGCATAAAAGAAAAAAAAAGTCATCATCCAAATAAAAAATTGCATGAGTTGTATGGCTATTGAAATCAAAGAGTTTATTGTTATGTATTGGAGTTTATGTTATTGGAATGGTTTGTGGAGTATGGAAGTTTTGGTGTTGTTCTGGTTGGTTGTTGTTCCTTTTTCCCGGATTTTTAGCACCACAAGCCTAAATATTTCTCATGCCTTATGTTCCTACCAAAGCCCCATTACAACCTTATAAAAGTCCTCATGATGTTGTTTACAGGTGATAACTTTCACGGTGTATGGAGCATTTTGGATTGAGTTGAGAGTTGAACTTTAAAGCCTAAACACATTAGAGCTTGAGTGAAACACATCATCCCGGTGAGGTTGGACTAAATTTGCTTTTACTTTTGGATCGCTCATATATTTGCTAGGATATTTGTTCTCTTATTCATGGCTCCTATTGTTTGAGGTTGCTTTTCTAAAACTATAGCATGAAGATCTTATTTGTGGGATGATTAATTCTATATTTAGTTTTCATTGCTTGAGGACGATCAAAAGCTTAAGTGTGGGGGAGTTTGATAGCATGCATATAGGTAGACATAATAGGTTGCATTTAGCTTAGTTAAGATGCATATCATGCATGGATTAAGTGCAATTTGCATATTTGCTCTCTATGTTGGTGGAGTCGAAATCTACATGCTTTTATTGATTATTTCAGGTAATCGTGGATCCGAGGAGGAGACATGGGTTGATAACGCATTGGATGAGAATGTCTAGTTGATCGAAGAAGCTTACATGAAGATCTCAAGAGGTCCTGAGAAGAAGAAGCGAACCTAAACGAAGAACAAGTCTGCAGAAGTTGTCACCAGACATGCTGAACTTGTTTTGCACTTTCTGGAGGCCTCGGTTGTCCGATCGACTATTATTACCATGCGTTGGAAAGCTCTTTCAGAGAGCTACAACTTTCATGTTGACGTCGAGAGCTAATTCGAGACGGAATTTTCGGGAAAACCCAATGCTGCGCCCGCCGCATGGTTTGCTGCGCCCGCCGCATGGTTTGCTGCGCCCGCCGCCAGGGGCGGTATTCATGCTGCGCCCGCCGCATGGTTTGCTGCGCCTGCCGCAACTTTGCGGCGCCCGCCGCACGGACAGTCAGCGCGCCGTTTTGAGGAAAAAAACCCTAGTTTCTATTATGTTGGTTTGAGGCCGACTTGGATGTTTTATTAGGCCACTTTTATGTTATTTTTCATTACCTTTCATTCTATTCTTTCAACCATCAGACAATTAGAGAGAGAGCGATGTTCGCCATGGGCGACTAAACTCTCTTCGTTCTACTTGTAATTTGAAGCTTTATTTGGATTGATTGTGAGTTTCTGAATCTTGTTCCTTATTTCCTATATTTGAATGCTTCAACTTTTTTGTGCTTGATTGTTTATTGATTTGTTCTATCTTGTCTGGCCAACTAGTTAGATCAATTCAATTGCTAGGGTTTTGTAGATTCCTGGTTGCGAACCTTAACCCAAGTAGCAAACTTGTTCCTTTAGGGCTGGTTGAACTATTTGAATGAGTAGGAAGTTGAATGTGTTGTTAAATCCCTCTTTAGGGACTGCAAATACCTTGGCTAATCTCTGAACTTAAAGCTGTCAATTGGGTTAAATCCTTCTTTAGGTACTGTTCGATTGATAAGGGTTGCTAGGACTGGTTGGACTAGTAACTATATTAGGTCGGGACAAGGGCATTCATAGGAAGACTAAAAGGAAAAGAGGAAGTTACAATATCAATTCAAACAAATAAAGTGGATAGTTGTAGGTAGAGCGATCTTCTCTAATTTGTTTTGCATTATTTGTTTTTATTTTATTTTGTTTTCTTTTCAATCTCAATCAACCAAAACCCCCCCTTTTTCACTAATTGGTAAATACACATTGCAGAGGAATACTTGATTCTCTGTGGGATCGACCACTTACTTACTTGCTATACTAGTTTGTAGGTTTGAGTTTTATTTTGATACGGTTTAGGCGACTAAAAACCGCTCATCACTTACTCAGATTGAATAGAGCTATTCCCTGCTTTAAGTGCATGATATACTAGGTGTTTGCATTCATGATCAGCATGCCATGTAGTACCATGCTAGGTTGCATCGATCGTTGAGCATTCTATTTCTCTATGTGTATGTAAACAGAACGGCCGTTATCTGTGATAGTCCTAGAGTCTTTGCTAGGGTCATAGGGTAGCCCAGCCTCATCGGGTACCCTGAGTCAATCGAGTACTTCCTTATATTATGATATGCCTGCGGGCTTTATTGTGGAGCGGGTTAGGCATGCGTGCCCCCCGATTATGAATGAATGCATTCACGAGCTGGCCAGTCTCCGCCTGTCGGAAGGGGTGGAGGTAGGAGAGGGATATGCCACTTGGCATTGTCTTGGGCCCTTTACAGTATTTCTGCACATTATTATGAACTAGGAGCATGCTAGTGTGTTTGAATTTCGTACTGCATTAGAGCATCTTTATTAGGTATAGCGTATATGTGTGCTTATGGTTGGGATGCAGAGTTAAGTGGGCATCGATCTGATCCCGCTCCAAATCAATTTTTTTAGGAATTATTTATGTTCATCCTATCGGTGCTGTTTGCTTATTGCGCGGGTCATTTTGTCGGCGGAGAGTGAGCGCTGGAGTTATAGACTTCATCAGACTCTGATTATATTGTTTTGGATTTATACTTTTGACTCCGTTTTGACCCGGCTCCGCCGTGGCACTTGCATCTGTATTTTACTTCCGCTTTACTTCCGTTTGAAATGGGTTCCGCGACATAGTCTTAGGACAGGTTAAGGGTACCCAACGGCCCTTCGAGGTTTTAGGGTTTGAAATCCCTCTTTCTACAAATCTTAAAATGAGTTTGAAACCTCGACCCGTACCTGGATTGCAAGATCCGAACAAGGGGTTTTTATCCCTTGAAACGTAACCCGGAAATCATAATTCTGGGCCGTTACATCCACCCATTGTTTTCATACTTGACGCCGATTACATCCCACATGACAGGGGCGGATATTCCACCCGTTCTTTCATCCAATTGCAAACCATGACCAACAAATTAGGTTCTTCAATTGGTCCCTCCTCCTTTCAATTTCTGCAATCGGTACTAAATCGGTAGAGTTAGGGTTTACTTCCTTGAAAACCGTCGGTCCCTCTCTTCTAAACGCTGTCGGGGTCGTCTTCTACACGTTGTCGGGTTTACTGGCTTGCAAACCGCCGACTTCTCCTCCTCCTTACTCCCAGGTTCGTCTTCTTCCTTGGGCTTGTTCTTCCCCTTTCTCGTATCTAGAATGGCGGTTTCGTGCCTTTTGTCCTCTCTCCTCTCTGTTTTACACAGTTGGAAGTGACAGGTTTTTAAAAATTGTCCTTTCTCTCCTCCTCCCTCCCACGCTCACTCTCTCCCTTCTTTAATTACCCCCAACCACCGGTTTCAACACCCTTCTATCAAGCGACTACCTTGCAATTTTTTAAAGGGGGGATCTAACCCTTGCAATTTGAAACGATTAGTAGATTAGGCGTGCAAACCAAACCGGGGCAAAGTTTATTTCCTTCAATTCCCTCTAGCAAAAATTCCTTCTACTGTTAATTCACTTGGGAAATCACAACAAAAAAGATACTAAGATTAATTAATAATCCAAAGAAAACATGATTTTGATTATATATATGATGTCATTTTAGATTAAAGTAGTATAATGATCTCTATATATAATATAATGATTATAAATGATGTTATTTTAAGGTAATATGACTTTGATTTATATGATAAAATTTTGTTATTTTTTCTCCAATAAAATAAATAAATATAAATAAATAAATGAAATAGCCGAAGAAAAAAAACTAACAAAATAAAGATATAAAACACAATAAATAAACATTGAGTCAATATTTAACTTGTTGTATTTTTAACATATAAGTGTTGGAATGTGGTTGTCCCACATCGGTAATATAGAGAATGTTTGAACAACATATAAGGTTGAATGACTACTCCTCTCATTGATAATTGGTTTTGAGATGGAAACCCGTTCGGGTTTATGTGTTGTTTGAGTCTCTCGTATGTGGGCCCGCACACACAACCTCCCTCCAGCTTGTCTTTAACCCCACTAGGCCCAGCCGACTTTAAAAGTTTTGAGATGGAACCCCGTTCAGGTTTATGGTTGAAGGGCTACTCCTCGATCTCATTGTCAATTGATTTTGAGATAGAACTCCGTTCGAATTTATGTGTAGTTCGAGTGTCCCGTATGTAGACCCACACACATGACTTTCCTCCAACTTATCTTGACCACTAGCCCAGCCGATTTTAAAAAAATTAAGTTAGTATGGGAACGGCCCAGCCGATTTTAAGAAAATTAAGTTAGAATGGGAAAAAAGCAAAACATGGCGAAATCAGAGTGAAACTATCATACGATCGGTTTTCCATTCAACGATTAAGACAATAAAAGATGATTAATATTTAACGATAAGTTTTCATGTGAAGGTCGATTAAGGTCTCTCATGACTCATCCCCACCACTACGTACAGTTTTGTAGCACGAGGAAGATATGGGAGGAGGAGGGAGTAGGTACATTTTATCCTTTTCAAAATCAATGCTTCAAAACTTGTTGTTATAACTTTATATACACTTATAAATTTTAATAAAATTTATGTTTTCTTCATTTTTACAGGATAAAATACCTTAAAATAATAATTATTATATATAAAAAGAGCAATTATTACCTATAAAGATAATAAATATACCTAAAACCACAAGTTTTTTACACAATTACTACTATAAAATAACAACTATTGCAAGACAGATGGAGTATATATAGATTAATATCTGTGGAGGTAGTATAGTCGAAGTTTGAAATTTTCGAACGAGGTAGAAAATTGATCTGAGAAAGTTTTCAGAGAGGCCTGAGCATGATTATATATATTTGGTGTTGTTTTGAATTAAAGCGACACTACTTTGTTAGTTTAAATTAATAATAAAAATCTATAAATATGACAACCATTATGTTGCATGATTTATGATAAAAACGTTGTCGTTTTTTTCCATTGAAAAATAAAAATAAATGAATGAACGAATGAAAGAGTCAAAGAAAAAAATATTAACAAAATAAGGATATGAAAAGTAATATATAAAATAAACATTGAATCAATATGTAACTCAATGTATTTCGAACATGTAATAACGTGTAATCAAATTTTAAAAATTTAAACTCACACAACTGCTTATCTAATTGTCAAAATCAGTTTATAACCTCTTGTTTCGAAAGTGTTTATACCTTTAATTTTCGAATATTCATAACTTTTCACTCGAATTTCGAATTAGAATATATCAAAACAAAGTTATCGACAAGAAGAATACATATGGTTTGTCCCCCCTGCGGTCAGTGGCAGAGCTAGGGGGTGCTTAGGGGTGCTCGAGCACCCCCCTAGCCGGAAACAAAATACAAAAAAATTAATTTTTTTAATATATTTAGTATTTTTAAGGTAATATAACCTATTTAAATGATATTTGAAGCATGAATGCTATCTAGTCCAAGTGGTAAAAGAAATACAGAAGGAAGGAAGGAGAATCAAGAGGTTTTGGGTTCAATTCTCAAGTTTTTCACTTTTTATTTTCTTTACTATAGCATTAATTCTTCTTGATTTCTCTCTATATTTTTTTTGTTTATATCAATTATTTCATTAAAAAATTATCATATTTATGTTTACATTATACATTTAACCTTTTATTTCAATATTATTTGAAAAGTAATTCTTCGTGATTTTTTTTCTATATTTTTTGTTTCTCTTCTATTTTTTTGGTCACTCTCAACTATTTAAATACAAAAAATCATTAAAAAAAATTACAATTTTAGTGTTTTTTCAATATTATTTTTTAAAAAATCTTCTTAATAAGTATACACCAAAAACAATTTTCACATAATTTTTTTAGCACCTCCCTGACGGAAATCCTGGCTCCGCCACTGCCTGCGGTTGCGGACCTATTATTAGAAGCAAGACCAAAAAAAAGTTTAATATGGGAATTCCGCAACTAGTTGCAGACTGTATGGTAGTTGCGGATTGTTTGGCGGTAATTTTTTTTTTTTTTAATTTTTTTTAAAAAAAGGCATAGGACTCCGCCTCTCACAAGTTGCATGCGAAGTAAGCTCCGCAACGAGTTGCAAAGTTTAGCGGTATATCCAGTAAAAAATTAGCGGTGTATTTAGCTTTCCCAAATTGTTAACAAATTTATATAAAAAAAAATCGACATTTTATAGTTTTTTTATACAAGATAAGAATTCGATTCTCTAGACAAGCCTAAAGAAACCGGGAGAGTGGACAAGCCGGTAGATGGAATAACCATCATGTACAACCTGAATAAAAACAAAAGCAAATGACAGAAATGAAATAACACGAAGCAAATAACGAAAAGGAAAATAGAAAAACAAAATAAACTTCCAAGCTATCCTACATTGTAAAACAAAGCCAACACGACAAACAAATCGACCAGCTAGAGAAGACGCACTCATATAACTCTGGGAACATTAGCGAACATCTCAAATTATGGAATCCGCAAAGCCATCAGATGTCGATCGCACATCCACAATGCCTTAGAGCATATCAAATCAATCCCGTTCACATGAAGCCTACAACACAACAAGAACAACACAGCACACCAATCCGCAAACTCAAACCCAACCCCAAGCCAAACCATTGCCCAAAAGAAACCCAAAACCCATCCCAACCCCTCAAGGACAATGACAAGATCGTAGGAGACTACCATGTATGTACTCAAAATAGAGATCGCAGGGATGGGACCGAGGGGAAAAAGAACAACAATATAGAGGCACAAATGCAAACTAAACGGATCGGAAGGGGAGAACCCCCAAAAGCAGCCAACCGAGTCGGAAGACTATGGAGGGGGCCGAGAAGAAAGCGAGTTAGAAGACTATGGAGCCACCCTAAAGGAAGTGGCAGGCAGAGGAAGACGGAAACGTCAGTAACCAAGCAAAACCACCAAAGACAAGACACGACGACGAAACCCCACCATAATAAATTAATTATGCATTCTCTTGAGACATGAGTTAGACGACATATCACCCTTATGCTAGTAAGGCTTGACAATAAATTAATTATATATGCTAAAGTATCGATATATTATTATTATTATTATTATTATTATTATTATTATTATTATTATTATTATTATTATTATTATATATATATATATATATATATATATATATATATATATATATATATATATATATATATGCTAAAGTTGGTACATAGCATTCTAAGTAACAATATATTCTCATCAAACTAACACGCGGTGGAACCAAAATTCCATTCCTAGCCTTTGCCGACGACATTGTTATTTTTGCCTCAGCTACACAAACGGGTTGTGACCAAGTGAATCAAATTTGAAAAGAATATACGGCGATGTCTGGGCAACGAGTTAACCGACACAAGTCCCAATTTCAAACTTCCAAGAACGTTTTAACCACTCAAAAAAATCTTATTCGGAATGAACTAGAAATAGCCCACACCCCCAATTTGGGTTGCTACTTGGGTTGCCCAATCATAGAGGGAAGAGATATGAAAGATGATTTCAAAGACCTAATAATAAACACTAAATCTCAAATGCATAAATGGAAAGCAAATTGCCTCTCTCAAGCTGGCAGATGTACTCTAATCAGAACAACGCTTTCAACAAAACCACTACATATAATGCAGTGCTTTATGCTGCCAAAATCAATCCACACAGAACTAGATAGAATCAATAGGAATTTCCTTTGGAACAAAGGTCCGAATCACAAACCCCTAATAAGCTGGTTTGATGTTTGTAAAACAAAGGCAAATGGAGGACTTGGTCTCCGCGGTTCAGAGGATATGAACAAAGCGCTACAACTAAAACTATTGTGGAAAGTACTAGCAGAACCCACTAGTCCGTGGGTTATCTTAATCAAAGAAAAATACCTAAAAAGTAGCAGTATCCTAAATTATCAAAAGCATGGTGGCTCATCGTGGCAATGGGCGCAGTTAATAAAACTAATACCTTTATTTAAAAAGGTTCTCCAATGGTCCATTGGGGATGGTTCAGCTATTAACTTATGGAATGATCTTTGGTTGGGATCATCACCTCTGAAATCATTAATCCCAAATACACAACAAATCGATGAATCTACAAACATAAAAATTTTCCTAAAAGATAATAAAACCTGGGATCAAGATAAGTTAGAGGAAAAATTACAGAACATACTACCAAATGACGTAATAGAAAAAATAAAGACAATACCAATACCACAAAATATTCATGTTGATAGACTTTGTTGGAAATGGAGCAAAAATGGCTGGTTTTCGACCCAATCTGCAATAGAGATGATACATAAATACAAAAACCATACAAGATCAAATATAAAATGGATATGGGACCTGGATGTGCCGCCCAAAATAAAATCTTTTCTATGGAAAATCCTTAGAAATGGAGTTCCCACGACTGTTAAGCTAGCCTCTCGTAGGATGGGAATTCCGACTGATTGTCCACACTGCGATTCCTGCTATGAGGATTTAAACCACCTATTATGGGATTGTCCTATCACTAAGGAAACCATTATAGCAAATAACCCAGGTGCCTACATGAAGATCCACGGATGTTTCACTAAAGGGAACAGTTTAAATGACACAATATGGGATATAAAACATACAATTGGGGAAAACAATTTTGAAGACCTGGCTTTTGTCTGGTGGGGAATTTGGTACTTCAGAAACAAAACACTGTTTGATCAAATAAGCCCGGACGTTAGACGTATTTTATCCTTTAAAAAAGATCAAAAATTTATCTGGACAACCACGCAAAGAAATGATATCTCACAAGGAAAAATTGTAAAAACGAAAGAAGATAAGCAACCGAAAGTCCAATCTAGAAGAAAACGAACCAAGTGGGAACCACCGCCAAATGACAGCTACAAACTGAATTTCGATGGTTCTCTATCTCGGATTGATGGGGGAACCTTTGGGTTTATCATTCGTGATTCTCAGGGTTCTCCTATCTTTTGTGGTTCAGGATCATCCCCGATTAATTCGGTGTGCGGTTGCGAAAGTCTGGGACTTTGGAATGGTCTGTTAGCTGCAAAGAACCTCAAAATTACAAAATTGATAATTGAAGGAGATAACTCAACTATTATCAAAAGTCTAAAAGGTGTGGGGAAGCCTACTGGAGACTCTGAAATGATTGTCTCAGACAGTCTAGTCTCGCTGGGTTTCTTTGGTTCTGTTGAGATTCGTCATGTTTTCCGAGAAGCAAATCAAGTGGCTGACCGTCTATCACGTATCAGTACTGCTTCAAATGGATCTATGTTGCCTGATGATTCTCTATTGCGTAGTCTCATCCGCAAGGATGCTCTTGGCTGATAGGGTCTAGCCCTATGGTCAAATTATTTCTGTTTCAAAAAAAAAAAAAAAAAGTAACAATATATTCATGCTAAATTCTCACAAAAACCCTTTCCACCAAAAACAGTATTATTGAAAGATAATTATTTTTTAAGTAATGAAAAAAGAATAATGTGGAATATGTTTGCAGCAAAAATAAAAATGGTAACAACTTACAAAATTATATAATATTAATCATATGATAAATAAAATTCAATCCAAGTAGTAATTGACTATTTATGATCATTAATTCAGTATGTATGGTTATGTCATTGAGTAAATTTATTGATTATTATTAGTTTAATTTTTATCACATATTAGGACATGACTTATATTAGTATGAGTGTGTATATATAATAAGTTTTATCTCCAACATATTAGGACATGACTTATATTAGTATGAGTGTGTATATATATACACACACACAAAAGCCAATGCATTGTATTCTGCATGGAAAATATAGGTATTTTTGGAACAAAAAATTCTCCTATAAAAAACGGGATTCCAATTATATAGGATTCCAATTTTAACATCTCATTCTTTACGCATTTGTGTAATTAGTGGGTGTTCAATCCTTCATCAACTTAGGTGAACCTGCCTTGTGGCTTGCCGCCTGACTTATCAGTTCGTGTCTTTTGCAAACTAGGACTCGAACCCGTGGAGATTAGTCGACAACCTCGATCGGAACCTCACGTTACCCAAAAAAAAAACATCATTAAAAATGGGATTCCAACTTAACATTATTAAAAATTGGATTCCAAATTTAACATCATTAAAAATAAATACTAAAATTCTAATCCTACATGGAAGTATATGAAGAAAGATACATCACATTAATTTGCGCATGCTTCCCACAATAATAATAACATGTCTCTTGAGTATTAAAATATATTAATTAAACTATTTATTTATAGCATATATTTTATCCACTAATATATATTGTATATAGATAGATAATTGATGGATGGATTATGCATTTGGTAGATTTTACATAAAGTACATGATTTTGAGAGAAAAAAAAATTCCCCCAATTTTTATTATTAAAATAACAAGTAAATGTAATTAATGGACAGTTAGCAGAAATCATAATCTGTCTGTCTATTTATCTTATACGGAGTATATGGATATTTTGTTCAATAAAAATATAAATATATCCATATAATATATTAGTTAATAAACCTAAATTATAAATTATTAAAAAAAATATTTATGCATATGATTATTTAAGCATCCTCATTAAAATATGTAAACCAAAAATATCAATGTTGCACTCATTATCTTCTACGTTTATCGGCAAGAAGACAAACATGCTTTTTGGAATTTGTTAACAAACAAAGGATCAATGACGAAGCCCGATTTTATAATTCTAGACTCGGAGTTTTTCACGTTTTAGTCTAATTTCCTGCATTTTTTCGCGCTCTACTAGATCTCATAACCCACAACAATATAGAATTCTAAAATTGAGCTTCCTCAATCAACTCACCACACTCAGGTATTATGATAGGTGACCTAGATTCAAAATTGCTCTGAGGAATTGGGGGAGGGAGGGGGGATTTTTGAAATTAAAATTTTGATGGATCCACATTACAGACTGGTAAAAGTATGCATGATTGTATTATGTAGTACTACTTAGGACAAAAAATAAAAATTTACAACAGGACATCAAAGAATCGAGAAATAAAACCCCCTCCAACTTGTCACTTAAAATGACCCGCTTCACTCCTACTTTAAAGGAGGACTCCTTAGACATGCCCATGGGAGGATCCGATGCATTTCAACCCAAATTCCATCCATTAGGTGACATGTTTGGTTGTTATGAGTGAGGTTTAGTAAACCATGACCTAGTTGATCGACCCACCGAGTCTAAACAATTTTTTTTTTTTTAAAGAAATTGCTTTTTTTTTTGTCCGTATGCTCTGTTGGTTTTTATTTTAGAAGACAAGATTTTGGTGGTGTCAAGCCCTACAACATCCTTAAGGATGAGCGCGTTGAGCTCCAAATCGGAAGCCAATGAACCGTAGCCCACGTGCTGACGAAGACCTGTAGTTTGAGGCACTGACTAACTTTGTAACTCCCATTTCTGTAGATTCTATAGTGCTCACATGCTAAAACTATTCTTCAACACTTGTTCCGAAATCACTCCACAACTTGAAAGTGGGCTTCACTACCAAATCTATCTCTTTTTTTTTTTAATGATTGTGAATCGAATAGAATGAAAAAAGTGATAAACCCATATGAACTAATTGAGAAATTAACACATCCATAATGCAGTTATGACATGTTAATCTTGATTAGGTACATGTAGGATATTTTCCTATTTCAATAGCATATAACATGTTAATCTTGATTTCACCAACTTTACGTATAGCTCCCATCTTGTAAGTGTGACACTAGTTTAGACTTTTCCACTTCCCTTTTGATTTATAACCCATCTACTTGATTAATATTAAGATTGCAAGATTCATGAACACATTTCACTGATTTGATCTTATTTCTATGAAGAATCAGGAAATTATAGATCTAGAAAAAGAGAGAAGAGGTTACTGGTTGTTTTATGCAGTGGCGGCCGAAGGACTTCCCGAAAGGTAGGGCGAAATTCCAAGCTACGAAAGTATTGCATCGTCAATTAATTAACAAAATATATTCAATGTTACAAGTCTACAAATAAATTCAAATGTTCAACACCAACTATTTAAGATGAATAAATATTGAAGATTTAAACATAATATAAATTCACTTTTATGACAAAGAATATTTAGATTATTAATTCTAGCTTTTTTTCTGAATTTGACTATCGGCACCATCTCTCACACTCGGTCCGCTCGGAACCTCCTCACTACCATTAACAACATCATCTCCATTGTCAAGCGCAAAATCATCTCCATTGTCAAGCGCAAAATCATCTCCATCAACAATCTCAACATTATCAATCAAATGATTAGGAGTTGAATTATCCACATTAGCATTATCAACATTTGCAATTGTGAGGAGTTGATGAACCAAGACTAGGTACTTTGTTGATTCGAGCAAAATATCTATCCATACCGAATCCCTAGTCAAAATTCATAAGCAATAAAAATGAAAAAAAAAACCCAATTTTCACACTTTAAATCACTTAAAATCTCAAATCTAAAACCTAACAAGGAACAAAAATTTGAATTCTCCAAATCCCTAATCCTAATTCATTCATAAACAATAAAATAAACAAATTATGATATTCAAAATCCCCAATTTTCACCCTTCAAATCTCAAACCCTAAAATCTAACAAAATTTCAATTCTCCAAATCAATTCACATTTCAAACATTTCAATTGTAAACAAATCAATAACACCAATTCAATTCAATATTTAAGTAACTAACAATAACAAAATTGAAGAAAACTTATCAATATTCCCCAATTTTTTTGTTTTTTCAAGTCACTGTTGTTCTTGTTCACTGTCTTCAATCATCGGATTCTTCATATCCCTGGTGCAGGCGACCGAACGGTGGAGTGGTGATCGACTGGTCGGGCACTCCCCGGCGGCCGGACGCCGGCGACTCGGCGCAATGCTTGGCAGCCTCGGCCTACTGGTGCTCTCACACTCGCCCTTCGCCCTTCGCTTGGCGTCTCGCCCTTCACTTCCCATGACTCTCGCCCTTGCGCGTCTCTCAGTTGGAAAGAAAAAAAAAACTACTCAAAACGACGTCGTTTTGTCAATTTTTTAAATTTTTTTTTACAAAGGGTACCCGCGGCTCGAAAGGTGGGGCGGGCGCGTACACCCGCCCCACCCCAGGAACGCCCCTAGCTGTATGTCTGCAAGTTGTTATTCCTTCAGCTTGTTCTGTACAATGCAAGTTTGTTACACTAACACAAGGTGGGCATACGCCACCTCTTATTCAGGTTGATCTACAATCTAAATAATTACTAACCCAACTTGACTTCTAACTAACATATAAACTCTACATCCCCCCAAGGTTGGCGTGTGTGATGGAACACAAGGCTCAGCTTGCAAGCAAGAAACATATGTTGTTCAGCGCCAAGGGCATTTGTTAAAATATCAGCAATCTACAAGTGAGAGGGCACATGAACTGTACACACAAAGCCATCTTGAATCAACTCACGAATATAATGACAATCAGTGCGCGTGCAAGTGTTTGGTTCTTTCATGAAAGACGGAATTTGATGCGAGATGTTGGGCTGATTTATTATATATCATAACATAAAGGAATTGGAAAGGATACTGGTGGCATGTGCAACCAGGTGTAATATTGTCGTTGGGTTCTGGTCCACCAAATGAAAATTATATCCTAACTCAATTCTAAACAAAAGATTAGTATAACAGACAAGTAAGGAGTCGATCCCACAGAGAAGACTGGTTCACAGGTCTTATGACAATTCCTCAAGCAAATAACAATAAGGTTGTAGCAAATAATTGAAACAACTGAAACCATCAAAGTGGTAGAGACTAGTACTTCGTGTCCCAGCAACCACAATCTTCTTAGTTGAAATATCCTGTAATTCACGACGATCTTTGTAAAATAGGAAGACAATATCACCATCATCTAGCAGCTTAGAAACTGAGGGTAAGTGATAAGGCATGTTTCCAATAGGCATTATAGGTTAGTTTAGGTGCATTTCATTGTTATATAATCATGTTTTAGTGTTAATTAGATTAGCATTCATTTTGTGGAAAAGTTCGGAATCTACGCTATTTCGATGGTTTTATGTAGATTCGTAGATCCGAGGCAAAGAACACGAGGAACGGAGCTAAATAAGGCTAAGGCGAGACTTTGGAGAGCTTAAGGAAGAAGTCCCGAAGAGAATGGAACAACCCAAGGAGCAACGGAGAACGAAATCGAGGTCTAAGAGCGAAAACGAGGGCGAGTCGCGAAAGCTGTCCGCTCGGCGAGCTGAACTTGTAACGCACTTTCCGGAGGCCTCGGATGTCCGATCGACGCATATGAGCATGCGTTGGAAAGCTCTTTCGAAGATCTACGCGATGGTGTTCTGTTGGATTTTCGCTGCCAGCGAATGCCTTTCCGCTGCAGCGAATCAAGTCAGCAACAACATGTGCGAGAAGGTGGCCGGCCTGAGCATGAGTCGCTGCCAGCGAATGGCATCTCGCTGCCAGCGACTGGAGTCAGCGGAAGCATGTCCAGGAGCAGCATGACTCGCTGCCAGCGAATGGAGTCGCTGCCAGCGGACGACCGGATTCGCTGCAGCGGATGTAAGCTCTCGCGGCAGCGAATGGAGACTCTCGCGACAGCGGAAGGGTGGACTCGCGGAAGCGGAACCGAAGAAGCTGAAAATTTTCTAAGGCATGGACATTCGCTGCCAGTGAGTGTGGTAGCGAGTGTGGTAGCGAAAATCCAACAGGAGCTTGATTGACGCCATTCGCTGCCAGCGGAAATTTTCGCTGCCAGCGGAATCCGACGCTGAGTTAAATTAGGAAAGTTCTATCTTTTATCTAGTTTGTTTAGGAAACTTTTATCTTTTATCTATCTTTTACCTTATTTATGGAAGACATTAGGCTTATAAATAGGATGTTCTAGGGTTAGTTTAATTAAGTTTAAATTAATTCCAAGTAGAGAAATCACCATTAAAGAGAAGAAAGTTTAGGTAAGCCATATTTGGCTAATTTTGTAGTTTCCGCCTACACTTTCGAGACTTGGTTTGTGTTTTGTGAGTTTCTAATTTAAGTTATTTTTCCTCTATAATTCTTTCAACTTCTTTATGTGATATTGATTATGTTATTGATGTTATCTTGATTAGCTACCTTGATAATATTGATTTCATGCTAGGATTTAATACTTTCGTATTTGTGTTATTTCCGTAGTAGCACGCATAAGATTGTGGATTCCGTGTTTGAAGCATGATTATGTAGGGAGTTGACATATATCTTAAACATTGATTTACCGTGTTTAATTGGTGTTATTTATATGCTCAAGTTCTTGGGACTATTTGCTATCTCTTTGTTAAATCTTGACCGTGTTAAGGTTGCATTGAGGTGTAAGGGATTAATTGGACTCGTAGGACTTTTAATCTACTTAAACCAAGATGGGGGGAATTCGTAGGAAAAGATAATAACTTGAAAAGGATTCGATGATCAATAAAACCAACCAAAGTCGAGAACTTGTAGGTGGAAACGCTTTTCTTCTATCCTTTATTTGCTTTTGTCAAAATTATTTTCTTTTATTTTCATTTATAAAAATCTTTTCTTTTATATTGATAAATACACAATATTTAGAAATACTTGATTCTCTAGGGTTCGACCCCTTACTTGCATACTATACTAGTCTGTTCGTTTGGGATTTATTTTTTGGCGAGGTGAATCAACGACTTTCCCTCCGTCAGTAAGTGATGATAAAAGTTGGGCATGTATAACAGATTACTAAGAGTGATAAAATCAGTAAGCATGATTATTCCTGGATACTTCACTAGTTGAATAACCCCAGGAAACCCAATATGGATGGGTTTGTCCAACATTTGAAGATCCACAAACTAAGATTCCTAAAATTTCAACATATAGCAAAAACAACTCAAAATTACACAAGCTTCCATATGAGGCATTTTATCCAACTCTCAAAAATATAAAATAATGAACTATGCTCTTTATCGGCAAGAAATGTTACCTTATTTTGGCTATGCTCCTTCCTAGATAACATTTTTTCTTTTTTCTATTTCTTTTCCTTTTCTTTTTTTTTTTTCCGATTCTTCTTTCTCTCTTTCTCTCTTTTTTCTTCTTTTTTCTTTTAGAGCCACCTATGAAGTATAAAATGTGAGGAAACAAAGCACATAACATTACAACTTTGACTTGAAACTTTTCAACATTAAAACATAAGCTACTAACTCTTCTTTTCCCCAAATCATAACCATAACCAACTCTAATCCTAATTCCTGGAGGGTCAGACTCATTATCGGCTAAGGATATAATATATTTTGTGGAGCTTTCAAAGAAAATGCTAAGACTCAAAATTGGCTTCAAGAAAAGGTATAATGTAGGGTGAATATGGATAAATATGACTAAAAAGTGCATCTATCATATGAAACATATAAGCAATGAACATGTATATAATTGGCCTAAAAAATAGATAAACGTGTCAATACTAAGAGGTAATTGCATAAGATGAGTAAATCACACAACAAAAGCAGATGGAATATAAGTATAATCCTTATAAGGCTAAAAACTCTCACTGGGACAATTATTTGTTGGATTTTAGTCAAGCCTAGGAACTTAAATCATACATGCTCAATTATATTCTCTAATCATGCTTCAATCGAAAAATCATTTTAATATGGGATAAAATTAAGCAATTCAATCAAATCATATGATATATGCATTAAAGATCGTAAAAATGATTTAGAGGACAAACTAAAGTAAGATGGGAATCTTTAATAACACATAAATGCAATGCATGATATTTTTAGATTTTTGACATTTTTTTATTTTTTTCATTGATTTTCTAATGCATAATAAAGTGATAAAAATAAACATGAAATGCATGCAGAAATTTGAAATATGATAAACTAAATACACTGAATCCCTCACCCGCACTTAAACCTTTCATTGCCCTCGATGAAACATTAAAGACAACAGAATCAAATAAGAAAACATAAGTGTGAAAGAAAGAAACTTACTAAATTGCTCTTGTGGTGGTGGTGGTGGATAGCCATGGATTTGTTCTCCCTTGGAACAAGCCGCAAGATTTGTTCAAGTTGTTAATATGGGCTTCCTAGTTGGCTATACCTGGTAGGATGTTCTGATCGTAGCCATCAACGCGTTTCCCCTATTGCATTGATCTTTTGTCCCATTACTGCCTAGTTCACCTTCCAATCCAGTGGTTGAGCGTGCGGATGATGTGGCGATGGGATCTCTCAAAGTAGTGCTGTGATGGGAATGTGGAATCACCATATTGGAAAGAGTTGGTTCTCCCAAGTCTGTTTGTGTACCATGAGATCCTCCGTGTGAGTAATCTACTCCGACATCTATGTAAATTCCATGCGATCCATGTTATGAGGTTCTTGCCCCTCCAAAATTTTGATAAGTGGGATCCTCTTGCTGCATATATGCATTATACTCCATCTTGAATGAAAATGCGTGATCCTTAGGGACCTAGCCCACTCGCACCTCGAGGGTAGGTGCAACATTGCCAACGAGAGGGTGATTAGGATCCTTGTGTGGGATATCTTGATGTGTTGTTGTGGGTCCTGTAGGGAAGACCTCCCCCGCACTTTAACTCGTCATTGGTTTGAGCTTCAGCTACATTTCCTTGCATATATAGCCTGCACATTCTCAAACAAACCTAAAGTGTATAAAGCATGTGGGTCAAAAAATCAGAATGTAGAGTAAGCGCATGTCACCTTGTTTCCTTATCAAGCTTTAAATTATCCGATATAATCATATTCTCAATGTTAGTCATAATAATAAAAAAATATACAAAATGAATAAATAAGAGCGATCTCACCAAACTTCGAGTGAAAACTCATAGAAAACAAACTGTAACAAGATCGGCACCCCTGGGTACACTTGTTCTTTGGATTTCCATTGAAATTCGATGAAGAAAACTTCAATTCTTCACCTTCTCTCCTAAAATCAGACCTTTGCTTCGAATTGGACCTGTTGTATGCTCTGAAAACTCAAGAGAAACTAGGTTAGGGCCGACAAAAGTGGGTTGAACTGTACATATAAAGGAGATAAAAGATAAAATAGGAGAAAGAGATAAAATTTGATATATGTATGATAAATATTTGGAGAAATAGGATAATTCATAAGAGAAAAGACAGAATTTGACTCCCTTGTCCAAATCTCATTAGGTATCTTCGAGATCGGATCAGATTTTAAAGTCGAATTCACAACAAATCTGCAATTTTGGGCAGAGCGGCGGGCGTGGCGACTGAGAGTTGGGCGTCGATCCTTCTATTTCTCATTTTTCTTCCTCATTTCCTCCATTCTTCTTCCTAAGCTTTCTTGACCTGCATTGTTAGCTTGACACATTATTCGACATAGAACCTTTATCCTCAGCATGCAATCTTTTCTAAATGCAAGACATAAATAAACATGCATAACAAAAATTAAATTGATGAGATGCAAGGGAACTTACCTCGGGTTGCCTCTCGAGAAGCGTCTTCGTTTATTGTCTAATACTCTACAGTTTATTCTTTTTGATTCTTTCTTTCAAGATCTCATTGCGGACATTGTCAATGCTCTCAGAAGTATTCAAACTCTCGTGCCCACCCATGGGTTGAGTGCACATTAGGGCTAGGAAAATAGGTACTTAAATATGTATGATATGTATTTCTTACCTCTCCCTTACCTTTGTGAGCTTGATGTTTCCTTGTGATTATAATGTATTGCCCGCACAGTTCTGCTGGTGGTTGATTGAAGTAGACATCCCACAGATCCGTGTATTCACCACATTCCTTGGCAAAGTAGACATCGTCCATTGTTTGCTCGGGAGCCACAAGAATCAGCGCATGCCTTAGTTCTTCAATATTCGGGATGGTGACAGTTTCCTTAGATGGGTGAAGGGGCACCAATGCACACTTGATTTCCTTAGACGTCTCCTGAGACTCTATGTCAATCGGCACTAGCTCCTCCTCCTTGTCATTAGAAATCTCATCTTTGGTTGCATCTTGGCTTACTAGATAGGATGTCGGAGAGGTTGATTGCTATTCTTTAACTTGGTCTCCCATTTTGTAGAAGAGTTCCATTAGCTCAAAACATTCTAGCCTTTCAAGGCTCCCGTTGCTCATGGATTCGGCGAGCCTTCTCGATTCTTAATTCATGGCTTCAAGTATACAACTCGTCATATCTTCGTCAAAAAAGAACTCATCTTCTACCCTCATGATATATTGATGAATAATTTATTCTGACGCATGGTGTAACTTCAACTTTGTGATCTTTTCACCTTCTTGGGTAGAAATGTTTTTGGCTCTTTTCTCCTTCTCTTGTTCTTGATGTACCAATGTGACAATGATGTACCACCATGGGTCTTCTTCATTACTTAGGGTCATCTCTATTAATCGCGTTTGTATCTTGGGAATTGCGCATTCTAAAACACATGTCACTATCCCATCTAGTAGATGAGAACCTTGGTTGTTTAGGAAGAGTCCTTCTCTTTCAAGGAAATGGTGAAACCTCTCTCTGGGACCCTGAAATAAGCTTGAAATTATCACGGATTAATTAGTAGTATGGTGTCGAAGACCTCCAGATAAGTCCCCAAAAATAGTTAACAAAGAAATCACACTAAATTAAACAACACTCCCCGGCAACGGCGCCAAAATTTGACAAGCGGTGAACCGATCTTTGATTATCGTCAAAGATAAATAAACAATACTCAACACTAGTATAGCGAATAAGTACAGGTGTCGATCCCAGAGAGAGTGTGCATTTAGTATGATTTCCTGTCAATTATGCGGAATAAAGAGAGAGAATATAGTAAAGCAGTAAAGTAATAAAGCGAGTGATTGATGTGAACGAAAGCAAAACAAAGTAACAGGAATGAGTGAATAGGATGGACTTAGTTTCATCTACTTATCTCCACATGGTTGGTTACCTCGTTCCTTGCTTCCTCTTATTACCCTAGGGACTGGTTTGTGCGCAAAGTTTGTATAGCTTCCTTATTCGATCACTACCAACTCCCTAAACTCTTGCATGGGGTTCGAGAAGCATTGGGTCCCTAGTCTCTATAGCATGTAGATCAGCATCTCTCCCACATAGTCGACGTGTCACATGGTTGTCAATCCAGCTATCGCTACCGCTAAAAGAGATGATCCTCACATGTCAACTTTCTTACACAAGCCAGCTTCCCAACCTGTTATCGATGGACATGTTTTCTACTATAGAGGTTCGACCCGCAAGAGCGGAGGTAGTTAAAACCCTTAGCTAGATGCAACTCAGTTTAGGTAATCAATGAAGACAAAGTAACAACATAATAACCATATAAGCGCAAAAGAAACGAGATAATAAGAGAGAAAGAACCTGAATTACTAACCAAAACAACATCTTGACAAGCATATGAGTGGAAGGTTAGCCTAATATGGTTATCTTCATGCGAAACGTACATAAAAGAAAAGAGAACTTCCGGGTTCCGCTCCGCAAAGGACGCGAATCCCTCTCAAAGAGAAGAGAGAATGATTGTGTGTTGAATGGCTGAGAAGAGGGCTCTATTTATAGTTCTAAAACCCTAAGTCGAGTCGGCAATCCTTAGTGTGGAAGCAGGGCCTAATGGGTCGACAGAGTCCTCGGCGAAATCTGGAAAGTCCAGGATCGGCGGGCGCCGACAAGGCATCGGCGGGAGCCAATCTGGTGTATGTCACGGGAGTCTTCAACAATGCTGAGGATCGGTGGGCGTTGCTAAGCATCGCCGGCGCCGATCATATGTTTTCCAGCCTTTTTAGCCCTGTCTTGTAATTTACTTTTCGGAGTCCCCGTTCGTCCGATTGGCGCATATGATCATGCGTTGGAAAACTCTTTTTGAGGGCTACAACTCTCATGAAGATGTCATAACTTGATTTGTAGTGATTGAAAGCCAAAAGGTGAGGTTTTCCACTTTCTTAGTTCGTTCATTTGCCTTCCGATTTGACTTCTAATCCTTCCTTGGCTTGTGCTTTGCTCTTTGGGACTTCTTCATTAGCTCTTACAAGCTCCATTTGATCCATGATTCCTCTACCATTAGAAGCTCAGATCTATTTCCTACATATAAACACTGAAAACGCGTAGATTTCGACTTCTTCAGAGACAATGAATGCAGTTTATGCTAAGAAAATGTCTAAATGCAATCTAAATGACATAAGAATGAATCTAAATGCCTATACAAATTAAGCCTTATCAATATGCTCGTTTGGAACGATCTATTCATCTTCAACAGTGTGAGACTCATCATCCATGGTCAGAGGATGATCACATTGATGCACATCACCAAACTGTTTGTCTTCCACGTTTCCATCATACTTCTGACTTACTCCAGGTTTGCCTGAACCTTGAGGTGACTCCTACCAATTTGAAACATGTCTATTTAACGTGGCCCTTCTCTTTGCAATAAGAGCACTGTCTCTCCATCTTCATCTTCTTGTAGTCTCTTTTGAAATCAGATTTTTACCCGACGATTGCCCCTTCTCAAACTTAGAGTTGTTAAACCTCTCAGTAGACAAAATTTCATGATTCCCATTCATCTTAGAGGTAATATCCTTCTGGCGTTCAATCTGAGTTACCATTTGATATGCTCAGTTGACCGAAGGAAGAGGATCCATGGCTAGAATGCTATTACGGACATTCTCATAGGGATCTTTCAACCCCATCGGAAATTGCATCAACATTGTGGTGGCTTCTCTTTGCATCTTCTTCTAGATCAGGCAGGTAAACCCTTTCATAATTCAACAGGTACAAGTAGGTGTCCCTTGCAGCGTTTGCAGTTCATCCCATACCCTCTTGCGCTTACCAAAATAAGCGGACACAGAGAGATTTTCTTGCTTAATGTCACTGATTTCCTTCTGAATTTGATAGATGAGTGGGGCATTCGACTCAGCAAATTAACCTCTCTCTCCATAATTTCATCCCAAAGCTCATTCACAGATGTCACATACATAAAAATTTCGGCAATCTCTGGCATCATAGAGTTCACAATTCCACACATAACCATGTAGTCACACCGGATCCAACGTTCCAAATCCAATGTGCCTTCTTCTGGACGAACACAGACGGCATTGATAAAGCCAAGCTTCATTTTGGCATCTAAGGTCACTTTAACACCCCTACTCCAACTTTGGAAATTGGCACCGGAAAACTGAACGACGACCAACTGCATCCCAAGACGATCGGAGTTGATCAAATGAAGAGGATCTATAGGATTCACACTCATATTCATCATCGTCTTAGTTCGACCAAAAACGATAACATCACCTCCACTCTCAGAAGAATCCACTCGTTCTAACATGATCTCTCAGCAAAAACACAAACACAAACTCACGAAACTTAGATCTAGCTAGCGCTCAGTTAGCTGAATTCAACAAAAGCAACCAAAACAAAGACAATACGGAATCAAAACCAAGAGCAATCGAAAAAAAAATCCAAAAAGTGAATCCAGCACCACGCCGAATTCATCAAAAACGACAATCAGAACAATCGCAGATCGCGAAGAAACGGAAATCTCAATCAGCGAAAATCGCACAACTCAATCAAAACTCAATCACATCTCCTTGTTGGATTATGGCTCTGATACCATATTAAGATTGCAGGATTCATGAACACATTTCACATATTTGATCTTATTTCTATGAAGAATCAGGAAATTATAGATCTAGAAGAAGAGAGAAGAAGTTACTTGTTGTATGCTATGCAAGTTGTTATTCCTTCAACATGTTCTGTACAATGAGTTTCAAGGCTATTTATAGCCGAGTTTGTGACATTAACACAAGGTGGGCATACGTCACCTCTTATTCATCTTGATCTAATCACAAGTTGGTGTAGTGGTTGATAGATTACATAGGTCTTAATATTGTATGGTGGGCTAAAAGCCCATTAAGGCCCAATACCTTTGTAACCTATATATATGTTATATCAATGAATGGAAACCCTAAGGAGGACTTTACATCAATTCTAGAATCCTACATGGTACCACAACTTTTTTCTTCCTAACGGGACCCTAAATTGATCCTCCCGTATCTCCGGTCTTCTTCCTCCGACCTTCCCCCTCACCGTCGCCGTCATCTTCTTCCTCGGATCCGGCCTCCAACTTGGTCGTACAATACATAGTTAATTAATTAGCTTTTGCTAATTAATTAGATTAAACACATACTTGGAAATCAGATTCAACACGTACCTCCGCATCGTCTTCTCCTTCACCTCCCTTCCTCTCACTGTCCTCCTCCCTCGCGCACGGCCGCCACCACAGCAGCCCCGCCGCTGCCCTCTGTTCTTTCTTCTTCAAAAAAAAAAAAAAAAACTTACCATGGCCTTCTACGATCACCAACGACCTCTCGTCAGGATGATTGCCCCTCCCAGTCATTTACAAAGGGGGCATTCCCCCATTGGAGCCCATCCACACGGCTACCCGGCCCCTCCAACGAGGTCATACCCGATCCAACAGGGACTCCTTGGGCCCTCTCCGCACCATCATCACGTCTTCTCCTCTATGCAGTCGACACCTTCATACTCTTCTTGGTACATGGACACTGGTGCCACCTCCCACATGACGAACTCCTCAGGTAACCTCTCATCTCTTTCTTTTAAGGGCTCTGCCCACTCTATTATCGTCGGAAATGGTGGTCGTCTTGCTACTTTAGGAATTGGCCACGCCAAATTACAGAGCCCAACCCACCCACTACACCTCAACAATGTCCTTATTGCCCCAAAGATTGTCAAAAACCTTATCTCTGTCCGTCGGTTCACTACTGACAACAACGTTTCCCTTACGTTTGATCCCTATGGTTTCTATGTGAACGATCTTACTACGGGGGTTACTCGCATGAGATGTAACAGCACCGGGGAGCTCTACCCTGTCACACCACCTCCTGCGTCCAGTCAGTCGTGTCCGGTCGCCCTCTCAGCATCATCGTCATGCACGCTTGAGCCATCCCAGCGCTGCCGTTCTAGATGTCCTCTGTTCCCAGAACCTTGTCACCTGTACTAAAGACCCACGCTCAGGGTTATGCTCTTCCTGCCAACTAGGCAAACATGCCAGACTGCCATTCCAACGGTCTTTGACCTCTACCCTTGCTCCCTTTGATATCATTCACAACGACATTTGGACCTCTCCCGTGCCTAGCAAGGAGGGTCACAAGTACTACCTCTTGTTTCTTGATGATTACACTCATTACTTATGGGTCTTCCCGTTGCATTTCAAGTCCCAAGTGTTTCCTGTCTTTGCCAGATTCCATACCTACATCAAAACACAGTTTCACATGTCCATCAAATGTTTCCAATGTGACAATGACCGTGAATTTGACAACAAAGACTTTCACTCCTTCTTTGCCGCAAATGGGATCTCCTATCGCTTGTCTTGCCTCTATACTTCTCAGCAGAATGGCAAGGCAGAGAGAATCATCAGAACCATTACCAACATGATGCGCTCTCTCCTCTTCCACGCATCTATTCCCCTTCCCTATTAGCCTCACGCCTTATCCACCACATGTTATCTCCTAAACATTCTCCCTTCCACTACCCTACACCATCGTTCGCCAGCTCAGACACTTTATTACGCCGAGCCTAGGTATGATCACCTTCGCACCTTCGGGTGCTTGTGTTTCCCAAACCAGTCCTCCACAGCCCCGCACAAGCTTCACCCGCGCTCCACTCCATGTGTCTTCCTAGGCTATCCGTCTGATCATCGCGGTTACATTTGCCTCAATATCAAGACCCACAAGATAATTCTCTCACGTCATGTCACCTTTGATGAGTCGCGATTTCCCTTTGCGTCTCCCACACCCCCTGTGTCTCCGTCAGAGTCTAAGTCACCATTCCCTCACTTCCTTTTTCCCCAGAGCTCTCCCGGTGCTCCTGCGTCTCCCCCTCCCCCACCCCCACCACCCCCTACCACCAGACCACACACCCGCAGCGTCTTCGGTGTCTTCCGACCCCGTCAGATCGTATCCATGACTACCACCCATCGCCCCACCATCCAACCTCATGGCCTAGCAAAGCAGTCCCCCCGCCAAACACCACTGCTGCGCCCGCAGCCTATCAATTGCCCATGCCCCCAGCATCGCATCACCTACTGGCGGCGCCCGCCGCAACACATGCTGCGCCCGCTGCATCCCTCCCCGTCTCGCATCACCCACTTGCGGCGCCCGCCGCATCCCACAACGCCTCTGCACCCCTTACCCGCAGCTCTGCTGCGCCCGCTGCCTCATCCCCATGCTTAGCCCCTCTTGCTCCCATCCGTCCCGACACCCAATCACCCTTTGCCTCCACCCAGACCTCCCTCTCCCCCATTCCCACCTCCCACAAAACAGCCCTCCAAGACCCGAATTGGCAGGCGGCTATGCTCGACGAATACAGGGCCCTTACGAAGAATGTTACTTGGGTTCTTGTTCCTCGCCCTCCTGAGGCGAACGTCATTCGTTGTATGTGGCTCTTTCATCACAAGTTCCGATCTGATGGGACTTTGGAGCGCTATAAGGCCCGTCTTGTGGTGAACGATAGATCTCAGGAGGCAGGTATTGATTGTGATGAGAGGTTCAACCCTGTGGTCAAGCCTGCCACTATCCGAGTGGTCCTGAGTCTATCTCTGTCGCGCAACTGGGCCATCCATCAGTTAGATGTCCGAAGCATGTCTGTCTCCTCAAGCGCTCTCTGTATGGTCTGAAACAGGCTCCGCGGGCTTGGTTCCAGCGTTTTGCCTCTCATCTGCTCCGTTTGGGTTTCACAGGCAGCCGTTCCGATTCATCTCTGTTTATCTATCGCTGAGGCTCGGACTTGGCATTCCTGTTGCTATATGTCGACGACATCATTCTCACCGCCTCTTCTGATGCTCTTCGGACGTCTATTATTTCGCAGTTGAGTGCGGAATTCGCCATGTCTGATCTGGGTCAGTTGTCTTACTTTTTGGGAGTTGTTGTTCAGCGTCATGCGTCAGGTCTGTTTCTCTCACAGAGTAAGTATGCTGCAGAGATTGTTGCTCGGGCTAAGATGGTCAAGTGTAATCCAGTCGCCACCCCTGTCGATACATCCAACAAGCTCAGTGCTCATTCTGATCCTTTGGTTGATGACCCGACATTGTACAGGAGCCTCACTGGTGCTCTTCAGTATCTCACTTTCACCAGGCCTAACATTAGTTACGCCGTTCAGCAGGTCTGCTTGTTCATGCATGCACCTAGGGAACCTCACTTTCAGGCTTTGAAGCGGATCATTCGGTACATCAGCGGCACTCTTGAGCTCGGCACTACGATCACTCCTTCCTCTAAGCTCGATCTTGTTGCTTACACTGATGCGGATTGGGGTGGTTGTCCTGACACACGTCGCTCCACGTCTGGGTACTGCGTCTTCCTCAACGACACCCTTGTGTCATGGTCAGCCAAGCGTCAGTCCGTCGTATCTCGCTCCAGCGTTGAGGCCGAATACAGGGGTGTTGCCAACGTTGTGTCCGAGTGTTCTTGGCTCCAGAACCTCCTACTTGAGCTCCCTTATCCCCTTCAGAAGGCCACTCTGGTCTATACGGACAACGTCTCCGCCGTCTACCTGGCTAGCAACCCAGTCCAGCATCAACGCACGAAGCACATTGAGCTTGATCTCCACTTCGTCAGGGACAAGGTTGCCATTGGACATGTCCGCGTTCTCCATGTCCCGTCCTCTTATCAGTACGCTGATATATTCACCAAGGGTTTACCTCGACAGTTATTCATTGATTTTCGTTCCAGTCTCACTGTAAGGACCCCTCCCGTTTCAACTGCGGGGGTTTGATAGATTACATAGGTCTTAATATTGTATGGTGGGATAAAAGTCCATTAAGGCTCAATACCTTTGTAACCTATATATATGTTATATCAATGAATGGAAACCCTAAGGAGGACTTTACATCAATTCTAGAATCCTACAGTGGTTGTGAGACTACATCCCATGTCAATAGGTTTGAAGTTCGAATCCTCTTGGAAATATGGAGTCGCTTGTGAGTGGGAGGATCAACTCCTGAAATGGGATTCCGATCCAGATATAGAGCGACTGAATCGATCTAACTGGACTAACTAGGATAAAAAAAAAACTAACTAACCCAACTTGACTTCTAACTAACATATAAACTCTACAATTACGTCGACTGGTCGACTTAATGACGTATATGAACACATGTGTGTGTGTCCGTGTGCGTTGTATTTCACTAATATATATTGTATAAAGTAGACAGAAACAAAGGCTAGCTTGGTTGGGCTTAACGAGTGGAACTTCATTCGGTGCCTCGATCGAGAGGGCGCAATTATGGATGTGTCTCACTTATAATCCCAATTATGGTATGTTGAACCCTCACTCTGTATACATATATTCACAAGTGGAGTATATGTGTAGAATGATTTTGATAGATGTATACGTTGTTCGATCATCCTAAGGGTCTTAACTTTGACTTGAAAAGGAGGGACCTGGTCCACAAAGAGGATAGGTAGACATTGACGTGTCACATGTCTATTCGCTCAACAACAAATCATTCATCTATCAATTTTTCTACCCAACTTCTAATTTCGGTACTCAATTTTGACATTACTCTTGATTTGTTTCGGGTGACTCTACCGGGTGGCAATATAACCCATTGCATGTGTTATATTATATGCACTCCAGTCGGACGGTTTTAATATCTGTTTTGTTTATAGGTTGATATCTATCAATCAATAATTACAAATTATAAAAAAAATGCACCGACGAATTTAGGATTGGTCCATATTTTAGGGTATTGGAGATAAATTAGGAATAATATATTAGATATGATTGTATTAGGATATAATCTTTGATATTGTTATATTAGGTTAGAGATATATATCTTTGGTAGGTTTAGTTTATCAATATCTTTATATTACTTATTCTCTAAGCATTGTAATTCCTATATAAAGGGTTGAATAATAACATTCTAAATGTGTGTTTGCCTTCTCTAATATGAGGCTTCCACCACCAATCTATTAGGGTTTCATCCCTCTCTAAATTCTACATGACATCAGAGCAGGTTTCGATCTTGGCCTATCTCCACCTTCGTCAAACAATTCCGCTGTCTAACCTTGCCCTATCCATATAATTTTTTTTTCTTTTTCCGTCTGATTGACCGCCGTTGGCTCCACTTGCCAAGACATGGTCACCTATTCTCTACCCTTTTAACCCTATCGGTTCTACTCTATCGGTCTCTACCATATCCGTCGGCCTCTACTTAGTTCTTGTTGGCATGGACTCTCGGGCTCTCACCGTTCGTGTTCTAGCCATCTACATCAACCGCAGATCTATCTTATACTTCCAATCTTCAGCGTTCGTGGCTCTACTCTCGCTTCGACTACGGGGGCGTATTGGAGATAAATTAGGAATAATATATTAGATATGATTGTATTATGATATAATCTTTGATATTGTTATATTAGGTTAGAGATATATATCTTTGGTAGGTTTAGTTTATCAATATCTTTATATTACTTATTCTCTAAGCATTGTAATCCCTATATAAAGGGTTGAATAATAACATTCTAAATGTGTGTTTGCCTTCTCTAATATGAGGCTTCCACCACCAATCTATTAGGGTTTCATCCCTCTCTAAATTCGACATAGGGTTACGTATGACTCATCATAAATCTGCCCGATCCTTGTATTTTTTGTTTCCATTCTAGCTGTCTCTCTCTTAAGAGCACCCACAATGGGGGTTTCTTAACCCCAAAATAAGAAATCAATTATTAAAAAATTGAAGAAGATATGGGATGAGTTTAGGAATGATGTGAAAGGTTTCTTCCTAAGAAACCTTTAAAAACCGGGAGAGAGAAAGAAAATTGAGAGGGGGTGGGCCAACATGAGGAGAGAGAGTGAGAGTAAAAAAAGAGGTGGGTCCCGATAAAAAAATAAAATGGGGTTTTAAAGGGTTTTAGGGATGTGGGTCAAAAATTGTATTGGGTTTTTTAAGGAGAGAGAAATATAAAAAGTTGAGTTAAGGAACCCGAGTGGGTTTCACGAATGCGGATGCTCTAATGTTCCTTGTTGTTCTTTTATTTTTTTAACTTTTACCTACCCTCCTTCTTTCTTTCGCTTTTTTTTCTATTTAATTTAAAGAAAATTTGGTATTTTGTACACCTTTTGAGATTTAATTAGCTAATTAACTACTTTTAATATTTTTTAAGCGTTCTAGACTTTTTTGAAAGTTTTTTAGCCCCTTTGGCCCTTCCTTCCTCCCAGTCCCAGCCGTGGATGTGGAGCTCAAGCTCTGCCTCCCTGACGCGGCGTCTCTCCAATCTCTTTCCTCCCTCCTCTCCCCCTTCCTCCTCCACACTCACCACCAACGCAACCTCTTCTTCGATGGCGCCGCCTCTCAAATCGCCTCCTGGTGTGTCGTTGCTCTTAATTTGAACCCCGTCCTCGTAGACGGCGTCATCCGCGTGAAGGAAAATGATGAGGATCTGAATCTTTTCAATTGGATTGGCCATACGCGAGGATCCGTCCTTGATTGCATCGGATTCGGCGTCTAGGGTTTTGAGGAAGATGAGAGAGGAATTCGTGCTTGGTGGCATCAGATCCGTGCTTGATTCCATTGGATTCAATTGGCTTGGCCATACACGATGATCCATGCTTGATTGCACCGGATTGTTCCTCGGAGTCTTGGGAACGACAAGTAAGAATAGCCCTGAAACATCTGGAATCAAGTCATGAAATCAGTTCCTTGTGGAAATTCAACAACCGACAATGTGCGTCCTTCTCATAAGGTAAATTCTAAAATCCTTCTATGATTTGAGTCAATGTAATGGCAAATTCTTGAATTCAGATAGGCTGAGTATTCAACTCGGTAAATCACACAAGGATTTGGAGCTTGAGAATAGTTGGATTGATCTTGAATTTTCTGAAATCTTGGTTTTTAAAGCTGCCCACCAAGTGTTTGTGGAAATGTCAAAATCTGCAGTAAAAAATATCACTAGGCTTTCCCATCTTTGATTAAAAAGAAATGCCCGCCGCTCTTAATAACTTCAAGTTTCAGTGTTGTAGTAATGTTGAAAGTTGGCAATGTGTGTCCTGGATTTTGCATTTTGGTCATATTCCTAGACTTATGTTCCAGAAATAGTAGAGCTTCTTGTTGACAGTGTTAGGAATCCTTCATTGTTGGAATGGGAGGGTAATGAATCGGTATGTTTCTTTTGCTGCACCATGTCACCCCCTTGATTTGGCAGTTGTCCATTAAAACGATGCTGATTTTGTGCAGCTTCTGGAGTTAAAATCCGAGATAAGCGAGGCTTCTAACAATCCGCAAGCCTTGCTTTTGGAGGCTATTCATTCAACTGGCTTTTCGGGTGCTCTGGCAAATCCTCTCCTGGCTCCAAAATCTGTTGTTGATTAGTTGAACTGTACAATTTTGGAGGAATTTATTGTTGTATGTCCAAGACAACTATGATTTTAGTGTTTTGAGTAGCTTAATGTATGGAGGTTTTTTGGTGCAGGTTTTCAGCTGTTGGGTTGGGTTATGTATGGAGTGCAAGTTTGGCAAACAACAAGACTGTCACCATCCAGCCAACGGGTAAAGACATCGCTATCTCTCTCCCCCTCTCGCTCAATTTCACGGCTGGAACAAGTTGTAGACTTGCTTGTTGTTGCAGAACGAACATCAGAAGAAAAACGACCAATTTATAAGAGAATCGAGGTGATGCCCCGAGACGCAGGCTTAAGCTTAGATCGGACTCACTCCTTAAGCATCCATGGTGTAATTAGCTCACTATAGTTTTAATATATAGCTTGCAGTCACGTACATATGCTTTGTGCATTCAATCAGGAACTCTTCCATATGAATCTATCGAGTTGAGCAAAACATAGACAGTTTAATTTCGATCCCTATATTGTAAACTGCAAAAAAATCGATCATATCGTATGATAGATATGTCATCAATTATATAAAATTGTCACCATAAACTGTTACGATTAATGAAGTGTAATCACAAATGTCATCAATGAATAAAAATGTAATAAACATGTCACCACAAGTGATTGCATCAATGAAGTGTAATCACAAACGTTTCATCAGTGAATAAAAGTAGAATCCATGAAAATTTATCGATATACAATTGATTAAATTAAAAAAAATGACATCAAAAGATTCGATAAAAAAAGTTGCATCAAATAATTACATTAGAAAAATGGCATCAAAACACTAATTTGAAAAAGTTGCATCACATTAAAGAAAAAAAAGTCATCAAAACAGTACTTTGAAAAATATGGCATCACGGTAAAAAAAATATCATCAAAAATTTGACTTTAAAAAAGTGTCATCAGTAGTCAACAGTAAACAAATTTGGCATCTATAGTCGACGTGGCATCACAATACACAAAAAATGTCATCAATGTTTGAAAAAAATGTCATTAAAAAGTGGCATCAAAGCGAAAAAAATGGCATCACGAAAATATCATCACTAAAAATAAATAAATAAATAAAATCCACATGAGTTGGTCAACGTTGACCCGTCAACGGTCAACTCATTGACCAGTCGATGGTCAAACAGTTGACCATTGACTTTAATACCCCATTTGGGGAATGAACTAACTAATCTAATTAAATAAGTTTCTTATCTAATTAGCTAATTGAAAATTCTAAATAGCCTAATTACCTAAATCACCCTTTAATTTATTAGGACAGACCAAAAGATCCGTCCTTTGAATTTTTTTACCACAGACGGATCTAAGATTCGTCCGTGTTTTTTTTTTATGACTTGTAATGATTACTGGACAGGTGTCATGCAACGGTTGAAATGGATCTAAGATTCGTTCGTCAGAGTGCATATAACATTTGTCTTCGGTGCATATAGCATTATCCATGATTCTATTTATATCCACAAAAATTACTATGTACACCAGAAAACCTGCGGCGCATTTTATGAATTATAAATAAAATTGAGAAAAAAAATTGATATGAATTATAAATAAAATTGAGAAAAAAAATACTTTATATTTTTTTTACATGAGGCAAACATTAGGAGAGTTTTACGGAAACCGTGGAACACCTCCTTGATCATCCTACAAGATGATGGAATACAGGTCTCTTATCAAAACTTTAGATTTAAATATATAAACCATAGAAGCTAAAGCATTAAAAAAAACTGATGTTCAATGTGTATTTTTATAATGTTTTAACCTCCTATAAAAAAATTAGCATAGGACGAGATGCATAAACCCTAAGAAGCTAAAACATTAAAATATACACAAAAAAATATTTTTTATGGGTTAACCATTTTGTTAGAGATATATTAGGATAGATATATTATATGATATATTAGGATATAATCTTTGATGTTGTTATATTAGGTTAGAAATATATATCTTTGGTAGGTTTAGATTATCGATATCTTTATATTATTTATTCTCCAAGCATTGTAATCCCTATATAAAGGGTTGAATAGTAACATTATAAGTGTGTGTTTGCCTTCTCTAACATGAGGCTTCCACCACCAATCTATTAGGGTTTTATGCCTCTCTAAATTCTACACATTTAGGATTTATATATAAATTTAAACCAAAGATGTTGTCTCATAATTTAATTCATAATTTAGATGAATTTAAGAAGTGTAATATATATGGAGTGTAATGCAAAAAATGTAACAAGTGATCCGTATTGAATTTTTGTAGGTGTATTTAACAAGTTCATTTGTTTTCTCTTGTTAGCTCAATTCCTTATATGAAAAATTTTATGGTTATGGGCTAATAATGCTAATTGTGCTTTGCAAGGAGAATTCAGGTTGATCCTTTTCTCTTTGTTTGGATCCATGGCAAACTAAGAAAAGAGAAATAAAAAATTGTTGTATCAAACTATTTTGTGTTTCATGATTGAAGAAGATACAAGAGGGTTGTTCAGCTATTTGTAACTAATGGCTTATCAGCAGAAAGATGAAAATGTTGTTGTACAGTTGTACATTGATCAATATTATATCCTATCAACCCTCCCCCCCCCCCCCCCCACCCCCTTCCCAAATTGGAGGATGTGAAACAACCCTAACTTGGACATAGCATAAGTGTGCTTGGGTCCTGATAGTGGTTTGGTGAAGATGTCGGTCAGCTGATCAGTTGTGGGCACAAAACAAAACTAAGAGAAATCAAGCCATCTAAAAGCTTTTCATGAACAAAATGACAGTCAATGTTCACATGCTTCGTTCTCTCATGGAATACGAGGTTTCGTGCTATGTGAATGGCAGTTTGACTGCCATAGTGAACGAGAACTAGAGTGAGATCATGTACCTCAAACTCAGTCAAAAGGCGAGTGAGCAAAGCTAATTCTCCAGTAAGACGTCCCATAGAGCGATATTCAACTTCAGTTTATGAAAGAGAAATGATCACTTGCTTCTTTGATTTCCATGAAATTGGAGAAGAACCCATAGTGACATAGTATCCACTGATTGACCTTCGAGAACAAGGTCAAGCATCACAATCTGAATTGCAATAACCTTCCAACTTGAAATCAGAGGAAGATGATAAAAAAATGCCAAGATGTGGGATACCTTTTAGGTATCGATCTAATTAATGACGTGTAATGTGGCATCCTAGTGAGCAGAGATTGACTTTTGCATAAATTATGATAAATGTTGAATGATGAAGGACAAATTGGGTCTTGTATTGGTAAGAAAGTTAAGCTTACCAACAAGCCAGCGATATGTTGTAAGATCGGAAAGGAGCTCACCAACATCTGGTTTGATCTTGAAGGAAGGATCAAAAGAAGAAGCATCAACCTTGAGCTCGGGCATATCATAATCGTGTAAGACCTCTGAAATAAAATTACTCTGAGAGATGGCAATACCCATTTGAATGAGGCAGAAACTCCATGCTAAAGAAAAAATTCAGAGAGCTAAGATCTTTAATTCTGAATGTAGAGTGCAAAAATTGTTTGAGAGTTGTGATTTCATCAATACAATTTCTTGCGACCAAGATGTCATCGACATAAATTGCTAGGAAAACCACAGTGTCGTCACTCTTCTTAAAGAAAAGAGAGTAATCATTTGGAGAGTGGACATATCCCTGAGAAACCAAGGCATCAGACAACTTGGTGTACCATTGCCTTGAGGCCTACTTAAGGCCATATAGGGATTTGTTCAAGCGACAGACTTTTCCTGGAGATTGATTGTGCAAACCCAAGGGAATCTTCATGTACACTTTTGTATCAATACCTCCATGTAGGAAAACATTGTTCACATCCAATTGGAACATATGCCATCCTTTCTTAACAGCCACAGTAACAAGACAACGGATTGTTGTCATCTTTGCAACAGGTGAGAATGTTTTAGCATAATCAACCCATGCCTTCTAAGAAAATCCTCTAATGAAAATCCTTGCTTTGTGTCTCTCCAATGAACCATCAGCTCTGAATTTGAGCTTATAAACCCATTTTGAAGTGATGGGTCGTTTACCACGAAGAAGATCAACCACTTTCCAAGTATCGTTGGCTTGAAGAGCCTAGAGTTCACTATCCATTGCATCTCTCCGATCAGCAAATTGGACAACTTTCTCGTAGAACAAAGGCTCCCCCGTACTCATGATGAGGGAATTAGTGTTAGCAGATAGACAAAAATGAGATGAGGGAGTAATATCAGAAAATTAGCTATTTGAATAAGCATTTCCACAGAGGAAATCTTGAAGATGGAAGGGAGGACAAGAGACTCGATGATACCTTTTAGGTTCAACATTACTGACAGAGGTGACACTATCACCAAACAACTGGAATGCTAGAAGAAGGAGAATCAAGATCAGGGACATAAAGGGGTAATGTGAATTGAGGTTGAGGAGAAAGTGTTTTGAAAGGGAAGATGTGTTCATGGAAAACAACATCACGGGACAAGAAAATTTTGTGAGTTTGAAGGTTGTATAGTTTATATGCCTTTTGTGGAACGGGTATCCTACAAAGACACTAGGAACATCTCGAGGTTGAAGCTTGTCTTTGCCTGGCTTAGGTGTTGAAGCAAAAGCTAAACAACCAAACACCCTTAAGTGATCCATCTTTGGAACAATATCAAACATTTTCTGATGAGGATAAGCACCTTGTAAAACTGAGGTAGGGAATCTATTGCTTAAGTATGTTATTGTCAGCAAGCAGTCACCCTAGAACCTTACAAGGCAACGGGATTGAAACATCGGTGCATGACAAACTTCAAGCAAATGTATGTGCTTTCTCTTAGCAAATCCATTTTGTTGAGGAGTTTAGGCACAACTCGTCTAATGAATGATTCCTTTTCTTAGGAAGAAAGCAATAGCAGCTCTGCTCGAACCCAACTCAAGAGCATTTTCACTTCTGATAATCTTAACATTCTTGTGAAATTAAGTATCAATGACCTGAATTAACCCCTATAAAAGGCTAAAAGGAGTACTTTTGGAATGCATAAGATGAGTGCATGTTACTCTAATAAAATCATCAACGATTTTCGGAAAATATTTGAAACCATCATATGTTGCAGTATGGTAAGGACCTCATGTATCTATATGAAGCAATTCAAAAGCTTAAATGCTAGAAATTGTACTTAAATAAAATGCCAATCGAGTATGTTTAGCTTGAGCATATATAGATAGTACAAGAACTCAAATCAACTGCAGTATCAATGGAAACAATCTCTTTGAGTCGACTACAAGGAAGATAGCCTAAATGAGAGAATGCCAAAGCAAAGTGTTTCTATCAGCTAAAACAGAAGAACAATGAGGTAGTTGCTTTCTTGAAACCTTTTGCTGAGAAGCTGTCATCCAGACAAACATTATCAACAACATAGAGACCTCTCAGAAAATTACCAAGAGCCACGGGCCTCTTCAGAGAAAGGCCCTGCTACAAACATGAATCCTTAGTGAAACAAACCATACAGCCAAACTGAGTGATCAATTTCCGGACAGACAAGAGATTGAACTAAAACTTCTGGATGAATAACACATCATGGAGTGTAATATCCGTAGAGAAATTGACTTTGCCTTTATACTGAACAAGAACTGAATCTCTAGTGGGAAACTTGACACGAAAAGGAGAATTCAAAGACACCACATCATGAAATTTACTTATGTCATGACACATATGGTATGTGGCTCCCGAATCAATTATCCAAACACAAAGAAGAGTAGATGTATTTGCAGAGGAAAATGAAGAAACATATCCAATAAAAGAAGGAGAAGAAGTACCGACAAAATTTCTATAAGCAATAATACCACTCGAAGAAGCACCATCAGATTTCTGCAACAGAGCCAAGAGTTGAGCATATTGATCAAGAGTAATCATTAGGGTTGTAATTGAGTTGTTGTAAGAAGAATCATTGCCAGAGGCTTGAGCTACAAATCGTTGATTACCTTTAGGCTTTCCTTCCTTGGATCCATCCTTAGAACCATAACCATCTTTACGAAAACCGTGGAATTTGAAGCAATGACCAACCAAATGGCCTTGCCTCTTGCAATGCGAGCACACACGCTGAGGATTCTTGTACCTTTGTTGAGAATTGGAAGATGAGCTTTTTTGAGAAGATGAAGTTGTCTGAGAATTTGGCTTTTGAGTAGTAGCAGCGAGCGAAGAAGACTCAATTAGTAATTGATTGTTGTGATGGACATCCCTTTGAATCCCGAATCAACATCTGATATACACGGTCAAGATCCGAAAGAGGGGACATCCTCAATATGTTGCCTCGAATCACAAAAAATGAATCATTTAATCCCATAAGCAATAAGATCAACCTCTTTTGTTGGTCAAACAAACAGATTGAATTAGAGAGACTACAAGCACACAGAGGAAAATTTCGCCAAGAGTCGCGCTCATCCCAAAGGTGCTTGATGCGAGTGAAATAATCGAAAATGTCGCCAGGATCTTGAGATATACAAGCGAGAGCTTTCTCAACACAGTAAAGTTGAGCAAGATTAGATTGAGCCAAACGAGGCAAGAAACCAGACCAAATATCAACTGCATAACTGTACAAGAGTAAACTATCAGCATGTTTAGGAACTATGACATTCAATAACCAAGAAGTAAACATATCGTTACATCTCTTCCGTTTCCGCATATCTTCGGAATCAATTATAAGTTCAGAATAGAACCATCTATAAATCCGATCTTGTATATATTTAGCGGATAGAGCGATCGAAACAGCTCATTTCCATGAGAAAAAAACAGATCATGTAAAAACCTTGGAAACTAACACCATTCCCGGTGAATTCGAAGGATGGATATAAAATGGAACAGAGGAATCAACGGAAGAACCTGAAACCACGCATTTTGTGGATTCGGCATCGTCGATGAACAGAAAAGCAATCACGAACACGAACATAGATGCAGAACACAAAAATGCAGACAAAGAACTCGGTCTTAGATGTCATAGATCAAGAGCTCTGATACCATGTTTGGATCCATGACAAACTGCGAAAAGAGAAATCGGAAATTGTTGTAACAAACTATTATGTGTTTCTTGATTGAAGAAGAAGAAGATACAAGAGGGTTGTTAATCTTTTTATAACTAACAACTGATCAAAAGAAAGACGAAAATGCCCTTGTACATTGATCAATATTACATCCTATCACGCTTGTCCGATTGTCCAACTCTAGTGAGTCAAATAAATAAATATTTTTATGTCTTTTGAGTTGTAAGAGATACGACACTCTGTTGGACAATAATTCATATTTCACATACATGAAAATGTGTTTTGGCCTAAATTGTGGAACATTCCGGAAGAATTTGGAATGTGGCGGAAGCCTCCGGAATGTGGAATATTCTAGAAGCATATGAAAGAGTGCGGAAGTCTCTGGAAGCGTGCGGAACCTTATGGAAGGTTCCGGAACCGTGAAGAGTCTAGATGTGTCTAGACTTGTGTAGAGTTCTCCAGAAGCTTGGAGAACCTTAGAAAAATGTATGGAGGAGTCTAGAAGCATAGGGATGATTCTAGTATTGGAGTATTCTAGAGATGTGCTAGGAGCTCCTTGTAAGAGATGGCATGGCCTATAAATAGGCTTAGTGGTCTGTGAGTTAGGGATCGAGCGGGCAAGGTGAGTGCTCCTCCAAATGAGTGTGAGGTGTAGTGTAGCCTAGTATGTGATCGATCGAGCACGAGGGCGTCTCGATCACATACTAGTGAGTGAAGTGTGAGTCTCCTCAAGTTGTGTAGTGTGTGGAGTTGTGAGTCGAGTGAATCCTCATAAGTGAAGTGTGAGTGGGTTGGTCAAGAGTGGTGAGCGTTGGTGAGAGTCTTGTATCGTGTGAGAGTTGTACAAAATACTTTTGTACATTAATATAAGTTCTTATTTGTAAGAGAGTCGATCCATTCAAGTCATACGTGATCAAGTGTGAGCTACCCGTTTTCCCCAACACGCTCTTAACGTAGAGTGACCCTCCAATTGGATTTGGTCACTTTACATTCAGATCGAAACCTCTTTGCATAATGCATTATTTTTTTAGCGGAAAGATCTATCTCTTAATAAGTTGTACAATACCTAATCTGAATGTAAGACGACCAATTCAAATAAGATTCAACAAAGATGCAAAGTGATTAATCATTTATATGCTTCTTGATCTAATCTCTACAAATAAAGCCTTCGCATTGAGACACCAAGCGAAAAAACAGATGAACACTTTTGAGGAATTTGTTCATTCCGGCAATACAATGGGGGAGACATCGATCAACTTATACTTGCAAATATCCTATATCAATTATGATATCCAAGCCATAGCAATTAGCATATAAAGCTCTCTAGCTAGTAACACACACACACACCTACCTCCATTGAAAATTGTAGTTTGTTTCTTACCAATTTTCTTTAAAATGCGGCTAAGCTAGGGGCCAATGGGGCAACTTAATAATTCATCTTTTTGCTAGTTTGTACAAATAATATAAATGGTTAGGAAATGCAATAAGAAAGTGACATTTACAAAAGCTTAAAAAAAAGGTTGAAGAAGATAAAAAAGGGAGGGGTGTAGTAGGACCATGAAAGACCTGGTTTTACCGACAGGCATTGAAAATGATCATCCCCTCCCTATAAGAAAATGATCTATAGAGCCATTCAAAGCCATTGAAATATACAGATTCTCATTTCTTAGCCTTTTTACTTTTATGTATGAAATCGACGTTTTATTCTCTTCCCTTCCATCCACGAATAGAACGCTTTGTCGTCTTAATACAACGACAAATCCATTGTTAAGTGCTAATCGCATATATAGTCCCATTCACCTCCCATTGGAACTTGGAAGTTCCCACGTCGATTGGGTATAATCAAGATAACCTAATAATACTGTTAAATTAAAGTGTATATATATATATATATATAGTAAAGCCCCTACATATTGACTTAAGCTGAGATTCAGTTCAAAGTCACTGTAAACAAATAATAGTTACAGACTTACCGGATATGCTTATAGAAATAGGTAGTGCAAAAACGCGACAAACTAACGAGCAGGCGATGAATAAAGGATTCGAGCATGCAAGATACGTGCGTAACGGACAATGATGGGTCAGGTAGCTATAGGAGCCTAGGTTTAAAGGTGTTGATCAAATCAGTGGAAGCTTCATCAGAGACATCAACATCAGCTGGTGGGTACAGTAGCAACTTGCAAAACATTATTGATTTGCAATTTGGTTGATGGAAAATAAATGTTGGAGTGATCTGATTCGAGAGCTTTTCGAGACATCTTACCCAAAACCGATCCCGGTAGGTAGATGATGCTGCTTTAGTCGACGCAAAGGTGAGATAGGTGTTGAAATAGATGGACAAAGGCGATTTCCAGCGTCACTGACATAGTCGTTTTGGCTTCGAGCAAGGTTGACCCGGAACCTCTTAACTTTTGCTCTGTAATTCACTAATGTAAACTCAAGATTTTATCACAATCTCAAGTGGTCCAAATGGGTTTTGTCATGTTAGATAAAGGGCCAAGAACACATGGTTGATGGTTCTACGGTGTCCTTGATCGAAAATATGTACATGACGTTGTTAGACATGTGTCGTGTTCAATGCGATAGATCTCGATCTATAAATGGACATCCGTCTGGAATCTGATTTGCATTGAGTTTCCTCTTCTAAATAACAATTGCAAGGAGGATCATAATACCAAAAAACAGTTCAAGTCATTATCAGATTATCACTAATTTCATTACTGTGATAAGATTAATCATTGATTGCAAAGGAACTGTTTGTGTAGAAGAGGGAGAACGAGGGATCCTGCAAAGGTAAATAGTGAGCAATAGTCTAAACAAGGACAAAGGAGTTCAATTATGGAGTTCTTTTTCCGTTTACAGATGATTGATTGAGGGAAAGTAACAGAGGAAAACTCCTCAAGTTGTAATTTTTTTTTTTTTTTTTTTAAACTATTACTCCGTAACAATCATTCTGGAGACCAGTTGAATACAGAAAACGGCTATTGAATTAGAGCTTTAATGTGAACAACTAGTCCAGAGATTATGAAATCTAATCACAACATGACAAATTTTCAAAATGTAAGTCATTTTTATTTTTTAATACGTTTTCTAATGCGTTAAAACTCTATATTTTTTCAAAATTTTTAAAATAATTTCAAACTTGTTTATAATAAATTTGAAATTAGTTTAAATTTTTTGAAAAAAGGTTGATATTTTATAGAGTTTTTATCTGTTTAATTTTTTGTTTACAAATTAGAAAATTCAGGGTTTGGGGATATTGTGAGTGGATCCGATTGAAAAACAAACTTGACATACTTGCAGTTTCTGAAACTAAATCAATTATCCCTCCCTCGGGGAAGAAAATTAAGGAAGCAGGGTTTCACAAACTGATTTTCATTGCATCAACTGGACTCAAAGAAGGGATGTGGATACTATTTAAGAATGAAAAATTAATCGAGAATAGCGATATTCTGGAACAAACAGATAGACTTGCTATGATCAAACTCCCAATAAATAACTTAACCATCCTACTTACCTTAGTCTATGCCCCATCAGTTGAAGGCGAAAAAGCTCAGTTATGGGATGATTTATACATTAAGACAAACCTACACAATCTCCCTATACTTATCATAGGGGATCTAAATGATATTGAGAATGACACCGAAAAGGTTGGTGGCTCTAGCCCCTCCATCAATAGATTTCGAAGGTTAAGAGAAGTTAAGAATGAACTAAACCTTCACACCATTCCCTTCCAAGGTTCTCCCTTTACTTGGAGGAAGAATCAAAACAAGGCTGATAACACGTTCGAAAGACTCGATAGAATCCTGGCTCACCATGAAATCTACACTAAGTTTAGAGATATGATTGCTCGACATCACTCCTTCTCTACCTCGGATCACTGTACGTCTGATCACTACGAGGTTGGGAATTCCCTCTACTGACAAGGGCTCACCATTCAGATTCGAGATGGCTTGGACCTCCAACCCAAGCTATGAGAAAATGGTGGAAAATGTATGGAAGAATAAGATGAAAGGGTCTTTTGGATTTAAATTAGTTCAAAAGCAGAAACTACTCAAACAAAACACAAAAATCTGGTGTAAAACAAATCAAAATAACTTTGACAGACAACTTCGGGAAGTGGATCAAAAAATCACGGAGCTCCAACAAGCATTGCCATGGGGGGACCTTATCTTCGCATGATGTATGTAAGCTTAATAGACTAGAAAAAAAAAGAGTACAGATTCTAAACTACAGCCATCGGTTTTGGAAGCAACGAGCAAGAACTAGGCATCTACAACTTACTGGCAAGAATACAAGGTATTTCCAAACGTTGGCTAAGGTTAGTGTAGAATAGCGGAATTGATGTAAAGTCCTCCTTGAGGGTTTCCATTCATTGATATAACATATATATAGGTTACAAAGGTATTGGGCCTTAACGGGCTTTCAGCCCACTATACAATAGGAGACCTATGTAATCTATCAAACCCCCGCAGTCGAAACGAGAGGGGTCCGTACAGTGAGACTGGAACGAAAATCAATGAATAACTGTCTAGGTAAACCCTTGGTGAATATATCAGCGTACTGATAAGAGGACGGGACATGTAGAACGCGGACATGTCCAATGGCAACCTTGTCCCTGACGAAGTGGAGATCAAGCTCAATGTGCTTCGTGCGTTGATGCTGGACTGGGTTGCTAGCAAGGTAGACGGCGGAGACGTTGTCAATGTAGACCAGAGTGGCCTTCTGTAAGGGGCAACGGAGCTCAAGCAGGAGATTGCGGAGCCAAGAGCATTCAGAGACAACGTTGGCAACTCCCCTGTATTCGGCTTCAGCGCTGGAGCGAGACACGACAGACTGACGCTTGGCCGACCATGACACAAGTGTGTCATTGAGGAAGACACAGTAACCAGATGTGGAGCGACGCGTGTCAGGACAACCACCCCAATCCGCATCAGTGTAAGCAACAAGGTCAAGCTTAGAGGAAGGAGTGATCGTGGTGCCGAGCTCGAGTGTGCCGCTGATGTACCGGATGATCCGCTTTAAGGCATGAAAGTGGGGTTCCCTGGGGGCATGCATAAATAAGCAGATCTGCTGAACGGCGTAACTGATATCAGGTCTGGTGAAGGTGAGATACTGAAGAGCACCAGCAAGGCTCCTGTATAGCGTCGGATCATCGACCAAAGGACCTGAGTGAGCGCTGAGCTTGTTTGATGTATCGACAGGGGTGGCAACCGGATTACAGTTACTCATGTTAGCCCGAGCAACAATTTCAGCCGCATACTTACTCTGTGAGAGGAATAGCCCAGACGAGTGCCGCTGAACAGCAACTCCCAAGAAGTAAGACAACGGGCCCAAATCTGACATAGCGAATTCAGCACTGAGCTGTGAAATAATCGACGTTCGAAGAGCATCAGAAGAGGCGGTGAGAATGATGTCGTCAACATATAGGAGCAGAAATGCCATGTCGGAGCCTCTGCGATAGATGAACAGGGACGAATCCGAGCGACTGCCAATGAAACCCAAGCGGAGCAAATGAGAAGCAAAGCGCTGAAACCAAGCTCGTGGAGCCTGTTTCAGACCATACAGAGAGCGCTTCAGGAGACAGACGTGCTTAGGACGATTGGCATCAGTAAATCCCGGCGGCTGAAACATGTAGACTGTCTCATTCAGGTGACCATGCAGAAAAGCGTTCTTGACATCGAGCTGATGAATGGCCCATTTGCGCGACAGAGCTAAACTTAATACCACTCGGATAGTGGCAGGCTTGACCACGGGGCTGAAGGTCTCATCACAATCAATACCCACCTGTTGGGACCGACCGTTGACGACAAGACGTGCTTTATAGCGCTCCAACGTCCCATCAGAGCGGAACTTGTGACGGAAGAGCCACATACAGCGAACGACGTTCGCCGCTGGAGGGCGCGGGACAAGAACCCAAGTACCATTCTTTGTAAGGGACCTGTATTCGTCGAGCATAGCCGCCTGCCAATTCGGGTCGAGGAGGGCTGTTTTGTGGGAGGTGGGAATGGGGGAGAGGGAGGGCTGGGAGCCGGGAAGGACGGGGGAGACGGAGGCAGGTGCGGCAGGAGCGGCGGGCGCCGCAAAATAGGTGGCGGCGGGCGCGGCAGGGGGTGTGGCGGGCGCCGCTATGGCTGCGGCGGGCGCCGCCAGGAGGGGGGAACTTGCGGCGGGTGCCGCAGCTGGGGTTGCGGCGGGCGCGGAAGGGGTAGCGGCGGGCGCCGCACGTAGGGGAGGGGATGGTGTTTGATGATGTGATGGACGGTGGATAGCGGGGTGATGGGTGGTGGTCATGGAGACGATCTGACGGGGTCGGAAGACTCCGGAGACGCTGCGGGTGTGTGGTCTTGTGGTGGGGGGTGGCGAGGGAGGTGGGGGAGGGGGAGACGCAGGAGCACCGGGAGAGCTCTGGGGAAGAATGAAGTGAGGGAATGGTGACTCAGACTCTGTCGACGACACATGGGGTGTGGGAGACGCGAAGGGAAATCGCGACTCATCAAAAGTGACATGACGAGACAGAGTGATCTTGTGGGTCTTGATATCGAGGCAAATGTAATCGCGATGATCGGACGGGTAGCCTAGGAAGACACAAGGGGTGGAGCGCGGGTGAAGCTTGTGGGGGGCGGTGGATGACTGATTAGGGAAGCACAAGCAACCAAAGGTACGAAGGTGATCATACCTAGGCTCAGCGTAATAAAGTGTCTGAGCTGGCGAGCGATGGTGTAGGGTAGTGGAAGGGAGAATGTTCAGGAGATAACATGTGGTGGATAAGGCGTGAGGCCAATAGGGAAGGGGAATAGATGCGTGGAAGAGGAGAGAGCGCATCATATTGGTAATGGTTCTGATGATTCTTTCTGCCTTGCCATTCTGCTGAGAAGTATAGGGGCAAGACAAGCGATATGAAATCCCATTTGCGGCAAAGAAGGAGTGAAAGTCTTTGTTGTCAAATTCACGACCATTGTCACATTGGAAACATTTGATGGACATGTGGAACTGTGTTTTGATGTAGGCATGGAATCTGGCAAAAATAGGAAACACTTGGGACTTGAAATGCAACGGGAAGACCCATAAGTAATGAGTGTAGTCATCCAGAAATAAGAGGTAGTACTTGTGACCCTCCTTGCTAGGCACGGGAGAGGTCCAAATGTCGCTGTGAATGATATCAAAGGGAGCAAGGGTAGAGGTCAGAGACCGTTGGAACGGCAGTCTGGCATGTTTGCCTAGTTGGCAGGAAGAGCATAAACCAGAGCGTGGGTCTTTGGTACATGTGACAAGGTTCTGGGAACGGAGAACATCTAGAACGGCAGCGCTGGGATGGCCCAGGCGTGCATGCCACAGGTTGGACGATGATGCCGAGAGGGCGACCGGACACGACTGACTGGACGCAGGAGGTGGTGTGCCAGGGTAGAGCTCCCCGGTGCTGTTACATCTCATGCGAGTAACCCCCGTAGTAAGATCGTTCACAGAGAAACCGTAGGGATCAAACGTAAGGGAAACGTTGTTGTCAGTAGTGAACCGACGGACAGAGATAAGGTTTTTGACAATCTTTGGGGCAATAAGGACATTGTTCAGGTGTAGTGGGTGGGTTGAGGTCTGTAAATTGGCGTGGCCAATTCCCGAAGTAGCAAGACAACCACCATTTCCGACGATAATAGAGTGGGCAGGGCCCTTAAAAGAAATAGATGAGAGGTTACCTGAGGAGTTCGTCATGTGGGAGGTGGCACCAGTGTCCATGTACCAAGAAGAGTCTGAAGATGTCGGTTGCGTAGAGGAGAAGGCGTGATGCAGAGCTGGCGGAACATAGCCTGGATCAGGCGATGTCAGAGAGGCCTGATGACCGGCATGTCGAGTGGTAGGATATCCAGAGTATCGGTGCATTTTTTTTTTATTTTTTTTTTTTTGATATATTGGCCCTTAACTTAATAAGGAACTAACTTAGGGCCAGAACCGTAATTAGGAGAAACAGGAGGGTGAGGTCGGCGGCTACTGTCAAAAGTGGATGTCGGTTGACCTTGAATTCCAATTGAAAGATGGAAACGGTGACTTCGATCAAAGGTGATGACGGCACCGAATTAGTAATTAATTAGCAATCGCCAATTAATCCGAGGAGAAGTGTTGTTGTGGTGGCCGGACCGAAGGTCGTAGGAGAGAAGAGGAGAGGTGAGGCCGGAGGATCAAATTAGGGTTCCGTGAGGAAGAAAAGGTTGTGATACCATGTAGAATAGCGGAATTGATGTAAAGTCCTCCTTGAGGGTTTCCATTCATTGATATAACATATATATAGGTTACAAAGGTATTGGGCCTTAACGGGCTTTCAGCCCACTATACAATAGGAGACCTATGTAATCTATCAGTTAGAAGTAATCGAAACGCAACAACAAGTTTCACCACAAGAGATGGGGTGATCATCACTGATAAGGTTCAGATTAGGGATCACATCACCAATGAGCTAAAGGAACGATTTATCACGAATAGAAGAAATCTAACTAATCCTATGGATCTCCTTTTTCTGCAGCTAGAAATCACTCAGGAGCAAAATGTTGCTCTTATCAAACTACCAACAATGAGAGAAATAGAAGATACAATGTTCAGTATGGCAGAAGACAAATCTCCTGGCCCTGATGGATTCCCCACGGAATTTTACACTAATATTGGAATATAGTTGGGGATTCGGTTTGTAAAGTTGCCAAGGCTTTTTTTCACACTAGCTTGATCCTAACTGAGATTAATCAAACATTTCTAGCGCTCATACCAAAAGTAGAAAACCCCACTACAATCCACCATTATCGACCAATAAGCCTTTGTAATACAATCTATAAGACAATCACCAAAATTTTAGCTAATAGATTAAAACCTATTCTCCCGGGTATAATTAACCCCTTTCAAGGTGCTTTTGTACAAGGGAGATCAATCCAGGACAACACTCTAATAGGACATGAAATTTTTCATTCTTTCCATAAAAAAAAGGGTAAGTTGGGCTGGATGGCAATGAAATTAGACATGGAAAAGGCCTATGACAAGCTTAGTTGGAGCTTTATTGAAGCTTCGCTTAAAAAACTGGGATTTCATGGCCAATGGATCGGTTGGGTTATGAAATGTCTCACAACATGAACTTTCTCAGTTCTTGTTAACAACAATCCGGGAAAACCTTTTAAACCTGACCGAGGCCTTCGACAGGGCAACCCTTTAGCTCCATATATATTTATAATAGTCATGGAAAATTTGGCAAGACAACTACAAAGAGAAGCCCAACTTGACGATGCATTAGTTGGTATAAGAATTTCTACTAATAGCACCCCTATTCCCCTCCTCACTTTTGTTGATGATACCTAAATCTTTGCAAAAGCTTCTTATAAGAGTCTTGATACAATTAAAAATATCCTAAATCACTTCTCTAATCAGTCAGGCTTAACCATAAATTACAACAAGAGTTCCATACAGTTTTTGAAGACTGTAAATCGGACCAAGGCCTTGCTTTTGGCACAACAAATGAATATTTCATTTGCTACAGGACTCGAAAAGTACCTGGGAATCCCAATCTTAAATGGGCGTGTCAAAAATGAGATTTTTGAAGATGTTCTTCCGAATCTTAAAAAACAGCTTCCAAAATGGAAATCTGGTTCAATATCTCAAGCAGGTAGGATAGCTTTAATTAAAGCCAATCTTAGCTCAAAAACTAACTACTTAATGCAAAGTTTCCTATTACCAAAAGGAATATTGACTAAAATCGACCAAATATATAAGGATTTTTTCTGGAACAAGACTCAATCACAAAATTACAGACCTCTAATAAGTTGGGAAAAAATCTGTGACCCAAAAACCAAGGGCGGCCTTGGTATCCGGAAAGCCGAGGACCAGAATATAGCATTACAGATGAAGCTACTTTGAAAAATCTACACAGAACCTGAAAACATTTGAGTAAAAGTCATAAAAGAGAAATACCTTCAAAATCGTAGCATAATGGACTTAAACATGCATAACACGTCATGGCAGTTTGGTCGCCTTTTACACCTAAAAGAAAGATTCCATAAGGGTCTCCTTTGGATCATTGGGGATGGTGCTGATATAAATCTGTGGTCTGACCCATGGTTGAAGGGTGTAAACCTTGAACAATACAGATGTTTCCATAAGGGTCGCCTTTTACACCGCACGAAAGTATCTGATTTAATTACGACCGATAAGAAATGGAATATGGGTTTAATTGCCTGTCTGTTTCCTCAGGCCATAGTTCAACAAATCACTCAAATTGTTATCCCTTCGTGGGTAGCCAAAGATAGGCTCATATGGAAGTACAACAACGAAGGAGTATACACTACAAAAACAAGTACTGATAAAACTACAATCACAACTGCAACCGATCGAGATAATTCCTGGATTTGGAAGCTACAATTTCCGCCCAAGAACGCTTAACTTTATTTGGAAAATCGTCTCAGATAGCCTGGCAACAAAGGAACGACTAAATAGATACTTTAACAGAGTTCCCAGTTTGTGTAGTCTCTGTTATACTGATGTCGAAGACACAGACCATTTACTTCTTAAGTGTCCGATCACAAAAATGATGGTAGCAAAATATGAACAGCTTAGTGGCGATAGGTTTCATGGTTTCCATGATCCTATCGCATCAACAACAAACATACAATACATTAGGAAAAACAATACTCATTTCGAAAACCTTTGTATGTTATGGCAACATATTTGGGATTTTCGTAATTCTATTATATTCAAAGGAAATAAACCGGACAAATTGGAAGACCAGTACGGAAAGCTAACCATACTATTCAGGAATGGGTTAGTCTAAAATGTCAAAACAATAGAGCGACAAGTAAGAGAAGTAGAAATGTAAAATGGACAAAACCACCAATGGTTGTCTACAAAATTAATGTAGATGGCTCGGTTAAACCTTCGGGTGTTTGCCTTATTGGGGGTATTGTTAGAGACTGGAATGGAAAGGTCATCGATATGTTCTATGAACAAGTTCCTAAGGGATCTGTAATTCTAACAGAATCCCTTGCTTTCTGCAAAGGGTTAGAAATAGCCCGTACTAGAGGATGGAGTAAGGTCATCGTTGAAGGAGATAGTCTCGGAGTTGTCAAGGCAATTGAAGATCAGAATTCAAGCCCATGGGAGATACTAAAAGTAGTGGAGAAGATTCAAATGCTTCGAAAGGATTTCAGTTTAGCAAAAACTCAGGATTGCTACAGAGAAGCCAACAAAGCTGCTGATTTCATAGCTAAGAATAGTGCCAATTGTAATATAAGTCTCCCGTTTTTCAGGGATCTTTGTAACATCATCCGCCAGGATGATCAAGAATGACTTTGTCTCAAGACATTCTAATATTTGCCTACTCTAAAAAAAAAAGAAAAAAAAACTTATTGAATTTAGGGTTAGGGATGCAGCACTAAAAATCTGAGAGCATTTTCTTCTTCGGCTTCTCAATTCTCATCTCGCCACTTTCCATAACCCAAATTTCAGTAAAATATTGGGGATTTATTTTCATCCCCGGTTCCTTGTCTAGATATTTGTATAGTTATATACTAAATGTTCTTTGTTGTATCTCTCTCCGTTTGGTAAAACATGGTCGTTCTTTATTTACATATTCAATGTAAAATATGGCACTTATTTTTAGTAGATAAAAACTGTGTAATATATATATATATATATATATATATATATATATATATATATATATATATATATATATATATATATATATATATATATATATATATATATATATATATATATATATATCTAGTTTTTAAATAATTTTTTTAACAATTTCGTAGTTATTATTCAAACTTGTTAAAAAAATTTATAAAAAAATAAATATTTTATATAATTTTTATCATTCTAAAGAAACGTGCGTGAATATTAAACGACATGTTTTGCTGAATAGAGGGAGTATTAGTTTTGAAAGTGATAGATATCACGATAAGTAATGCTTAATTGGGCTGCAAAAGCTAGCTTTCATTCTTATTTGATCAATTTAGGGTTGTTTTACTTCTTGGTGAATGTTTCCAAATATTTAGCTTGATAGTTTGGTGAAATTATTGAAGTAGAGTTCGCTGAACTTTTATGCTCTAATACTATCGAAGTTTAAGCATATTGTTTTGACCGAACCCGAACAATACCTGATTACACATTTTACCGAACTGACCCGACTCATCAATGACCCAATCTGAATCCGACTTGATCAGTCCAGTTGTCAGCTTTACTGTTATACCTATTTCAAAAAGTGAGTTGAATTTTTCTTAGCGTTAAATAATACTACTTCCGTCCAAAAATACATTGTCTTTACTATTCACGTACGCTTTTGTAAGAAGGTAAAAACTATATAAAATATTAACTTTTTTATTAATTTTTTTTTAATAATTACAAACTTATTATAAATAAGTTTGTAATTATTAAAATAAATTAATAAAAAAGTTAATATTTTATATAGTTTTTAACTCCTAAAAAAGTGTGCATGAATAGTAAAAGTCCATGTATTTTTTTACGGAGGGAGTAAATATTACCTCCGAATTTGAAAATCCTCTGATTTTTTTCTATGTATTTTGATCTCACCCTTTTCCCCTAAATGTGCACATTTTTTTTTTCAAAACCAATAATTTCACATCTGTCTATATATTTGACCGTTGTCTAAACTGTTTTAAACATCACCAAAAAAAATATTAATTTACGTAATAGATTAATTTAACATCTATTACTTTTTCTATGTAGGATTCTGGTAGTGACTGCATGTAAAACATAGAGAGTTCAGTTGTTCATTATAAACAAAAGCTCTCAAATAAACTCAAAATGCCTTAGGATGATCTGAAAACCCTAATAAAACATCCTTAAATAATGAAGCAAAAGCGTGTCTTTAACTAAAAGATAGGTTGATTAACCTAATTTAGGATAGGATTTAGAACGCATGTTGGCTTAGCCCTTATCTGCGGTCGTGACAAGCATGCCACGACCGCAGTCAATCCTCTGCACTCTCCTCTTGCCGCGGTAGTGGCCAAATCTGTCATGGCTCTTGGAAGTTGTAGCTCTCGGAAAGAGCTTTTCAACACATACTCATAATAGTCAATCAGGCAACCAAGACCTCCAAAAAGCGTGTTACAAGTTCAGCTTGTCGGCGCGACAAATTTTGTTCTTTGTAGGGATGACAATGGAGCGGAGACTCCCCGATCTCCATGAGGAATCCCTGTCGTAGGGACGAGGATGGGGAAATTAAATGGGGATGAATACGAGGATGGGGTCAAAGTAATTCCCCGCGCGAGGACGAGGATAGTAGTTCTCACCCTAATCCTCGCCCCGCCCCTACCCCGTTGGGGAACCCCGTTGGGGAACCCCGCAGGGATACCCGATGAGAAATACGAAATTCCCATTTTTATTTCAATCTTATGTAAGTTTATATTATTATTCTTTAACTCTTAAATTTTTGCTTTATAATTTATATTTATGAGATATTATATGTAATATTTATATTATATTTTGACATAACTTTAATAATATCTTATAATTTTCTATTAAATAGGGAGAAACCATCAGTTTTAAATGAGAAATCTGACGGGAAAACTTGCAGGGAATGCAAATAGGAAAAATTTCACTTCAAAATAATCACACGTGAGTTTTAAATGGAGAAGCTCTATGACCTTCGGCCCAAAGAGGCCCAATGTGGGTGGAATCGGGCTCAACATATGTTCTTTGGGCCCAATACTTTTTCTTGGGTCCAAAGTTGCCTCAAAAAAAGAAAAAAATACGTTATGTTTATTCCTTTATATATATACATGTATTTGACTAAATATATGAATTTACAAACTCACCCGAAAGGGCTTGATGAAAATCCCATAAGAACCTAGATAAAATCCTGAAATAGCTTTCAGGTGCGTTTTAATATGGTGGTTCTCGGCTGCGTTTCTAGGTGTTCTTGGTATTCCTTTTCTTAGTTGGGGCTCTGATGTCCGGTGTCGGAACTGGATGGGGTCGAGACGGTGTGTATCGAGGCGACTCCGTATTCCATATATTTTCTAAGAGGATCATCTTCACTGTCCACAGAGACTCCGTATTCCAGATATTTTAGTCGATGGTGGCTAGGGTCGTTTGTTCGTCTAGATCTGTTAGTTTGTCGCTGTTTGTATTACACCTTTTTATTTTAGGCTTAATTTTGGACGATTCACCGTCTTCTGACCCTGTCGGCTACTCGAGTTGTCAAGCTGTCTAACTCTCGATTTATTACCTTATAAAAAAAAAAAAAAAAAATGGGGCATAGTATAAAATGTCTACGAGAAGACGAGGAGACAAGCACAAGCTCTATAACACAAAAATCATCAACTAAGAGAGAGTGCACATTCAAATCTTCTGGGGGACTATGAACACCTTATATTGACGTCTTATATTTAAACTCGACTAAAAGTTAACAGAAGTCAGTCACGCATCCACAACCCTACCGAGCTTGCAATCACTCTTTATTTTATACTCCATATATTGAAAGTTTTCAGTATTTCCCTTGCAAGTATTGATTACAAAGCTACCGTGTACAAAACTCATGAATACATACACAATGTGAGAAATTTAACGAAAACCCCAAGAATTCAGCCCAATTTACACTTCGAAATAAGTACATAATCCACAATGTGAGAAATTTCACTTCAAAATAATCACACATTAGAGTCCATTTCAACAAAAAGCAACTAAAACCAAATTGAGATCACCTGGTCCACAATCACGATCCATTTTATGGTCCGTATCGGGTGATTGGTTGTGCCGAATTATTTTATTATTTTTCTTAATAATAGAGTAGTATTATAATCGATTTCAACCAATAAAAAAAGACGAACTATAGAATGGACTATAAATGCGGACTAGAGAATCCTCACACTAAAACCCAATATCCAATATTATCACAGACAACCCAAAGTCCCAAACCATGTGAAATTCACGGAAACCTCGAGTACACAACACAAATTCGGATTCAAATCAACAGCCATTTGAAATCCAATACCAAGATCACCACCAAAAAAAAAAAAAAAAAACAGTTCATTCAGAGAGGGGTTGATGAAATTGAGGTATAAACAAAGTAATCAAGAGATCGTCAAACACAATCAGAGCAATATGAAACAGTTAACAGGCAACCCCAGCACCAAATAGGCAAGAAGACAAAGCCACCTAACACCAAATAACCATAAAATAAAACACAAACAAACATAACTGTATAGATTGTCATATTCATTCAAACTTCACAACTTACAAAGATGGCAGGTTTGCCCTCTTGGCCTTGTTGAACAGCAGATAGTACCACTGATAAAGATTGAGACTTTGATCAGTTAAAAGAAAATCTCAGCTGCAAATGGGGCAAAGCACCAATCCATTCTCATTACAATCAGTACATCTGATCACAACCGTCGTGTTCCCCCCTTGTTTCAGATTCAAATCCCCTTTCACAACCATCACCAACTTACAACTCCCATTACACTGGAAGCAGGGCAAAAATCTGGCACCACCGCATCCGTCGCAGATTTCTCCGATCTTGGCCTTTGGCAAGCCATCTAGAAGCTCCGGAAGGCAACCTTCTTCGTGAATTCGCAATACCTCCTCTGATCCTCCCAAATACCTGCCTCTCACAAAAACCCTAGGTGGAACCGATTCAACACTCAGCTTGTTCTTCATCAATTCCTTCAGTTCGTCCCTGAATCCGCGATCCATCGAGATATCTCTCTCGCAAAACACAATGCCAAGCCCTTCGATTGCGGATCTGACGGCATTGCAGGCCTCGAAGGTCTTCCTGACGCCTCGGAGCGTGGTCGTGTAAATAACCACCTTGTTTTCGCCGTTCGGCGGGCATAGTTGCTCGAATTCGTCGAGGGAGTACTTCGCCGTGGACGAAGGTCTTGGTTTCTGAAACTTATCGTCGCTTAACAACGGCTTCAAGACGCTCGGCTTGAAGAGACACCGATTAGGGTTGATATTCTCCTTGCTGCGGCTGAATTTGGGGGAGAAGATCTTCGGAGTGGAAGGCCTAGAGAGAAGAGGGAGAGGAGAGAAGCGGAAGCTGTCGTTCTCGAGGCCGGCCATGAGCTCCCATGAATTGATGACTTCAGGCTCAGATTTGAGTGACCGTGGCTCGGAGATCGGGGTGGGGAGGCCGGAGATGTTTCCAACGGCGAAGCGAGGGGCGTGCCGCGGAGGAGTGGTGGGGGTGGAATGGAAGGTGCGCGATGGCGGAGGGTCCAGGGAGAGAAGGCCGTAGGTGGTGGAGGTGAGGGAGACGATGTGATGGCCGAGGGCGGAGCTGCCGATCTGGGGGAAATCGTCGTCGTGGTGGAGGAAAGTGGAGGACACGCACCCCATTATTGTTACGAGTGTAGGGAGGGAGAGATCGGAGAGTTGGAGAGGACTAGAGGAGGGAGGGAGAAGGAGACGTTGCAGGAGGAGAGAGAAATGAAGCATTGGTTATGGTGGTTTTCGGTGGGGCCCGGATTACGATGCTTTGAGCGCCAAAATTGAATTCAAATTTTGGGGTGGGGTGAAAGTTAAAATTTTGAAAAGAGCGGTTGGGGACAGTAAAAGTGTGAGAGTTAAGTTTTAACCACCAAAATCAAAAGATCGCACATGTTATTTTACAGCCTTTTTGAAAGCCAAAAAGTTCCTGCTTTGCAATTACCGTTTTTTAGAAAGCGATAATTTGGGGTGGTCAACCGTGGTTACACCACCGTCCAAGAGCGTTCTGTCGAACGGCATCGACGCACTCATCAGGCACACAAACGTCGACGAACTGCGAGAAAAGACCAATATGAGCGAGCTTGTCCGCCACACGATTCCCCTCGCGGAAGGTGTGAGAGAAGGAGACGTAAACGAAAGCCCGACAAAGACCAATAGCATCAGAAATCATCATCTCGATCTCCCAATGACATTACCAAATCCCCTTCAAAGCGTTAATCGCCTTCAAGGACTCACATTCCACCTCAAGGCGTGAGAAGCCCCGCTTTGCAGCTTTCCGGAGGCCTGCCAAAAGACCAAAACATTCAGCACGATCGATAGATACCTTCCCGTGGTTGCGAGCCCCACACAAAAGGACCTCTCCTCGGCAATCCCGGATGACAAATCCGGCTGCAGCATGGCCCGGACCGACATCAAAAAGTTGAGTTTTACAACAACACTCGGAGGTTTTTTCCATTTAACTATTTTCTAATTTTTCGTTCTTTTTTAATAAAGCTTGGTCTTGTGTTATCCATGTCAGTTTCTTGTTCCTCTATTTGTGCTTTCCTCCATGTTATTTTGTATTGTTTAATACTCCATCCGTTCGGAAATATAAGTCCATTGATTTTCGACACGCTTTTTAAGGAGTTAAAAACTATACTCCGTATAAAATAATATTTTTTCATTAATTTTTTTACATAGTCTTATATATATTACTAATAAGTATATAGTTATCTAAAAAAAAAAAATTATTATTCTATATAGTTTTTAACTCATTAAAAGCGTGTCAAAAAGTCAATGGACTTATATTTTCGAACGGAGAGAGTATATCTTAACCAGTCATCCACCTTCCCAATGTCGTTGTTATGAAAAAGTATTTTGTTTCTCATTGTCCAAATGCAATTTTCTTACTTCGATATACTCCTGCTCCCTCCCTTTTACTAAACACGTCATTTATTATTTTTTCAGCATAATAAAAAGTATATAGAAATATAGAATACCTATTGTTTATTATTATTATTATTATTATTTTATTTTTTTATTATGAAAGAATTCGGGTGAGAAAGCTCTACCCAATGGCATCCTTTCGGATGAAGTCTAAAATACCAGTATTATTGTGAATATCAGCACCCCAGACAAAGTGGCAAAGGTGTGCAGTTCTATCAGTCACTCTGTTGCCTATTCGGGATACATGAAAGAATAACACTTCTTTTAAAGTTGATAGTAGGAGTTGAATATCTGACAAAATGAGTTTAATTTTTCAATGACATTTAGATCTTTTGTTGAAGTGGTTTATGATTATGTTGGAATCTCCCTCTATGTGAAGTTTATCTATGCGTAAATGTAATGCATGCTGGACTTCAAGCTTGAGAGTGAGTGCCTTTGCACTTAATGGACTTTGTTTGCCGAGTTTCTGGTAACAAATGTTGATTGGGCATCCGTCCCAGTCTTGAATTATTATACTAGCCGTGTTGACGTTGTTAGTAGTAGATTTATCAACATTTAATTTAAAGGTCCCTCTTGGAGGTTTACGCCAAGTAATCAAAGCGTATTTATTTTTCTTCCGTATTTGATTGGAATTTTGTGTTTGCATAACGGAATCCTCATCAAGGCAGTGCTTAAATCGAGAGGCCTTGTACCAATTCACATCATGTGATTTTATGAGGCGTATCGTTGCGTCTCTATTTGGAATAGGAACATGTCTGAACACATGTTGCTTCCGAATGTTCCATGTGGTCCACTAAGAAAAAGCCAGCTTTACCTTTGATGTGTTATCAAGGTTATTACCAATGTAGGACATAATCGGTTTTATATCTCTTGAATGACTAATCATATACATGAGATTCTTGATTTGATGTGACATGGGAGATTTAAGAGAACGGTCGTGTATTGACATTCTAGTAGAAGGTGAACCTCATCTTCCATCGCGCAATTTCACAAACAGCATGGGGAAGGAGCGGATACTCCACGCTACGCAAGCCAAAAAGTCGTAGGGAGCCCATCTTGGCAAACCGTCCAAAAGAAATTTTTAACTTTTGGTTGAATGTCCAAATTCCAGAACCAGGCGTTAATGTATGGATTCTGGGAGGAGTGACCTAATATTAGTTTGGATGCACTGGATGTGGTGAACCGTAACTATAACGGTCATAAGGTAGTGAAATTCCTTGTCGGGTAAGTTCCGACCCGCACGAAAGGCGTAACGATCTGGGGACACTATAACTCACGTGGGCAGTGAAGACGAAACTCCAAGGACCAATCTCCCGAATACAGAGGCATCCTTCGCACACTATCACGACCCCGACCTGTCCTGACTCCAGACGCCACACTCCCAATCCAGTTGTAGACCGCTCAGGAACACCAAAGACAAAGCCACATGCTACCCAAAAAAACACCCAAAAACCGGTCAATAAAGACACGAACGCAACCCATTTCTCAACCTGTTTAATACTATAGTATATAGTTACTAATACTATAGTATATAAATCAAATTACAATTAAATAGACATATAAATTAATATAATGTTTAATTTTTTATTATTTTAAATAGTTCGGGCTAGTTTCGGTCCAAGCAAAAAATTTAGGGCCAAAGCACAAGAGACAACCCATTTCTCAACCTGTTGACCTCCATCGGGCCCAAGAGACCCAAGAAGCAAGCAGGAGGAGACGATCAAAACAATCTTAAGACAAGGCAGTAATGGATGCCAGAAACGGCGAGACCCCGGAGGAAACACCACCGGAACGACCCAGGTCGCCACCGAGATGACAAACCGAGATGGAAGGGAGAGCCTAAGCAGGAATTGAGGCTCCTAAGAAGACTGAATTGAAAGGAGAATCCTCAAAGGGGGGTTTTCAAGCCAGGGAAGTTAATCGGACCCCAAGCACAAGCCATCGGCCAAACGCCACCGAGAGGGCGATCGGAGAAGGAGGGAATTGAGGGGGTGGATTGAGGTAAAAACCCCTTGATTCGTCCAGGAGGAGGGAGTTAGTTCCCGGATTGATTTTAACAGAGGGTAAACAAATTGAGGCAAGGGCAAGAGGGTTGCAACCCTGATGCCGAGAAGCCTCGATTGGTGAACAAAGTAGGGGATAGAAGAAGAGATCATACGCGAACCGGACCGAGAACCACTGATTGAGCCAAGGCGAACCCAGATCGGATGCGAAAGAAGCCTGAGACGTCGACCATAAATAGGTCAGAGCATAGCCTATTTTGATAGCACCCCGGGGTGAGAAGAGTAGCCTCAAACACCCAAGAGCCGCAGAGGGAACCGGGAAAAAAGAGGGGGTTTTGGAACCGATGGAGACTAGTGGTGGTTGGTGGGATGCCGAAGGCCACCAAGATCCCCAAAAACTTTTGAGACACCAAAAGAGGGTAGGTTAGGGCTCCCGAAGGAGGGTTGGGCTCCCGAATGAGGGTTTAAACTTCCGAAGGAGGATGAATCACTTACAAGTCACAACGGAGGAATCAGACCATTGAGAAGGTGGTGGAAAGGCCACAAGAGGAAGACCTCTACGGGGTTTTTGCTTTCTCTCAAAAGAGAGCTTTAGTTTTGTAAAAGTCAATTATTGTATAAACTAATGCCAGATTTTGTCCCCACCAAAAAAAAATAAGGATTTTTATTAATGCTTTAGAGTTCGTTTAGATGGCCATATACACAAATTCAGTCATTGTTATATCGTAACTTTAATATTTGAGGATTACCATTTACTCTCCGAGATGAAAATCTTTAGTAAAAGGCGAAAGAATTGTTCGTTTTGTGCTCCCTACGTGGTTGCGTCCGAGATGAAAATATTGCCAACCGTGACTGTTACAATTTTTAAAACGTACTGTGAGGAAATCTCTATTTCAACAATTTTGAAAATCGTGAGAAATAGTCTAACTATGGTGAAAATCTCGTCAAACATACAATGACTACTATGATTTTCAAACCGTGAAAAAATTTACTCCCACGGTTTTCAAAATTGTGGTCAGTTGATGTGTTGGGTCGATAAGATGGGGTCTCCATACGTCTAATGCATTTGAATTGGCTAAATTTTTCACGATTTTCAAAACCATGTCTGCCTAGAGTTTTACGGTTTTCAAAATCATTGCAAGTGACATTTTTATAGTTTTGAAAAACATAATAAGCTAAAATTTTAACTACTTTTAAAACCATAATTGGTACGGATCAATATTGTATAAATTACTCATTCCGTCTCAAAATTTAAGTATGAAGGTTCGATAATGTATAACAAAGTAATATAAAGATACTCTAGAAGGGGGGTTGAATAGAGTATGCCAACTTTTCGCAGATAATCTCAAGACTTTTGAAACGCTTGCAAAACCCTTTGAGATTGGACGTAATTCTTTTCTCTGGAAAACCTGAATCACAAGAGAGTTATACAATTCGAAACAAGTGCGGAATTATGGTAAAGCAATAAGTAAAGGACGCAATGAATTATTGACGAGGTTCGGCACGAACTTGGCCTACGTCCCCGCCTAGGGTTCTTCCACAACCCTAGGATTCAACCGACTTTATTGATTCACAAGACTTAGGATCCTAATAGCTCACCGAGAAGTCTCTCTCCTATACAATTGCAATCTAGTCAACTCACGTTCCCTTGGAGTCCTAGACAAATCTAGAAGAGCCTCACCTCTCTCAGCTATCTAGTATAATCCTCTTACACTTAGTGAATCAATCGTCTAGTGTCTACTTCCTGAGTTACAAACTCGATCTCGAGTATAACACTCACTCAAAATATATCCTATAAGCTCGATCACTGTGTAACTCTCAAATGTTTTGAACCAAAAGATACGACTCTTAACAACTTATCAGAGAGTACACGAAGAAGACAGATTGACTTGAAGGCTTGAGTGTGAATGAATGCTTGTGTTCCGCGATTGTGTCTCTGTCTTCCCTTCTTCATTTCCTTTATATTGAACAAATCGGCACCATCTTCAAAGAAGGATCTCCTCTTCAACGGCTAGACCGATCATGGCAATCTTTACAATCTTCTATATTGGGAAACTCTGAACCATAATCTCCGATTTGATTCTTCTCGACTTTCAGCTTAAGGAAGGAGATATCATTCGAAAAACTTGCTGCATATGTTAGTGCATAATATACAATAATATCTGGCAACATATTTAATAATAATAACATACAATATCATCCGGAAATAATAAGCAGTTAATACAGGTTTTGTGTTTCATCAACACAACTATAGCTTCAAGACCTTTGACACAAGTCATGTGTCAAAGCCTTTGAAACCATTTCCGATTTTCATCAAGGGAGTGGAGTTATCAAAGCCGTTTTAAGATTTTGCACAAGTTTTAATAAAACACTCACCCTTCAATCAATATCATCATTCCACTATCTTTTTCAAAAAATTTATTGTTTTTTAACCAATCAAAATCTCACTGTATTTTTTAATCAATCAAAATCTTTAAAAAAAGTTAACAATACATAAAGCGATACAAATCATTATTGTACTATCTCATACCTAGAAAAATCTAAAATGACATCTATTTTAATACTCACTCCGTTAATTGAAACTTGTCATTTTAAAATCAACACACTTATTAAAATATATATATATATATATTATACTCCTAATTATTACTCTACTTTTTTACTCTTTTTAAAAAGGAAAAATAACTCAAAATAATACGAAGTATCAACTTTTAACCGAAAATAATACACACTTTAAATTTAACTGAAAATAATATGAACTATACTCATGTTAATCAAAAGTCATTTGATTCTAAATTCCGGCAAGTTTTCCGGCAAAACTTGCCACAAGTGCGCCGGAATCCACGTGTAAAAAAATTATTTGCCACTTAATATTCTCATTTGTTTCCATTTTAATTACTAAAAATAAGTGACAGATGGAGTAGAAGGTATTCCAAAGTCCAACCTAACTAAGCTTAGGGCGTGCTCGGCGCTGGGTTGATTGGGATTGTTGGGGATTTAAAAAAAAAAACAATAATCCAGGGGCAGTGTTTGGAAAGGGGTGGTGAGGGGTTGCTTACTTATGAGATTGGAGTTATTTGGGGATTATTCAGCCCTAGAATCCAACCCTCATCCATAAAGGTTGTGGGGATTGTTGAAAACAACAACCCCAACTATGACATTGATGCCCCTGGTTTCTTTTTCTCCACGCTCGCCCATGGATGCGCCGGTGGTGAGGCGGCGAGGCTCCGGCGCTTGGGCAGCAAGAGGGGAGATCATGTGACGGGCAGCCATGGATCTGGGCTGGAGAAAGAGTGAGCGAGAGGTGAGATCTGGCATGGCAGCCATGGATCCGGCGGCAGAGGCTTACCGAGAGGCCGGGTAGAGGGCTGGAGACAGAGGGACGGAGAGGATCCGGCGACGGAGGCTTGCAGGTGGCGGTGCAACCTTGGATTTGGTGCTGGAGACAGAGGGGGAGAGAGGGCGGAGGCTGCCAGGTCGGCGGCGGAGTGCAGGGAAGAAGGGAGGAAGAGGAAGACATTGGAGGGGGTATATTGGTCTTTGTATGGGTAAAAGAAAAAAATAACCTTATACTCACCAAACACCCTACCGAGATTTTTTTTTTTTAAATCTTAACATTTGGAATGGAAAATAATCAATTGCCAAACTCGCCCTTAATCCCCTTTCATCTATTCACCTCTCGTCAAATTTTCCATTCCAAATTGATATTTCTCCATAAGAGCATGGTTTCCAAGAATCAAAGGCAGCACAAGTTCTAGCGAAAAAAAACCATAAACAGTGGGAAAGAAATTAACCCTCAATCAAAACGAAAGAACTTGGAGTCATGAACATGAATTTTGGGCATTAAAGAATTAGGGTTTATACCCATGAAGAACATCGCTCAAAATTGACCAAGTTGACTCATATCCAGGCAAATCCGTCCGCAATCTATGCTTGCCTGAGCCTTGAATCAACCAAAAAAAAAACAAGTTCTTCATTGGTTCCAAAATATCGGATCATCGCAACCCCCACCCCCCAATTCGCACTTCATCAGATCTAGTCCAAACAACACGAAATATCCATGTAAAGTGTTGAAATCAAGCAAATCTCATAAAAGAATTCCCAGATCTATCATTTCAGGGGTCTAGAATCCATTTGCCATTGATGACTTTTGTAATCGGGCAACCGGTAAAAAGAAATCACTAAAAATACTCAAAAGCCCCCCTTTTTGAATTTTTGTTTTAATGATAAGCAAACAAATTAAGTTGATTTAGCAATCAGATTCCAAGCGACTTCATCTTCTTCCCTCCACCAAATGAACATGTGCAGACGGTTTCCTTCTTCTACATCTCTGCAATTTTTTCTTCTCGTGTTTTTTTCCTACTATTTTATTTATTAGAAAATGACATGGAAAAAAACTATTAAGTGGCAAAAAAAAAAATTTACAAACTGATTCCGACATACAGGTGGCAAGTTTTAGTGGAAAACTGACCGGAAATTTTTAGTCATGTTGTTTTTGGTTAATATTGGTATAGTTCATATATAAATTAGTTAAATTTAAAGTTTTATTTATTTTCGGTATTTTTTCTTCTCGTGTTTTTTTCCTACTATTTTATTTATTAGAAAATGACATGGAAAAAAACTATTAAGTGGCAAAAAAAAAAAATTTACAAACTGATTCCGACATACAGGTGGCAAGTTTTGGTGGAAAACTGACCGGAAATTTTTAGTCATGTTGTTTTTGGTTAATATTGGTATAGTTCATATATAAATTAGTTAAATTTAAAGTTTTATTTATTTTCGGTTAAAAGTTGATACTTCGTATTATTATGAGTTATTTTTCCTTTTAAAAATTACAACTAACAACTATCTAATCATTATTCATTACAAGTGCAATTTCGTAAAGTGTATGCCAAAATACTTAAAATGACAAATTTTTCTTAATAAAATTTTCTTTTTAAAATTACATGTTTTAATTAACAGATGGATGGAGTACACGCACAAAAATAAAGACATAAGACGATCTTAATTTCGAGACGGATGAGAATTTCACTATGGGTTACCCACCTTCAAATCTTCAATCCTGTAGGAGTACATTACTGAGCACAGTAACAATCAAGAAAATTACTGCGTTCACCTAGTAATCATAAATTATTGGCAACTGCAAAGTACAGAGTCAGGGGTAGATACAGGTTTGACCGGTCAACATCCACAAAGTGAATCCATCCAATATACTCCTGCCATTTTGATTTTTTCATTCACCGAATCTGAGGCAGTTTAATTAGTTCGATCAGTGTCTCAGTAGTCCATCTGCAGTGCATGGGATGAATCAAATCATTTGATACAGTACATAGTGTATAGCCTATAGGATAAGCCTTGTGTATAGAATATACGGAGTATAAACGATTATGGACGATGATACTTGTATTCCATGGTATGTTGTAAGTTGAAGGTTGCCAAACACGCCCTTACCTAGTTAACCTGTAAAGTTAAGCTCATTTCTTACAATTGGATTACTCAATTGGCAAACATAATGCCAAGCGCATATATATTTCTAAGCTCTTCATTAGGATAAATAACTTATAAACTCACTATAAGCATTCAACACATTATGACTTGTTGAGATGAGATGTTTTACATCGATTTCATACAAATAAAATTGACTAGTCTGTAAAGTTGGTGGATTGCTTCTCCAATTCTCATTTATTTTATTTTGGAATCTTACTATTTTCAATGGTTGTGTACAAATATGTATCTTTAAGGTCTCGTTTGTTATTAGTGTGCTTAGTTATTGATTGGGAGTTTCATTGTTCACGGTGTCCAGACCATGTCCCGCTTGTTCTCAAATCGTTGATGGTAATGTCTACGGTGACCATGTTGTGTCTTGCGCTGGTTCCGTGGGCATTAAACATCGACATAACCTCGTTCGTGACACCTTATTGGATATCTGCTATAGGTATGAGATTTCTGCTGATAAGGAGGTCGATATCGGTTTGGTTGATGGGCATGATAAGCCCCTTCGTCCAGCGGATTTGCTCCTTTATTCCCGGGATAGAGGGCGGGATGTGTGTGTCGATCTGACGGGATCCTCCACCTTGACTATGTTTGGGATGTCTGACTTTGTGCCCGATCATGCTGTTGTTAAGGCTGCTCAGCGTAAGTGTGCGAAGTATCGAGATTTGTGCACGACGACTGGTTATGGTTTTCTACCATTCTCCTTCTTTTCATAGGGGAGTTAGATACAGATGATGTTGCGCTGCTGAAGTAGATTCCGAAATTCTCAGTATCTCAGGTGTTGGAGCTCTTGTTGCAGCTTATATTTTTACTAGACTTAATATTGTTATCGCTAAGGGAGTAGGCGCAAGATAGTATCTCGGTTGCCCATTAACTTCTTGTAAACATTTGGTTGATTGATTTCTATACTATTTGAAGTTATAATAAAAATAATAATAATAATAATAATAATAATAATAATAATAATAATAATAATAATAATAATAATAGAGAATTGATGGATTTATGAGTTGAAATTTATGATTACCTAGTATTTTGATGGGGGTGAAATTAGCTCCAAAATTGGGAATGGATTATTCCCAAGTATCATTCTGGTTCTAAGGTTTTTTTTTTTTACGGTTTCTCTATCCGGGCATAGCATAAGGCCTTAAATTGGAAAAGATTCCCTGCCAAAAAAGCAAGCAACCCTTGAAATCTAATTAAAAAAAACTACCAAACAAGCCCTAAGTATTTTTGGTTCAACATACAACATCTTTCACAAAAGCTAATGACAATTTTATTGGTTCATTTTTCATAATTTCAGGAAATTTTATAAGGTTGTGGTCAGGCCGGCTCGGCTATGCTGTACGGAGCAGAGTGTTGAGCGACTACGAAGATTCAGGAACAGAATCAACCATAGCTTGAATAAGGTTTGAGTCAACCATAGCTTGAATAAGTTGCTCAACAAGCCAAGTAGTTCGAGTTCAGACTATTAAGCGCAAGCTTGATTTGCAAAAAACTCGGCTCAATCAAACTCATTCGCTTAATTAAACCAGCTGATTAATACAAACACATTTTTAAACTTGAATCCAAATTTAATCTCGACCTAGGATTTCTAGCTAGCTTATGACAATCTAATGGCTTATGCATAACATGACCAAATTAGATTCCCATTCTTGAATTGCCTCTCCGTGACAAACTTAAGCCAAAGACAAGCAAGCAGTACAAAAACCCTACCAACTGCTCTCTGTCAATCTCCTTTCCCCTCAGCAGCCAATAACATGTGAACTCATTCAACTCTACCTCATCAGAGGCATCTTCACACATATGACCAATTACTAAAAATGACCCACAAAATATGTACTCCGTATCCATTATAAATAAGGCTAACTAGATACTCCCTCCGTTCCATAATACATGTCCTTTTCCTTTTCGGCACGCTTTTTAATGAGTGAAAAACTCTATAAAATATTATTTTTTTAATTAAATTTTTTATATAATTTGATACTTATTACTAATGGGTATCATATTATATAAAAAAATTAATTAAAAAAATAATATTTTCTAGAGTTTTCCGCTCATTAAAAAGCGTGCCCTAAAAGCAAAGGGACATGTATTATGGAACGGAGGGAGTACTAGCACTCATCGATCACAATGCAAGCTGATCACAGCACAAAAATGCATTGGATTCTTAGCTGACCAATCAATCCATTCATTCAGCAATTTGATATCCTCTACATGTGTGTTTAAATTTTCCCAAATTTCAAGATTTTAGTGCCACCCAGTGAGTAACTAGTTCACCTGTACTTGTATTTTATTGCTTGAAAATGTCAAGTGCCAGAGGGTTTGCTTCACACAAACTCCCATGCACATTTCACTTGTGGTTGTACTATAAAACACCCACACCATTTCCAAGTTAACCTGTATGTGTATATGTACTTATGTTATTAAAACTGTTCTTGGATACATAAGCTTCAAATTAAACTATCCCTTGAAATCTTTCTTCTAGCTGCATTGAAAGGTCCTCTTCCATGGGGAAGAAGAGGGGAAGCTCCTGGTTCGCCTTCGTCAAAAGGGCCTTTTGCTCTCCCACTAAGGGCTGCAACAAGAAGAATAGCAGGAAAAGAGGGGCAACTGAGCATCAAGATGATCAAGATAAGGTAATCTACCACATATGTTTGGCATGTCAATGAATAATTTAGATTAGTAATTAAAATCTAGTTTAAGATTATAATCTAAATGATATTTCTGATGAAGCTCTATGGATAGATTAAATTAAATTTTTAACCTTTACAGATAGATTGCAAAGCTGTTTTCTTAAAAGGCCCAAAAAACTTTTCTACGTCGCTTTGAAAAGCTCTGTCAAACAGGAGATTAGTTTGTTGTAAATCTATATATTGTGCATATAATTCACTTGCTTTGGTAACTCTCTCTTTTTATATTCAAAAGTTTTCATCACAAATTCACAACAAAATCTCATTCAAGTTTGGGATTTAAATGCAGAAAGGAGACAAGGGGAGGTGGGTTACACAATGCCAACACAGCCATGAAAAAATGGATCATAAGAACAAAGAACATGTTAGAGTGGATTTGGATACAACTCGGGTGCTTGTGGCAGAAGCGGCTGCAGCAACAGCTCAGGCGGCAGCTGAGATTGCTCGGGTTACTCACCGTTCCATTCTCTTCAGGAGGTGTTACAATGCAGCTGTTGTAATCCAGGCAGCCTTCAGAGGCTATCTAGTAAGCAACATAAATTTAGTGCAATTTTCTAACTACAGAACACTATGATACACTTGAAGAAAGAAAGTAACCATTTCCGCTCCTCGTGTTGTTTATCATTACGCGTTCTGAACAAAAGGCGAGAAGAGCTCTGAGGGCACTCAAGGGGATTGTGAAGCTTCAGGCAGTCATAAGAGGACACAATGTCCGGAAGCAAGCGAAACTGACTCTTAGATGTGTGCAAGCTCTGATTCGCTTGCAGGCACAAATGTGCGACCAGCAAGCAAGGCTTTCCCATGATAGATCCCGGAAGTCCATGTTTGCTGAGAGCAACAACTTGTGGGATAGATACAAGCAAGACATTCGACAGAGAAAATCCACGGTGAGTCATGAAAAGATCAGTTGAACTATATACAACATTGGACTTTTAATGAACAATTTCGGGTTTTTGTAGCAGTCTGCAGGCAGAAGCAGCACCACAGATGAGTGGGATTTCTTCCCATACATAAGTGAGGATGACGAGATTGTGTTCAAGACCAAAAACGACGCCTCCCTCAAAAGGGAAAAGGCGCTTGCTTATGCTCTTTCGCAGCAGGTTCCTATACTACTTTGCTCGAGTATTATGTCTAACTTGTGTGCATTGATGGAGGTGATAATGTATGCATCTACTTTCAATCTCAGCTACGGAGACTTGACAGCGACATGAGCAACAGATCAGAGTGGCTAAGCCGATGGATGGCGACAAAGCAGTGGGATAGCTTCACAATGAGAGATTCAACCGAAAGAAGAGACTCTATAAGAAGTGTGCAGCCCAGCAACTATGAATTCCTCTCCAAATCGCGACACAGCTTGTCCCATCCACCGAGTTCAACCCCTTCTTCATGTCGAGCCAGGCCCTTGCAGATGCGCTCAGCTAGCCCGAGATGCCTAAGAGATGAAAGAAGCCACTCAACAGCAAACACTCCCACTTCAGCAGGTTCCAAGTATTCTTGCATCAGCGGTCTTAGTGACTTAGGTGCAGCTACACCACGCTATATGATCGCCACAGAGTCTGCAAAGGCCAAGGCGCGGTCAGCTAGCATGCTTAACCAAAGACCGTCTACACAGGGTAGAGAGCGTGTAAGGAAGCGCCTCTCTTATCCGGTTAATGACCAACATTGTAGCGATTATGCGGATAATACTAGCTTCAGTCAATGTCTGAGAAGTCCGAGCTTCAAGAGTCTTTGCCCGGAGTTAGAAAGAGGGGCCTATCCTGATTCATATTACGGTGAGATCTCTCCGGCATCAACAACACATATTAGAAGATGGTTGAATTGAGCGAATGGGAGCGCTTGGATATCAAATCCATCCGAAGCATCAATTATCATAACTCAGTAGGCCTAGACAATAGAATTTTCTGATTTGTTAGCTATCTATTTAGTTTGATCCTATATGTATATGTTGTTAGTTTCTTTCTTAATGATTCTCTGATTCAGTTGATTGTCACAAGGATGTAGAATTCGGTATCTTTTAGTGTAAGGCATTGGTAAAATATTGTTGTGTTTGATATATGTCTGGAATATAAGATATTAAGATTTGGTTCCAATTAAGTTAGTTGGTTAGTTGTTTGTTTGTATACACAGATCAACTACTGATACCCTAATAGATTCTAAGGACTGATCAGTAATGCATATAAAATGAAATGATTCATGGGTTGCAAATATACTTTTGGAACAAGCCATAGTAGTTTCTCAGAATTCTACATGGTATCAGAGTAGGTCTGAGTCAGGTCAAATTTCTTGGCTTCGAGTAAGGCTATTCATGCGGGGTTTGTTCTTTTATTTGCACATATTACCTAGAGCATAAGCTTATATAAGATCGTTTGAAAGCTAGCACCCTATCTTTGCTTTTGCCATGGTCTTTGATAGGGTTTTTTATATGACTTTTCTAGAGCAGGTAGACATGTTTTAATTCTAGGGCTTAAGCATTAAAAAAAAGAGTGTTAGGGCCTAGATGACTAAGAGTAATAGGACTCCTAGATATTCCCCTTCCTCTATGTTATTCTGTGTCATGTTAGAGTCATGTTAGAAGTGAAAAGTAGGAATATTGGATTGGGGTAGGTGGATATTTAGAGTCTTTCTTGATGTGCGGCAGCCTCTAAAGAGTAGGAGTGGAAAGCAAATCTCAAATATGAGAGAATGCTCAACTTTTTTTTTTTTATATCTCTGTGGGTGTTTGGGAAAGATCGGACCAATTATCACACTTTATTCTAACGGAAATACTCCTTTTTAAGTCCAAGATAAGAAAGTCTTCCTCCTAAATCAAGACAACACCCTCATTAAGAGGATGAGTCTATGGATCATATAGATGGATGTATTAGGTGGTTCAACAGCTTGAGAGGAGCTGCTCTTGTAACCATACACGTGTAGGGTGTAGATCAACTTGGCAGTTGAGATTGGCGCCTATATAGAGGTCCATCTCTCCCTAGCTGTAATAGATTGGTCAATATACAGAAGCTCTCATTTTACAGCTTCTTGAACTCCAATCATCTCTATCAATCGTTCTGTGTGTTTTGTGGAGATCTAAGACTGGATTATCCAGTTCATATGGGGGGGGGGGTATGGATCATATAGATGGATGTATTAGGTGGTTCAACAGCTTGAGAGGAGCTGCTCTTGTAACCATACACGTGTAGGGTGTAGATCAACTTGGCAGTTGAGATTGGCGCCTATATAGAGGTCCATATCTCCCTAGCTGTAACAGATTGGTCAATATACAGAAGCTCTCATTTTACAGCTTCTTGAACTCCAATCATCTCTATCAATCGTTCTGTGTGTTTTGTGGAGATCTAACACTGGATTATCCAGTTCATAGAGTCATTTATGGATTCCCAGCAAAAAGTCTTTCGTCGAGTGTGCGATCATGAAAAATGTATTGGTTAGCTTTATGGATGGCTCTAAAAAAGCAAAAAGTTGACGATGGAAAAACTTAGGACACCGTAAAAGAAAGCCATCGCTAGTAAAGCAAGTCGGTATATGGCTAAAAGAACGCTTCAGGGGTATGATCCAGTTGTTTTAAATGAACGAGACGTTCCTCTTCACGGGTATGATCGATTAGACTATTCTTAAGGAGCCTTACTGATCAAATTATGGAATGGCACTTCACTCTCCCGCGGTTAGACCTGGGCAAACGCGGGCCGGCCCGCCCGGCCCGTCCCGCCCGCCCGCGCAGGCCGCTAGGCCCGGCCCGCGCCCGCAGCGGGAACGGGATTGGGTAAGCTAATCTGCCCGTTGCGGGCCGCTAGGCCCGTAACGGGTACCCGCTATTTTTTTAATATATATAAGTATATATATTTACTATATATATACTATTTTTACATACTCCGTATATAAGTAACTCAATCCCATTCCCGTTGAGGTAATTACTGTTTTTATAAGTAACTATATTTACTATTTTTATTACATATATATACTAATTAGTAAATCTAATAGTTACTGTTTTTAATATTAATTACTAGTATAGTTACTAATATATATGTAAATTTTATTAGATTTATTAGTAACTATATAAACAAGAACTATATACAATTACTATATTACTGTTTTTATTGGGTGTTGCTATATACACCGCAAATCACAAGGTTAATATTGCACGTCCTTAAGGACGTGCAAGCCTTGTGTCTAATATTGCACGTCCTGAAGGACGTGCAAGCCTTTTATTACACCATAATTTGCGGTGTATATAGCCGGAACGTTTTTATTACATATATATACACTAATAAGTAAATCTAATAAAAACAGTAATTAACTATGTATATATATTACATATATATATATGTAATAAAAAAATCTAATTAGTATATCATTAGTAAGAAAAATTGATTAGATTTGCGGGTACCCGCGGGCTACCCGCACCCGCATTCACGGACGGGCTTGGACACGACTTCTAACCCGTTAAGCGGGCTTAGTCCGGCCCGCGCCCGCATCAACGGGATAAAATCTCGGGTAAAGCCCGGCCCAAGCCCGGCCCGCGCCCGCGTTTGCCCGGGTCTACCCGCGGTATTCCATTTCAATCCTTGCCGAAAAGTATTTAGAACGCTGCTCAGCACAAAGAGGGAAATGTTGATTCAATCGACCTAGAAACACAATCCTGGTGAGAGCTTTTAATCATACCGCCGTACGGATTGAGGTCGAAAGGTATAACAACATCAAATATAAGGAAAGGTGAAGCTCATATACAATGGCTTAAGCTTTTATGTTAGAAGAGTGGATTCCAACCCTATAACCAAAAATAAACTAAACCTAACCTGACTCTCATTTTCATATGACCCGACCCGGTGAAAATCGTCTAGTCTAACTTTGTAGTCCATTTTATGGTTCCTTTAATTTCATTGACCGATAAGCATTGAAATAAATTATAAGGTACAAACGCTTATTTAAAAAAATAATTAGAAATTTCAATTTAGTTAATGAGATAATTTGTACTACGGTATGGACTACAAATTGTGGACTAGACAATCCTCGTCCGTCCCGACTTAGATTTTCTCGGAATTTTACACCTCTATGAAAATAGTTGGGCCTACAAAGTATATGTCGCAATAGTCGTCTTCATCGAAAATCCAAAAAGCGAAAGTTTGCTGCTTTTACCTAATGAATCAAACTCATTAAAAAAAAAAGAGTAGAGAATTACCTAACCAGTAACCACTGTACTATACTATTTTGTTAGGTGATGAAAGACCATGTAACTGAATATTCCATACAGAATACAAACACAAAAGAAAAATCACATGCAGAGAAACACAAACAAATTTAACATGCAAAAACCCACATGGCCCCCAGTAGCTTCCACAACTTTGCATTTCACATAGATTAAAGATTAAATGAACCGAACATCTGAGTTGATGGACAAACAAATTGTAGAAAATGGAGAACCAAATTAATCTAACCCCACATGGCCAAATTGGAAAGGGGTCAAACATAAAGGGAATACAATGTTGGCTGATGTCCCCATGGAAGGGAGTAGGACAAATTGTAGGTAAAATTATGCTATTCTTATTAAGAGTGGTTAAGTGTATATGAGGTGTGAAGTGATTAAAAGATTCTCGTATTGAAACTACGAATAAAATTAAGTCTAACATATAAGTCAGTGAACTATCCTCTTATTGAATTGCTAATTGATTTTATGATTGAATCTTATTAGCCATATGTGCTATAGGCTATTAGTGTATGTGCATGCACTTAGTACACAACTCCCCGGTATTTTTGCGTTCATATCTCTCAATCCAAGGGTAAAATTGTATATTGTGAAAAAAATAAAAATAATCTCCAAGCATCCAAGGGTAAAATCGTTTAATAACATAAAAATTAGCCAATTCAATCAGACATCTACGGTATTATATATTTTAAAATCTCTTTCTCATCTAATACTTCCCGAAAATAATTTATATCATCATGATTTCCATAAACAATTAGGTCAAAATGCATAAAACCACCCTATATTCACCCTTGTTATCAATTAACCACTCCTTATTAAAAAATTATTTCATTTAACCACCTATTATAACAAATTGTTTGCATGTAACCACTCATCCTCCTTTTTTTAAAAAAAAAATTAAACTTCTATTAAATTCAACTTGAAAGTAAAAGACGAAAATGCCCAAATTTGGTTTTATAGTTTTTGTTTATTATTATCTATACAAAATTATCATTAATGTACACAAGTTGTGCAACTGGAATCTAGTCTATTGAGCTTCGAATTGAACTAGCCTCGAACTCACTAGATCTTTGGAGGGATTTCCAAATCCATGCCATGTTTAGAACACATACCAAGCGGCAAGTGCCCACCTCTACTAGTAGGTCAGTGTAGTCATACATTTTTCGGTCATCGACGCTTTGTTTGCACCCTCCTCGATCTGGCAATGCTTGATATGGATCTAGGTGGAGGTTGTTCGTGTTTCACATTGAATGTGTTTATCCCTACCTTTGATTTATTTCTGGAGACTATAAAAATAAGATAATAATAGTAGTGTACTAAAAACACATTTAGGGGCATTTTAGTCTTTCACTTTCAAGTTAAATTGTGGAAGTTTAAGGGAAAATGGGTGGATACTTGCAAACAATTATTTGTTATAACAGTTGGTTAAGTGATTTTTTTTAATAAGGGTTGATTAATCCAAAATAGGCGAAATCGGGTATATACCCATGAAAACTTTATTAATTGGATATATACCCATCAAAATTTCAAAATTGTTTATATACCCATCAAATCATTTAAATTTTGTTTGATTGTCCATAATATATTTGATCTAATATTATTGAGTGAAAATTATATTAAAATTTAATTATATACTAAAATTAAATAATTAGAAAATTTATCACTTTACAAGTATTGGATAGAAAATATAATTAAAATTTGAATATAAAAGTTAAACTTCAACGTAATTATAATTATATTTTTATCCAATGATTTTATTTTGAATATCAAGTTTCATGTAAAAGTTCAAAATAATTAAGTTATAAAAATGACCATAAACCATAGTAAAGAAATAAAATACATATTTTTTTTAATGTAAAATCACATCAAATTAAAAAAAATTACTTAGTTTGAGAGAAATTGAAATTAATGTCTCATTTAATAATTATTTGAAAGTTAACTAATTTTGATATTTAAATAATTAAATTTTAATAATTTTTACATGTAATAGTATAAATTAAATATATGATGGACAATCAAACAAAATTTAAATGATTTGATGGGTATATGAACAATTTTGAAGTTTTGATGGGTAGATACCCAATTAATAAAGTTTTCATGGGTATATACCCGATATCCCCTCATGGCAAGCTCAGGATAAGCTAATTTGGAAGCCTAACCCCTCTGGAAAATTCTCTACCAAATCGGCAAAAAAGATTACCAATACTTAAAACCACAACATTGAAAACCATAACTGGATCTGGAATCTTAATCTTCCTCCTCGGCTTAAAAACCTAATTTGGAAAATTAAAATAGACGCTCTCCCCACGACTAGCAGGCTCAATAGATACATTAATAGAGTCCCTCACACATGCTCTCTGTGTAATCAAGGAAATGAGGATGTCACTCATCTCTTTACAAAGTGCTCCTTTGCAAAGGAACTAATAGCCCAGTATGAAACATACAACAGGTAAGCTCTTTCACAACCTCTCCTTACAAGGACCCCTATGTGACAATATTACCCAAATTAAACAGGGAAGCCAATTTTTTGAAGATCTAGTCGTTATTTGGGAAATAATCTGGGAAACTAGAAATAAGTTAATTTTCAAACATACTAGCCCGGACACTTTCCGAAACCTAATTAACCGTATTATTAAAGAGATCCAGGATTGGAGAGCTACAAATCACACGAGTACAAATAAAGATGCCAACAACAGGAAGAAAAGGTCTAGATCTAGTTGGACTAGACCAGTAGGAGCTATCTACAAAATTAACGTAGATGGTTCTGTCAAACCCACGGGCGCGTGTCAGGTGGGAGGAATCATTCGTGATTCAAGGGGCCATGTAACTGAGATTTTCTACCAGGAAATAGATCGAGGTACAGTCATTCAAACGGAAGCAGAAGCAGTACTAGAAGGAATGAGAGCAGCTATAAGACTTGGATTAAGACAAATTATTGTAGAAGGTGACAACCAAGAGATGATGAGGATCCTATCGAAAGGTAGAGAAAGCAGATGGGAGATTTTGCACCAAGCAGAACAGATCAAGATCATGGAAACAAATTTTGAAAAGGTTGAATACAGACACATCTACAGAGAAGCGAACAAAGTTGCAGATTATATAGCTACTAGGGGTATCATTAGTGATAGATCTACAATCCCTTTTAATATGGAACTTTGTACCATCATCCGTAAGGATGATCTCGGAGCACGTTTACATTCTCTGTAATAGCTTCGACTGTTTGCCCACTGTAAAAAAAAAATGATAGTTTTATGCATTTTGGCCAAATAATTATCCCCTGAAAAAACAATTCACTACCAGGCAAATCCACACACCACCTGTGAATTATTGTGGGCTCATCATGGGCCACTTGTAGATGTCAAATAGTGCAACGAAAGAGCCCGTTCTTGGCTCCTTCAAAAATTTTTATCAAAGACTATGAGTGTAGTACCAATTTCATTTGCAACAAATAGTGAGTGCATACCATGTTCTTCCTACTACACTTGAAAACATCCAAAATTTAGTCAAGCATTAACATAAAAAGGGTGGAGTGGAGACAATTAGAAATCACACCCACCCACATGACTTGCTTCCTCAAATAGTTGCAGGAAAGGCATTAATTCATATTCTGCCTCAGATAAGAAACAATAACAAAATATTTCCCATAACAAGAAATGCAAGTTTAATACTCCTCTGTTTCAAAATAAAAGTCGTTTGACTTTTTACACGTTTTTTAACGAGGTAAAAACTATATAAAATATTATTTTTTTAATTAATTTTTTTTAATAAATTGATACTTGTTACTAATAAATATCAATTTATTGAAAAAAATTGATTAAAAAATTAATATTTTATAGAGTTTTTACTTCCTTAAAAAACGTGAAAAAAGTCAAGCGACACTTATTTTGAAACGGAGGGAGTAATATTTGACTCTCTCTAAGCCTGCAAACATGTTTTAGGGGCATTTTTAGTTATTTGAAAATGAATCATTTTGCATAATATATATACCATTTAGAGATCAGATCTTACTCAGCTATTCAACACATTCAAATTAATACTAGAATAGTGGAATCAATAAAAGCAAACAACAGTTTTTAGATTTTTAAAAATGAATCATTTACATGTCTTTCTCATCAAACACAAGATCAATATATGTAACAAAATTTCACAACTTTGTATGTTACACCCACCTCTGCAACAACTGATCAACTTGAATTGCTTCTTTTATTCTCAATTTTGGGGGTAAAACCTGATAATGTTTATGAACATAAACTACAATTCGAGCAACGACGACTCTGCGGAGTACGATTTGGATATTGATTGTACAAAAAGAACAAAGATAGAATAGATTGATTCTATGAACACTTGCATAACACCAAAAGCAAACAAATGAAGGTTTTTAAGTTGTAACAAGACTATTGGACTGAATGGGACTCCTTTGTTTCAACAAAATCCTCAACTGCGCCTTCTGACATTCGAGCTTGTGATTCCGATTGCTCCGGTTTGATCCCGCGGATCTCACCCCTCTCGGAAACTCGACGAACCCTTTGATCCCTCTTTTGATGTGAGGATTCTCCGGTCTTAAACTTTCTCCCCTACAATTAGCACCACTACTCTCCTCGGAGACTTTGATCCCTTTGCTGGATTGATGATCATTTTGCTGTTCAAATCTCATCAGCTTCTCTTCGTAGAAGATCTTCGCATCTTCGAGTTTCATCTGGACTCTTTCCTCTCTGATGACCTCCGCAACCTTTAGCATCCGCCTCTCTTCATCCATCTCCCTCTCCATCTCTTCAATCTCCGCCTTGTGATGGGAAACCCGGGCTGCAAGCTCTTCGCAGAGCCGCTCAGCCTCCTCTCTGATCCGCCTCTCTTCGGCGAGCTCCTTGGCCATCCTCTTGGCCAGGCATTCCATCTTCTTCCGCATCTTGCGCTCCAATTCCAGCTCGGCAGCCAGTTGTATGATCTCCAATCTAGCACATTCTAGCTCGGTTTTCGTGGTAGAAGCTGCCATGAGATCGCAGAAAGTAGGGGGCCTTGGGAGGTAGTTGAAGCACCGTTGTTTGTGAGTGGGTGGATGTGGAGGGTGTTGGATGAAGTGAGGGTTGTGGTAGAGTTTCCAGGGTGTGAAAGTTGGGACTGACTCATCATAATTTGCAGGAGATTTTGTAGTGGTGGAGGAGACAATCATCTCATCCATCTTCCTATTGAAAACCAAATGCTCCATTGATTAGCTCATCGTCTTTTTTGGTGGTTGTTTGTTGGTGACACAATGCAAGCATTAAAATTGAAGCTTCTCTATTGTTTTAGAAATGGGGCATGAGGGCCATACCTTAGCTATTTCTTTTTGAAACTTGAGAGAGGAGAGGTTTAAGTATTTGGGCTATGGATTGGATGAAGATGGAAGATGAGAAAAAAAGATAAGGGAGTCTTCCTCACATAGTCACATACTCACATGGGTGCTTAACTTCAACCTTTTAGGCTAGCTATAGCATAGCCAACTTGGGTTTGGAAGTTAGGGGTGGGTCCGATTAATCTGACCAGGGCGAATAAGATTACCTATAGACCTACACTTTCTACGTTATTAAATTATTTTTACATTTATTTCATTTAAATTCATATTTTAAACATATGTCTATAAACTTTTATTTTGAAAAATCATGTTTTAAAGTTTTTTTATATTTATATTTTGTAAAATAATATCTTTTTAATTTTTAATCCCTGATTTTTCAAAATAAAATTTCATAAAAAAATTGAATGTAATTTTTTTAAGATTAAATAAATGTGAAAATAAGTTAGTGATGTAGAGTGTTATATAGTGTTATTCTGCTGGTAAGAGTGAGGTGCTTCCTTGTGTCTCACTACCTTGAGATCAAGAGTTCAAATCCCACCAAGAACAATTTGTGCTAGACTGGATATTCATGTCTCGGTTTACCTTGGTATGGATTTGAGCCTGTCATGCGGCTGGTACAGTAGTTGCAATCAAAATAGAACATAAAACCCTCGCAAGCTGGGTATAGTAGATTAGTTAATGCTCCCTCCGTCCTAAAATACATGGTCTTTTATCATTTTGCACAATTTTAATAAAACACCATACTTTAAAAAAAAATCATCATTGCACTAACTTTTTCATAAATTTTATTATTTTTTAACACCCACTACACATTTTAACCAATCAAATTATTTTAAAAAGTCAACAACACACAAATCAATACAACTTTTTACCTAGAAAACCTAAAAAGTCATCTATTATTGGATAAAAATTTACCTCTAAAAACTCATGTATTGTTGAACGGAGGAAGTACTAAAAACTCTAGCTAAGCCCAGTGTTTAGGAAAGAAGAAAAAGAATGATACCGTAGTACTTCCTCTTTAATGGGTTTCAACTCTCCACCTCCTCCCTCTTGATTGTGATGAGGGTATTACTGCACATGTTCAGAATGTAGTTGAGGTGAATTTAATGCCAAATCCAAGTTGATGCTTCAATTCTTTGGTGTGATGTGACTTTCCATATATATCCTCATTCATCTTCCTAATTTTCACCTTCACTGTGTACGTGGAAACAAAACCCCTCAATTTCTGCATCTCCCCATTAAGTTTTCAAATGGATTAGTACATTACAATACAAATTGTACAGTTGCCATTTGCCAAGTGAATAAATCTACATACAGTACTTTTTAGCCACATGATCCATAATTTGTGGCTTCTAATAGTTACTTGAATAAAGATAAGTGATTATATAGTTGCCAATTGCCATTTATAAGTAGTTTATTGGACAGATTTTAGAAACCCCCCCTTTAAATATACCATTTATACAAAATCACCCCTTGTATTAAAATTTTCAAAAAACCACTCTTAAAAAGCTAGAATACTCATCTTAGTCATCTCACATGTTCTGTTATGATTGTTATTAAATGTGTGAAATTTCTATTTTCTCTTGTACTTTTAATATATTTAAAGGGTAGGAGCATCATCATACATGGGTTTTACCCTCCTCCATCCCTCCTATGGGGTAAATCCATGGATGTGAGATAAAACTCATTCCACCAAGGGAAGGGGCAACCCTAGTGGAATGGGTTAAACCTATCCCCTCCCCATCCCATTTAATTTTATAAAATTAATAAAAGTGAGATTTTTTATTTTTTTTTATTGAGTGGGTTAAGTTTTGATTGGTTAAAATATGTGGTGGGGTATAATTAAAGTTAAAAAAATAGTAATGGGGGTAAACTTATGGATGTGGGAAAAAAGTTAAAATTCTTATAGGATAGGGTATAGTTAGTGGAAAATGAGGTGTCAAAATATTACGAGAAGAGAGAGGGATGGAGTTACCCAATGAGTGCTGATGCTCTAAAGGGGATCACCCTTCAACAACTTTCATTTTCAATTTCAAGAGATCGAGAAACGAGAGGTGAAGGATAAACATTTTGAATAACTTTGAACTAACTAAATCAAGAATGACCAATTTCGAACCAACTAAATTAAGGATGAAACACTTAGAAATATTGACGATGAAAGGGAAAAAATAGTACTCCCTCCGATCGGAAATATTTGATGTTTTGACTTTCTGCACGTATTTTAAGGAGCTAAAAACTATATAAAATATTAATCTTTTAATTAATTTTTTTTCACAATTTAATACTTAATACTAATAAATATTAAACTATGAAAAAATAATTAAAATAAATAAGATTTTATATACTCCCTCCGTTCATAAATATAAGATCACTTCATGTTTGCACGTACTTTAAGGAGTGAAAAACTATATAAAAAATTAATTTTTTAATCAATTTTTTTTCACAATATAGTATGTATTATTAATAAATATTATATTACAGAAAAAACATTTACAAAAAAATTAATATTTTATATAGTTTTTCACTCATTAAAATACGTGTAAAAAGTCAACAATCTTATATTTGTGAACGGAGGGAGTGGTTTTTTAGCTCCTAAAACTACGTGCACAAAAGTCAAACATCAAATATTTCCGATCGGAGGGAGTAGTAATTTTACACTTGTAACATCAAATTTAACGTAAAAGGCGGAATAAGTGGTTTTTTTTTTTTACAAATATCTAACTTTTAAAGGATGGCTTGCTGAAACTTTCAGTTTAAGAGGTGATTTTATGTAAAATGGTGTATTTAAGAGATGGTTTTTGGAAATTGGTCCAAGTTTATTTGGTAAAGTGTTCTTGGCGTGGTCCACATACATGTGGATTGTCAATCAAACAAAAATCATAGACTATGCCAGATCTGGCAGGCACTCCATCAGGATAGGGAAACCCAAGAAAAGTGTATACTCCTAGTATTTCTTACAGGAAGGAATATATACAAAGCTACTTACCCTCAATTTAGGATGTGTTTGCAATAAGATTTACTAAAGTATTTATTCACTTTTAATGATATATAAATACTCTAATTAATTTTTTAAAATAATAAATTTTAGTTATATTAATACGGTTTGAGATAGTTTTTATAATTAATTCAGCTATGAGTTTAGATAATAACAATTAAGTGTAACATTTTTTATATTTGAAGTGATTGGAGAGGCCGGTTTTGTAATTAATTTGAATTTAAAGGCAACCTAAGGCTGTTTTTTTTTTAATTATTTTGAATTTGAAGGTAATTATTTGAATTTGCATGTAGCTTGAGGTTATTTTCTGCAACCAAGTAAATACTTGAGGCTATTTTCTGCATTTTGATAGTTCAGACTATTGAGCGCAACAACCCTAAAGGTTAGGCTATTTTTTTTTTGCAATTTTCCCAAATATATAAATGAAATATCTGGAAAAAAATTAACTAGATAAGTATAGGAAATGCAATATAATAAACATTTAGTTAAGATTATGGTTGTTATAAGAGCTGAGTAGATATAGCTTGACTCGAGTTTTGCTCAATAAAAGCTCGCCTCGAGCATCATTTACCAAATGTGCTAATTATGAGCACATTTTTTTATGCTTGATTCAAAGCTCAGCTCGACTCGATTGAAAACTCGATCAAATAGTACGAATTTTGTGAAATTTGCAAATTTTCCTTTTTACTATGTCACGAGCAAGTAAGGTTGCATAATACTTGGAAAAAAAATAACTTAGCTCAAGCTCGTTCATTTACTAAACAAGCCGAGTATGAACTCGAATTCAAATATATGTTCGATTCGAGCTCGACCCTAAATATAATCAAGCAGTACTAGACTTGTTTGTCTCAATCAATAACTCTAGTCAATATATATATAACTTGTTGCCCTCATAACATATAATAATGTATGACCAGATATAAAAATTTTAAACTTCCGTAACTTCTTATCTAATTGTTGAAATGATTAGTATAACCTCTCATTTCAAAACTCCCGAGATGAATTATAGTATGTGAATATTAATTTAAATAAAATATAAAAGTATTATAGCCTATGGAAAAAAAATCAAAGTAACACTACAAGAAAAACGGTGTATCGCAACGACTTTTGGCAACGACATTTTGTTTTCGTTGCAAAAGATATGTTTTTTGCAACGATAAAAAAATTGTCGTTGCAAAAGGTTGCTGCAATAATAAAAAACTTCATTTCGCGCTCGTCCAAGCGTTGGCGGGCAAGTTGAAAATTTGGGTTGTATCTTTGGCAACAACATTATTGTTGCAAAAGAATTTACATATATAAATGTTATCTTTTGCAACGACAATTTTTGTTGTTAATAATCAAGTAACAGTATAGCGACAAAAAAGTTGTTGCCATAGATAAAGCAAAAGATTTATAAGGAAAACTGGAAAATATTTTTTATTAAAAAATGTCATTAAAAATCATTAGATAAGGGAAAACAAGAGCTATTCCCTCAATCCCTCATACTTGGATAGTTAGAAAATATCTCCCGTCTCACCCTCCTAGATCTGGATGTCGTCACCACCACCACTACTGCCACCACCACCTCTCCTTTAATTTTTAAACATGCATAACTTTTTGCCAGATGTCGGATTAGAGCGTATTATATATCAAAACGAAGCTATCGACAAGGAGAATACACCTAGGTAGTTCGTCACTTGAGAGAGGGGTACGGGACCCCCAGACCCCCCCTCCCTAGCTTTGCCCCTGACCATAATTTATGGGTTTTTTGGCAACATTTTTCAATCCTATCAATTTTTTCCATTTAAGATTGACATATTTAAATAATATTATAATTTTCTATCAATATTTTTCAAAAAAATTATTCATCATGCTACACATATATAAAAAAATAATATTCATTTTTATTGTATAAATTTCTACCCTAAAAATATCATATTTATTTAAAAGGGTGATTTAGGTAAGTAGGCTATTTAGAAACTTCAATTAGCTAATTAGACAATAAACTTATTTAATTAGGTTAGTTAGTCCATTCCCAAAATGGGGTATTGAACTATTAATGGTCAACTGTTTGACCATCGGCTGGTCAAACAGTTGACCGTTGACCGGTCAATGTTGACCAACTCATGTGGATTTTTTACCGTTTTGATTCCATTTTATATTACATTTTATTTTTGCTTTGATGCCACTTTTTTAATGACATTTTTTTTCAAACCTTGATGACATTTTTTGTGTATTGTGATGCCACGTCGACCATTGATGCCAATTTTTTTTTTACTGTTGACAAAACTTTTTTAAAGTCAATTTTTGATGGTTTTTTTTACTGTGATGCCATATTTTTTCAAAGTAGTATTTTGATGACATTTTTTTTCTTTAATGTGATGCAACTTTTTTAAAGTAGTGTTTTGATGCAATTTTTCTAATGTAATTATTTGATGCCACTTTTTAATCAAATCGTCTGATGCCACTTTTTTAATTAATCAATTGTATATTGATATATTTCTATTGATTCTACTTTTATTCATTGATGACACATTTGTGATTATACTTCATTGATGCAATCATTTATGGGGATATTTTTATTACATTTTTATACAATTAATGACACAAGGGCATAAAATGTGATTAAACTTCATTGATGACATCTTTTAATGATAATTTTTATTCATTGATGACATTTATGATTACACTTCATTGATCTCAATCATTTGTGATGACATTGTTTGTTGATAACATTTTTATTTATACAATTGATAACATGTGAGCATAAAATGTGATTACACTTTATTGATGAACTTTTTGTTGATGATACAACATTGAAAGTATAAAATGTGGAATAAAAAAAATAAAGCGAAACTAAGGATCGGTTTAGACTTCTTAAAAGTGATGTCCTATCAAAATTGTGACATTAAATGGAGTTTTTAAATTGTAATCCATTCACAATTGGCCAATGCATTTGCATTAAAGGTAGCCTTCTTGCTGGAGGAATAAGTTGGAAACAAATCTACCTTATTTGAATAAACAAAGCAATTCATACTCAATTTGAACTTTAAATGAATGTCATCCGTAGCTGCATTCAAAATCTTAATCCCTTTCCCATAAATATACACATCTATTTACAAGTTGATGACAGTAGTTAGTCCCCAACAGCTTATAGTTCATGACAGTCCTAGTAGAATACCATACCTATTGCAGTTCAATTTTTATTTACACAGAAAAAAATAAATACAGATTACAACTTCACTTGTTTTCCATGTCATCGATACGGCTCTGCAATGATCAACCAAATATTTAGTTTCATTCATTTATTCCATTGATTTCAACAGAAAAAAGTACAAAAATGTAAATGAGAGTGTGAGTCAAGATGGATTCAAGTAAAAAGTATCATCCTATAAAGCTCTCAAATAAATATTATGTTTGCTTTCACGTATGTTGTTCACAATTTTGACGAGAGTTTCACATTTGTTCACAAGGACCAGTCTCAATTTCAGCATCATCGTCGTCATCTTCATCTGTTTGATCTCCGGAGGAGACACTTCTAGCATCCATTGCCTTGTTGTCTTCCCCATTTCCTGTTCAGTTAGATGTTGGGGTGCCAGCTGAACAATTTTATGGATATTAAACAGGACTCAAACTTTAGAGTCGGTTCAGACAGTATAATCACGATGAAGAAGTGAATATTACACCTATATTCAAGCAACTCTTTTTTCATACCACAAAACGACGACTGTGAATCAGTGATAGCTGAGATACATGGCTGGAACTTTGAAATGTTTGGAGACCGTAGAGGGCATCCGCCACAAAGTGGAAGGCCCCTTTGTTGTCCCTGTTTTTAAAGACAAAAAGAAATGAGGAAATTAGGTTCAATTTTTTGAAGCTATAAATCATACACTGGATTGAGAGATGGTAAACAAAATTTACCCTCCCAAACCACTTGATGAGAAACCACATCAAATGGTACTATACATCATTATAATGCATAAAAACCTGCATAATGCATCTGCGCATAAGGAGGGAATTATAACCTGCACAAAGTTTTCAGGCTTAATTGAAAGTATAAGCAAGTATAAGGTGGGAATTATAACACTCCTTTAGCAAATAGTAAGCTTTGTATAGAAACAGTGATGACAAAAGCTCTTGAAATTTAATCTTTAAACTATCAATCTTGTTTTTGTAAAAATCATATTTTTCATTCAATAATAGGATAGTCTGGCTGAACAAGATCAAGAATACTAAAAAATCGAAAACCTAGAATACAAAACTGCATTAAATCGCAGGTGATTTCCTAGTACAACCAAATCAGACAGTTTCAAATTCAATTCATATATCCTCCTATAAACAGTCTAAAGCAAAATTTCAGCATCAAAGCAACAACCTGTAGAAAACACAACCTGACAGGTTTTGTGGAATTAATCGGCCCAGGATCCGGACTCCAACTCCTTTTAGGTATGCCAATGAGGCAGAACTTGCAACAATTGGAATCATTAAGACATGTTTAAGGAATACAAAAATAAAAAACATCTCAAATCCCATGCAATCGTCAGCCATAGGCAGGCAGGTTCCTTTTTTATATATACAATTTCTCATTTAACTGATTTATTTATTTTGAAGCTGTGTAAAGCTGGGATTTTTATTGATAAGTAGGGTAAGGGAATTCGTTGCTCAAACACATTAGGAACGTGAGGTGGAATTTTGCGGAGACCACTCCTGATTATGTGCTTGGGGCTAATTCTTGTGCACTTTATTTAAGGTTTGGCTATGCCTATCCTACACTGTTACTGTATATTACAAGGTTAGTTTTTTTTTTATCTGTGCATCACTGGTGAAATGATTTGGGTGTGAATATGGGAATGGCTGATGTGTACTGAGTGATTGGTCTAAGGAATCCATTTTAAATTTGTTCTTTGGTTTCTGTTTGATTCGAAGTTAAAGAAATCAAATGCTATTTGTTCGTAATTATTTTATGTTCTTATATGAAGTTCAAGCTTTTCTACTTTTTTATGGTATTTCATTCCTTGTCAAATGAGAATCTTGTATAACAAATATTTCCTTGTTTAAATATTTAAAATGGAAGAAACATTATCTTACAATCCTTAATAATTTAGTATTCTATTTATTTGTTGTGTGCTTTTACAGCTTGGAGCTTGGAGGAATGTGGTCGGTACTGGGAAACAATCAAAGTCTATGAGAACAAACATGTAGGTATTATCTTATATTATTATACTAAAGTGAGCAAAGGTGTGTTGAATTCTAAAATAGTTGTGAATTTAATATCATGAGTCATAATTGGGCTTTTTATAGATTGTTCGTATTAAGCTTTATCTCTATCTTTGTCCCTTTTGAATTTCTTGTTCAAGTACTTATTTGTACCCTTTAATTAATTCTTTAAAATGGAGAGAGTTGTTCACAATGACCAACCTCTTAGATCTGATAAGAAACCCTACTATTATAAACTGCAAAAGTATCACGAGAAGTATATTTCTGTGTTCTCAAACATATGCGTGTAATGTCTTTTTGAAGTGAACTTATCTTAAAATTGTATAGTTGATGTCTCGTTTGCATTTTATTTTATTCTAGTATGATCAGCAATTTGGAGAACCTGAAGGAAAAGTGTGCTAATGAAAAAGATCCAGAAGCAGAAATTAAGCAAATGAAAAAGACCCAGAAGCAGAAATTAAGCAAATGATAAACAGGTGAGATTTTCATTTTCCTATTCTTCTTAAGATTTATTCAAAACAACAACCACCCAGTAAATCCAGAAGCAGAAATTTGGAGTGGTTGGTATGATCTTGTATTGATTCTTTTTCTCCCTTAACAGAAGTAAAAACCAGCAACTGAGATAGATGATTACCCTCTTGTATTGATTTTTTTTTCCTCTCATGTTACGAATTTTAAAGTCTCAACAAGCTTCAATAGGTTCTACATTCTGTTCTATGCATCCAAAGCAAGATAAATTCCCATTCCTTTTTTAGTAAATAGTCACGACGTCACTTTAGTTGAATTTTATTCATGCACTGGTACATCATGTTAAGTGTGCTGGTATTGCACTTAATTCTTGTGATGTTTGACTTTGATTGTTGCAGTTCTGTGTAATTATGATGGTTTCTTAATATGCTTCCTGGATATATGTCTTATGCTTTCAAGACCTGATAATATGAATGTATGTTGTGTGCAGGACATGGTCGACAAGGAATTCTTCACGGAATAGGTATTGCTCAGGTGGGACATGTTGTTCTCTGTGAACAGCAGAGGACTCAGGCTCCTAAACCTCATGCAACGTCATTTGCACAATTTAAAGTATGATTTCATTCTCAGTTCTTGATTTTTGATGTTTCCATTTGTCTTTTCTTTAGTGCTGTTGCTATTCAGGGAAATCATCTTCTTTTGTTGGTTGAATTGGCAATGCATTATATTATCGTCGTGCTATGGGCATGTTTCAGGTATCAAATGCAGGGCAAATCACATCAAAGTTGCATGTGATGGAACATGGCATCCAGCCAGGTATGCACACCAAGACTTGCATACTTTGTTTTTACTATACTCGTATTTTTCTTCACTATATTTTTCCTCCAAAAATGTCTCTGCAGCTAGAGCTTTTACATCCAAAGTTTCAGACTTGCATTTTGAAGAACCATGGATAAAGATAGAAGAAAATTATAGATCTTGCCATTCCCATATATAGGCTATATGGCTACTTATCAACATATTATGTATATTTATTGTATATAAATTATGTATTTTTTGACATTTTATTTTGTATATAAATTTTGTATAATTAATGAAATTCTATTATATAGGTAAATTGGTGGTATTATTTTAAAAAAAAATTTTGAAAAATTATTGGACTTTTTAGCCCGAGTCTAAAGAATCCGGGCTAAAAAGCAGTATTTTTTTAGTTTTACCCACATTTTAGCTACGGCAACTAACCGTCGCTAATTTTCTTGCTACGGCTATTTGCCGAATCTACCAAATTTTGCCACCCCAGAATTCGCCCCCCCCCCCATTTGCCGAAGCTAGATGCCTTTTGCCACCCCTTGAAGGCCTTTTGCCACGGCTTTTTGCCGAAGCGAATTTCATTTTTTTTTTGTAGTGCATCTCATCATCTCACAAGGCAAAGAGATATATGTATTAGATAGATAGATATTTAGTTGTCATCATCTACAAATAAATGAGCAATATATGTTTGTCTAAGATGCTTTTGAGCATCTTAGACATTGATGTGATTCCAATCTCAACCTTTATTGCTTTAAAGATAGTTGTCATTTCACCTTGATTAAGGTTAAAGAGTTTATCTACCACCTTCTATTCCAGGCATTTGGTATACCATAAAAAAAAAAAATCTCCGTCAGATCAAAACCTGGTTAAGGGGTACAATGTGTTTTAATGTATAAAATTGATTTAGATGTATGTACTAACACTACTGTGACCCACACACAACACCAAACTCATAACAGCTAATTAGAGAGTACTGTAAAAGACAAGATCATTGTGTTTTCCAACAAGAATAGAACGGCTGACAATTGAGCATTAAAAAATGGAAGTGAAAAAGGGTTTACTGCCAAAACCACCATTTAAATAAGGCAAATTGATCAAATTGCACACTAAATTTATATTGCCCAACTTCTTCAGCAGACATGGTAAAATATGCAACAAAGATGCCAAAGCTAAAGTAACATCCAAAAAAACAACACAACAAGAAGCATCATTCATAAAGCAAGGAGGAAGGAAGAAATGCCAAGTTTATGTATAACCATGTCTTTTTTCGAGAAAAAATCAAAAAGGACAAACAACACTGATCCTCCATAGGTAAGAGATATAATGTTACTTCAGTCACAACCACGAGCATAAGAACTAGAAGATACCCCATGGATGCCCAAAGACGGAATCATAAAGGGCATCACAGAAGGCTATATGGGTGATGAAATTATCCCGGCCTTCTGAGCACCACCACAGGAAAAACAAATCAGACTCCAAAATCCGAATGATCAAAATGCAAAGCTGATAATCTATCCTCCAAAATCCCAAAGAAAAAATATTGTCTGAAATTGATTAATCGTTTACCTGACATTCCGACCTGATTACGCTTCTTTTTCGGTGGTGGATTGGGCGACGGCGTTTAATTCGTCGCTAGTGGATGATACACTCGCTTCGCCGGACACGGACATAGTTTTCGTTGATGAAAATCTCAAATCCACTGTCATTGAAAGCTATTCGCCTTCTTCGTTTGCCGAATTCCTAAACGATTTCTACTGGTGAACGGCTCAATAGAGAAAACTATAGTCCTAAATTTCTAGGGTTTCGACTTCGGCGCTGGTGAGGAAGACGACGAAGGCGGTGACGGCCACGGGGACGTCGAGGGTTTCGCGGTCGAAGAAGGAGCGGCCGAGGAGGACGAGGGGTTGATCGGAGGGGTGGAAGAGGTAGAGGAAGGTCCATCGGAGAGGAGGCGAGAAATCGCGTAGAGGAGGAGGAGGATGAGGGGGGAATGAAGGAAGGGTCTAACACGCCTAACAAACTTTCATCCGGGCCTAGCACGCCTAAAAAAACTTTGAAAGAGACTGATTAGCTAATTAAATGTTAAAAATGGTACAAAATATCAATTTTTCTCTATTTAAAATCACAATTTATGATTTTCTTTTAATTTTTAAATTTTTTTATTATATATACCCAAAAGAATTTATCTAAAACAAAGATTTTGCCCCCCTTTTATGAATTCCTATGGCCGCCACTGGTCTCGATCTACGTCCAACAGCAACATGTACTACATACTCCGTATATGGTTGTTAAGAACAAATGGCTATATAGTCATTGTGGCCAATTGACTATCAAGTTGTTACGATCAATCATACGCTAAATATCAATTTTGGGGTAGAGCATCAACAGCTGCTTTCCAAAGAAAAATCTTTGTTCTTGGGGGTGTACGTTTACCTTCCAGATCCAATCATAATTAATGTCATCATTTTATATCTGATTGATGAGTTTATATGTTGACTTTAATTTGTGGTGAAATTAAGATCCATCTATATTTGATTTCCAGATTAATTTGTCAACTGTCTCCCAAGAAGGGAGTTTAATGGACAAAATATTTTGAATTATATACAACTAGTGCAGGTCCCGTCCCGTGTACGGAAAATACATTAATACATGATTCCAATAAATAATAAAAATAATAATCCAAATATAAATATTTTTTCCACCAAAAAATAATATAGATATAAGTAAAATTAGTTCGACGAATTATAAAAATCTAAATATCTTTTATTTAAATTCTCTCAAAATATAAATAATATTCGCATTTACTACGTATAAGGTAAATTTTTTTCTAATCAACCATTAATTGAATCTCATTTAATTTGATAGATAACCGTTTTTTAAAAATATTTTAATATTGTTTTTTTATTAAATATATAGTATATATTTATTACGTTAGTTTACTAAAATATCTATCCACAGATGGATCGTGGCTAGATAATATTTTGATAAATTATTTTGTCTAAAAAATAATATATATATAAATAAAATAACAATGATTAAATAATTAATTTTGATATAAATAATTTTTTCCACCAAAAAATAATCTAGATATAAATAAAATATATAGGACTTATCTTTAGGACTTATCAAATACTACATGTTTATTTGTTAATATTTTCGGTAAGTATGACTATGAAATATTATTTTTTTTACAGTTATGTCAATTAACTAAAATATAAATTTATATAGATAGATTGTGGCTTATATAACTTTCTATAAACTATGATAACATATTATTTTGTTAATTTGTTTTCCTAGAATCAACTACAACGCACCACATAAGATTTTTGTCCCTAGAATCAACCACAACACGCCACATAGGACGCTATGCATTGGTTTTAGTATATGTATATAGATGGGAAGATATTACTCCCTCCGTCCAATAATACATGAGTTTTTAGAGGTAAATTTTTGTCCAGCAATAGATGGACTTTTAGGTTTTCTAGGTAAAAAGTTGTACTCCCTCTGTTCCAAAATAAAAGTCGTTTGACTTTTCGGCACGCATTTTAACGAGGTAAAAACTATATAAAATATTATTTTTTTGATGAATTTGTTTTTATAAATTTATACTTATGAATACCAAGTATGAAATTATGAAAAAAAAAAATGATTAAAAAAACAATATTTTATAGTGTTTTTACCTCCTCAAAAAACGTGCAGAAAAAAACAAACGACACTTAATTTGGAATGGAGGGAGTAATGATTTGTATTGGTTTGTGTGTTGTTGACTTTTTAAAATAATTTGATTGGTTAAAATGTGTAGTGGGTGTTAAAAAATAATAAAATTTATAAAAAAGTTAGTGCAATGATGATATTTTTTTAAAAGTAAGGTGTTTTATTAAAATTTGTGCAAAATGCTAAAATGTCATGTATTTTAGGACGGAGGGAGTATTTAGTAAGTTATTCCAATTATGTTGAGAATTGAATCAAGATTACGTTAATCTTGGCTAAACCCATAGATTTTGTGTCATTTACTGTAACTTTATCTGTACCGACAAAAATTGGGTGTACAATATTACTTGTTTGGCCGGGTTGGTTTTGATCGTTGAAATGAAGATTGAACTGCAGACAGACAGTCAAACTTTACTAAGGCCAAAAGGAATGCAAAGAGGAAGGTGACAACACCATCCAACACTACACAAGTACATACGGACAACACAAGTTTTCTAACCCTTAATCAGAGCAACAACTCCAGTATATCCCGCTTGCATATTGCAGAGTCTACGGGATCGGTAAAATACCATTTGCATATTGATTCGCCTTTTACCTTTGTTTCATTGTTCGGGCTCGATAAGTAAACGGAATGAAAACAAATTTTATTTCATTGTTTCATTTTGTACTAGATAGGAGACGAAAGTTATTTTTTAATGAAAAATAAGATAGGAGGAGTAATAATTAGAGTATAGTTGTATAACAAAATCAATTTTGTATGAAAAATTGGAAAGAGAGTGTAATGATTAAATTTTTTAACAATGTATCTTAAACTATAAATGGACTACATTCATTATTTTGCCTTTACCTTTTCAAAATTTAAACCAAACGAGCCTTTAATGTTTTCGGCCCCTAAAGTGTACTTTTGCTCGTGCTTAATGAGTTTTATACTACCTCCGATCCAAAATGTAAGTCGTTTAACTTTTTAACACGTATTTTAAGGAGCTAAAAACTATATAATATATTAATTTTTTTATTATTAATTTTTTTCAATTCAATACTTATTACCAACAAATATTAAGTTGTAAAAAAATAATTTTATAAAAGTTGATATTTTATATAGTTTTGGGCTTCTTGAAATACGTGTTGAAAAATTAAACAACTTATATTTTGGATCGGAGGGAGTATTGGTTTTTAGTGTTTCATCGGGGGTGATAAGTTCTCCATTAATGCCAATTTTTTATTTACCAAATCTGTCAATCACCACGAGGACGAAGTAATGTCAATCGTGGTGAATAAATCTAAAAGACGAAGTAATTGGTTGTAATAATAATTACACCCCCCGCAATATACAAAATCACAACCAAAATATATATTAACAATAATTACACCAAGAGGATCTTTACAGAATAATAACAATATACAAAATCACAACCAAAATATATTCTTTCATAATACGCCCCGCAAGCTTATGGTGGGGCACGAACATGGAGCTTGGACCGAAGATGCTCAAACTGCTGGTTACTTAGCGCTTTGGTGAAGATGTCAGCCGTCTGATTCTTAGAACTTATGTGACGAACACTGAGCTCATTAGCCTCAACATTTTCCCGGACAAAATGAAAGTCAACAGGAATGTGCTTAGACTTGCTGGTGAGGACCGGATTCCTGTTGAGGAAAGTGGCGCTAAGACTGTCGCAAAGGGCAAGAGGAACAGTGCAAAGGCGTTGCCTGAGATCATGCAGAAGCTGCTGAACCCAAGCAAGCTCGGCAACTGTAGCAGCGATGGCACGATACTCGGCTTCCGTACTCGATCGAGCTACGACTTTCTGTTTTCGAGACGTCCAGTTGATGAGGGAGTTGCCAAAGTAGATGGCGAAGCCATATTGAGACCGACAATCATCGGAGTCAGAAATCCAGCCGGCATCTGTGAAAGCGGTGATGGCGAAGTTGGTGGACAGACGGAGATGAAACGTGTGGTCCAGAGTTCCTTTTAGGTACCTAAGGATGCGTTTGACAACCCCCCAATTTGCTGTGGTGGGGCGATGCATATACTGACAGACTCGGTTCACCGAATAAGAGATCTCCGGACGGGTGATAACAACGTATTGAAGGGCATCGACGATGCTGCGATAGAGTGTCGGGTCGGGCATGGGATCTCCCAAGCTGGTTAGACGAGAGTGAGGCTAAACGGGGCTGATAATGGGTCTGGCGTCATCCATCTTGGAGCGAGTGAGAAGCTCCCGGATGTACTTCTGATGCGAAAGGAGTAATCCATCGAAATGACGCTGCACCTCAATGCCCAGAAAATAGTGAAGCGATCCAAGATCCTTGAGAGAGAACACTCGATCAAGGCTGGAAGTGAAGTGCCGAATGGCCTTAGGAGAGTTGTCGGTGACGATAATGTCGTCAACATAGACCAACACATATATAATGCACTCGGCAGACATGTAGACGAACAGAGAGCAATCAGACTGGCATGCCCGGAAGTTGGAGCGAATGAGGAAGGTCTTTAGCTTGCTGAACCAGGCCCGAGGAGCCTGTTTGAGGCCGTACAGTGCCTTATGAAGACGACACACATGAGAAGGGCGTTGAGGATCAACAAATCCAGGGGGTTGTTCCATGAAGACTTCCTCGCTAAGATCGCCATTCAGAAAGGCATTGTTGATGTCAAGCTGGCGAATTGGCTAGCTACGAGACACAGCAATGGCAAGAACCAGACGGATGGTGGTAGGACGAACAACGGGGCTGAACGTATCAAAATAGTCCACTCCTTCCTCTTGATTGTAGCCCTTGGAAACCAGACGCGCTTTGAAGCGATCAATGGAGCCATATGCTTTCCTCTTCGTCCTGTATACCCATTTACAACCGACAACATTGTGATTGGGACTTCGGGGAACAAGAGACCACACGTACCTGTACGAGTGAGAGCATCGAATTCGGACTTCATGGCGGAGAGCTAGTGGGAATGCTTGGCAGCCCGGCGAAAGGTTTTGGGGTCATTGTCGGGTAGAGGATCTGGGGAGAGGGTGTGTTTAGAGGTAAGGAGGGCACGAGGTTTAAGGTGGCCGGCTCGAGCACAAGTCTCCATAGGGTGAAGGGAGTTGTCAGATGGTCGTAAATGAGGGAAGAGAGGTGGAGGAGGGGTGACGGGCTGGGGGTTAGGGTCTGAAGTGGATGGACAGAAGGGGGTCGAAGGTGAGTAGGATGAAGCCGAGGAGGAAATTGGTGAAGAGGTTGTCTAGGATGGGGTTGGAGTGGCCGAGGGGGAGGGTGCCGAGGGAGTAGGTGATGGCGTGAGATCGTTGATAACCGGATCCTCAAGCGGCTCCATAGTTCCCGCTGCTGGCGACATTGAGGGGTTAAGAGACACACCGGACGCTGACGCTAACAGACCAGGGGAGGACGGGGACATCGACAACACTTCCACAGGGGGGAGAGTCGACTGAGACAAGGAGATGGAGGGGAAGACGAACTCATGGAAGACTACATGACGGCTGCCGTACATTCGGCCAGAAGAAGGTTCGTAGCATAGATAGCCTCGGTGAGAGGAACTGTTGCCCAAGAACAGACACGAGGTTGTCTTGAACTCCAATTTGTTGGATCGATAGGGGCCAAGGAATGGAAAACAAAGACAACCAACCGCTCGTAAGATAGAGTAGTCAGGGGACTTTTTGTAGAGCCGAAAGTAGGGAGAATCATTCTGGAGAACAGGAGTAGGAGAGCGATTGTGGAGATAGATGGCCGTGTGGAATGCATGTTCCCAAAACTCCGAGGGGAGTTTGGAGTGCGCTAGAAGTGTGAGACCTTTTTCCTGTATGGTTCTGTTTCGGCGTTCAACCATTTCGTTATGTGTGGGGGTGTAAGGACATGAGACCCTATGATCGATACCCCGTGTTTGAAGATATGTGGAAACATTGCGGAATTCCCCGCCCCAATCGGTTTGAAGAGCTTTAATGTGAGTACTAAACTGTGTTTTTACCATAGCTTCAAATAGTTTGAAGTACTGAAAAACCTGGGATTTGTGAGACATGAAATATATCCAAGTGAATCGAGTACAATCGTCTACAATTAGAACGAAATAACGACAACCATTTATTGATAACTTAGGAGCAGGGCCCCAAACATCACAATAGACAAGTTCAAAATGAGAGGTTTTCGACACATGAGTGGATAAAATGGGAAGACGAGAACTCTTTCCCAGGGAACAAGACACACAATCAGACATTGCAAGTTTAGATGACAGAGGTAAACGAAATTGAGAGCAAATTTGATGAAATACAGACAGACTCGGATGACCCAGGGGGAGAGAGGATGTGCGTTCCCCAACTAGTGCGACAGAGGAAGGAACTGACGAAGCAGCGGGAAGCCGATAGAGCCCATTATCAACGATTCCTTTGAGCATTACCTTTCCCTGCAAATATTTCAATAAACAGTGAGTGGGATGTAATTCAAGGAAAGCATTGTTATCCTTAGTGAGGCGAGTAATGCTAATAAGGTTCTTTTTCATTTGGGGAACAATAAGCACATTAAAAAGGTTAATGGGTTTAATGGGAGAAGGGAAAGAGGTGTGACCAATATGAGAGATTGGGAGAGTGTTACCGTTACCCAGGGCTAACTGGTCTCTACCACTGTAATCCGAATCGATGGACACCTTGTTGAGGTCACCCGTGATGTGATCCGTGGCTCCAGAATTGAAGTACCAAGACGGGTCGGTGATGGCCGAGGGAGAGACCATGTAGGCTGCCAACCCAGATGAAGAGGGCTTGTTGAATTTTTCCGGTGGATGGCGCGACGGAAAAGCCTGAACATCCAGGCGACTGAAGCAATCCTTTGCCGCGTGACCAATTCGATCACAGATTTGGCAAGGGATGCGAGGACGAGAGCGGGATCCTTGAGAGCCAGCATCGCTGCGATATGAGGGAGGGCGATCGTTGGTACGGTTCTGAGGTTGACGGCTGCTGCTGTTGCGATCCGAGGGAGGCCTGTACTGGCCAGAAGAGGAGCCAGGCGCGCGGGAATTGCCAAAGTTGGCCATCGGCGGAGGAGTTGCGGCTGCAAGCTGCCGACTTTCATTCAATAGCCGCTCTTCCTCTTGAAGCAGAAAGCCAAGCAGATCCGGAGGAGTAAGGGCTTCAGCCCTCATGTTGACAGCAGCGCGGAAAGGCCCGTATGAAGAATCCAAGCCCTGCAGGATGCAAGCGACGAGATCAGCATCCGAAATCTCCTGCAGACAATCGGCCAAGGAGTCCGCCATCGCCTGTTTCTTCTCGAAATACTCGACCATCGGAGTGGCCCCCTTTTGAATCGTCTGAAGCTGTTGTTTGATGTGCATCGCCCGGGCTCTTGATTGGGACTGAAACATACGCTCAAGCGCATCCCGGGCCTGAAAAGAGGTCTGAGATTTTGTGAGATACCCGACCAATGCCGAGGAGACAGTCGTGCGAAGCCAGATGAGGATGAACCGGTCCTTGCGCTTCCAGATTTCGAAGTCGGGATTCGGTTTGGTGGACGCCGGGGCTGTGTCTGTGGCAGCGACAGAGATGGTCTCTGATGGAGATGTTGAAGTAGTGACAAACGCTTTCAAGCCGAAAGCATCGAGGGCGTCGAGGACATTCGATCGCCAGACAGAGTAATTTGTTCTCTCAAGTTTGAAAGAGAACTGGGGAAATTGGAGTCCCACGGATGAATTGGCGCCAATGGCGCCAGAAAGGAGATTAGCGGAAAGGTTGGTGGATGTGGTGTTGAGCGGGTTGGAGGTGGAGGATGACTCGGTACCGGCCATGGCGGAAAAAAAAAAATTTAGGGTTTCTGTGAACCTGCTCTGGATACCATAAAAGACTACTTAATTGGTTGTAATCTCAGTTGAGTTGAATCTCAACGAGAGGATGTATATATATTAACAATAATTACACCAAGAGGATCTTTACAGAATAATAACAATATACAAAATCACAACCAAAATATATTCTTTCCTAATAAAATCAAATATATTAACAGTGGAAATAGCTTAGTTTTTCTGAATTCATCGTAGATTTTGAGCCTAGATGCCGATTCAGAAAATCATAAAAGCCAAAGAATTTGGCATTTTTCATCTTAAAATAGGTAATCAATTAATTAACGTTTGATATATATGATTCATGTTTTGAAATTTGCAGTTTACATTATAAGCAAAGCATGGTGGTGGTAACTGGTACGGGCGAACACTGGTCCCGATCAACCACCCAATTGCAGCAGTGACTCGTTATAGTCGGCGACATTATGTCCACCAACTCAATGCTCATTTTCTGAAGAGTCCATATCAACCTCCGTTTTCCTCGTCGTCCAGATTGGAACCATCACAAGGCTTGTTAATTAAGATGTATATGTCTTATCGTGTAGGTAGAAAATGTTCGTTTGACCAATCACAAAGGTGTAGTGGTTGTCAGACTACATCCCATTCTAAGAGGTTTGAAGTTAGAATCCCCTTAGAAATATGGAGTCGCTTATGAATGAGAAGGTCAACCGGCCCCTTAAATGGGCAAGATGAGAGCAGCTGAGATGATCGAACTGGACTAAGATAGTATATTATATTGTAAATGGACGACGGTTGGTAACGGGTGATGAATGATGAATCGGGTAGTGGGTGAAAAATATCATCACTCACATCCAACTCGACCTATCACATCTACTTACACATCATCCACTTTCCACCCGTTTTTTTTTTTTGATTTTCACCCATTTTCTGGTTCGGGACTAGAAAATCAATCACCTAGAAAATCTAAAATATTGTGTATATTATTGATTAAAATATTTTTTTCAATACAATACAAGAGTTTGGCTGGTGTCAGATCATGCTGACTCACCACCCAATCACATCCTTAAATATGAGAACAAGAAACTCGGAATGTGAAGTGAGAGCTCAAAGATCCATCACATATTGAGCTTAACCACCAAGTTAAAATATTTCTTCAAAAATATAGATTTCTCCTAATTAATACAGAACTCCACATGCCGAAATGAGTAACCCACTTAGGCCTTTTTCTTTGGCCCATATATACTTTAGCCCATCCACATTACCCATTAAGAAATATGAATCATCTCAACAATCTTTTCTTCTTCTTTTTCTAGGAATAAACTGTTTAAAAGATGTTGGATGGCTCTAGGCCTAGCCATGATCGATGACACTGTATTGCTTCAAATCCCACATACTCTCTCTATATATACAACTCGCTTTGCAATTGCTTTCAATTTATACACAAATATCTGCTATTGCTTTTCATGGCCAAGACTCAAAATCACTCCTAGCCTCTTTGGCCTCTTAAACTAACTTGTGGCATATACTTGCATTCGGATTAGCCATGGAGCCTGCAAATGCCGATATAAACATCTGAGAAACCCGATATTTCAACTATGAAATTTAAGCAAGGCAGATGCATCATCACTTACAAAGCTCGGCGAAACAAGCTTGCTTGGAAGCTGGATCTTCCTCAAATGGGGGCGGGACTTGACCATAGATCATTTCGCAGCTCATGTCTTCAAACTCTGCAACAAAAATGCCAAGTTTTTGTTAAGGCTTTCAGGTTCATTTGATCTTGATTTTGGTAAATAGACAGCGGTCATCCGGGGTTCGAACCAGGGACCTTTGGGTACTACCCGCAAGTCATTTTCCAGCTGAACCATTCCGGAATGGTTTCAGGTTCATTTGATCATCTAAAATGCAAAACAACAACAAAATATATATATACTTGGATTCATGGTGAGCGGGAGGCCGAATTCATTGGTGAAGAAGTCTTGGGTCGGGATCTTGCACATGTTAACGCACATCCCTACGCATCCGCTGTTCTCCAGGTACCTGAGCGAAGGGAAAAAGAGTCCAAAACTTAGCAACATTATTGTGTCTATATGAACTGACCAGTCTGACCATATATATTATAGACTACTGTATGTGTAGCTACCTGCACTTCTTTATGAGAACTCCGCTGCGTTGCTTCTCACCGTTCACCTCTACTTCGATGACCTAATGAATCGCAGTTTTAAAAAGTCGGAGATGCAAATACAGATTCTGTTAAAAGAGTTTTTGATAGTTGAAAGTACCTCAGAGGGGCCAACCAGCCAGTGGAAGAAGGGCACAGTTAGTGCAGCATTGAACTCTGCAGCCCATTTTGTTGGTGGAAATAGTTTCCTGAACTGCATTCATATAACCGATTTCGCTAATCTTACATATGTTTGAAACCTTCCACCATTAAATCTTCTCACAAAAAATAGTCAATTTCATCTTCAATGTAAGCCAGTAGTATAGTTCATGATTGTAAAATAAATTTACACTTGCATATATGTTTTCTAAAAATTGGTCATGTTAACAAGTTTCGAATCGGGGAAAACGTTATGTATAGAGTTCTTCCAAAACTTGGGATCTACTAGATTGGATCCGAAAGTTTAGGTTTGAATACAATTTTTAGTAAACAGTGGCATTTCAGTTCAGCCCAAGAATTCCGCGGGAAAATGATTTTAATTAAAACATGACCAATACACTTCATATATAACATCCTGAAGTATGTTTAACTTTGATGTGTGGTTTTCTACAAAATGTTTTTAGTTAAACCATTCTGTTTGAAAAATTATTAATTATGCTATAAAAATTGTGAAATATATATTGAACTCTCAGGGTCATTATTTGTTGTCTAGAATGAAATTATTCAGTGATATTTGATGATTATTCGTTACAATGAACTTTCTATTTTTTTTAAATAATTTTTGTACAGATAAATAATAACATGTTAAGGACTAATAATTACGAGAAAACAGATGAATATTTATGATTTTACCTGAGCAGGGGCGCCGGGAGGGAGCATGGACAAGAGGACCTCTCTGACGACTTGCTGCTGCTGCAGCCTCGACCTCCCTTGCATTACCTTCCTCGATGCATCGACGAAGCTCTCGTAATCGTACTCCAACCACCCTTTCTTCTTCACCCCAGACGACGACGAAGAAGAAGAAGAAGAACCAAAATTCTCCATTTTCCTAGCAAAGAGGGTCATGAAAGCCTTCTCTAAGAAGCCATCATTGTACTTGGTCTTCTGGCCCATCGGCGCTGGCTGCCCTGACGCCTCCGCAATGCCACACCTGATCCTTGTGCTCCGCCACCGTCCGGGGTGATGGACGGGCGTGGCCGGCCGGAGCTGGACGGCTTGGAAGCTGAGCACCACCATAGCTAGAATGAATTTTGGGGGGAGAGGTAACGAGGGTGAGAAGTGGATTTGGATCGGAGTTTGTGTGGGTGCTCACATTGTGAAAGGAATTGAGGAGTGTGAGTAGTGAGATTCATAAGCTTCAAAGAGGATTTGATTGCTTTTTGAGGCCCAAATGGATGCCACGCTTTCTTCTCTATCTTCCCCACTCTTCTTATCTCTTTCTGTGTGTGTGTTTTTTCCTTCCATATATTACATCAAATTGCCCTTCAAATTTTGAATATGACATAAAATCATCTATAAATTTAGTTTTATCTTGAAAAATCACCTACAACCTTTATTTTACTGATATACTAGTTCAGTACCGGTACCGTGTGCGGTTTTTTGTAATTTAAGTAAATTTGATATAAATACCCGTTCAGAGAGGTAATTAATTAATTTATTTCAATACTTTTGAATTGCTACACAATTAAAATAAAATTACTATTGATTCTCATTAATATATTGAAAGTATTATCAAACTTTTACATAATTATTATCAAGATCTTACAATATTGGGTAAAATATTTCCAAAATATATCTGTCTGTAAACTTATGAAAACTATTATCTTAAGTTTGATTAGAGTGGAGATAAAAATTATGATTAAACTCTTACAAAATTATATCCATATCTAAAAAAATTGGGGAAAATGTATTAACAAAAATTGAATTCTATGAGTTGATAACCTTTGCACGACTAAGTATTACAGTATTTCACTTTCGTCAAAACCTTTTATGTTCTAAAAATATGTTCATATTGATAAAGTTATTTAATTAGTATGATCATGTAATATGTTGATAAAGTTATTATCTTCTAAAAATATCATATATAGTGAAAATAGGTAAAATGTTATCTTATAAAATAGTATTTAAAATTGGTTAATATCTTCTAAAAATATATCCATATCTAATCAAATTGAGTCATATATATATATATATATATATATATATATATATATATATATATATATATATATATATATATATATATATATGTTAATTAGATATATTGATTAAATAGAGTTAGAATAAATTTTATCCAAAAATATATCTATATCTAATCAAATTGGGTCTAATTTTATCTTATACATATATTAATTATTTCTTTGAAAATTTGTCAAAAAATGTGATTGGTGCATATGACTATTTTTAAGGAGAAGTTGCCTGTGTCTCAGTCGACTTCTCTTTTATTATATATAATTGTTGATTTGTCTACCTATTAATGCAAAGTGGATAGTTGTTGATCTGTAATTATGACCTCGGGTTTTTGTAGGTGTGAGTGTACGAGGCTCTGTCGCCAGTCGCCAACCAAATTCGCTTCCATCACCAACTACGAAGTCTACTCTCGGTGCATGCGGTATGCATCGAAAGAGCATAACATCACGTACGATGTTGTTGATCTCCGCCTGCAGGAGGCGAAGGATGAGCAGGGCAGCTTCAATACGGTCGATGTTGTTCAAACAATCCTCCTCCTGGATGTCGAGGAGGAGCGGAAGCGAGTTGTCCGTGATGCCGTCTACCCTTCAGAGAAGTCGGATAAGTTCTTCGATGACCTCGTCCAGGAGTACAATGTCGTTGTGCGACAAAGGGCAACACGTGAAGGGGGCGTCCTGAGCACGACGCAAGCATTTGGGTCAGGCACGTAGCATATATGAAGGACGTACGACGTCACTCCAAGTGGATGTGTCAATGATTTTGTCTAAGATAGATGAAATGGCGAGGAAAACAATGGTCGAGTTTGTCGAGAGGATACAAACGGTTGATGTGTCGATAGAGGAGCTCAAGAGGGCGGTGATGGGAAAGAAGCTAGTCGAGGACGAGGTCGCAAACTCGCTGGAAAGGGATGAAACCCCTTGGGATGAACCCGAACATGGTGGGGTGCAGTGGAAGGAGGTAAGATGGTCCACCTATCATGTCAGGATAGACAACCATCATGTCTAAGGATATAGGCGTTAATGCTAACTTATTTACCATTTCTGCGTAGGGTGACGAACTTGTTAAGAACAAGGGCAAGATAGTGGGAACCAATGTTGAGCGAGAAGCACGCACCCAGACAACCGTTGAGGTAATCTAATTACTTGTACTGTGATGTAATTAAGTGCATGTTGACAATGGTTGGACATTGCTTACTATTGGTGTTTATTGCTTGGATTCTGTGCGCCTCTAGGTATGTTTCCTACGGGAGCTTACTCAAGGTTCGGATCTCATGCATGATATGTCATATAGTATGTAGGTGTTGTATTCACATGCTATGTAGTATCATACTTAGCTCTTGCACAACTGAATGAGCATCTATCTTCTCTTTGAGTATGGTAGAACGACCATTAAAATGTGAGTTCTAGAGTCTTTTGCTAGGGTCATAGGACGACTCCATCCCACACTACTAGAAACACAACCAGTAGCAACGGTTATTTTCAATAGAAACTCCAACTATTTTCACTCTCTAATTGGAATTTCCATCCGAAACCACCTGGTTGGAAAAAAGGGCGTTGGAATCAATTCCAACCCTTACTTTCTGATGGAATTTCCAACGTTATGTAGTGATGGGAAATTACCAACGACGGAAATGGATGGAATATATAATCCATTTAACCGGTTGCTTTTTCCATTTTCCAACCGTGTGTCCATTGGAATTTCCAACAATATCTGCTAATTGGAATTTCCAACAATATCTACTATGGAATTAGTTTTCAATCGGTTGCCATTAACCAATTCCCGGTTGCTAGTTCGAACTTCCAACACTTTGCCTATTGGAATTTCCAACTATATATAATGTTGGAAACAATATTTATTGTTGGAAATACTTTTCATCGTCGGCAAAATAGTGGCAATATAATCAAATGAGATCGACAATATCAACCAAAATTAACAAATAATTGAATCTAAAAATATCATACCACATTCACCTATAAAAAAAATTTAAATTGTATTATTATTAATTATGAAATGAAAATGCATATACAATTTGAATATAATATAAATATTAAAGTAACTGTCTAGGATTCGATAACAAAATTAAACATTAAATATAATTTTATAAGATGCTTGATAATCCTGACAATCATTAAAACAACTATTGAATGAATTTGCATTACAACTATAGGATCCCAAAGTAACCATCACCCACCACCGCCGCCGCGCGCTGCACCTCCCCGCATATGGGGATGACGACCTCCTCGCCGCGAGATCCCCCACCGAACTCGTGAAGCAACTTCTCAACATCATCCATGAAGTCCTCCTTCTACCGAGAGACCGTCGAGGAGCTCATCAGCCATGTCAACGTACGACCTCTACCCCATCTAGCTTCCAAGAGATCAAGAAGATCGGCGTCAACCTCCCTCATTTCCGTAAGTCCTAGTTCGACTTCCTCTCCGGCCTGCTCTACGAGGGCCTCTACCTTTCATCGGGATCCTCCTCTCCCGCCGCTGGCACCTCTACAATAACACCCTGGTATCAAGGAAGATGAAGAAGCTTGAGAAGCACGCCCGCGACGCCGTTTATTGAGGGGTAGATACATGCTCACTTGTACACTCATTTGCTCTCTCAACTTGCCGACCATAGAAGGTGATAGACCCATTTAAATCGTACATATGATGACTGCTTTCCATCTTGGCGGTTAACAAATGAGAGATTGAAAAACAAATGACATATATATTGAGAGACTGGAGAAGAGAGTCAAGCGGTTAACTAGAGCCGTTCATTTTTTTCCACTAAGTCACCCACTAAGGACGTGGTTGATCAGTTGTGAATTGTGATCCTTTCATTTCAATTGAACTGAAATTCTTTTCTTTCTTTTTCTTTTTTTAAATTATTTGTTTTTTCAATCTAACTAATTATAAAATCTCTCACATATATATTTTCCTTTTTTATAGGTTACAATTAACGATAAGATCAATCTTTACCAATGGATGGGTAGTTAGTGAATCTTCCAATATTTTCAAGATTTAGATTTTTTTTTTAAAAAAAAGAAGATTTTTTTCCATTTTGTAAAGTAAATCTATAATTAGCTTTAACCGGCTGATGCAAAAATTTGATAAAGAATTAATTTCTATTCATTTTGTAAATAATGTTTCCAACGAAAGTTAGTGATGGAATGTGTTTTTAATCTATATTTCCAACAATTTAAGTTATTGGAATTTACTTCCAACAATTTTAAATGTTGGAATGACTTTGGAAAACTATTTCCAACAACTTTCGATCGTGGGAAAATACCACTTATTCCTTTCCAACAACACATACCTTTGGAATTTTTTTCCCATTATATTTTTATATTTTAGTGTTGGAATTTCATCCATCGAATAATTTTGTTGGAACTCTCTTGTTGGAATTGAATGTGTTTCCAGTAGTGCCATCGGGTTCGTTCCTAATCGAGTCTTATATTTATAACATGAGAAAGAAAGAAGCATGAGCATGATATATGATACGAGACATGAGACATGACATATATGTTACATAGCATCAAACTTGGTCGGTGCCTGCACTAACGAGAATGGGTGCAGGGGTAGGAGAGGGATATGTCACTTGACATTTTTTGTGACGCCTTTACAGTTTTTCTGCATATATATATATTGATCAAGCATGCTTTGAGGATGACTAGATCGGTCATGGTCTTGAGAACTTGAGGACGAGGAGAGGAGTCACGAGAGAAGCTAAGCGCGTGGGTACGTGTTTTTTTTTCTTTAAAATTTAGATATGTTTCTACCAATCAAAATACTTCTTTCAATCTTTCGTTCTCACCGGATAGGGGTGTTCTCACTCGAACCCTACCCTATAAACGTACATATACTAAAACTGATGCATAGCGTCCTATGTGCCATGTTGTCGTTGATTTTAGCAAAAAAAATTCCCACCAAAAAAATTATTAAAATAATATAATATTGTCATGATTTATAAAAAGTTATCAAAAGTTACAATCTATCTATATATATTTTATTTATTTGATAAAAATAAAAATCAAAACTGTTCAATAACCATACTTACCAAAAATATTAATAGTTGGTGTTATTTTATTGATTTTTTTTCAAAAGAATTATTTATATTGACATTAATTATTTGATAACTATTAGTTTATTTATATATATAAAAAAAGAGACTATTATATGCACGTTGATTTTTTGATCAAATACATGGTTTTGATATTGGCTTTCTGTGTGGGTAAATAATCTATTGACATCGGCTTTTCATGTCGACAAAACATCTACCGACATGGAAAGCTAGTATGAACAACATATTTTTAGGCTAAATCTAGTACCTGACTTTTGAAACCAGTGTTAAAATCGTGCATTTGATCGACGAAAAATTTAAAAATTGCTATGTGCACCAAGATCATATGCTATATGCACTCATATAGATTGGATCTTAGATGCACGTTTGAACCTCAACTTGACACGTGTCTAGCATTAAATACATTTCGCATTAAAAAAGTAACTAACATATCAAAGATTTGTTCAATACGGAGTATTAGTAACGGATCCATATATGATCCGTTTGTGTTAAATTTTTTTTTATTGAAAAGTTCAAACTTTTTTAAAAAAAACACAACGTACAGGTCATAGATTCGTTCTTGTCTTCATATTTTTTTGTTTTTCTTAAAAAAAATTAAGCTTGTTTTTTAATATGAAAAACATATGAACGGGGAACGAATCTTTGATCTGTTTATTATTTTTTTAATCTTAGACGTATTTAATATTGAACTCGTGTTATGTTGGTGTTTAAACGAATCTAGAATTTATTCGTGTGAGTATACACCACATTAGACGTGGTCACGGGTCCGACCCGTCGGGTGGATAACCCGGGGTACGACCCTAACCCTGATTCGGGGTTCTGACGGGTCGGCGGGTTCGGGTCACCCGTCGAGTCGGCGGGTCGGTCACGTGGCACTGGTGGGTGGAAAATGGACGACCCGCCGGGTCAAGACTGGGTCGACCCGTTGACCCGGTAGGTCACATTATTTTTTTTTAAAAAAATAAAAATTAACTATTAAAAATAAATAAATAAATAATATGTGAACATAAAATCTTCACAACACATTTTATTACTTTGATATGAAGCGTTAAAAATGTGGGAAGATTTTATATCTCCATACCACTTCTTTAATCATTCATAATAATTTCAATGTAGGACGTAAGAGGAAAAAAGACGAGGATATATTTTTTCTTAAACTTCATTTCCAATGTAGGAAATGTAGGAAGCAAGTGAAGTGAAAGAAATAGGATAGTGGGTTATATATATATATAACTTCATGACTTCTCATTCTAACTCTATATTTTCGATGTGGGATGTAGTGTTTGTCCCACGTTAGAAATGAGGGGATGGAAGGAAGACTTTCAAGTCTATAAAAAGAGAAGAATGGGGTTCATTTGTCCCACATTGTCATATATTGCATATTAGTTTATGTAATATTATGAATTATTCTAAGAATAATTTGTATAATTTACAGAATAATTATATATTTATTTTATTAAAAAAAAAATTAAAAATTGAAATGGCGGGTCGACCTGGGTCGAACCCGGCAAGTCATTACGGGTTATTTTTTTCCCGACCCTAATCCTGACCCTCAACCCGAGCCGACCCTCTGACCCGTCGAGTCGACCCGTGACCCGCCGGGTCGTGGCCATGTCTACACCACATGTTCTCATGCAAGTATATAGCTTTGCCGAATTTGAAATCGGCTAAATTAAAAAATGGTCGATCATGATGGAAAAAAGGGCCAATGATTTTATGATTTAGGGTTAGCTGCTAATTGTACGTACAGAGTTGCAGATTCAATTGGGGCATCATCACAAGTAAAAAAAAATTCCATCCATCCAATCATGATCAAGAAATGAGAGAGAATGGGGTTGAAAGTTCATCATGATTACTGATTACGTCTCAATCTGTTCATGTCTGATAGAAACTCTTCAGCGCAGCGCATCCAAGGATGGGCACCCCAACGGCCCAACCTACATAAAAATATAGGGGCGTACGCGGGACGAAACGGGAAGATTCCCACGTAATTTTTCCGGAACGGACTCGAAACGGAATTCACTACCTTTTATACAATCCCACCCTTATCTCGCAGGATGGAACGGAATCGGGACTAGACGAGCATGTAGCTCAAATAAAAAACATTATAAAAAAAATCTAAAATTTCAATATATTTTACAGTTTTCAAAAACATAATATATATATATTTAAAATATATTTATATGATTTTATGATTATATATATAGACACACATACACACACTACACATGTATACGTACCATACACACACGGTAAAAGTGTATATATACAATATATAAAATGAGTTTATAAATACATTGTATAATATATATATATATATATATATATTAATATAAATGCGGGACTAGACAGGATTTGCGGGGTAAGGAATCCTTGTTCCGCGTCTCGTCCCGCGTAATTTTTGCGGGACAAGATTCACTATTTTGTTTCGAACCCCCCTTCACCGAGATTGGGACGGGCCTGAGATTTTGCTGGATTTGTGCCCACCCGAAGAAAAATAATAGTTGAGTCATATGCCAGTTATAAAGAGAGGAATATATGGATATATTAATACAATGCTTTAAATTTGTATATTAAAAAATATACTTTTAAAAATATGACAATCAATCAATAAATTTGAATTATAGTGCGAGAATTAGACTTATAATCATCAATATATCTAATTAATGACATAGAAATATAGAATCAATAATCAAGTTTACTATATAGATTAAGATTTTCTTTATCATATGGTTAATATAATATATAGTTTTTTTTTTGTTTCTATATGTAATTAATTTTTTGTATTTGAATAATATATTAGTTACGTTCTGATTGAATTGTAGAATAAACTCTTTCTCATTAATAAATCTAATAATATTTTAATTAAAAGATAGTTTTTAGTTAGATAATAATTATCACAATTTTATATATTAATTTATAAAATTATTGATAATATGGTTGATATCTCTTTTTTTTTTGTACACATTCAGATTCAATGGAGCCATCACACACCAATTAAAATCCTCTACAACACTCCTTATAACACTTCCTACATCAATAAATTATTTCACATTTATTTAATCTTTAAAAAAAATATACATATTCTAAACCTCCATTTTAATATGTTTATAAGTTTTTATTTTCAAAAATCATATTTTCATATTTTTTAAAATTAAAAAGGTATTAATTTATAAAATATAATTATAAAAAAAATTAAAATATTATTTTCAAAAAGAAAATTGATACACATAAAAATAGAAGTTTAGAATATGTATGTAAATTTTATAGTTTTTTTAATATTAAATAAATGTGAAAATAATTTAATGAGGTAGGAAGTGCTATATAGTGTTGTATGTAAGGATTTGATTGCATCACATACACGTACAAAAAAATCAATTCATCCAATCCAATCATGACCAAGAACAGAGAGAGAATCAAATTAAATGGGGTTGAAAGTTCATCATGATTACCTCAGATGTTATCTCAATATGCTATGTATAAAACTTGGCCATTTTAGGAAAACAAACTTCCTAGGTGCAATATCAAATCCGCCTAATGTCGAAAACCCTAAAACGCTCTCAGCGTTCGCCGCGCCTGTTCACCCTTCCCTCTACCCGCCTCGCCGCCGACCTGCACCTTCGGCCTCCTCAGCCAGCAAAAGTCGATCACTTGCCTTCGAATCAACCTCAGACCCTCCCCAATCGTCCTAATCTATCAAGAATTCAGGGGGTAGCTCCCCCTACTCTGATTTCGCTTTCAAAACAAGAAATCAAATTTCGAAAGTTCCAAATTATGCCTTCGAAAACGATGTGCTAGCGATTTGCTATACGACCTCCGGGGTCAGGGTCTGCTTTAAAGTGAGCAAGTGGTTCGATTTGGTCGATCTCCTGTCCGTTCGGTGTCAAATTTGGCCTTGGCGGTGGGGATTTGGGTGGAGATGTGGGTGCGGTCGCTCGTCTCTTCATCTGTTACGTTCGTGTTGTGTCGATTCAAGGTCGGTTTCCGGCCTTCACCTCTACCAATTGAAGCTACATATCAATCAGGTTTGTCCCTCACAACTGGGCTCCCTTAATAACCTTATGTATGTCACCTTGCCGGTGAGATTAGGCCTTATGGTCATCATTATTAAATTTTTGGGTCCTTTTATTCGTGGTTTCTGCTTGGTCAATACCTTTTTTGTGCTACTGCATTACAACTCTGTTTGGTTTATTTGGTTGTACTGCAATAATAGAAAGCTAATGCTTTTCTCATGGGTTAAGTCTCACTCTCACTCCCTTTTGTGCATCACTGCATTGTGTTTTACTCTATTCGCTTGGTGTTGCCTTTCCTTTCTTTGGCTGCCTTGTGTGAGTAGAGTGATATATTGGGTTAATTTGGTCTGCTCGATCAATATATTTGATATTATTACTAAGTATTTTAGAACAATCTGTGTTGTTCGTTCAAGCTTCATCATGACTTGTCGCCTACAAAGCTCATTTTTATCAATCCTAATTTCTTTTAGTTACTTGTTGTTCGGAAAATACTCTCTATTGTGTTTGGGTTTTGTTTGTCCTTGCAGGATGTGGAATGTTGCTTGCAACACATCCGGACTGTTTGTCCTTTGTTCACAACTCATTATTGTTGTGGGTTTGTTTTCGAAGATAAATTTTATTTTGCCACCACATGGCTCCAACAAACAATTGGGGGATCACACCCCTACAAACGAACAACTGGTTAAACTACCTTCTAATAATATGCCACTGTTAACATGGCTTTCTAGTCCCAACTGCTGTATGAATACATGTTCTCTTATTTTTCAATTTTATTTGCATTACCTACTATTCTGTCATTATTTTAGGGTGGATCTTTTACTCTTTATTGATTCATCTATACCGATCCTTGGTTTTAATCACCATTTAATTTGCAAAATTCTTCCAGTTAACATACTTCTCCTTACAAGGACACCTACCAAAGGCTTATGTTTCTCGGCGACCCCGACTATGAGTTTATTAACCACACGTAATTGCTTTTGGACAGTCATCACCCGATTTTTTAGTTCGAATTCACCGTCTATCGGTTTTCTAACTCTATCTTGTTCCTTATTATTCGTACTTCATTCTACCTTTATTTACTTGTGTATCAACTGCATCCTCACGCGACCTTCTTTTGGCATTAACCATGCACTATTACTTATCTTTTATACCAAATCTCCTTTAGATGTTGTTTTATTATGAATATAACAACATGGAATTGTCGTGGGTTAGGTCGTCGAAATTTGTGGACAACCGTAGACACATTTTGTAAAACAAATTATATCAATGCTATAGCGCTACTAGAAACTAAGACGAATGTTGCTCCTGCAGACCATCTCTGGAAAAAAAATGGCTTTTGCAATATAGCATTTGCACCCGCTTCTGGTTTTGCAGGTGGTCTTTGCTTTATTTGGAAAGACATCGCCCCTACGGAAGGGAATATCGAACTAATTCATATTGATGAGCGATTTATTCATATAAATTTCTACGATACAATCAAAGCAGCTACAATTGCAATTCTTATTACTTATGCTCCTCCTGACAACAGGGATAAAGAGGCGTTCTGGCACTCACTTATAGGTTACACAACCTTGATTTCTATTCCTATTTGTATCATGGGAGACCTCAACGATATAACGTCTCCCTCTGAGAAGTTAGGTGGTGTAATACCCAATCCCGTTCGATTTCGCCGTCTTTGTTCGATTATTACCGATCTATCTCTCTGTGAGCTACCTACTACTGGGGGTAACTTTACTTGGCGTAAAAATCCCTCTGGGGATAATATGTCTAGGATTGATCGATGTCTTGTTCAAAATGATATTTTAATACATACAGTTTGACAACCTTTTTATTAAGAACCATGCTTTCACATCCTCTGATCACTGTCCGATTTCAGTTGACTTTAGACACGTGGTTACGATCATAAATCGGCCTTTCAAGTTCGAACTTGCTTGGACTAAACGTAGAGATTTTCAGAATATTGTCAAGCAAGCCTGGAGACTCGATCTCCCGGGCTCGTATATGTTCAAACTTGTCCATAAAACGAAACTCCTTAAGGGACTGGCCAAGAAATGGCACAAGAAAACGTTTGGTAATATTCTAACTCAGATTACGGATTCCAATGATCAATTAATAAGTCTTCAGCAAAGATTGTTATGTGACAGCTCATTCTCAACACTTCAACTCCAGAAGCGCTTGTTGAACAAACATGAACGACTTCTCGATTTCCAGCGTTCTTACTGGAGTCAACGAGCTAAGGTTAAACATGTTAAACTAGCGGACATCAATTCCGGATACTACCATCGTATTGCTTCTGTTAAAAGGAATAGGAAACTTATAAAAACTCTAACTACCTCAGATGGGTTACATCTTACAGATTCTAGCCTAATCAAACAAGAATTTGAACAAAATTTCAAATCGCGATTTCGGTCATCAGTACCCCAATCTTTCAGTTTCGATTCTGATCTATGCGTTATCCAATCTGAAGTTTCTGATGCCGCTAATATCGCACTCGTGGCTCATGTGTCAAATGCAGAGATTAAAACTGCAGTTTTCTCCATAGCGCCAGATAAATCTCCTGGCCCTGATGGAATGCCTGCAGGGTTCTACCAAAAGTACTGGCATATTGTCGGGCCATCTGTCATCAAAGTTGTTAAGAGTTTCTTTGTTACCGGTAAGCTTTTAAAGCAGATTAATCATACTTTCATTTCGCTTATTCCTAAGACGGATGATCCAACTACTGTTAACCAGTATAGGCCGATTAGCTTATGTTCAACTATTTATAAGATTATTTCGAAAATTCTTGCCTTACGATTAGCTCCAATAGTGGATACTCTTATTCATCCATTACAGGGTGCCTTTGCAAAAGGTCGTTCTATTCAGGATAACATCCTAATTGCACATGAAGCATTCCATTCCTTTCGTAAAAAGAAGGGTAAGAGTGGATTGATGGCTATCAAGCTAGACATGGAACAAGCTTATGACAGAATTGAATGGTCCTTTTTATACAGTATACTGCATAAGTTTGGTTTCCACCCTAAATTTGTGGCATGGATTAAGGAGTGCGTTTCTACGGTTTCTTTCTCCGTACTAGTCAATGACGGTCCCACAAACCAATTCTTCCCACAAAAGGGACTCGGACAAGGAGATCCGCTTTCTCCATTTCTGTTTATTCTCGCTTCTGAACTTCTAGCACGTTCGCTTCATACATCATCTACCATAGATAAGGATTTGGGTTTGAGCTTCTCTAAAAATGGCACTAAAATTCCATTTCTAGCTTTTGCGGATGATATCATTATCTTCGCTAAGGCTACAGACTCAGCTGCACTCAAAGTTGCAACTATTGTTCAACGGTATTGCTTGATATTAGGCCAGAAAGTAAACTTTCATAAATCGAATTTCCAAGTATCCCCTAATATTGGTCGAACGACTATTTCATCGATCTCTTCGAGATTAGGAATTTTGCACTCCTTGACAATTGAAAAATATCTTGGATGTCCTATTATTAATGGACGGGCTAATAAAGAAACTTTCAATCAAGTTGTTCTAAAAACTAAGGCACAACTTTCCAAATGGAAAGCTTCTTCGCTATCATCAGAAGGCCGCAAGGTCCTAATCAAATCTAATCTTAGTGCTCAACCGACATTCCTGATGCAATCTTTTATGCTTCTCGTTTCTATCCTTGATGAACTGGATAAGGTCTATCGACAATTTTTCTGGAACAAACCGACTTCTTTGACTCCTCTTATTAGTTGGGATAAAATCTGTTCAGACACCTTGGCAGGCGGTTTAGGGATCTACAAAGTCGAAACTATGAACACTGCATTGCAAATGAAACTCCTCTGGAAAATCATTGCTGAACCGACTAATGTCTGGGTTCAGGTAATCAAAGAAAAATATCTTAAAGGTACTGACTTACTTTCTTATCAACAAAAGGGTGGAACATCTTGGCAGTGGTCAAAACTGATGCATATCCGGAAAATTTTTGCGAAAGGACTTCGATGGGTCGTTGGCGATGGTCATACGGTCAACTTTTGGTCAAACTGTTGGGCCTCAAAAGGTTTGCTACGTGATCATCTGATGCTTCCTGTTTCGGCTGATCAATTGTCTTGGAAGGTAAGCCGGTTTCTTACAAAATCAAATTGTTGGGATGTTTCTGCATTAAGAAGGGATCTTATGGATGTTCTTCCTCAAAGTGTTATCGATGAGATTGTAACGGTTCAACTGCCGGTTCTCCACATCACTGATAGACTATATTGGGGTCCTAGCCCGTCTGGGTGGTTTACGACCAAGTCGGCTTCGACAATGATCCCGAATGGCGCCCAGCTGTATAACTTCCACTGTCCTTGGATTTGGAAGCTTGATGTCCCTCCCAAGATTAAGCACTTCCTTTGGAAGATTGCTCGAGATGGATTACCATCTAAGGAACGACTACAACGTTCGCATGTCTCAGTCCCTACGGCATGTATGTTCGGGGACTGCACTGTGGAAACGACCAATCATATTCTACTAGACTGCACGATGACAAAACAGGTTCTAGCTATTCTTAATATTTACTTACCAGTTAATTTGAGTTACAACTTTACCAACCAAAGGAATGATATAGCTCTACAAAGCATTTATGACCATATTGGTCCCAAGCTAATGCCGAACCTTGCTTTCTGTTGGTGGGCTCTTTGGACTCACAGGAACCACCTCGTTTTTAACCCTACAGAAGCTCCAAATCTGAACCGTATTAAGGCTTTACTCCTAACGACACAACAAACTTGGATTCAAGCATCCTATTTCAATTTAAAATCGGATGATTGGGATGATAACCCTACGAGGAGTCCTCCGCTTCCTAAACGATCTACTCATTATAAATCTAAACACCAGAAAAGACAGGTGATATGGGATAAACCCCCCCTTAATTATGTAAAACTAAATTTCGATGGTTCCAGTCTGCAGTGTGGAAAGGCATCCTTTGGTTTTGTTATCCGCAACACGGACGCTTCTGTCATCTCCCTTAGTGGGGGGTTATGTGGTGGTATGCCTCCTATCTATGCTGAATCTATTGGCCTCCGTAATGGCTTGCTAAGGGCTGACTCTATGCGTTTGGATAATATCCTTATAGAGGGGGATAACCTCACAATAGTTAGAGTTCTTTTGGGCGAATTGAGTTGCCCTTGGATTATCGACATCCTGGTAACAGAGATTAGGCTACTATTGTGTAATTTTAATTCTATTTCCATTCGTCATATTTTCAGGAAAGCTAATACGGTTGCAGATTGGATTGCGCATCTGGCTTACTGTATCCCTGCCGACGAAGTTCTGGAGGCTAATGAAGAACTGCGTGTTCTCGTCCGTAAGGACGCTCTAGGATTGGGTTAGACCGTCTGTGGTCTCCCATTCTAAATCTTTCCTTGTATTCAAAAAAAAAAAAAAAAAAGGGTAAGCAATATCGAATCATAGTCAAAAGGAAAACTCAATTCATCAATACAAGACAATCTAGGAGATCATCTACATCCATACCTCATAACCACCATCATTAACACTCCTATCCCAACCTCAACTATACAAAGCAGACTTTACTGGATAACTCTAGTAAAAACGAATGGCTCTCTATAAGCTCTGCAATTAACCTTATACACCGAATAAAAAATCATGAACCCTCAGATTTAAATGGATTTGGAAATTACACTCTCCAAAAAATAAAGGTTTCCTTTGGCGCATCTCAAAAAATGGAATACCAACATCCTGCAAAATTATCCCTTCGTGGGTAATTGTCCCACATGTGGGTTTCAGACCGAAAATCTAAACCATGTTCTCCTAAATTGTCCAATCAGCAAAACGACCATTCAATTACTCAATCCAAAAGAGGGTTGATAAATACACCGCTAATTTTTACTGGATACACAGCTAAACTTTGCAACCCCCTGCGGACCGAGTTCCACTAGCCCTTGCGGACCTCTCCGGACATCGGGCCAAACGCATCCTAAAAGACTATCGACAAAACATCCGCAAGACGTTGCGGAGAGAGGTCCACGTTAGGATGCGGAGCCCCTAACCTATATGTAAAAAAATAAAAACACTCAAAAAGGTCCGCAACTTCTTGCGGATTTGAGTCTACAACTACTTGCGGACTAAATTAGAGATATTTTTTTTTAAAAAAAAAAGCTAAAGAAAAATGCCCTTTTGCATAACTAGACCAAAAAAAGGGCACATTTGCATAACTAGACATGTCCCCTTTTTATTGGCTAGGGGTAGAAAATGGTATATTTTTGCAAATACAAAAATACCACCGTGAGAGTTAGTTGCAGGTGAAGGGGAGGGACACTGTAGCTACACTATAGCTGTCAGTGACATGTGGCAACAAAAGACATCCTCCGTTCATTTCAGAAAACTATACACTGCCCATCTTACCAATAGAATGAATTGATCCTACCAATAGCCTAAACCTGTCTATCCATACCTGGAGATATTCTAGAGAGAATCTGAAGGGGATTCACTGTAGCTGATTTGGCGGGCTGTCAGCGCAGTTTTGGCGCCAAAACAAGGTTCCTCCTTTGGGGAAAAGGGGGAGCATTTATGAGGGAAAAATGCAATGATTGCATTGATGGGTGTCCCCAAGAACATATATAAGCTTGAGATTGTAAAGGCTCGAATTTTCAAATAATAATTTTTGGAAAAAGGAAAATTAAAAATGAATTTAAAGTGAATTCCAGCCCAATTTTTAATTTTTAAGATCGAATCCGTCTTTCATTTCGGGATTCGCAAATTCCTTCCGTCACCGATATCATCTTGATTTTTAAAACGTTATTTTGATTGAGTCGGGATAAGATCGAATGGACCGGTTTCGGGAAATTATTTTCGGATATTTTGAATTTGGGGTCTTAGGACCACTCCACTCCTTGTCTTCATCCTCTCCCCTCCTGCCTCTCCTCCCTGATTTATTCAGAAGCAAAAGCAAACAAACAAAAGGTACCAAAAAAAGACCTCCCTTGTCTCGTTCCTAGCTCCTATCGTTGTCTTGTCCATCTGCCTTTGACCAGCTCAGACGCAAGCTGTTTCCACAGCCTCTCTCCAACTCTTCAATTCCAAAATGCAAACCCTCCCCCTTGCCCAATCTATCTCTGAAAACATTTCCCCATCGACAGATACCAGCTTCAGCAGCCCTGCTTCCGTTGTTCGAGTGAGGCCGAGCCAAGCCGAGAAGGTCTTCAGCTCCTTCCTCCTTCTTCAGCACCAGCAGCAGCTCCCTCGGTGCCATCCTCGGCATTTCCGGGCAAGCCCAGGAGCAACCCAGAGTCACCGACGCCGTCTCTCGCGCCTCCTCCTTCCCTGTTTTGGTTCGAGTACCCCGTGAGCCTTCCTTTCTCTCTTTCCAATCCAAACTTAGTAAATCTCCTACTTAAATCCTTCTACCGTCATCCTAGGCCAAGAGCCCCCTGGTTCCGACTCCGGCGAAGCTAATCGAGGTTCCGAGCACCTCCGGCGAGCCCTCGCACCCGCATCTAATTCCCTCGGTGAGCCTTCCCTCTCCTTCCTTGGGTCTGAAACCTTGCAAAGTCTCACCTTTTTGACATATCCCTTCGTTCTAGGCCGAGAATCGCAGCCTCAAGCTTCCCCGACGAGGTTTCCGACGAGTCGACGCCACCGGTGAGCTCCGACCTTCCTTTCCCCTTTCTCATGTCTCGTTTCCGGTGTCTTGGTATTCCTGGTCGTCGGGAAGGTCGAGGATGGCCGGGTTTCAGGCGAGGCGGCCGCTGGCGAAGGCTCCTCTTCTCCTCCCTTTCTTCCGTTTCGAACAGCGAGCAGGGAGGGAGAAGCGGTTCAGCTGGTCGGCCCACCTTCCTTCTTTTCTTTGTTTGGTCCGGTATGGTCTTCTTTTTTTGGTCCGGTTCATGCTTTTAAAAAGAAATCAGATTTTAACAAAGAGTTGGGCCTATCTGGTATTTTGGGCTGGATCTGTTCTTTTAAAGAAATAAGGATTTGGGCCTAATCTTCCCACAAACAAAAGCAAATTAATTTGGGACCAATTTTGTAAGACCATCTACATCCCAAGTGCAAAATGTGAGAAATTTAGACTCACACTAAAAAAACACCCCACATCCCATGTATTTTGAGTGTCAAAAATGCTAAAAAAATTTCCACCCCTTCAAATTTCCACCTCTCTTTAAGAGAGTGCAAATTGTGTTGGTCCACTTCTCCACCAATCAAATATAAATGACCTTTTCTTCTTTCTCTTTCCTCCAAAACTTTCTTTTTCTTTTTTTTTTCTTTCCAAATTTTCTTTTAATTTGAAATATTAATATTATATCCGATTTATTATTTTTTTACACCGAAATGTATATAATAAAAAAATATAATCAATTATAATAACATTTTGATTTTATAAATAATTTATATGCGAAAAATTAAGGTTGTTACTAACTCACAATAAAAATAAATGAGATGGAGGCTATATTGTGGGATGTGTGAAAAAAACACATAGACGGAGTGAATACGAAAATTCGTATGTGGGTAGATGCCATAAATAGGATTATAGACTCAATGGGATGTGGATGGTCTAAAGAAATTTCGGTTGGGTTTTTTTTAAAGGATGAGTTCGGTTTTTGGATAATATATAAGATAAAGGCTCGGTTTTGGTATTTTACCAAAATAAAAGGGGGTCGGTTTATAATTTTTATAAAATAAGGGTAGTTTGTTAATTCCATAAAAAGGTTGATTTTATTAAATGGAAATGGTTGAGACTTTAAAAGATTTGGAAATCTTTTATGAAAGTGTTTAATAAATGGTATTTAAAATATTATATACTATTATTTGGGATTAAAGACATAAAATATTATTTTGGGATTAAAGGTATAATATTACGGCAATTAAAAGAAAATATAATATTATGAGACTTGGATTTTAGAAAAGAGAAATTTGACGAGCATTTTCAAAATGATCGAAATTTCTAACTATTTGAATCGGACTTTGAAACGGTTTTCAAGGCTAACTTGGTGAATAAATTTGATGACTTGTGTGTGATATTATATGCTTTAAGTAAAATTAGAAGTAGACTTATTTATATTACTTATATATATATATATATGTGTTAGGTGATCATCTGTCACATGTTGGCTTTCTGTATACCTAGTTGTTGCCTTTTGCTGTTCTGCACTTCCAGGTGAGTTCCTATATGAGCTCACTCAGATTCGAAAAGAGATCTCCTTGCTTGTAGCCATGTGCATACTAGGTGCTTGCATTCATAATAAAGCATGCCATGTAGTATCCTGCTAGGATTACACTCATGATTGAGCATTCGTTTACTCATTGCTTTTGTAAACAGAACGGTCGTTATCTGTGAAGTAACTAGAGTCATTGCTAGGGTTATAGGACGACCTAGTCTCATCGGGTCCCGTCCTGAGTCAATCGAGTCATGAACTTCCTTATATTATGAGATGCCTACGGGCTTTATTGTGGATACGTGTTGGGCATGCGTGCCACCCGATTATATGGAATGCATTCACGAGCTGGCCAGTCTCCGCCCTATCGGAAGGGGGTGGAGGTAGGAGAGGGACATACCACTTGGTATTCGGTGCTAAGGCCTTATTATATTTATGCACTTGATCTTAGGACCATGCTAGTGTGTTAATATTCCGCCTTGCATCTAGAAGCATCTTTATTAGGACTAGCGTGTGTATATGTCTGCTTGTTTGGGATTATATTGCGTAGGGCTTCGATCTGACACCGCCCCGCATACATTTTTTTTTAGGTTTGTTTGCAGCATGATTATTCCTTGTTTCCGTGACGTGGGAACTCTCTTGGGCGATCTCAAAGAAATGGTCTAACCTTAGATTTCGATAAATACACTTATTGATTTTGTTTTGACCCGGCTCAGCCGTGGCACCCTCTTGTATTGCACCTTGATTCTACTATTTGCATGACTGTTGGTTTTCTACGCTTAGACTTATGACAGGTACAGGGGACTTCCCCGGGGATTCCAACGGTCCCTTCGAATTTTGGGTATGAAATCCCACTTCAAGATGTTAGGATAGAATTTCAAACCTTCAACCTGTACTCGGGGCGCAAGATCCTAACGAGGGGTTTTATCCCTCGAAACGTAACTCGGGAATCATAATCCCGGGCCGTTACAAAGATGATGTTCTGAAACCCCATAACATGCTCTGCAAAAAGTGAGGCAGCATAGGAGAGAAGCGGAAAGGACGGGGAAAAAGTTACCCGTTCATCCCAGAAAATGATACAGTCCCCATCCTACCAATAGAATATTTCCGTCCTACCAATAGTGTACAACTGTCCTTTCATACCTGAAAAAGTGCAAAAAGTTTGTCCGATAACAGTGCCAGCGATGGGTAAGGGATCTTGTACCTATTCTTTGTAGTTGTTCCTTTTTCTTATAACAGAACTACCCCAAGGTGACGGTTTCACGAGACTAGTTGCAGAGAGTTCGTAATTTATACTCTCTCTTTTTTATCAATTGCATAACTTGCAAATTAAGATTACAAATTCAAGTGCTATTTTTGCTTCCTGTGAAATTATCACTTCTTGATGCCTAGACGATCATAAGGACCCATTGAAAATAGTCTATTAGCTCAATTGGTAGAGCGTTGTGTTTGCACACAGAGATGTGAGTTCGACTCTCACATAGGCTAATACGGAGTATGTGTTCATGAATCTCTCCGAACTTATACAATTATGAACCTGACAGAAAATATATATACTAATGGTAGGACAAATTTATGAACATGTTAGGAAAAATTCATAAATCTCTCTCAACTTATACGATTATGAACATGACAAGAAATATATACACTGATGGTAGGACAAATCTGTGAACATGGTAAGACAAATTCATAAATCTCTCCAGACTTGTATAATTATGAACCTAGCAAGAAATATATACGTTAGTGGTAGGATAAATTTGTGAATCTGGTAGGGACGATTCCCCCTTTTCTTTTCCACTGTCTCACTTTCCCCTTTTTCTTTTAGAAGTTTAGGTTTTACTCAATTTTCTTTCTCCAAATGATGATCATGAACTTGTCAGCGATGACTGGGTACTTCTGAGTGTCAATCTTCACTACTTGGATCTTGTCTTTCAGTGCAGCACTAACTTTATCCAGGATAGGGACCATAGCTTGAGATTCATCATCACACATGATATATCCATGTATAGCTTTTGCATTTGTGGTTCATATAACTTCAGTTTCTGATTGTGGAGCCTGCCTTCTCCTTTTGCTTTTATGAGATTCACGTAGAAGTAAATTTTTTTTCGTAAAGTCAATTATGCATTTATATTTTTCCAATAGTATAAATATATCGTACCATCAGTGTGCATCCATCCTACCATTAGTGTCAAATTATACAGGAATTACTGGGTTTCCATTATGATCCTACCAATATGGTCGTTTTTCCTACAATTAGTTTCCATCAATCCTACCCTTCTGATCCTACCAATATCGTTGTTTTCTCCTACCATTAGTTTTCATCTATCCTACCATTTTTGTGCATCTAGCCTACCAATTTAAATAGCTTTCAAGGAAAATCAAGCTAGAAACCGTAGCAAATTATGTTCCACATTTTCCAGAAAAACAATCAAGGGTAGAGGGTTTCCAGTCTACAAAAAAAGATGAAGGAAACCTAAGTAACATTATATCCAAGGGTAGAGGCTCTAATTCAATCGTTCTAGCATTGAATTAGATTGGATTCATGAATTTTGATTGATAGAAATTGGATTGAGATTGGGATTTATGGATTGGTAATTGAGAATGAGATTAGGGTCGATTCACGCCTCAATGATTACTAGTTTGGGATTTGTGGATTGGTCAGTATTAATTCTATTTTTTTTTGCCAATAGTACAATTATATCTTACCATTCGTGTACATCTATCCTACCATTAGTGTCAAGTTATACACTTAGGAATTTTGGTGATTACATTTTCATCATACCAATATCTTATATTTATCCTACCAGGTTTACAAATTTGTCCTACCACTAGTCTAATCTTGCGTCAGCAGCATCCAGTTTAACCATCAGCTCGCGCTTTTCATGTTGAAGCTCGATGTTCTTAAGTTGTGCGACATCCATCTCGAGCTCTTTGAAAGCCTTGAGCTTCCTCTCAACCTCAGCATCTTTCCTGTAGGCTTCCTCCTTTTTAGCTTGAAGTGCACTCACTTGTTGCTTAGGCGGCAAAAGATGGCCCTTAGTCTGATTAGCTTCAAGCTGAATTTGCTTCTCCAGCTCCTTGATCTTCTTCCTAGCAGCATTAGCTGCTAGGAATATGGATATTCTGCCTCTGATCAGGAAATCATCTTAACTAAGATATTCTAAGTGATCCTGCAAGATGCAAAAATATCTCTTACATCGAAAAAGGAAAATATCTAACAAGCTTCAAACTTATGAGAAATTCTCTGTAAGATAAGCAGCTAAATGAAGCACCAGTACGTTTATAACTTCAAGTATTTTTTTATTAAAGAATCGAGATAATACTAAACTCTGAAGCCCAACAATCTAGCAGAATTACCATCATCAAAGTTTCTAATCACTTATCCAACTGAATTAGCAATTGGACCCTGTGCAAGGTAAGGCTTTATCTCCGGTGAATCCAAGTCTATCCTACCAACTGGTCAAGCCTATCCTACCAACTGAACAAACCTAGCCACCCCAAAATTACAAACGGTCCCTTATCGTCCAAATCCACTGTCAGAAGAAAAGATCATCATTGTTCTACAACTATAACACATCAGTATCCCTATCCCTCGGCCTAAATAAAGTGTGATTAATTCCTCCTTTGAGCACAAATAATAATTCATTAAGCTAGCGTTTATCAAACAAAAAGCATTACATATCCATTGACGGCAAGACAATAAATCGTCAAAAAACAAACATCTATTTATATACAAGGCCAATAAAGTGACCAGAAAGTAACTTGGAGGAATTATAAGCAGGAGAGCTTTCCTAGTTTATATACAACCACCTTTGTGGTGGTACTCACTAGTGACTACTCAGTTTTACCCTCAAACCATACATATGGTTGCAATATGCAATGCAAGATCAAATCAAGACAACAAAGTAAAAGCACTCAACCACTAAAAATCACCCTCCTTTGTACGAATCGGTCACACTATAGCGCCATTAATCATACAAAGAAGTTAATGTAAAATGTAAATAAGCAACTCAATACTTGATAAATTATCATCTTACCAGTAAGATCTTTAAATCCTACCAATAGTTATAAAATATTTTACTAATAGGGTGTATATCTTCTACCAATTGTTGGCACTAAGAAATTTGACGTTCCAATGTCTTTTGACGCTAGTTAAAGCAAATTATCATGTCTAAAAAGAAGTAGAAAATGGCAATGATTCATAAATTTCCAAACTGTGAAGTACCATATGCAACCAATATCATTCAACAGTTAAAAACAGGAATGCAAAGTTCTAGATGGTTAAGTAATTCAATTTTCTCTAAACTTATGCAGGATTACAATAGGTAATAAGTATCTCAATTTGGAATGAACAATCAATGCCTACTATGATCATAAACGACTCACATAATTCAACAAAGATACAACTAATCAGGGCACTGAGAAACACCATGAAAATCTGATTAAATTCATCATAAAAAATCTTACTAACATGGCAAGAGAAGTAAATAGTAACAAGCAAAGAGAGAATACCTTAGCAGCTGGGTGTGCAAGGTCCAGTTCAAGCAGTATAGCATTTCCATCATTAGTAACCATAATTCCTGGATACATCATTTCCATCATTAGTAACCACTTTTCCTAGTTTTAAATCGGTAATTCAACAAAGATACAATTAATTTCGCTAGAAATCGGGACAAGAAAAACTTGAAAGATCATTAAAAGTAACCATAACTCTGATGAGAAGGTGGAAGATCATCATCCGTCCCTGCAATTCTCACGCGCAATTTCAAACCCTAAATTATCTAATTCCAACTCAATATCAAATCTTAACCCTAAATCATCAAAATCGAATCTAACTCCGTAAATAAAGAGTTTAGGGAGATGATCCATACCAGAAGAGTTGCAAAACGAGGGATTGAAATCGAAAATAAAGGGGATGGGGGCGTTTTGTGCGAATCTGTGAAGAGGAGAAAAGGGGTTGTCGTCCGCTTTTCGCACCTCCCTGTCGCGAGTTGGGAGTCGATCTGGAACGAGATCGATTCGTCGTTCTAAGTGATGTCGTCCTCCGCTGCCACCAGGGCCGAAGCCTTCGCCGCCTTCCAGAGCTTCCGTCGCCCCCGTCGTTGCCGGCATCCACACCTTCTTCTTCCTCTGTCCGCTTTTCGCACCTCATGTCGCGAGTCGGGAGTCGATCTGGAACGAGATCGATTCGTCGATCATCCACGGGGCCCTAATCGTGTTCTCCAATGGCGCTCACCCAGGATTTGGCTTGGAGGAGGCAACGGCGGATCTGAGTTCTAGCCTCTCTCATCTTTTCTCTTCCTAGGTCATCTCCTACAACCGGTAATGAATAGTTCCAAAAAATCGGTTGTTATATTTGCTTGGGGGTAGAGAGGTTATTTTGGACCAATTTTTTTGCTTGTGGTCTATTTGTGCAATTAGGCCCATTTTTTTGTCTAGTTACTCCCCTTTCCTCAAAGAAAAAAGCTATAAAAAAAAAAAAAGTTTCGCACCTCAATGCGGACCAGTCTAAAAATGTCAATTTGGAATGGGAACTTGAATTGATAAGCGGATATGGGTCCAAATTGACATCATCCCTCCTAAATCCAACGGCTACCACTCATCATCCACATGTACCTTCCATCTCCACCGTCCATTTCCCGATTTCAGTTTCCGGCGGCCACATTCAAAACAAGGCTTAAATTGACGTAATTATCTCCCAGTCTCAGATCTAAAGCTCCCACCCTACAAGCTCTTTGCTCACTGAAACGTCGTCTCCTTCCTCGACTCCGATGAGGAACCGGAACGTCGTCTCGCTGGTGTGCAAGGCGTGGTACGAGGTCGACCGTTCCTCCCGCCGCCGGGTGTTCATCGGCCCGACAAGCAGGGCCGGACCTGAGGCGAGGCCCAACAGGCCATCGCCTCAGGCCCAACTAACCCTAGGGCCCATTAAAAAAAAAGTGTGTATATATATTTATAAAAAATGAAAGAGGAATAGGGTTGAGTACGCAGCAGCGTTGCGACCAAATCAAAAGGGGAAGAGTAAGTCTCGTCCGCCTCCTCCTCGTTGTAATCTTCGACTTCCTCCTCGTTGTAATCTCCGGCTTCCTCCTTCGTTGCTCGCCAGTTTTTCCATTTTCTGGCGACCCTCCTTCGTTCTTCTTTCTCTCTTTTCTCTCAGATCTCCCCCCTCTCTCTTCTCTTTTTCTCCATACGCTGTTTTTTTTTCCTCTGCTCCTCTCCTCCGCCACCTCCTCAGTCGCCTCCGCCTCCTCCTCCGATGTGGGCATCTGTGGCACCCGAGAGGAATCCCCTGTCATTGTTCATGCCCAAGTTCATCTCAATTTTCCCCCCTCCGACAAAGAGCACCACCATGGTCGATCCGTCTTAGATATGAGGATCCATCCACCCCCGATCGAATTAGAGATGACTTCTACTCTTTTTGTTCCACATCCCGTGATTTTATTGCTCCAACTCTCCTTGCCTGGCTCTTTCGCCGCCATGTAGGATTTTGGAATTGAATTTAGAGGATTTGTGTCGACCTCTAGATAGATGCAACAATTCTGAATGCTGCTCCTTTTGATTTCTTCCTAATTTGTAGTTGTAATTAGGATTTTAATCTAGGAATTACCTATATACAGTCAATTGAAATATTTGTTGAAATGATTTTTGTATGAGAAAACTCTTTAAAGAACCATTCATTCTACCATAGCTTATATTATGCTCTAAGTGGAGTCGTACAGGCCGGGGCCCAATTTTAAATTTCGCCTCAGGCCATTATAAACTCAAGTCCGGCCCTGCCGACAAGGTGCTTGCACACTTGTTCTCCTTCATCGACTCCGACGAGGACCGGAACTTTAGTTGCAGAGGAAAGTTTATTCTCTATTTTTTTAATGATAAAGGTCTACAGGTAAGTGCGGGATTTTTTATTTTTTTTAACATATAGGATAGGAACTCCGCAACATGTTGCGAAGTTTCTATATTTCTTTTTCTTTTTTTTTCTTCAGACTTTTGAAATTTTCATAAAGGCGTGTTTGGCACGACATCTAAAGTAGTCCGCAACCAGTTGCGGACTCAGTTCCGCAAAGAGTTACGTAGATTAGCGGTGGTTCCAGTAAAAATTAGCGGTGTATTTAGCTTTCGCGATCCAAAAATATCACAAGTCTTAACCAAATTCCAGAATAGTGACTCCCCAATTTGCACATTACTAAATGACATTAGAAAAGAACTTACAAGTGATGGATTTATCCTTCTTGTCACTACTTGGTGAATCATCTGGTATTTTCACAATCAAACATTGTTTAACAACCTGAAACCAGATCCAAACTCTATTAAAGCATACATTAGGGAACAACACTAGTATAAATATAGGGGGTGGAGCACGGTAAGTTGGGTACGGTTTTTGACAAGCGTTCTTATTTTTTTTATTTTAAGCACGGTTTTATATTAAAAGTGTGTTCCCAACCCAAAATTCAACTAAAAGCAACACACTTTTCCATAAAACCGTTCTCATTTATTTCTAAAAAAAATATTTAGACCGGTTTTCGTGTAAAGCGTGCTTAAAAAACCTTAAAACGAGAACAATTTAATTTTCAAAGCGTGTTCCCAAAACCAGATTTGACTAAAATAAACACGCTTTGCTATAAAATTGTTCTCGTTTATTTCAAAAAATTAGATCGGTTTTCGTGTAAAGCGTGCTTAAAAAAACATAAAACGAACACGGTTTAGTTTTCAAAGTGTGTTCCCAAAACCAAATTTGACGAAAATAAACACGCTTTGCTATAAAACTGTTCTCGTTTATTTGGAAAAAAATATTTAACCCGGTTTTCATGTAAAGTCTGCTTAAAAAAGTTACAATGAACACGGTTTAATTCTCAAAGTGTGTTTCCAAAATCAAATTTAACTAAAACAAACACGTTTTATTTTTTATAAAACCGTTCTCATTTATTTCTAAAAACTATTAAGCCCGGCTTTCGTGTGAAGCTTGCTTAAAAATAAATTGAAACGAACACCGTTTCATTTTACAAGTGTGTTCCCAAAACCAATTTTAAATAAAATCAACACGCTTTTCTATAGAATCGTTATCGTTTGTTTTTAAAGGAATAATTAGCTCGGTTTTCATGTAAAACGTGCTTAAAAAAATTAAAACGAACACAGTTTTATAAGAAAAGTGTATTTCCAAAACCAAATTTAACTAGAGAGAACACATTTTTCTTTTAAAGCGTTCTCATTTATTTTTATAAACCGTACTCGAAATTTATATATATATATTTAGAGTTTTTTTTTAGTAATTAGATTAAATAAATGCACAAAGTTACAACAAAATTTCGTAGCTCATGTGGCAGGCATGTGAAGCAGATGAATTCAGTATGAGGGGGTGCAAAAGAGGTCTTGGGTTCGATTCTTGGTTCGAGAGGTAAGGTATTGCATTGGACCAGTGTTGAGATGGATATCCGTTTGAGAGATATATGAAATAACACACTTTTTATTTAGCATGCTTCAATTGAAGCGTTCTTATAATTCGAGTAGAACGGATATTGATCGTATGACAATTTTAAGAACGCTTCAACACAAAATTGTGCTTAAAATATGGGATCACGGTTAAATAATAAGTGTGCTTGTTTGGGAGCGCATCCACTATAAGCACAATACGAGAAGTGTGCTCCCATGTATAAAAAAAGCGTGCTCTGGTCCCCCCTTTTGTACTAGTTAACTACTACTACTATGGGATATCTCGGGACTTGATGACACATCAGTGTACACCACAGGTAAAAACATAGCAAAACCAAAAACTCGGCCCAGTGCCAAATGGAAGAAGCCATCAGAAACTTACGCTAAACTAAAATTCGATGGTGCTCTTTCTGATTCAAATCCAGGGAGCTATGGTTTGGTAATCCGTAATCATTATGGTACCGTCATTTTTACAGAAGTTGGCCCCTCACCTTTCCCGACTGTGTTTGGGTGTTAGTGCTTTGCACTCCGGTAGGGTCTCAAGAAAGCTACTGACCTACACGTATAGAATATATATCATAATAGAAGGTGATAACATTTCTGTAATCAACGACCTTAATCAAGGAGGCTCATGTCCATGGGAAGCGGAGATCATTACATCCTACTGTATACTACTTCTCAAACGCTTCAATTCTTTTGTGGTTTCCTACATCTTCAGAAAGGCTAATCGGGTAGCGGACATTTTATCTCACCTTAGGTCCCTTTATTCCAACTCGATTCTGCCCCCGATCTATCCTTGATTGATCTCGTCCGCCTGAACGCTCTTGGTTGAAGGTTCCCTCCTTCAAACCAAATTCTTCTCGGTTCAAAAAAAAAACTCAATATTAATTTAAATTATAAAAAAAAACTTTTAAGTACAATTACTTTAAATGTTCTCTTGGTTGAGTCCATCCCATTTACAAATATTTTTTTTTATTATTTTAAATCAGTATAATTTTTAATTTAATTAATATTTCATAATTAAAATTTTTATTTCGTCTATCTTATTATTCGGAGATTGAAAAACTAGTTATTTATTTATCATTACATATCTCTTTTTGGAAGAAAAGTTCTTTGGGGAGGAAATTTCCAACAATTTTAAGGTATCCTATCAATATTTTTTTTAAAATTTATTTTTCTTATAAAAAAAAATATAAAAAAATGTCCATAAAAAAACTTAAAATTATGCACACCTCATATATAAAATTTTATGGATCCACTCAATAATAAACAAATCCTTCAACCCTAACTAGCTACATGGATGGTTTGATCGAAAAAGTAGATAAAGACATCATTACTCCGATGATCTCCACAAACAACCCAAATCCAGAAATAAAAAGCCCTTGTGATAAAAAAGAAATAAAAAGCCCTTGTGCCGCAAATTCAAATTGATTTCTATTTTTTTTTTCAAACAAAAAAAAGAAAAGGATTTTTTTTTTACCTGTACGGATGAGTCCAATGAATCAAAACGATCGACCTAATCCAGGATGAAATCGCCGATGGATGGGGCGAGTATGGAAGCAAATCAATTGGGGGGAATGAAGCCTGGTCCGATGTTACCGAATTGATAGAAACTCACTCCGATCTCCCTCCACCCACGAATCGATTTCGATTCGATTCGAAAGTTTGATCCAAGGAGTGATGAAGGATCCAGCGGCATCGAACCAAACAACATTCCCCTCAAACTGATCCATGCTTCTAAAGCCTCAAATATTCAATCTCTAATTAACATCATATATATCCTCTATCTCTTTTTTCCTCCTTTTCTTGTAGGTTATTCAAGTTTTTGACATTGGTGTGCGTAGAGAATGAGGAGGACAAGGAGGATGAAGAAGATAAAAGAAGCAAGCTACAGTGATCGAGGATATGACAACGAAAGTTTGACAAATAAAATCCTCTCTTTTTTGTCTCTCTAAGTAGATTGCTTTCATGTCATGTAAAGGGGGCAATTTATAGAATTCATCGCTGACACTCTCTCTCTACCCTTGAAATTCATGGCCATGGGTATTACCTAGACCTGTCAAGACACGATCCGACTCGAACATCTTCCGACCCGAACCCGAAAATCCAGTAATTTATAATTATATATGATTAAATTTTATGGAGATTTCAATTTATTACATTAATTATATAATTACAAAATCATGATTTTTTTTAATATTAGCATTTTAAAATTATCGCAAAATTACCAAATCATGATTTTTTTTTTAATTTCAAAAAATAAAATTAACAAACCCGCAATTGACCCGAAACCGGGTCAAACCTGACTTCAAGTCAACCCGAATCTACCTGAAACTCGTTTTACCTGGAAGATTGGAACCCATTTTGCCCAAAACCCGAAATGACCCAACCCGAACCCGATCCGAATGACCCGATTGACAGGTCTAGTATTACCTAATCAAAGCAATACATTAAATTAAAATCACCAAAATATTTCAATCTTTTCCTCATAACCATACTTTATAAATATTATAATAATCCCACAAAATATATTTAAAATCCATTTAATTTACTAAAATCATCACATAACATCATAGGATAAACCCAAATATAATACATAAACCAGTTTAACCAAAACCGAACCAAAGGCCCAAGGAGTAAGGGAACCCAGTCTCGGCCTAGACGTAGAACAGAGTTTCGCCGCGGCGAAATGGCTGATTGCCATGGCGATACTTGCCCTTCGGTTCCCAGCGAGGGAGTACCTCACACCCACAAAAAACCTCTTTCGCCGCAGCAAAAGGTCTTCTTCTTCTCCTTCTTCCCATTTCGTACTCGTCGCGGCGAGATACGAGTTTCTGGCTCGATTTTGATGTTTGTACAAATGGGAGACTTGAGTTTTGCCCTTCGGTTTTGGAATTCGGATGAAGATTAGGGTTTAGGGATTGGAGCCATATTTATAGGGGAGGCAAATGGGAGACTTGAGTTTTGTTGTTTGTACATAACGGGGAAGAAGACAAATGAGAGAAGGGAGGTGGCGAGGGAGGGAGAGAGAGAGAGAGAGAGAGAGAGAGAGAGAGAGAGATGGTCCCAGAAAATCCAACTTTCGAATCCCGATAATACAAATCTGAAACCCACTCGCTATCCCCTAATCCCGACTCTTGGAAATATCAAATAGAATTTCAAATTATTTTTTTTAAAACGATCGATCTAGACTTTAAAATTTCAAATCTGAAACACGGGGGCGAAAATAAAACCCGTCAAATCCCAAATTTTAAATGATGTCGGAATTTTATTAAAAGGATTCTTAACGTAGTAAGTTGCTTGATGAGAAGTTTTTCAAAACATTCCAAATCGGGTAAAATATATTTATTTTTTATTAAAATATTATTTAATTATTTTTGGTCTTTACCGCTGTCATGGTTGTGGCCGAGATCGGTGAGAGTCCGGATAGGTGGTGTTGGAAGGACACTGCGAATGGCACATATTTTGTGAATTCTTTTTATAACCGTATTACTAATGTGCACAATTTGTCTGGTGTTGATATTGTGATTTTTGATAGAATTTGGAAGCTCAAGGTGCCGGAAAGGGTATGTTCCTTCCTTTGGATGGTTACTCGCGAGGTCATCCTTACTAATGAAGAAAGGTGAAGACACCCCATAACAGTTTGAGTCTTTGAACCACCTATTGAGGGAGTGCCCTTGCATTAATAATGTGTGGAATTTGTTGCCTTTACCTATTGATCATACTAATTTCTTTAATTGTCCCTTTGCAGGTTGGCTTAGAATGAACCTCATGAGCAAGAGTGTTGATGGCAATGGCATTGAATGGGCCTGCATCTTTGTCAATATACTTTGGTGGGCATGGCGCTGGAGGAATGGTAGGGTGTTTAGGGATGAGAGACACGTTGCGGACAAGCTAGCTAGGATCGGTTTATCATGGATTGCATCAAGGACTTTTCGGAGGCTGGGATGGCGGCTACGATCCAGCATCCAGTGTGTAGAGAGAAGACGGAGAAGCAAACTATTTGGGAGAAGCTGACGGAGGATTGGATATTTGGATTAAGGCAAACTCGGACGGGGAAATTGATGGTTCAGGGCGTGCTACTGTTGGCGACCTGTTGCGTGATGCTTGTGGCATGTGGCTAGGTAGTTTTGTGCATCACTTGGGGGCTTGTTCCGTCCCTATGGTGGAGTTCTGGGGGATCCTTGGCCGCCTTCGCTTGGCTTGGGAGTCGGGGTATTGGAAAGTCTTCCTCGAGATTGACTCTCTACTCTCCGTTACACTTATTCGTAGCAATTTGGATGTTTGCATGTCACCCCCTTTTTAGTCTGGTTCATCATTGTCAGGGCTTTTTAATTAGCCAGAGACTGGGAAATCTAGTTTCTTGTCGTCGTCTCCCTTGCCTCTTTTGCCTTAGATTTTCCTGTTGGTTTTCCTAAGCTTGTGAACCCGCTGAAGATTATTACTTTGATAATGACGGATGACTTTAGGGGGAAGAACTACTCCCCGTTTTATTTTTGTGTAGCCCAGTTATGTTTATTTTATTTCGAGAGCTCGTCTCTCGTGTTTTTCCTAAAAAAAAAAAAAAGAAATCAAAATTAAATGTATATTAATTTTACCATATGTATATCTCCCAACTCATAACTATTACTCCCTCCGTTCGGCAAAACTTGTCGTTTTAGAGTTTTGTTTTTGTTCGGAAAAACTTGTCATTTTAGATATTTTTGCTTCTACTTTACTAAAATGCCCTTGATTTGATTGATGTGTTGTGAGTTTTAGTTTTTGATAAAGTAAAAGTAAAGTAATAAATGAGGGTAAATTAGTAAAAAAAAAGAAGTGTAATTATTAGCTTTATTAAAAATTGTGTGGAGAGTTAAAATGACAAGTTTTGCCGAACGGATGGAGTACTTACTAGTTGTTTAAATAAAAGCTTGAAAATGGTGGGCAGTTTCATAACCGATGATAAAGTCTGGGATACTGATAAACTTCAAAGCACTATAAACAACAATGTTGGAAGGAATACTCTAGAAAGAATCATACAAACCCCAATTCCAAAACATATTAACCAAGACAGACTATACTGGACCTGTAGTAAAAATGGTTGGTTCTCAATTGCTTTGGCAATCGACATCATCAACAAAGAAAAAAATCACTCAACAACACACCTTCATTGGATATGGAAACTAGATGTGGCCCCAAAAATCAAAGATTTTTTGTGGCAAATCTCCAAAAATGGATTACCTACATCGGCCAAACTGGCCTCCCGTGGTGTTGGCATTCCCACTAACTGCCCCTATATGGAATGACCTTTGAAGACACCGATCATCTGTTATTTCACTGCCCAACAATAACACACACAATATACCAACTCTCTCCTAAAATCTATAACACTCTTCGTGTAGCTTATGGCACCACTTCCAACATAAATGAATCCTTATGTCTTCTTTACACATCACTAAGCAAATTGGAATTTTCATCGCTAGCTATAGCTTGATGGTGTTCTTGTTCTTGGTACTTAAAAAATAAAGCTCTCTTTGATAACGTTAACTCTAACCCTAGAACAATTGTTTCCTTTATAAAGGATTGACAACCTAACCTCAGAAATAAAAAAATTGACAACCTAACCTCATAACAAGACATTCGTAACAAAGCAAACAACCCTGGAAAAACAAGAAAACGCACAACCAAATGGATTAAACCAAGGAACAATTGGTACAAATTGAATTTCGATGGTGCTCTTTCCTCTAACAAAATTGGAACTTATGGTTTTTCTTATCCGAGATAGCTCGGGTTGCACTCTATTTGCATAATCTGGATCCTCCCCCCTTTTCTTCCGTTATAATTGGATCTGAATGCTATGGTCTGTGAAAAGGCGTTCTTAAAGTGGTAGACCTCAAAATCTCGCGCATCTTCATTGAAGGCGATAATCTTAGTATTATCAAATGTCTCAATATAGGCGTGTCTTGCTTTGGCGAGATAGAGATGCTTATATCTAATTCTCTATGCGCGTCTTGAGAATGTTTTCTGAATTTGAGATCTCGCGTGTATTTAGGGATAGTAATCGAGTTGCTGACCGTCTATCTCATTTTGGGATCGATTTCTCCGGCCATCTCCGCTTCTACCCTCCTTCGGCGTTCTGGTGTGACTCTCCCCACCACCCCCGTCCGTCCTCCACCGCTGCAAGCGATGGCCTGGCTGCCCGGGGTTCCTGATCCTGGTCGTGATGGGCCTAGGGGCGCCGGTAGTCGATTCTCCTCAACTCCCTGGCCGCCTGCCCTCTGGAGACTTCCTTCCCTCCTTCTCCTCCTCCATCAACAGTTCAACACCCCTCCTTCCTCCCCGGTCCCATCTTCTGGTTTAGCAACAAATCTTTTAAAATAATAATAATAATAAGTCTTCCAATCCCAAATATATATATAACTTTTCTTCCAATCCCAAAATCAACTTTTGTCTTTACCACTTACAAATCCTCAAAAACAACTTTTAGCTTTTCTCTATAAAAAAAACCCATAGTTTCTTTATCAAATTTTGTTTACAACTAATTTTTGTTTCTCAGTTTTTTTTTCCATCTGGCATTCTCAACTTGGTGATTGGTGGTTGGAGCCTTCCTCGAGCTTGGCCGTCACCGAAACTGAAATCAAAATCGCAATCTTCATCGCTTTCTAAGCCAACTTTGTCAAACTCAACGCATGCAACCGTCTAAGTCACCAGTCTCGATACCAAGAAAAAGCTCAAGTTTTAGATGTTTTAATTTTATCTTTATCTGTAATTATAATAGTAGATTTAGGCTACTGTTTTTATCTTTTTTGACTGGTGACCCTCTTTGTAAGGTCTTTTAAATCATCTGTTAATGACTTCAAGATCGCTCTGTTGATTTACTTCTTACCTACAATCAGAAAAAAAAAACAAAAAAAAAGGAGTGTACTAGTTTCAAGTTTTAGATGTTTTAATTTTATCTTTATCTGTAATTATAATAGTAGATTTAGGCTACTGTTTTTATCTTTTTTGACTGGTGACCCTCTTTGTAGGGTCTTTCAAATCATCTGTTAATGACTTCAAGATCGCTCTGTTGATTTACTTCTTGGTGGTGCTTGGCGTCGGCTCTTGTCTACGTTGTCTCCAGCCTTGTGGGCTTAGTTCGCTCGCTCACCTACTGCTGCGTGGCTCTCTCCGCTTGTACTGCACTTTTTTCTGTTTCTATTTTATATTTTCTATTTCCTTGTTGTATGTTTAGACGGCTTGCCGTGCCCCGACTTTGTCGGCCTCTCGAGGTCTGGACCTGTCCGACCTCGAATTATTTCCTTATCAAAAGAAAAAATTGAATCATAAATAAACAAATAAAGCTGGCTCCCAGCTGGGTTGGACACGGCTTTGCCTTTATATGTTTGGAGTAGGGCCCAATCACCAATAAAGGAGGGTTTAGTAGCTTTGTTATGACAAAACGCTTGTCATGTACCTCCTAATTTAACCTGATTAGAGATTTTGTGATTGTCCTCTTGTGCCCCTATCGAATAAATTAGGGAAAATGACATAAAACAACCCTTTAAATATACTATTTTTATAGGTAAATACATGTTCTTTAATTTTTCAATACGTTTTTTTAAAGCTAAAAATTATATAAAATATCTACTTTTTTATTAATATTTTTAATAATCACAAACTTATTAATGTAATAAGTTTGTAATTATTAAAAATTTAAAATCAATATCTTTATATAGTTTTTATCTCCTAAAAAACGTTCCAAAATAAATAAAAAATGTTAAGGGTGGTTTTTTGTAATTTTGAATTTTATGGGTGATTTTGTGCAAAATGGTGTATTTAAAGGGTAGTTTTCCGTCATTTACCCAATAAATAATCAATTATTTAAAGGGAAAATTTGGTGAAATATACCTTTAACAAAACTTACTTAGGTAATTGTACCCACCCAATAAAAATTGGTCACGTTGTACCCCACCAAAAAAAAATTAGTTACTTTATACCTCTACCTCTGTTCGCTATCCATTTCTCTTTCATTGTCTCCGTTTCAGTTCTCCGCTTACACCTCCACCATTGGAATCCCCCTCTCCATCGGCATCTTCGTCCTTTCCCAATGTTCCATCCATCCATTTTTTCACATCTCGCGAAGTAGAAGAAGAAAAAGAAAAAGGCAACAAATAGATAAAAAAAAATCGGAGAGATCGATGGAGAAACTCGAGGAGAACATCATCAATGGAGGAGGAGGAGGAAAGCAATGGAGGACTCTGTCAAAAGAGGTGAAAAAGGTAGGATGGATAGCGGCTTCCATGGTGGTCGTAGCTCTGTCGCATAATGATGGTCGACCATCTCAACGAACTCTCCTTCTCTAGCGCTGCCATCGTCCTCTCCTTTTGCAATGTCATTGACTTTAGCTTCCTCGTAAGCATTCCTAATTCCTTCATATCTTCTCGCTCTCCATCTCTCTTCATTGATGTAAGATTCAATTTTGTTATAGTGGTCGAATAGATCGAAGTTGTTTATTCATGAACTGCTAAACCTAACAGAAATCGAACTTAAATTCAATCAATTAGGTTTAGCAATTCATGAATAAACAACTTCGATCTATTCGACCACTATAACAAAATTGAATCTTACATCAATGAAGAGAGATGGAGAGCGAGAAGATATGAAGGAATTAGGAATGCTTACGAGGAAGCTAAAGTCAATGACATTGCAAAAGGAGAGGACGATGGCAGCGCTAGAGAAGGAGAGTCCGTTGAGATGGTCGACCATCATTATGCGACAGAGCTACGACCACCATGGAAGCCGCTATCCATCCTACCTTTTTCACCTCTTTTGACAGAGTCCTCCATTGCTTTCCTCCTCCTCCTCCATTGATGATGTTCTCCTCGAGTTTCTCCATCGATCTCTCCGATTTTTTTTTATCTATTTGTTGCCTTTTTCTTTTTCTTCTTCTACTTCGCGAGATGTGAAAAAATGGATGGATGGAACATTGGGAAAGGACGAAGATGCCGATGGAGAGGGGGATTCCAATGGTGGAGGTGTAAGCGGAGAACTGAAACGGAGACAATGAAAGAGAAATGGATAGCGAACAGAGGTAGAGGTATAAAGTAACTAATTTTTTTTTGGTGGGGTACAACGTGACCAATTTTTATTGGGTGGGTACAATTACCTAAGTAAGTTTTGTTAAAGGTATATTTCACCAAATTTTCCCTTTAAATAATTGATTATTTATTGGGTAAATGACGGAAAACTACCCTTTAAATACACCATTTTGCACAAAATCACCCATAAAATTCAAAATTACAAAAAACCACCCTTAACATTTTTTATTTATTTTGGAACGTTTTTTAGGAGATAAAAACTATATAAAGATATTGATTTTAAATTTTTAATAATTACAAACTTATTACATTAATAAGTTTGTGATTATTAAAAATATTAATAAAAAAGTAGATATTTTATATAATTTTTAACTTTAAAAAAACGTATTGAAAAATTAAAGAACATGTATTTACCTATAAAAATAGTATATTTAAAGGGTTGTTTTATGTCATTTTCCCTAATTTATTCGATAGGGGCACAAGAGGACAATCACAAAATCTCTAATCAGGTTAAATTAGGAGGTACATGACAAGCGTTTTGTCATAACAAAGCTACTAAACCCTCCTTTATTGGTGATTGGGCCCTACTCCAAACATATAAAGGCAAAGCCGTGTCCAACCCAGCTGGGAGCCAGCTTTATTTGTTTATTTATGATTCAATTTTTTCTTTTGATAAGGAAATAATTCGAGGTCGGACAGGTCCAGACCTCGAGAGGCCGACAAAGTCGGGGCACGGCAAGCCGTCTAAACATACAACAAGGAAATAGAAAATATAAAATAGAAACAGAAAAAAGTGCAGTACAAGCGGAGAGAGCCACGCAGCAGTAGGTGAGCGAGCGAACTAAGCCCACAAGGCTGGAGACAACGTAGACAAGAGCCGACGCCAAGCACCACCAAGAAGTAAATCAACAGAGCGATCTTGAAGTCATTAACAGATGATTTGAAAGACCCTACAAAGAGGGTCACCAGTCAAAAAAGATAAAAACAGTAGCCTAAATCTACTATTATAATTACAGATAAAGATAAAATTAAAACATCTAAAACTTGAAACTAGTACACTCCTTTTTTTTTGTTTTTTTTTTCTGATTGTAGGTAAGAAGTAAATCAACAGAGCGATCTTGAAGTCATTAACAGATGATTTAAAAGACCTTACAAAGAGGGTCACCAGTCAAAAAAGATAAAAACAGTAGCCTAAATCTACTATTATAATTACAGATAAAGATAAAATTAAAACATCTAAAACTTGAGCTTTTTCTTGGTATCGAGACTGGTGACTTAGACGGTTGCATGCGTTGAGTTTGACAAAGTTGGCTTAGAAAGCGATGAAGATTGCGATTTTGATTTCAGTTTCGGTGACGGCCAAGCTCGAGGAAGGCTCCAACCACCAATCACCAAGTTGAGACTGCCAGATGGAAAAAAAAACTGAGAAACAAAAATTAGTTGTAAACAAAATTTGATAAAGAAACTATGGGTTTTTTTTATAGAGAAAAGCTAAAAGTTGTTTTTGAGGATTTGTAAGTGGTAAAGACAAAAGTTGATTTTGGGATTGGAAGAAAAGTTATATATATATTTGGGATTGGAAGACTTATTATTATTATTATTTTAAAAGATTTGTTGCTAAACCAGAAGATGGGACCGGGGAGGAAGGAGGGGTGTTGAACTGTTGATGGAGGAGGAGAAGGAGGGAAGGAAGTCTCCAGAGGGCAGGCGGCCAGGGAGTTGAGGAGAATCGACTACCGGCGCCCCTAGGCCCATCACGACCAGGATCAGGAACCCCGGGCAGCCAGGCCATCGCTTGCAGCGGTGGAGGACGGACGGGGGTGGTGGGGAGAGTCACACCAGAACGCCGAAGGAGGGTAGAAGCGGAGATGGCCGGAGAAATCGATCCCAAAATGAGATAGACGGTCAGCAACTCGATTACTATCCCTAAATACACGCGAGATCTCAAATTCAGAAAACATTCTCAAGACGCGCATAGAGAATTAGATATAAGCATCTCTATCTCGCCAAAGCAAGACACGCCTATATTGAGACATTTGATAATACTAAGATTATCGCCTTCAATGAAGATGCGCGAGATTTTGAGGTCTACCACTTTAAGAACGCCTTTTCACAGACCATAGCATTCAGATCCAATTATAACGGAAGAAAAGGGGGGAGGATCCAGATTATGCAAATAGAGTGCAACCCGAGCTATCTCGGATAAGAAAAACCATAAGTTCCAATTTTGTTAGAGGAAAGAGCACCATCGAAATTCAATTTGTACCAATTGTTCCTTGGTTTAATCCATTTGGTTGTGCGTTTTCTTGTTTTTCCAGGGTTGTTTGCTTTGTTACGAATGTCTTGTTATGAGGTTAGGTTGTCAATTTTTTTATTTCTGAGGTTAGGTTGTCAATCCTTTATAAAGGAAACAATTGTTCTAGGGTTAGAGTTAACGTTATCAAAGAGAGCTTTATTTTTTAAGTACCAAGAACAAGAACACCATCAAGCTATAGCTAGCGATGAAAATTCCAATTTGCTTAGTGATGTGTAAAGAAGACATAAGGATTCATTTATGTTGGAAGTGGTGCCATAAGCTACACGAAGAGTGTTATAGATTTTAGGAGAGAGTTGGTATATTGTGTGTGTTATTGTTGGGCAGTGAAATAACAGATGATCGGTGTCTTCAAAGGTCATTCCATATAGGGGCAGTTAGTGGGAATGCCAACACCACGGGAGGCCAGTTTGGCCGATGTAGGTAATCCATTTTTGGAGATTTGCCACAAAAAATCTTTGATTTTTGGGGCCACATCTAGTTTCCATATCCAATGAAGGTGTGTTGTTGAGTGATTTTTTTCTTTGTTGATGATGTCGATTGCCAAAGCAATTGAGAACCAACCATTTTTACTACAGGTCCAGTATAGTCTGTCTTGGTTAATATGTTTTGGAATTGGGGTTTGTATGATTCTTTCTAGAGTATTCCTTCCAACATTGTTGTTTATAGTGCTTTGAAGTTTATCAGTATCCCAGACTTTATCATCGGTTATGAAACTGCCCACCATTTTCAAGCTTTTATTTAAACAACTAGTAAGTACTCCATCCGTTCGGCAAAACTTGTCATTTTAACTCTCCACACAATTTTTAATAAAGCTAATAATTACACTTCTTTTTTTTTACTAATTTACCCTCATTTATTACTTTACTTTTACTTTATCAAAAACTAAAACTCACAACACATCAATCAAATCAAGGGCATTTTAGTAAAGTAGAAGCAAAAATATCTAAAATGACAAGTTTTTCCGAACAAAAACAAAACTCTAAAACGACAAGTTTTGCCGAACGGAGGGAGTAATAGTTATGAGTTGGGAGATATACATATGGTAAAATTAATATACATTTAATTTTGATTTCTTTTTTTTTTTTTAGGAAAAACACGAGAGACGAGCTCTCGAAATAAAATAAACATAACTGGGCTACACAAAAATAAAACGGGGAGTAGTTCTTCCCCCTAAAGTCATCCGTCATTATCGAAGTAATAATCTTCAGCGGGTTCACAAGCTTAGGAAAACCAACAGGAAAATCTAAGGCAAAAGAGGCAAGGGAGACGACGACAAGAAACTAGATTTCCCAGTCTCTGGCTAATTAAAAAGCCCTGACAATGATGAACCAGACTAAAAAGGGGGTGACATGCAAACATCCAAATTGCTACGAATAAGTGTAACGGAGAGTAGAGAGTCAATCTCGAGGAAGACTTTCCAATACCCCGACTCCCAAGCCAAGCGAAGGCGGCCAAGGATCCCCCAGAACTCCACCATAGGGACGGAACAAGCCCCCAAGTGATGCACAAAACTACCTAGCCACATGCCACAAGCATCACGCAACAGGTCGCCAACAGTAGCACGCCCTGAACCATCAATTTCCCCGTCCGAGTTTGCCTTAATCCAAATATCCAATCCTCCGTCAGCTTCTCCCAAATAGTTTGCTTCTCCGTCTTCTCTCTACACACTGGATGCTGGATCGTAGCCGCCATCCCAGCCTCCGAAAAGTCCTTGATGCAATCCATGATAAACCGATCCTAGCTAGCTTGTCCGCAACGTGTCTCTCATCCCTAAACACCCTACCATTCCTCCAGCGCCATGCCCACCAAAGTATATTGACAAAGATGCAGGCCCATTCAATGCCATTGCCATCAACACTCTTGCTCATGAGGTTCATTCTAAGCCAACCTGCAAAGGGACAATTAAAGAAATTAGTATGATCAATAGGTAAAGGCAACAAATTCCACACATTATTAATGCAAGGGCACTCCCTCAATAGGTGGTTCAAAGACTCAAACTGTTATGGGGTGTCTTCACCTTTCTTCATTAGTAAGGATGACCTCGCGAGTAACCATCCAAAGGAAGGAACATACCCTTTCCGGCACCTTGAGCTTCCAAATTCTATCAAAAATCACAATATCAACACCAGACAAATTGTGCACATTAGTAATACGGTTATAAAAAGAATTCACAAAATATGTGCCATTCGCAGTGTCCTTCCAACACCACCTATCCGGACTCTCACCGATCTCGGCCACAACCATGACAGCGGTAAAGACCAAAAATAATTAAATAATATTTTAATAAAAAATAAATATATTTTACCCGATTTGGAATGTTTTGAAAAACTTCTCATCAAGCAACTTACTACGTTAAGAATCCTTTTAATAAAATTCCGACATCATTTAAAATTTGGGATTTGACGGGTTTTATTTTCGCCCCCGTGTTTCAGATTTGAAATTTTAAAGTCTAGATCGATCGTTTTAAAAAAAATAATTTGAAATTCTATTTGATATTTCCAAGAGTCGGGATTAGGGGATAGCGAGTGGGTTTCAGATTTGTATTATCGGGATTCGAAAGTTGGATTTTCTGGGACCATCTCTCTCTCTCTCTCTCTCTCTCTCTCTCTCTCTCTCCCTCCCTCGCCACCTCCCTTCTCTCATTTGTCTTCTTCCCCGTTATGTACAAACAACAAAACTCAAGTCTCCCATTTGCCTCCCCTATAAATATGGCTCCAATCCCTAAACCCTAATCTTCATCCGAATTCCAAAACCGAAGGGCAAAACTCAAGTCTCCCATTTGTACAAACATCAAAATCGAGCCAGAAACTCGTATCTCGCCGCGACGAGTACGAAATGGGAAGAAGGAGAAGAAGAAGACCTTTTGCTGCGGCGAAAGAGGTTTTTTGTGGGTGTGAGGTACTCCCTCGCTGGGAACCGAAGGGCAAGTATCGCCATGGCAATCAGCCATTTCGCCGCGGCGAAACTCTGTTCTACGTCTAGGCCGAGACTGGGTTCCCTTACTCCTTGGGCCTTTGGTTCGGTTTTGGTTAAACTGGTTTATGTATTATATTTGGGTTTATCCTATGATGTTATGTGATGATTTTAGTAAATTAAATGGATTTTAAATATATTTTGTGGGATTATTATAATATTTATAAAGTATGGTTATGAGGAAAAGATTGAAATATTTTGGTGATTTTAATTTAATGTATTGCTTTGATTAGGTAATACTAGACCTGTCAATCGGGTCATTCGGATCGGGTTCGGGTTGGGTCATTTCGGGTTTTGGGCAAAATGGGTTCCAATCTTCCGGGTAAAACGAGTTTCAGGTAGATTCGGGTTGACTTGAAGTCAGGTTTGACCCGGTTTCGGGTCAATTGCGGGTTTGTTAATTTTATTTTTTGAAATTAAAAAAAAAATCATGATTTGGTAATTTTGCGATAATTTTAAAATGCTAATATTAAAAAAAATCATGATTTTGTAATTATATAATTAATGTAATAAATTGAAATCTCCATAAAATTTAATCATATATAATTATAAATTACTGGATTTTCGGGTTCGGGTCGGAAGATGTTCGAGTCGGATCGTGTCTTGACAGGTCTAGGTAATACCCATGGCCATGAATTTCAAGGGTAGAGAGAGAGTGTCAGCGATGAATTCTATAAATTGCCCCCTTTACATGACATGAAAGCAATCTACTTAGAGAGACAAAAAAGAGAGGATTTTATTTGTCAAACTTTCGTTGTCATATCCTCGATCACTGTAGCTTGCTTCTTTTATCTTCTTCATCCTCCTTGTCCTCCTCATTCTCTACGCACACCAATGTCAAAAACTTGAATAACCTACAAGAAAAGGAGGAAAAAAGAGATAGAGGATATATATGATGTTAATTAGAGATTGAATATTTGAGGCTTTAGAAGCATGGATCAGTTTGAGGGGAATGTTGTTTGGTTCGATGCCGCTGGATCCTTCATCACTCCTTGGATCAAACTTTCGAATCGAATCGAAATCGATTCGTGGGTGGAGGGAGATCGGAGTGAGTTTCTATCAATTCGGTAACATCGGACCAGGCTTCATTCCCCCCAATTGATTTGCTTCCATACTCGCCCCATCCATCGGCGATTTCATCCTGGATTAGGTCGATCGTTTTGATTCATTGGACTCATCCGTACAGGTAAAAAAAAATCCTTTTCTTTTTTTTGTTTGAAAAAAAAAATAGAAATCAATTTGAATTTGCGGCACAAGGGCTTTTTATTTCTTTTTTATCACAAGGGCTTTTTATTTCTGGATTTGGGTTGTTTGTGGAGATCATCGGAGTAATGATGTCTTTATCTACTTTTTCGATCAAACCATCCATGTAGCTAGTTAGGGTTGAAGGATTTGTTTATTATTGAGTGGATCCATAAAATTTTATATATGAGGTGTGCATAATTTTAAGTTTTTTTATGGACATTTTTTTATATTTTTTTTTATAAGAAAAATAAATTTTAAAAAAAATATTGATAGGATACCTTAAAATTGTTGGAAATTTCCTCCCCAAAGAACTTTTCTTCCAAAAAGAGATATGTAATGATAAATAAATAACTAGTTTTTCAATCTCCGAATAATAAGATAGACGAAATAAAAATTTTAATTATGAAATATTAATTAAATTAAAAATTATACTGATTTAAAATAATAAAAAAAAATATTTGTAAATGGGATGGACTCAACCAAGAGAACATTTAAAGTAATTGTACTTAAAAGTTTTTTTTTATAATTTAAATTAATATTGAGTTTTTTTTTTGAACCGAGAAGAATTTGGTTTGAAGGAGGGAACCTTCAACCAAGAGCGTTCAGGCGGACGAGATCAATCAAGGATAGATCGGGGGCAGAATCGAGTTGGAATAAAGGGACCTAAGGTGAGATAAAATGTCCGCTACCCGATTAGCCTTTCTGAAGATGTAGGAAACCACAAAAGAATTGAAGCGTTTGAGAAGTAGTATACAGTAGGATGTAATGATCTCCGCTTCCCATGGACATGAGCCTCCTTGATT